>CM025793.1:87667332-88867332 GCA_014635995.1 Sarcophaga peregrina
TCTTCAAAAACCAGGGCGCAAAACAGCTTCGGCTGTGTGACACATAGCGACGCCCTGCTGAAACCAAATTTTGCCAATATCCTCCTCTTCAATATTTGTGAACAAAAATACGTTTAACATGGCCCCCAATAACGATCGTCATTGACTGTAACGGCCATGCCTCTGGACCAAAATCCGCAGCAAACAGTGACTCGCTTTAGATGCGCTGGCTTTTCAATGCGTGCGTGCGGGTTTTCTGTGCCTCAAATGCGCCAATTTGCTTGTTTATCTACCCGCCAAAATCAAAATGAGCTTCATCTGGAAAGGTGATCGACATCTTCTGTAAGTCGACCGCAGGCGAAGCGAAAACGCATTGGATGGATGGATATACGTTCAGCGGAAGGATAAACCAAATTAACAAATCAGACATGAGCTAAGTGTTACCATTCACGAAATAAGCACTAGTTGAAAAAAAAAACATTAGATGGCGGACCCGATAAAACAACACTAAGCAACAATAAAACGAATTTAGAAAATAAAACTAAAAAGGAAAGAAGAAATTTCAAAAATTGTTTCTTTCTGGCAAAAGAAAAGTTGAAATAATGATCGCCAAAGTGATCATATAAAGAAGATATTTTTTAATAAAAAAAAAGATTTTTTTTAAAGGGTCCCTCTTTAAAAACAAATTTTATGACTTTTGATATCGAATTTATTTTTTTTTTATTTTTATTTTCCTTTTCTTTTATAAAGAAGAGAATGAAAAGACAGTGGATGCATGGAATATGCATCTTCGTGATGCTTTTTTTTTTGTCTATTATGGTGTCGTGTTTTTCGTTTTTTTGTTTTTTATTCCCTAGAAATAATGGAAAAGGTGTCCCATAAATTGCAGGGTTAAGAGAGAGAGAAAAAAAAAATACGGGTTTTATCAGAGAATTTCAATCTTTCGTAACATTAAGCACATCGTGAGAATGTTAAAAAGGCAATAATTTTTTGGGAAGACAAGCAGGCAACCAGGCAAACAAGCCATAAAGGAACATGATAATGGATGATCCAGTGAATAAAGGGAAAAGAAGCGATTTGATTTTTTTAAAACAAAATGGCTAAAAGAGTTTTGCCAAAGGAAAGGTCCCAATGTCTCTAATACCTGGCAAATAGCAGCACAAAAATTATGCGAATCACACAACACCTTAGGTCGTTTTCACAGCAGATAGTTCTATTGGCGACCTTAGACATCCGGTATGCGTTCAACACCCTCCTATGGGTTAACATATTTGATGCTCTGAGGACAAAGTTAGCTTTTCCTGGTTATCTTCTGAAGATGATGCAGAGCTATTTGATAAGTTTATTTACTATACAAACGAAGGACGTAAGAGAAAACAGATTACATTTGGTCCAGCTAAAGGATCAGTTCTAGACCTTGACCTATAAAACATAACTTATGATGATAAATTTCATATTAAGACGCCAGACGGTACACATCTCGTTGGATAGGCCGATGACATTGCGTTAATAATTATGGTTCGAAATGTCGAAGATGCTAGAAGAAAAATCAACCAAGTGATAATAAGAACGAAGTCATGGCTCTAAGACAGAGGACTCATATTCGCAACAGATAAAACTGAGTTGATACTTCGTATAAGGAAACGTATACCGCTGGAAAGTGGCATGACGATATGCGCCACCACTTTGGCGACGCAGAAAGTGGTCAAACATCTTGGCATTCGATTGGAAACTAAACTGACGTTCTAAAGTCCCCTCCTTACTTTGTAAGCTTATGGCCAATGTTAGTGGTTCCGTACAAAACAGTTCCGCACATTGATGATGGGAATTACAGACTCTATTCTGCTTTACGGTAGTGAAACCTGAACAGAAGCGTTAAAGGCCGATTTTATCATCGGTTCAACGAACCAATGCACTTAGGGTGGCATAGGCATAGAAAACTTTATCTAAATCAGCAGTACTGGTAATTAGAGGTGTAATATATATAGCTTTACAGGTAAACGAGCGTAAGATGGTGTGGAAGACTGAAAACAGACACGGAGAGACAGTAAATGCCGAAGATGCCAGAAAGCGAACCATACAACACTGGCAAGAGAAATGGAACACTGAAACAAGTGGCAGATGGACGGCAAAACTTCTTCCAGATATTATTAATGCTACAGTACTTCCGGAGTGGACAACATACATACACACATAATTGGCCATTACAACCCTTCAATCAGGATTACGACCTAGCTTCTCACACCACTTATGTTGTGTGCGTTAATTTTTATACATGAGTGGCGGGATCTACAGTTTAAAGTCGACTCCGAACGACAGATTTTTGAGAAGCTTTTCATGGCAATTTTTATTCTCTCAGAGTCTTTGCCAGAAATCTGCTGAGATGAAGAAGCCGAAGAAATATTTTTCGTTTTGATGTCTGACCTGGTATTCGAACCCGGGCCTTTTGTCTAATAAGCCAACACACTATCCACTAGACCACTGCGACTTCTTTCAGGAATGGACAACAAGGAGTCAAAAAAAGGTGTGGAAGATTCAGTGTATAAGGATCCCATATACGTGGTATAGTCACAACTTCCCCTAAGGTTCGGTTAGGTACATTTATTCATTCTCAGTGGAAAAAAACAAGCACCTTAGGACGAGCTATGTATGTGTCCACAAAATGAAATGATTTCAAACACTTTGCATTAGAAAAAAAATAGTCTGCCGTAGTTTGTCAAAATGTAACTCCTAGGACGTGCTATACTGGACATAATTAATCACGAACAGTTGCTAAGCAAAAAAAAAAAACAACAAAAATATGGTGGAGATGCTTCTTAAGAGGATCCGGTTCTCCGTTTCTGGAAACCAAAATCGAAAGGTTTTACATTTTTCTCCAGCCAATCAGTCTCAACATTATCAAGGACTTACAAAGAGATTGTTGAAATTCATAATTTATTATGGATTATGTAAGGAGTAGCCGCAATGTTTACTTTTCCAACTAATTTTAACACCTTTTTTCCATTATTTTGCTCATAGATTTGTTATTATTTTTAATTTCCATTGTTTTTGCCACTTGTGGTCGTTCGGTCCTCCTGACCAATTGTTTTGTCACGTTGTTCTTTACGCTCTACGCACCCTTCAACATTAGTTGTGCACTTGTTTTGAGTAAAACTGCAGGACACCTTCTCAGAGCAAGCAAGCAATCTATGTGCACATAAAAAAGGACGATTTTTCTTCAATAAATAGCAGCAGTAGTAGGCCAGTAGCAGCTGCTAATTATTTTGCTCTTCATCGTCTTTTATTTTTTAAACTCTGCAGGTTTAGCATCCTGCCCAGTCATATGCAATAATGGAACGCATGAAGTAATGAAAAGGAAATAAAATTTATGAGGAGTTTTTAAATACGAAATGTCTGCCAACATGCTAATAGGCCGCATGATGCACTCGTTTATGCGATGCACTTGTTAAAATGGAATGCATTCTCTTGTCCTTTCGAGAATTTATGCCCATTAAGCCAGTCGTTTAAAATCCATTGAAAAAATTTTTTAAGAATTTATGACCCTCAGCAGGCAGGCAGGCAGCTGACTTGATGATATGATGATTATTAATGCTGTCACAAGTGCAATTTTCTCTTTAAAATTCTTGCCTCTTTTGGTATGAAATTCAGGTTATCTTGATGGAAAGTCATAATCAATATGGATTTTTGATGGATTTAATGGAGTTAAGGATAAATAAATTGCGGATGAGCGAAGGGATTAAATTAGAAAACTATTTAAGAAGACAGATAAGTATGTCTTTATGACATAGTATATGGTGTCATAGCTGCCAGATTTGACGTTTTATCGTCATTTTGACGATTTATTGTCATTTTGACGATTTTGTGCTCCATTGTGGTTATTTTGACGATTTTTACCAATTAACTTTACTTTAGTACAATAAAGACTTCTTAAGCTTCTAAAATAATTATTATTAAAAGCCAAAAAATTTCAACTCCTATGCCTTTGCAGACAATTTTAAAAATTCGATTATAACTTCTAATATTACCATTGGAAGGACAAAGGCAAGAAGTGCCATTATTTTTATATTTTTTTTTTTTTCATACGACTAACACTCAGGGGTTGGCATTTTTTTTTTTTTTTGGAACTAGGAAATATATTATTGGAATGAGGAAAGAGGGAGCAGTGTTTATTGACATTAGGTTTGAATATTTTTTTACCATAAGTTTCAGGAAAGATCTCTGTAGGAAGGCAGTTCCCCATACGAATAGTCCGTCTAACATACGAATTTTGTCTGTTAAGCAGCATGCGATACACTGACCAATCGACCACATACGGATGTGCTGGCCGAGAAAGACGAGTTTTACGTAGGAATACATAATTTTCATAAACAAGTGCCCTTATTTCGCTCGAGCAATATCCATTGTAGTAGCGATTGAACAGTAACACAAGCCACACTGCAACGATGATCCAATGAATCAATGGAGTTGGAACATTATCCATGTGAACAACCTACTACCTCTTCTCGACCGTGTAGAGAAGCCTCACAATAGATTTTAAGGGCCTACCCATACATGAGAGTTGTATTCCATTTTCAGTTGGTTATAAATGGTGTAATAATATAGAAGTCGCCGTGGTCTAGTGGGTAGTGTGTTGGCTTATTAGACAAAAGGCCCGGGTTCGCATCCCAGGTCAGACATCAAAACGAAAAAATATTTCTTCGGCGACTTCCTCTCAGCAGATTTCTGGCAAAGACTCTTAGAGTAAAATTGCCATGAAAAGTTTCTCAAAAATCTGTCGTTCGGAGTCGACTTTAAACTGTAGATCCCGCCACTCTTGTATAAAATTAACGCACGCAACATAAGTGGTGTGAGAAGCTAGGTCGTAATGCTGACTGAAGGGTTGTAATGGCCAATTATGTATGTATGTATGTATAAATGGTGTAAATAATGATAACTAGACTAGGTCAAGGCACTGAAAATTGTATCAGTTCTAGCTAGCATCACACTGAATGCTCATGCCCATATCGCCAAGATCTTCTGAATCCCTAATATTTACACCACACATGGGTAGATGGGATGTAAGATTATTGCTGCTTAATATTGAGTTTGTATGTTTTTGTTTTTAAAATCTTTCAATTTATTTATTAATTTTTTTTTTTGACGATTTTTTTACGATTTCAGTGAACGTCTTTGACGATTTTGACGATTTTTTTCTCAAATATTTGACGATTTCATGATTCATTTATCTGGCAGCTCTGTATGGTGTAGTAAAAAGAAATCCATAATTTTTCCGAGAGATAGGTTAGGTAACGAGACGTGTACATGTCTTTGAGGAAAGTACAATACATAATTGATGAGATTACAATCCTTTAGTCAGGATTACGACCTAGCTGTGTGATGTGTGTGTTACTTTTAGACATGAGTGCCGAGACTACAGTTTAAAGTCGATTCCGATAAACAGTTTTTTAAAACTTTTCATAGCAATTTTTTATTTCACTCTTAGAGTTCGTATTACAGACTATTGACATAAAATATAATTCCCATTATGATCATTATTATTTCCAAGTAAAAGTGTTAAAATGTAAATCACTATTGGCCTGGAGACCTGGAGGATGGAATTATACTCTCAAAGTTATTCCAGCATCCCACTACCGTGGCTCGAAAGAGGACCCTCTAGATTACTATTTGCATATAGTCTGTATGGTGTACTATTTCTTATATGTTCCGAAAATAGCCACTGATCTTCTAGAGAATTTTAAATTATAAAGTTTATATTTTCAAAGTAATTTTCCTTCATGCCATATTACTTTATATGGGAGACTATATTGCTTATTGTATTAAGAGGCCTTTGAACACTCCTTTGAGTATGATATTGTACTCAAAAACCTAGTGTATACATCCTAAAATTAGCTTCTAAACAATTAAACAGTTAACAGTGGTCTGTTAGGAGGAAATTTTGCTTTGTTAATAGCAAATTTTGCACTTTTAACGCTAAATGTGGCTTTGCTAAAACTTATGGATTGCGTCTTGGATTTTCAAATTCGAATTTATCTTCACACACATTATTTTCTCAATATCATATCGCTTTATATGCGACTATATTGCTGTTATTATATTAAGAGGCCATGGAACCTTCCTTAAAGTATGATACGATACTCATAGACCTAGTTTTTATTTCTTAAAATTAGCTCCTAAGCAATTAAGCTTGTTCAAATGTATACTGTTAAACAGCTAACAGTGCTCTATTAGAGGAAATTTTCCTCTGTTAACGCCAAATGTGGCTTTGCTAAAACTTTTAAATTTCGGCTTCGATTTTCAAATTCGAATTTATCTTCACACACATTTTCTCAATATCGTATTACTTTATATGCGACTATATTGCTATATTAAGAGGCCTTGAAACCTTCCTTAAAATATGATACAATACTCATAGACCTAGTAAGTAAGTAGGTAAGCTTGTTCAAATGAATACTGTTAAACAGCTAACAGTACTCTGTTAGGGGCAAATTTTGTTCTGTTAAGAGGAAATTTTGCTCTGTTAACGTGAAATGTTGCTTTGCTAAAACTTATGGTTTGTGTTTTGGATTTTAAATTTATCTTCAAACAACAACATAACTTTCGAAACATTCCACTTTTAACTGCACAAACTAGATGCACTTTTTTTCTTAACGTGTATTAATTAAACTGATTTTAATACCATCATACGGCTGGCTATACATGTGTAGGTTTTTTTTTGGTAGTTTAATCGACGACAGTCAACCATTTCCATTAGTTATGGGTACTCAGGTAGTCATACAAATATGTGCAGCAGCATCTTTAACAACGTCAACATCATCACCATCCATATCGTCATAAACAGAATGTGGTGACTGGCTCTGTTTGTATATTTAAGCCATCAAAGTTTTATTGACCTTTTAAGAATAGAGAGAGACAGACAGACAGATAGACAGACTGACAGACATTTTCTCCTTATTTTTGTTGTTTTTCTATTTCGTTTTTTTTCGTTTTTTTTTTGGTGAAATGGGGTTTTAGACATGTTTTACAAACAGATTTTTGATACGCTTGCCTAAATCCAAGAGATTGCGTGTTGAAATACTTTTTTTCTCTCTCTCTCTAGTTTTTTTGGACGCATTTCTTTAGAAAATACTCTCGAAATATTTTTGTTATGAAGATAAATTAAAAAACGAAAATTCCCTCATTTTAAACAATTTTTAAAAGGAATTTGTTTAGGAAAGCATTACATATGCTGTCTGTCGCTGTAATTCTGCGCAATTTTAAAGGAAAAATTTTCCCACGTTCTACTTGCTTACTCATGAACGCTGCTATTTTGACTTGCTAATACACCCTCTCTCTCTCTCTCTCTCTCTCTTTTGGCAGATATTTTCCTAAACAATTAATGGAATTCACCTTCTTCTTAATATTGTTGTTGCTTTTAGAAAAATAATCCTTTTTCCTTACCATCATCAACAGAAGAAAATTTTCATTTCAGCCTATTAATGCGCATATTCAAGCGCTTTTTTTTTTTGATTGACGACCTACAACAAATATTTGCTTGAATAAGAATTCTGAATAATAATTACAAGGATATTTTAAATTAAAAAGAAACAACAAAAAACAAAAACAAACAATTATGCAAACAGATGAATGTATGCAGTAAACAATGATTGAATGAATGAATGATGAGAACAAACAATTGTCAATCAAAGTTAATCATACAATGAAAGGCTTACATCAGCATTGTTATGCACTCTTGAATAATAATTGCTAGGCATAAAGGACTTAAACAAGTACCCTACTATTCTATGTTTACAACTTTTCTAATCAAACATACATAGATTGATATTAACACTTTCAATACTGCATCAATCAGAAACAAATCACCCCGGTTTTCGGACGAACATACAAAAGTCACACTCCCATACAGGAGAATATATTCCTGAAGTTATCATCGGTAAAGCGAAACTGGATCTGAGGTCGTTATGTTTACAACATTTCTAATCAAACATACATAGATTGATATTAACACTTTCAATACTGCATCAAGCAGAAACGAACATACAAAACTCACACTCCCACACAGGATAATGTATTCCTGAAGCTATCATCGTTATCAGTGATGACTCAAAAAAGGACTGCGAAACTGGATCTGAGGTCGTTATGTTTACAATATTTCTAGTCAAACATACATAGATTGATATTAACACTTTCCATACTGCATCAAGCAGAAACGAATCACCCCGGTCTTCGAACGAACATACAAAACTCACACTTCCATACAGGAGAATGTATTCCTGAAGCTATCATCGGTAATGCGAAACTGGATCTGAGGTCATTACGTTTACAACATTTCTATTCAAACATTCATAGATTGATATTAACACTTTCCATACTGCATCAAGCAGAAACGAACATACAAAACTCACACTCCTACACAGGAGAATGTATTCCTGAAGCTATCATCGTTATCAGTGATGGCTCAAAAATGGAATGCGAAATTGGATCTGAGATCTATTAACTCGTCTGATAAACTAATTAGGCCAGCATATTTCTATTGAACGAGCTGCATGTATGATTGATGCATGTCAGCCTTTAGACCTAGTTCCTTACACTACTTATGTTGTGTGCATAATTTTAAATTTGCAGGGAAACATCCCCCGGCCCTGAAATAAATCTTACTATTGCACCCATCATTATTGCTTTGGGGAGGAATTCAAGCTCACAGGAAATAGAAATCCAAGGGTTTATACGTTTTCCTGCCAAAAGGCAGGCACTAACAAATAGTCTCTTTATTGTACGCAGACCCCCAATTCCTGCAAGATACATTTGAAGGTATGCCAAGAGTCTATCCATACGTCTATTGCTGCCTATCAGAACCACAATAATGCGATGGAGGGTCATGCGATTTAATATACAATCGGTCTCCTTTATCCGTATCAGCCTAGCAGAGCCTATATTCGACCTATCTCCTTCGAATTTGATCATATGTGTGGACTGTTAAGCGGTAATCAAAGTACCAGGATACCAACTCATGAAATCAAAGAGCATCTAGAGTTGCATAAACTCTCTACACCGTATACTTCGATAGAGCACACGTCTCCACTGGCTTCCGGGCCAATGTGTCATAGAGGAAAACGAAAAGGCAGACGAACTGGCACGGAAGGGATCGAAGATATCTGAAAAGAAGACAATTAAAGGGAGCATATGCGACTCTACAGGAATACTTTGCCAAATTGAAAAAAGCATCTGGGAATTTAAGAAACCGTAGGTAATTTACAAGAACTGGTTCCTGACCAGGTTGCGGGAAAATCAAAAAACTACTTGAGTTCGACAAGAAAACGGTTCGCATTCTAACAGGAATTCTAACGGAACACAATGCTATTGGCAGTTTCGCTGACGATCTCGATCTGACCCACTAAGATACTGCAGAAGCTGCCATTATGTGGAAAAAACAGAATTGGAACAACGCGTTTTATGCGAGGCCCCCTACACTTCAATACAGACGTCATCGGTTATTCTGTGACAGAACGTTTGAAGAGCTGGACATGCAAACTAAGGGCACTATCCGATATCATCTGCAGCCCCGAATTATGACGAGGGGACTTACATCACACTGGATAACACAATTAACCGTATGGATCACGGAATAAACTTGCCTGTGAACGGGAAGGTACCCGCTAACCTAAACCTGAAGTACTACTTACCGATTAAAGGTATTAGGTGTGTAGGGAGATCTGCGCAAACGCCAGCTAGTAATAGATTTGTTGAGAGCACAACTGAACTGAAGCAAAGTTATGTCCCTATAATACCTAGAGGAGAAAAGTGATGAAGTATTCGGATACTTTTAACATACTCAACAAAGCTGACTTTGTTAACAGTAAACTAAGGGCAGAGTTCCTTACAGCAGGTAGTCGGCAGTAATGATTGACATGATTAAACTCAGCCATAACAGTGTACTAAATGACCATCCACACCCCGTATCGGATAGCGAAAGACAGTTACCTAGGGGAACAAGACCCTAGCACAGCTGATATGCTGGCTTTACTATCACTACAGGAACGACAGTGTTCATTAATTCAGTCGGCCATGAACGAACTCAACCACAACATCCCAGTATCGGATAGCAAAAGACAGTTACTATGTTCAGACAGTCACTTTTATTGCGTAAATCGAAATAAACGCCATTATTGAGTTCAATATTTCATATAAGGTTAGGTTAGGTTAGGTCGTAGTGGTAGCTCTGATATCACAAAGCTCACTTGAGCACGCATGGCGGCCCGCTGTGATGCCACAGGTGAAACGCAGTCCCTGTACTAACCAAGTTCCGCCAAATCAGGGAAAGGAAGAAGTTGATCAGCGCAAGGGCTGCACAACAAAAGCACGACTACCCCGAAAACCAGCCAGAAAATTTGATGAACGAAGGTATATCCTTGATATCAATAGATGATAGCTCCGTTAAGCTAACAAGGAATGGGGAGCCAAATAACCTATATCTACACCTAGCAAGAGACGGGCACTGGCAAAGAAAGTGAATAACGCTTTCCTCTTCCTCAGTGGACCTGCATCCACGGCAGAAGTCGTTAAAAGGGGACCTCATTCTCTCGGCGTGCCTACCCATGATGCAATGACCCGTAAGCACGGGCACTACAGTCGAGATGACATCACGACCGAGACCAAGTAATCGGTTGGTACGCCTTCCATCTATCCTGGGCCAGGTAAGTCTAGCGGTGGAGCAGGACTCCTCATTGACCCAGGATAGGTTGGCGTCCCGAAGGAACCTCCGCGCAATGGTCAGCATACCCATCTCAACAAAAGAATATTCCGGAAGAAACGCACCAACTCTGGCGAGCTCGTCGGCCCTACAGTTTCCCGGAATATCACTGTGCCCGGGGACCCACACCAGAGAGACACCGGTGAAGCGCCCCGAGATTAGGTCGAGACAGCGGCGACATTCCCTAACGATCCTAGAGTTGATCACGAAACCTGACAGAGATCTTATCGCAGCCTGACTGTCCGAAAAGATCGAGACGCGACTGAAAGGAGCATCGTTAACGAGGATCCATTGAGCGGCCCGGTAAATTGCCATCACCCTCCGCCTGAAACATACTACAGTATTCCGGCAGACGGATAGAAATATTCAGGTCCAGTTTCCCAGAATAGACACCACTTCCAACCCCAACCTCGAGTTTAGAGCCGTCAGTATATATATCCAGGACATCCGGGGGGACGATCGTATCAGGATTCCAGTCATCCCTACTCGGAATATATTTCATATAAAGTTTAAATTAATTATTGCGTAATAAATACGCAAATTGTCATAATATTGAGTAAAACTTCAAATACAGCACTGTCATAAGTACGTCCAGTGAGCATATTACAATTTTCCGAACACTTTCAATGGATATTTGACAACTGGAATGTCAACAACTGGAAACAAAAAAAAAAAACAACAGCAACAGATGTTTTGTTTACCATTGTCAAATAAATATTGCGTATATTATGTGTCTGAACACTTAAAGTATTGTACTCAAATAAATGAATATTGACTCAATAAAGGTGCCTGTCTGAACATAGTATAACTGATTCTAGAACGATAGAGTTGCCATATGGTGTAAACGAAATACAACGTCTTCTGTAGAATGGAGTACGGTTGTAGTATTAGGTTTAATGGTGAAGAACTTTACTTTTTTGAATCCTACTCAAGATTCTCAAGAAGTGGCTCTATGGATATGAGAATCGATTGATGTTGCTAATGGAATGCTATCTTTTAAGATGGTTTATATGGAGAAGGATTGGAATATTTAATCAAAGATTCAAAGACTGCTTTCGGACTGTACGAAACTGAATCTTGTAATCGATATCACATAACGATTGATAAACTTAACATGACCACCATATTTTGTACATCTCTTTCATTTTTTTATGATGAACAAAACTGCACTAAATTGCAGGGGTGGAAATTTTTCAACCGAACAAGTATTTTTCGCAGGATGTAGGACATTCATGCAAGGGTCTAAAGGGTTAAAAGAAATTCACAATCAATAAACAAAGCAATACTGCAGCCAGCAGGGATTGAAAATCATAGATTAAGTAACCGCAAATAAATTTTTTGATTCACAGGATATTCAACAGCAAGGTAAAGGATAATGAAAACCGCCTAGGAAAAACAATAGCAACGGAATTGCGTGTGTGAATTTCATTATCATTTAAGAATTCACGATCAGCTGAATCGAATGCCTTTTGAATAATGAATTGAAATGATTTATGCGTGTTTATCAAAGGATGGGTTTTGGTTTTCTTCTACTTTACCAGTCATGCGTTAAGATGCAGTTTAGATTTTCAGTTTTCATTGGCAAATACATGAATTTATTAAAGAATTATAAAGGAAATCAAATAAATATGCTCCGTAAAGAACAAAGATTTTTTTATTGCGGTCATAGATAAGGAAAGAATGAATTACTGCATGCACGGTGGCTGATATGTATTGCAGCCAACTTCAGGTTGTTATCATTTGTAAACCGCTCATCTGACAGCTGACAGATTTATTCCAGTGACAGTTCATTTTATTATTTACAAGCTTACAAAAGGATTTCCATCTATTGCATTCAGAAAAAAAGTTATTCGTGATGGAATTCAAGCGTGACCACAGGTGGCTATCGTTAGAGCCCTCCTGCATTTAAAAGTGAATAAATCTTTTGTTTCTCGTACCCATTGCTCGTTACCGTGATACTGGCAGTGTTGCATTGCGTCCAAAAAGTGGACGAAAAAAAACGGTAATAACACCAGAAATTATCCGAAAAGCGAAAGCCAGATTAGATCGAAATCCACGCTCCAGTGGTAGAAAAGTCGCTCGTGAGCTGAACATATCGCGAGAACGAATGCACCACATATTGAAAAATGTGCTTGAACTAAAGCCATTGAAGTTCTAAAAAGTGCAAGAGTTCAACGATGGACAAAAAAAAAGTTAAGACTGGAAAGAGCCAAGAAGTTACTTTGCTTGCACGAAAGTGGCCAGTTACTGAACTTGATTTTCTCCGATGAGAAGCCATTTCAAAGTGACTAGTTTGTGAACAAACAAAATGATCGGGTTTAATTGCCAAAGAGGCCAGCTGAAAATTTATAAATGCGATTGGCCACCAGAACGCAAGTGCCGCCTATGGTAATGCTGTAGGCCGCCGTAACGACCGATGGTCGCTTCCCGCTCGTATTTATCGATGTGGGCCGCCGTAACGGCCGATGGTCGCTCATCGCTCGTATTCATCGATGTGGGTTGCCGTAACGGCCGATGGTCGCTCATCGCTCGTATTCATCGATGTGGTCCGCCGTAACGGCCGATGGTCCTCATCGCTCTTATTTATCGACCGTGGGGTCAAAATAACTGCCGAATATTATTGGGAAAATGTCTTAAAGCCAGTATTAAAGCCATGGGCAGACAAACATTTCGACCACAAACCATGGACATTCCAACAGGACTCAGCATCACCGCACTCAGCAGGCTTCAACCAAAGGAGATTAAAAAGGAGATTCCTCTCTTTATTTCTACCGCACAATGGCTACCAAAATCTCCGGATCTCAATCCGCTGGACTTTTACGCCTGAGGTATTTTGGAGAGTAAGGTTCTCACTAAAAAATACCAAAATGTCGATCATCTCAAAACGGCGCTTTGTCGGGAATAGGCCAAAATATCGCAGAGCCACTTTCGTGTAGCCTATGATGACTTTGTCGCCCATTTGAAGGCCATAAATCGTACCAAAGGTGGCCAATTCAAACAAATCTACACTGATTCTAAAATTTGAAGTTATTTTCAACATTTTTTGCTTTCGAAGAATAAAATTTATAAATAAATTTTATATCAGCCACCCTGTACGTAATTGTTCATTACAAACCTTCAGTCAGGATTACAACCTAGTTTCTCTACACCAGTTATGTTAGGTTAGGTTAGGTTAGAGGACATTTACTTGTGTCAATTCTGACAAGTACAGTACTTGGTGGTCGAATTGACCCATTGTACTACGTCCTAGCTTCTCACACCACTTATGTTGTGTGGGTTAATTTTATACATGAGTGCGGGACCCACAGTTTAAAGTCGACTCCGAACGACACAATTTTTGAGAAGCATTCAATGGCAATTTTTTTTTACTCTCAGAGTTTTTGCTAGAAATCTGCTGAGAGGAAGTCACCGAAAAATTATTTTCAAATTTTCGTTTTGATGTCTAACCTGGGATTCGAACCCGGGTGTTTCGTTTAAAAAGCCAACATACTACCTACTAGACCACGGCGGCCTCCAACAGTTATGTTGTGTGTGTAATAATTTTATACATGAATGGCGAGACCTATAGTTTAAAGTCGACGCCGAACGACAGATTCTTTTTTAGGATTCTGCCAGATTTGCCAGAAATCTGCTGAGTGGAAGTCTCTATAGACTTCGGTTAAATTTTATTGCTTCGTATAGTTGTTTACGTATGTAACACGTATAGAATGCAGTTTTCGCCCTTTTTTACAGTGTCTGGGTAATTTTCCAATATTTTATTGGAAACGTTAAATCTTTAGGCATAAAAATGTGAATTAATTTTAATAATTTTTATATTAAAACAGCATCTCCTAAACTATTTAAAAAGAGTTTATGTGAGCGATTGAAAAACCTGTTCTATAGGAATAAACTTAGACAGGGTAACAGGTAAGAAAACGTTGACCTTTTTTCCAAACAGTGTTGCATATGCATAAACTGCAACAAACTGCACAAAAGATGCCCAAAACAAAAGAGATGAAGAAGGTCGGTTTTGAAAAATCAACCTTAAAAATACAAAAACACAAAAAAACAACAACAACACCAGCAAGTAATCAAATTTAAACAATAAAATGGAGATAAAAAATTTTGTTTTTCTTGAAATGTTCTTTCTGCTCCATTTTCAATGGAGAAGAGGATCGGTCTAGGCATTATTAGAGTGTAGCTAGATTAGCATCAACAACAAACATAAGACTTGCATGCGAACGTACACACATACATGGTCTGTCTTTAAATGAAAACAAAGAATGCGTAACAAAAATTACTTTGGCTGCACAATGGGTTGACATAAAAATTAAGAACAAAAGCAAGAAATTATCAAAAAAAAAAGTCACAGACACACACGTAAGAATAGATTTAAGGTGTACAAAAATAGGATTTCATTGTGTTATAAAGTGTCAACCATAAAGTCGTATAGCTAGTCAGGCCAGCCAATAAGTTAGCCTTCATAAGCTAGGCTTTATTAGCCATTCAATAGAGGCTACAGTCAGTGTCAACGTAGTTTTTTGTCTTTTTTTTTGGGAATCTTAAGTGATAAGTTTTAACAGTTCAGATTACTTACTTTGTTATTGTTGTTGTTGTTGTTGTTTTTATTGTTGTTGTTGTTCTTTATTTTTCCTTTCCAGATTAATGTCTGTCTGCCTAGCAATACCTTCTCGGATTTAGTTTTTCTTTTTTTCCCCTTCTTGTGAACACTTTTTTGTAAAATTCCTTTAAGAGTTTGGAGTCTGCAAAGAAAATAAGAGAGAGAGAGAGAAAGAAAGATCGGTTAAGAGTGCAATTAGTTTTAAGATCTCATTAAACTGATAAAAAAATTAGAAAAACAATTAAAAAAAAATGAAGCAAATTTAATGCATTTGTTTCCTTTGGAAATTTAATCATTTAAAGTGAGTTTTAAAGGCACATTGTCTTGGCATAATGAATCCATAATTACATGCCACAGTGCTGGAAGAAATAATAGGAACAAACAACAATGATGAACCGGTTTTGGTATTGGTAAAGACAATATCAATCATCATATACATTATTTCTAAAGCACTTTTTTTTGTCGGTTGCAAATATCTCCTATACCATCGCATCAAATTTAATGAATGATATATCATTTGAGAGCTTACATGTAACACTAATGGCAAAAAATAGTTAGAAATTGAAAAATTAATATTTTTATTGATAAAAATTATATTTTATATAGAACTGCGTGATAATACTGTTGTCATTATGATTATATGTTTTTGTACAAATGTGGTAATACAGGGTCGCTTAATAGTAATGTAGGTCTACGTAATATAGTATGTATTAAAATCCATTCTGGCAATACCGCTATTTACCATAATGCCGTTTATTATTAAATCAGTTATATATAATATGCATATTAAGTTGTAAAAAGCTGTGTTGGCAATACATTGTAGTAGTTGTTAGATCAAGTGCGATTTTTAATATTTTTGTACTTTTAATAAAATTTCTATTAATTATTTTAATTTTATGTTACAAAAATGACAACTGACGGTGCGAAATATTCGCACGGGTCATCTAGTTATTATCATAATGCACTAGTACTGCGATCATAAAAACTATAATACTGCCCTCATACTAAATAGAATACCCCTATTTTGTATCCTGCAAGCCTCCTAGCAAACTTCCCCCCGCCCAGCATTTGGTTATGAAACCCACAAGTGTTTTATTCTAGGATGTATCACAAGTTCCAACATTGATGCATCTTCTCGTCGTCATGTTCTCTACTAACATGTTAGGTTCCCTATTTTAAAAAAAGTATTGTCCATAAGTGCCCGACTATAGTACCCTGTCAGAAGGACCAGTTATAAACCTCAGATTATTCCCTAACTGTCTATAATGCATGATTCAGATCTCCTTCTATTGTAAATAATTTTTGACTGAGTCTTTGCCTCTATTTATATTCCCTTTTTCTTTTTTGACAATACCTCTCCTAACACTCATTCAAACTGTACAGAAAAGTTCTCGCTCCACGAATGGCATCAAAGCTGCCTAGCTTCGCATACTCGTCTGCATGTTAATTGCCTAGAAATTCCACACGACTTAGGGTTAAGCAGAGCGTAACCTTATTTTGCCTACTTTATCCTCAGGATATTCGCATACTAACTAGGATTTAAACTCCTAAGAATATATAGGAACCTAGCTTTTTACACCACTTCTGCTGTGTGTGTTAATTTAAAGTCGTCTCCGAATGATAGATTGTTGTAGGCTGTCTATTATTCCTCCTATCCATGTTGAATTGAACATATCTTGGAAAATACATACGAGTCATCCCATCGATTCTGAGTATGTAATTCTGTATACGATAAAATAGCTTCTCATTTAAGTCAGTACGCTAGTTCAAGATTACTCCTTTCATCTTGTTACTAAGTCCTGTTGCGAAACACTTGCAAAAATACTAAAGTGTTGTGGTTTTGTTCACCCAATTCCTTACACATAACTAAAGTGAACTTTAAAGTCAGCTTTACTTTAACTAAAGTGAACTATAACGTCACCTTTACTTTAACTAGAATAAATTTTAAAGTCACTTTTACTTTAACTAAAGTGAACATTATAGTAACCTTTCATTTAACTAAAGTGAACTTTAAAGTCATCTTTGCTTTACTTGAACTAAAGTGAACTTTAAAGTCACCTTTACTTTAACTAAAATGAATTTTAAAGTCACTTTTACTTTAACTAAAGTGAACTTTAACGTCACTTTTACTTTAACTAAAGTGAACATTATAGTAACCTTTCCTTTAACTAAAGTGAACTTTAAAGTCACCTTTGCTTTACTTGAAATAAACTGAACTTTAAAGTCACCTTTACTTTACTTGAACTAAAGTGAACTTTAAAGTCACCTTTACTATAATTAAAGTGAACATTATAGTAACATTTACTTAAACTAAAGTTAACTTTAACGTCACCTTTGTAAAGTGAATTTTAAAGTCTTATGTCTAATAAGTCAACAAAGTACCTACTACACTATGGTAACTATGGCCGTATGGATATAGTAGAGCGTATTAACAATCGATCGGCCTGTTGACTCCACAATGTCATTCAAATTGATGGACATATTCTGGCGAGACGAGTATTTGATGTATTGATCAACGAACGGCGACGTTGAGTGACTAACCTTGTCTGCATTGGAACGTCCAAATAGGGGAAAGTTGATATAGCAAAAGGGGCAATGTACAGTATTCCCAAAAAGTGCATGGTACAGTATTTGTTTTGTAATTAAATAATCATTAAAATTCCTTTTGTATTTATAAAATTTGTTAGAGTTTCAAAGGATCTTCACCAACTGAAGCAATAAATCAATTAAAATGCCATTAAAATGAAGCATAAAATCGATTTAACAAACTCAACATTTATTAAGGCAGTCGGCAATCGGTCAAATATAGATGACCAGTGTACTCTGTTGTACTCTACAATAAAATTACAAATTGTAGAGAAAGAGAGAGAGGGACAGAGAGAGTTTCAATTAAATTTTGTTCAATTTGTAGCACTTAATTATGCGAAAAGTCAATGAACTCTTTACAAAATGATCACAAAAAAAAAATTAAAGAAAAACCCAAAATAAATTTCAATTAAAATTCTCAACTCCTTTTTCATTTTCTATTTCCTCTTGGCACATGCAATTCTTTGCAATTAAATTAACGCAACGCAAATGAAAATGTTTCTGCAGCAGCCATTCATACTCACTCGCATGCGTTCCTAATCTATGATATGAACACGATCAGTCTGTACGACGTTCAAATGTAAACCCGCATTTCAGTATTCAATTTTCGCTGATTCTCTTGCGCTGGTTGTCTAATTTTCCCAGAGAATGCGTGAAGAAAAAAAAATTCGTAAATTTCTAATGCAGTTTAAATTGAGTGGCGCTGACATCTTCTGTGACTCATAATTTTGCTTTAATTAGTGAAAACAAGAAAGTTTTTCCATTTTCATATTCGTTTTCGATTTTTGTTTATTTTAAGCATCTTATAAGGGCAACGGATTAAATTTCATAAGGGGTAGGGTGATCAACAGGAAAAATAATGTGAATTTAATTGTGAAAACCAAAGAAAATAGTCAAGGTTTAGAGAATTACTTAACATATCGAGGTGAAATTGGTAATCGCCCTAACCAATGTCAGATGGTTGGATGCCTTTACTTTTAGTATCATTATTACAACTTGCCGTTAAACTTACTTTAACTAAAGTGAACTTTAAAGTCAGCTTTACTTTAACTAAAGTTAATTTTAACGTCAACTTTACTTTAACTAAAGTAAACTTTAAAGTCATCTTTACTTTAACTAAAGTAAACTTTAAAGTCAACTTTACTTTAACTAAAGTGAACATTATTGTAACCTTTAGTTTAACTAAAGAGAACTTTAAAGTCACCTTTGCTTTACTTGAACTAAACTGAACTTTAAAGTCACCTTTACTTTACTTGAACTGAAGTGAACTTTAAAGTCACCTTTACTGTAACTAAAGTGAACCATTAACTAAATCCAACTTTAACGGGAAGTTGAAATAATGGCCTTCAGGTGTTTTAATTGAGTAATGTTATCGACATTTGGCAATGAATGCTACGGCATTGCTTTATTTTTTGAAAAAGTTAACTTTATTTTATCATTAGGTTGTAATAACGAAAAGAAGTTAAAGGTGACTTTAAAGTTCACTTTAGCTAAAGTGAACCTTTAAATAAACCCAACTTAAAGGGGAAGTTGTAATAATGGCCCTTAATATGTTTATTTCATGGAAGTATTAGATTTAAGCAAGGTAAAACGGCCAGCGTGTGTTCCTATAACAGAGGCAATGAGAATCAGTCCTATTGCAGGGATGTTTGAAGCTTTGTTGGTTTTAAGTCCACTGAATGTGATAGTTAAGAGCAACATATTTGAAGGCCAACATTTGCACAAAAATTGATCCGATCGATGAGGTCCCGGGGTACCCACATGAAATGTACTTCACAATAAAAATAAATAAATTTGGCAAAGTTTTAAACCGTTTTTGTTGTTTAATTAGATTTTTAAATTTAAACATTTAAGTGGTCCACCCTATATACATTCTTTAAAAGGTCAGTTGAGATGTGATTTGAATTTGAAGTTTTGAAATTAAAATTTTTTTTTTTCGTCAATTCTGCCGCTATTAGGTATTGTTTCTGAGATTGCGGTATAGGAATCACGGAGTTAAAGTCCAATTTCCTATGAGGTTTTGCTGTGAAAGCCCACATAGTCAAGCAAGTCTTTTAAGCGGGAATAAATCTACTTAATGCTGTTCAGCTACCCACATAAATGCGGAATTCGGAATAGAAATTTGCACATGCGCGTGTTTAATTTTGCAATAAAACGGATGCAAAGCGAAGAAACAAAAAAAAATTAAATTTTCCCGGAAATTATTGCAATGACTTCCGTTTAATTAAACCAACAAGAGTGACAAAATTCTAAAGAAAGTGGAGGGGAAATATTGAACTGCCACTTGAACTGTAAATTGTTCATAAGTGTGCGAATAATTTCTTTCCCTTTTTTTTTGTGTAATTTTTTTAGGGGAAAATGATTTTGTACGCGTGGAAAATGTGCGGGTCAAAGGTTTTGTTTTGTTGTTTTTTTAATTTTCGTTAACAAATAATTTCCAAAAAAAAAAACTGCAATAAAACAGCCTAAAGGTTCAATTAGTCGTGACTTTACAATAACGCTGTAGTCGTAACATAATCCATAACCGTAAATTTACTATTAGTAGCAATCAGTGCTGCCATGGCCATAAACAGCTGTTTACGTTAATTGCACATATGCATTTTTCAAAAGTACAAAAGTAAACCAAAAAAAAATGTGTCTAGATGTAAGTAAATTCAGCAAACAGCTGTTTATGGTTATGGCAAAAAACCAAAATTCAATTGGTGCATATGGCTATCGTTATGACTATGGCATTATGGTAAGTCACCTATAATCGAAAACAGTGATGTCCATAAAATTGGTTAAAACAGCTGATTTATATGGTTATGGTTAAGTCACGACTAATTGAACCTTAAGGCTAGAGAGTGGTGATAAAAAAAAATATATACGAAATTTTTATTTAGCAATGCTGCTGGTCCTTGCTGACAGACAGACAGACGTAAATGTCAAAATATTATCTTTTAAGCATCTAAACACAATTACAAGCAATTGTTCATGGGAAATAAAATTTCATTCTCTTTTTTTTTGTTGTAATTTTTGCGATTTTTATCTCGAAATCAAAGATCATTGACCCACCACTCGATCACTTATTTTTTCAATTTTTTTCCCCACTTTCCCTAATGAAAGCGTAAAAAAAAACTATGAAATGCTGGTTGTAGCAAGGAAAAATATTTTCTAAAAAATTCTTTTTAATTTTCTTAAAATATATTCTCAATGATTAATGTTCACTTCATGGTGACATTTTAAATGAAAATGCATTTTAAGTGCTTCCCAGGATTACTTTAAAGAGTTTTTCAACATCCTGTTTTACATTTGTGTGGGTAAGAAATGAATCAATTTCTTGATTGCATTTAAGAAGAGTTTTTTGTACCCTACACATACAGTAACATCATGTTAGACACCATCACATGAAATATTTTTTATGTGTGTGAAGATAAATTCGAATTTGAAAAGCGAAGACGCAATCCATACTTTTTAGCAGCGCCACATTTAGCGTTAACAGAGGAAAATTTACCCTTAACAGAGCACTGTTAATTACGTAACAGCATCCATTTGAATAACTCCACTTGTTTAGAAGCTAATTTTAGGCATATACACTAGGTCTATGAGTGCCATACCATATTTAAAGGAAAGTTCCAAGGCCTCTTAATATAATCATCAAAAAAGGCCCAAATAAATAGTACACCATACAGGCAATGTATATGCAACTGATGGACCAGAGGGTACTCTTTCGAATCATGGTAGTGGAATACATACATAACATACATAATTTGCCATTACAACCCTTCAGTCAGGATTACGACCTAGCTTCTCACACCACTTATGTTGTGGGCGTTAATTTTATGCATGAGTGGCGGGACCTACAGTTTAAAGTCGACTCCGAACGACAGATTTTTGAGAAGCTTTTCATGCCAATTATTACTCTCTCAGAGTCTTTGCCAGAAATCTGCTGAGAGGAAGTGTCGCCGAAGAAATATTTTTCGTTTTGATGTCTGACCTGGGATACGAACCCAGGCCTTTCGTCTAATAAGCCAACACACTACCCACTAGACTACGGCGACTTCAAGGATATTAGCTTTGTTTATCAAACTTTGTGACTGGTTTTATAGTGCGGGATAGTCGTGCTTTTGTTGTGCAGTCTTTGCGCTGAAAAACTTCTTTTCTTTCCCTGATTTGATGGAACTTGGTTAGTACAGGGACTGCATTCACCTGCGGGATCACAATGGGCCACCATGCGTTTTCAAGTGAGCTTTGTAATATCAGAACTACCACTCCGAATAACCTAACCTAACCCTCGATATTATTCTCCTCTTAAATGGATTTGATCCTTCAATATT
The DNA here is from genome assembly GCA_014635995.1 of Sarcophaga peregrina. Classification (NCBI taxonomy): domain Eukaryota; kingdom Metazoa; phylum Arthropoda; class Insecta; order Diptera; family Sarcophagidae; genus Sarcophaga; species Sarcophaga peregrina. The sequence continues at coordinate 87,689,561 of CM025793.1, forward strand.
TGGCATCATCCTAGTCGCTTCTGCCTAGATTACAAATGCCTTTTCGGCGATGTATTTCACGTGCTCCTTAAAGTTCAGTTCACTCCCAGATATTTTATCGCCCTCTTTGAGCCGATCCTAGTGACTCCAACGGCAGAGATTAGCTTAAACCGTTGCCAATCATTACTTATGGGGGGTTATTTTTTTTTTTGCCTTGAGCCGGAGGAGGTAAATCTTCTAAAGATACATTTGTTCCGACAAAAGCATGCACGATTCACCATCCTTGGTGCCTACGTACTAAAACCCACCCCCTACACACATCAACCACTCTCCCCCCGCGGAACTGCCGAAAGGTATTACTTCGCGGGGGGCTGTTTAGCTTGAAAGCTTTAACACGTTATCTGAAATTTCGCCTTCGTTCCTCCAACCTTCGGAGTACTATCATTACTTCCGCCATTTTCTGGCTCCATGAGCCGGTTTGGTCCTAATTTATTTTCTCCGGGCCATCTAAACCTGGGGCAGCATGTTAGAATATGCTCCGCATCTTCCTCTTCGTCTACACAGTTTGGGCATATAGGGGAAGTGTCATGTCCAAATCTGTGCAAGTACTTCCTAAAACATCCATGACCAGTTAGGAACTGGGTCTCGTAATAATTCAACTCGCAATGTTTGTTCTCCATCCAAGGGGTTATAGAAGGGACAAGTTGAAATGTCCATCTTCCCTTTAAACTGCTCTCCCATCGTGACTGCCATTTATGCATGGAAGTCATTCTTTCCACCGCTTTTATAGCCGCTGTTCGTCCTGGACTCTCAAGACGGCGGAAGTATATCCGCCTCATCTCATCCGCCAATATGTCTATTGGTATTGTCTTTGCCAATACCAATACCGCTTCATCAGACACTGTCCTGAAGCCACTTATCCGTCTAATCGCGCTTAGACGATACACCGAGGATAGTATTCTCCTTGTCAACCCCACGGAGAGTGCCTCCGACCATATGGGGCAAGCATATAGCATTATCGACGTTACTACCGCTGAAATTATCCTCCTCTTGAATGGACCTGGTCGTCCAATATTTGGCATCATCCTCGCCAGTGCTCCCTGCGTTACAGATGCCTTTTCGCCGATGTATTTTACGTGCTCCTTGAAGTTTAACCTGTCGTCAATAATCACTCCCAGGTATTTTATTGCCCTCTTTGATTCGATTTCTGTGCCTCCAACGGTCACTTTCATCTTCTCCACTATCTTCCGGCCGCTTATCAAAACGGCTTCCGTTTTATGTCCAGCAAGTGTCAAACCTGCCTCATCCAACCATGCACCAACATTTCAAATCGCTGTTAGTTTTCTCCGCTATATCCTGTACCATCTTAGCTACCGAGACTATGGCAATGTCATCTGCAAAGCCTACAATTGTAGTCCCGTTTGGCAATGGCAGTCGAAGTACTCCATCGTACATAATGTTCCATAGTAGTGGGCCAAGTACAGAGCCCTGTACTTGTGTGTGATAAGAAATGCATTCAAACAAGTTTCGTTAATGAAAGACGTATTGACTGACTTTGGGTTCCCAGGGTCTTACATAATATTTGTAAAGACAATAATTTAATTAAGATGTCGTATTAATACGATATTAATAAACATCATTAGCATTAAATTATAATGAGAGATTAACCTTTCCAAAAAAAAAATCATTTGTCAACATAAATAAACTGAATTTGCATTGAATTTTAAACATAAAAATTATTTACAATCGATTGCCAGCCAGTCTAACTTCACGGTGACAAGTCGTTGGCTGGTTGGTTGGTTGGTGAAGGTGAACAACAAAACGCAGTGGAAGAGTACCATTTGATGCAACCCTGTATATGCAAAAGTATGCAAAAGCTTTTTATGCGCTGATACGAATTATGGTTTAGGTATGTACGTACGTGAATAAAATTTTTAAAATATGTAATGGCGTCCATGGAAATAGGCCCTCTAGGTAATAAAAAAAGTTGAAAGAAACAAGTTTTTTTCCGTTTTCTTGTTTAATAAAAACTACAACAACAACAGTAACAATGAAAATAAAAATTAATAAATTGATAAGAAATAAAATAAATTTGAAAACAACAACAACAAAAACTAGACGAGAAAAATACTGTTAAAAAAAATATGCAGCGCAAATAACAAAAATAAACTCACACACACACACACACACATACACCACACAGTTACACATTGACTGCGATCATAACCTCAAAAAACTATAAGACATCATCGTCAATAACCTCGATTTTTTTTTCGTTTGACGAAAATAAATTTGAAAAAATTTTTAATTTTTTTTTTTTACTGAAAAAACTGAAAAAAACAACAACAACAACAAAAGAAAAAAATTATTGTAAGTCGAAAACACATTTCGCCATCTTTAGGAACGAACACAAAATGGAAATAAAAAAAAAAAATCGAAAAAAAAATTCAAAAAAAATAAAGAAACATTTAAAGACCCCACTTCTTTTACCCGCTCCCCATTTGTTACGCATTAAATTTACCCCCCACCCTCCCCCTAACCATTACAAACAGGGCAAATAAGAATCAGAAAAAAAACAACAACAAAAAATTCACGACAAGCAAACATTTATTACGAGTTTTATAGCAGCAACAGCAACAGCAGCAGCAGTGTTGTGTATGAAAAGCCAAAGGAGAGAGAGACAAACATTTACATCATAGAGAAAGAGAGAGACAGCGCAAGAACGAGAGAGATAATAAACTGCACTAATATTATGTTATTATTGTTGCTGTTGTTGTTGTTTCGTTCATAGTTTATAAATTCATACTTATCGCAACTTGCAGTCACAATTCTCTATAAAACACATAAGCACAGTGGGCTCATACAAACGAAAAAGCGAAATGAAGAAAACAAAACTGTTCTTCGTTGATAAATGAAAATTTTTTTTTTTAATATCGATGGAATCGATTTTATTAAAAATAATCACTTCCGAATGGTGTTGCTTTCACTCGCATCTTGATCTTTGCTGTTAATCAAACTGTCATAAGATCTCTGTCAGACGTTGTTAATAACTCCAGGATTGTCAGGGATTGTCGCCGCTGTCTTTACCTTCTTTCTTGGTGCTTTAGTGTCACACTTATCTGGGTTACCGGGCACATTGCCTCTCCGCGTGGACCTAATCCCACAGTGCTCTTCGCACAGGGTGAAATACAATGCGTCTACCAACGCCCCCAAACGTAACAGACTGTAACACCTGAGTACCAATTCGAAGCCATGTATTCTACCATGATTTCCGCGTTGGTTAGGTCCGCTCCTATTTAAAACTTTTTCCGATCTTTGGGTCACGGCACCCGGTTGAGAATGTAACTCCACACCGAGCTTTACTAGACTCTTCCCGCGATTTGGGCCCAAACCACATCGATACCACTACAATGCTCTTAAAAGGAGCCACACAAATAGCTAGGCTGGAACCGAGAATCCAGGGGCTCCTGACTCCCGTGGTACCAGAATTAAGTCTCCGCCCGGACCTCATAATCAAATCGATTACTACCAGTTAAACTCCAAACAATTCAGTGTCCCACAGCAATACAATAAACATACATCGACATAAAGAACAGCATTTGCAGTACTAACATTGAACAGCGTTCTCATGGACGAGGCTTTGGCCAGATGGTGTGGCACCAGTAATGGACAAAACTAACGTATCAGAAAGACACACAACAACGCAGCAAGCTTGGCAATGACATGGATGAACTACTTCCGGTATCCTCTTCAATCGACTTAGGAATCCTACGCAGAAATTCTTTCGAGACTCCAACATATCCTAGGTCAATGACGACTCCTGCTCCACCGCTAGGCTCACTGAGTCCTCGTTGGATAGAAGGTGCACTAATCAGTTGCTTGGACTTTGGTTGTAACATCATTTCGATCACACTGGCCTTGGTTACAGGTCATTGTGTTATGGGAAGACACACAAAAAGAAGGCAACTCCCATTTAGCGACTTCTGCCATTTATTAACCTTTCGTGCTGATTTTCCAACGAATTTTTCACGATTTATATAGAGCATTTTGTTTGCTCTTATTTAGTTGACCCGAGATAACGAAAACTCTTTTGGAATCCTTGATCCAATTGCTTTCCAGCCAATGGCTTTCCACTAAGGCGGAGAACCGCACCTTTTTAAATCTTATCGATTTTTGTCCACTTTATGGAGGGCATATTTGGTAAAAATACTTGATTTTTCAACTTTCAAAGGTTTAGCTTCGTCTTTCTTTCATTGTTTCTCTAACGTATCCCTATTTTTGCAATTTTTAAGCAATTTGCTTTCCTGCCTTTCCAATTTTTTTAGTTATAAAAAAAGAATATAAAAAAAGAATTTAACTTCATACGAATCAGAGATTCCGTATAAAGAACCAAGAGTTCATTTCCATTACTGGATAGTTCACAATAACGGAAGTTCAAAAAGCCTTTAAAAACCTTCATAAATTATTTTCCTCACAAACCAAAGCAACCACATTGTGCTCCACTGTTTACAACATTGGAGAAGAATAGAAGAAGAAAAAAAAACAGCGACAGCAAATTAACACCAATACTAACGTAACAATAACAATGTGAGGAAAAATAAAAACAACAATGCCAGCCATAATAATAAAACAAGTTTGTAGGCAAAAAAAAACACACAGAAAAGGAAAAAAAAACCAAATTTTATTCGTTAATTTACACGCACTTACGCACTGACGCAGCACACGCATACCTACATACTTACACGCATGTAAAATAAATGCACAAAATATTATGATTGTTTGTGTTGTGCTGTGCTGTTGTAGCACTGTTGGATGGAAAAAAAAAGTGGCAACCGAAAAAGTTCATTGACTTTGTTTTTGACTCCACTCTATGAAAACAAAAAAAAAAAGAAAAACAACAACAAGTCAAACGCTGTTACTGCAGCTATTAAAGGCAGAGCAGAGTTATTGCACTGACGCGCAACAGTTGTTACAGTGTCTGTACATATATGGCGGTTAATATGTAATGTTTGTTTGTTGGGTATGTGTATATATGTGTGTGTGTGTGGAGCAAAGAATAGTCGCGCTGATAATTTCGTTGAACGAAACAAGTATTTAATAATAATAAAAAAAATAATCTAAAATGGCGCACAAAAAGAAAACATAAAAAAACAGACACGCACACACATATACACACACTAAATGCATAAATATATCTGTACAAACACACAAATATGCATAAAGTTTTTAGGGCCCCACATGTTTGGAGCAGACATTACGTTTGCAGTTATGATCAGCACTCACACGGTCTCTTGCTCTCACTCTCGCTCTCTTTCTAACGCTTACATCATTTTGCTCTTTTGTTAGGGAAAAACAAAAAAAATAAAAATTCTCTTGTTTTTTTCTGTGTGCGTGCTGAGAAACAAAAATCAAGAGAGGGGAAGTAAGCAAATGTGCATTTTTAACAACATTTCTTAGGTATTTTTTTTTTTTGTTTTTTTCTGGTTTAATTTGTTATACACTTTTATTGCTCTCGTTGAGGGGTAATGTTTTAAACCTGCTAGTGTTTGTTTATCTCTCCTTTTCTTATTTTTGTATAGTTTATAACAGTTTTTACTTTTTTTTTTTAAATGTTCTTTGGATTTTGATATTTTTTCGATATTTTTCTGATATTTTTTGTTCATATTTTAGGCAAACTTGTTAGTTTTTTTTCATTCAAAATTTTAATTAAATTAATGAGAGTCTGTTTTTCTAGTTTTCTCTGTGTGTAATTAGCGAATCTCTCTCTCCTTCTCTTTCTCTCTATCTATCTCTCTCTCCCACTGATTGTTTCCATGTATTGAATTTAATTATGTTCGCAGACAGTCGTTCGTTGAATGTTTGTTGCCAAACATAATGAAAAAAAATTTTTTTCTTAAGAATGAAGAATTTGTTTAAAAATGTTTTAATAAATATGGACCTAGAACAGCATTATCATGCAAAATTAAATAGTAACGCCTTAAAATATAGGGTCTTTCAAATTGGAATGTTTTTTTTTTTGCAATAGACAGACAGACAGGCAAAGATATCAGGCTTCTACAGACTATTTAGGCTCCAATTACATACTAAAAGGAACGAAAAATGTAGTCACCCTAGTCTAGTAATAGGTAGTGTGTTGGCTTATTAGATGTGAGGTCCCGGTTGCTAATCAGATGCCATCCAGATGAGCATCAGTTGCCAATTAGCTGTGAATCAGTTGCCAATAAGGTATGCATCAGTTGCCTATGGAAAGTGCATCAGTTCCCAATTAAGTGTGCATCAGTTGCCTTTGAATTGGGCATCAGTTGCCTATGAAGTGTGCATTAGTTGCCTATGGAGTGTGCATCAGTTGCCAATAAGGTGTGCATCAGTTGCCTATGGAGTGTGCATCAGTTGCCTATGAACTCTGCATTAGTTGCCTATGAAGTGTGCATCAGTTGCCTTTGAAATGTGCATCAGTTGCCAATTAAGGTGTGCCTCAATTGCCAATTAAGGTGTGCCTCAGTTGCCAATTAAGTGTGCATCAGTTGCCTATGAAGTGTGCATCAGTTGTCAATAAGGTATGCATCAGTTGCCTATGGAGTGTGCATCAGTTGCCTATGAAGTGTGCATTAGTTGCCAATCAAGTATGCATCAGTTACCTATGAAATGTGCATCAGTTGCCTTTGAATTGTGCATCAGTTGCCTATTAAGTGTACATCAGTTGCCTTTGAATTGTGCATCAGTTGCCTATGAAGTGTGCATCAGTTGCCAATAAGGTGTGCATCAATTGCCAATTAAGGTGTGCCTCAACTGCCAATTAAGTGTGCATCTGTTGCCTATGAAATGTGCATCAGTTGAACGAGTTTGACAGCTCAAGTTGCCAACTCAGGTCATCAAGACAGACGTGCTTCAGTTGCTAATGATTTTTTTTTTTTTGTTTGTCTTGGGCCGGTGGTGGAAATCTTCGAAAGACAGTTTTGTTCCACCCAGAAGAGGGCACGATTCAGACATCACTGGTACCTACTTTACTAAACCAATCCCCTATATTCTTAAACCACTCTCATCACGCAGGACTGCCTTAAAGTATTACTTCGCGGAGGACTGGTTAGCTTTAAAACTTTATCACGTTGTCTCAAATTTCGCCTTCGTTCCTCCAGTCTTCAGACTTCCAGCATAACTTCAGCAATCCTCTGGATGTACGGGCTCTATAGAATCCTAGAATTCAACACCTTTTCCATAAGACTTTTCCCGCGGGCCATCTGAACTGGGGCAGTATGTTAGAATATGATCTGCATCTTCCACCTCATCTACACAGTTTGGTCATACAGGGGAAGTCTCATGTCCAAATCTGTTCAGGTATGTACTTCGTGAAGCATCCACAACCAGTAAGCATCTAAGTCCCTTAGTAGTTCAACTCGCAATGTTTACTCCCCATCTAAGGGGTTATATCAGCGGCAAGATGAAATGTCCATCTTCCCTTTAAACTGTTCTCCCATCGTGACTGCCATTTGTGCATGGAAGTAATTCGTTCCTTCGCTTTTACAGCCGCTGTTTGTCTTAGTTACTCGAGACATCTCATCCGCCAATATGTCTATCGATATTGTCTTTGCCATTACATTGTCCTGAAGCCGCTTATCTGTCTAATCGCGCTTAGACGATATACCGAGGACAGTTTCCTCCTTGCCGTCCCCATGGAGTGTGCCTACGACCATATTGATGTTACAACCCACGATATTATTCTTCTCTTAAATGGTTTTGGTCCTCCAATACTTGGTATCATTCTCGTCAGTGCTCCCTGGGTTTCACGTGCTCCTTGAAGTTGAACCTGCCGTCGATAATCACTTCTAAGTATTTTAATACGTTGACTGCCGACTACGTGATAACTTGTAGATTACGTTCTCTTCTAGGGAGCCAAACTACGAGTTATCTCGTACTCACTAATGTGAGAAAATTAAATTGTCGTTTTTTTGGCCAGCTTTCTGAAAATGCCGCGGTAGTCAACGTGTTAAAGTCCTCTTCGATTCGATCTTAGTGCCTTCAGCTGTCACTGGACACTTATGAAGATGGCCTCCGTTTTGTGAGCAGCAAGTGTCATTCCTGCCTCATCAAGCCATGCTCCAATCAGTATATGATGCTCGAATCGCTATATTCGTCTTCTCCTGTATTTCATTTACCGTCTTAGGGACCGAGACTATGGCAATGTCATCTGCAAAGCCCACAATTGTAGTCTCGTTTGGCAATTGCAATCGAAGTACACCATCGTACATAATGCTCTATAGTAGTGGCCCAAGTACAAAGCCCTGCGGGATGTCGCCGCTGTCACTACGTATTTCCTTTCTCCATCAACCGTTAAGTAAATAACCCTCCTGCCTTGAAAGTAATCATTAAGAATCCCCAATAGGAGATCATACATTATTTGCCGTCTGTATTTCAAATACTTTTTCGATGACTTTCAGAGTGTTTGAGGTATGTGGTGTACGAAATTAGTGGAGTTCAACAACGATCGCTTTGTATTGAAGGCATTAACCCGTAAAAAAGTAATTCATTCAGTAATGGATTCCGCCTCATAACTCACGAGTCTAATAGATGCCTGATGTGTCTGCTTCTTGTTTATTTCGCTTTTCATGAAAATATTTTTTAAATTTCTCAAAAATAAACACACAAAAAAAAGAGGCCAAAAAACCCCTACCGGAAGTTTGCACTATTTTTTGAATGTTTTTTTCGTATTTTTTATTTTATGACCGAAGCTACTACACACCGAACACCAAACTGCATCAGTCTAGAGTGTTTTTTTGCTATTCTTTCTCATGAATTGTTCTTTTTTTTTTGTTGTTGTTGTTGTTTTTGATAAGAGAAAAATTTTGGTAAAATTTACAATTTTATTACAAAAAAAAACGAAGCAAAAGAATAGAAGAGAATAGAAAAAAAAACCACCCCCTCATTGTTCTATTTTTGATATGCGACAATACGCCGCAACGGCAACGGCAACGCAACTCATCGCGTAATCGTTTATTCACACGCATTCTTATTGCTTCCTAATGCCGCAACACGTTCGTTCGTTCATTCGTATGCGAATGAATGCATTACGCATTCCGCATTGCTTTACATGCAGAATTTCCGTGTCTAACTTTTTAACACACACTGTCATCACTACCAGTGTTGAAATATTCCGTACTTTAGTACTTTTTTTTTTTTTTTTGGTACTTTTCCATTTCAAAAATACAAAGATGCCACCTTTCGCAAGGGGAACCAATAGGCCATTACATACTCCACAAGACGTAGAAGCATGGATCCTATTAAGAACTGATGCAGCTGCCTTGAGAGTATACGAGAGTAAAGTCCTACGTAAGATCTTCGGTCCAGTGCGAGTTGGCGATGATTTTCACATCCGATTCAACAGTGAGCTGTATGAGCTCCTCAACGACAAGGACATTGTATAACGTATTAATATCCAGCGGCTGCACTGGCTCGGTCATGTCGTTCGAATGGAGGTGAATGCTCCGGCGAGACGAGTATTTGATGCAGGGATCTGGGGAAGCCGGCGAAGAGGACGACTTAGTATTCGTTGGAAGGACAAAATCATGGAAGCCCTGTCATCGATTGGTGTGACCAATTGGCTTAGGAGCGCAAGAAGCAGTGGCGCCTGGAAGGATGTGTTGCGGTAGGCCGAAATCTGTTAATCGGGTTGTTATGGCCAATTAAGTAAGTAAGTAAGGCCATTACATACGATCTGGGCTTACAAATCTGCTGTGATGACACGTTTCGCGAGAGATTCTCAAAGAGGAATTTGTTTTAGATTTAAGGGCGTCGTATACGGTTGTGATCTGGACTTACGAGTATGATATGATGACACCTTTCGCAGGCAATTCTTAAAGAGAAATTTATTGGATTTAAGGCTGTTGAATGTGGAAGTAAGGATCAACAGAATGGAGACTGTCTTTGAATTAATGGAAGACAAATCTAATGCCAGGTTCATCAGAAAGCATCGATACTTAGCAAAATGGATGGCTGACTGTCCCATAGTCAGTCAACCTGTAAGCTCTATGAATTTGGGAAATGCTTCACAACGCGAGACTGGATAATAAGAGTGAAAGGAATAATTTGATTGCAACACACTATCTTAGGAAAGAAGCAGTTTTACGGTATAGAAACGTAGGAATTCACTTACCATGCCGAAATTCGCGAGGTATTTCCAAGTGAATGTTTACGTTATCGCAAAGATGTTCTAAATAAACTTGAATAGAATAGGAAGTCTTAAGTAAGTCGCCATAGTCTATTTGGTAACGTGTTGACTTATTAGACGTAAGGCCACGGTTCAAACTCCAGTTCAGGCATCTCGACCATAAGGAAGTCTGGAAAGTATGGTATGGTTGTGATCGCCGTGGTCTAGTAGGTAGTGTGTTGGCTTATTAGACGAAAGACCCGAGTTCGAATCCCAGGTCAGACATCAAAACGGAAATTTGAAAATAATTTTTCGGCGACTTTCTCTCAGCAGATTTCTGGCAAAAACTCTGAGAGTAAAAAAATTGCCATGGAATGCTTCTCAAAAAATGTGTCGTTCGGAGTCAACTTTAAACTGTAGGTCCCGCCACTTATGTATAAAATTAACGCACACAACATAAGTGGTGTGAGAAGCTAGAACGTAGTACAATGGGTCAATTCGCCCACCGAGTACTGTACTTGTCAGAATTGACAAGTACACGTCCTCTAACCTAACCTAACCTAACCTATGGTATAGGAACGTAGGAATTCACTTACCATGGGGAAATTCGCTAGGCATCTCCGAGTGAATTAAGTAAGTCGCCGTAGTCTAGTAGGTAGTGAGTTGGCTCATTAGATGTACGACGACGGTTCAAATGCCAGGTCAGACATCTTGGACATAAAAATATTTCGTCGGCGGCTTCCTCTCTGCAAAAATCTCGCTAATGTGGTAATCAGTTCGAGATGTCAGAAAATGAAAAGAACCTCCGCCTTTTTATGACAAAAGCTACGTAGTGAGTCAGTGTTGAAAAGTTCAGTACTGCAGCCGTACCTCTGCAACGCTGGCAGTACATTTTTCTTTGTATTACATATGTTATGTCTTAGGCTTTTCAGCTAGCAACATGCAATAGCATCATGTTCAATGCAATGCTAAAGATAAAATCAAGCTTAAGCCCCGGTTACCCAAACGTACACAAAACGTACATTCGTTTCTAGAACATGAAAAGCCATCAAAACGCTTACCAAATTATAATATAACTTCGGTAAGCATTTACATTACTCTTCATATGCTAAAAACTAACGTATGTTGCATTACATTCCATCGACGTTTGACTAAACAGGGCTTATGGCATTTTAATACGTTCCGAATCAGCTGTTTTTTGTCTTGTATATGAGGAATACAAATAAGTCGTTAGTTTTTCTATTACAAGGCATATGTGTATTAAATATAAATAAATAAATAGTCTAGTAAGTAGTCTAGGACTTATTAAACCTCAGCCTACAGTTCAAATCATTTAGCCCTTTGGCTTTAGTACCGATTAGCCAAACGTACACAGAACGTACATTCGTTTTTAGAAAACGAAAAGCCATGAAAACGCTTGCCGAATCGTAATGTAAGTTCAGTAATTATTTACATTGCCCTTCATATGCAAAAAACGAACGTATTTTACATTACGTTCCATCAACGTTTGACTAAACGGGGCTTTTGAAGTTTTCTTACGTTCCGAATCAGCTGGCTTTTGTCTTGTATGTGAGGAACACGAATAAGACTTTAGTTTTTCTAGTCCAAGCCGTATGTGTATTAGTGTAGTGTAGGGCAGGGCTTACTAAACCTGAGCCTACAGTTAAAATCAATTAGCCTTTGGCTTTAGTCCCGATTAGCCAAACGTATACGGAACGTACGTTAGTTTTTCTACTCCATGTTTTTAATATAAAGAAATAGTTTTTTTTACAAAAGTACAATTTGATGCAACAAAAAAAGTACTCTTTCAGTTCAGTACCATTTTAAAATTTCAGTTGTGCAACACTGCTGTGCCTACTATTTAACCATGTGTATGTGTGTGTCTAATAAAAATTCTTTGGTGCGTAACTTTAGGGCATTGCCCGCCCGATTGAAACTCTCTTGGAAAACCAGAAAAAACAAAAACACGCGAAAGAAAAATGGGAAAATTATTTCACATTTTGCGTTTATTTTCATTGTCATGTCAATTTCGAGTTGTTGAGTGGTTGAATTGTTGTTGCAATTACTACTGCTATTGTCGCGGTCATTGTTATTGTTGTTGTTGTTGTAATGCAATGCAAATGTCATTTGAAAAGTAAAATTAAAGGCCGGAAGCAGAAAAGTAGTAGTTGTTTGTCGGTTCCCTTAAAATGCTTTGTAATTATTATGTCTTAGTCAATGTGTTAAGGTGTTGTAAATAGGAATCCATTTTTTTTTTTTGCATCACATGATAGCTCATTGTTTCCGTTTAACAGAGCACTGATCCATCTGAACAAGCCCACTTGTTTAGAAGTTAATTTTAGTACAAATACTAGGCCTATGAGTACCATATCATACTCAAAGGAAGGTTCCAACTCTCAGAGTTTTTGCCAGTAACCTGCTGAGAGGAAATCGCCGTGGAAATATTTTCATTTCGACCTGGGGTTTTAACCGTGACCTTGCGTCTAATAAGCCAACAATTCCAGTTTATTCAGAACATCTTTGCGATAACGTTATCAAATCACTTGGAAACACCTCACGAATTTCGTGATGGTATGTGACTACTTACATTCCTATACCGTAAAACGGTTCCTTCCATAAAAGAGAGTATGTTGCAATCAAATTATTCCTTTCGTTCTTGTTAGCAAGTTTCACGTTGTGAAGCATTTCCCAAATGCATAGAGTTTACTAGTTGAGTGACTACATGACAGTTAAGGGACTACAGTCTGCCATCCAATTTGCTAAGTATCGATACTCTCTGATGTATCTAGTACTAGATTTGACTTCCATTAATCTAAAGATAATCTCCATGCCGCTGATCCTTACTTCCACATGCAATCCAAAATATATTCCTCTTTAAGAATCTCGTAAGCCCACCTCACTACCGCATACAACGGCCTTAAATCCAAAATAAATTCCTCTTAGAGAATCTCTTGCGAAATGTGTCATCATGCCAGACTCGTGAGCCCGCCTCACTACCGTGTACGACGGCCTTAAATCCAAAACAAAATCCTCTTTGAGAATCTCTCACGAAAGGTGTCATCATGCCAGACTCGTAAGCCCACCTCACTACCGCATACAACGGCCTTACCAGTGCGGCTTCAGACCTGGAAAGTCCACCATCGACCAGATCTTCACACTACGCCAAATCCTGGAAAAGACCCACGAAAATCAAGTCGACACACACCATCTTTTTGTCGACTATAAGGCTGCTTTCGATAGCCCCATAAGGGATCGTGTTTTTGCCGCAATGTCTGAGCTCGGTATACCTGCGAAGCTGATAAGGCTATGCAGAATGACGTTGAGCAATTCCTGCAGCTTCGTCAAGGTAGGAATGGACCTCTCCGAACCTTTTGATACCGTGCGAGGTTTCAGACAAGGCGAACCCTTATCATGCGACCTCTTCAACTTCGTCATGGAGAGTGTTCTGCGAAAGGCGGAAGTGCATCGCAATGGGACTATTTTTCAAAAAAGTGTCCAGTTGCTTGCGTACGCTGACGACATCGACATCATAGGTCGTACCAAACGAGATGTCACTGCTGCCTTTAGTGCTATTCAACGGGAGTCTAAGAAGATGGTTCAGGCAGTAAATGAGGGCAAAACGAAGTATATGTTATCGACAAGTAGAGCCGTGTGGCGTATTGATTCACAAATTACGGCCGATAACTATACTTTTGATACAGTCAAGGAATTCATTTACCTTGGCTCCGCCGTTACCACCGAAAATAATGTCAGTCTGGAGATCAAGCGCAGGATTACTCTTGCCAACAGGTGCTTATGGTCTCAATAGTCAATTGAGTAGCAGAGACCTCTCTCGCAAGACGGAACTAATACTCTACAAGACGCTCATCCTACCCGTGCTTCTTTATGGCGCAGAAGCATGGACCCTATTAAGAACTGATGCAGCTGCCTTGAGAGTATTCGAGAGAAAAGTCCTACGTAAGATCTTCGGTCCAGTGCAAGTTGGTGATGATTTTCGCATCCGATACAACAGTGAGCTGTATGAGCTTCTCAACGACATGGACGTTGTACAGCGTATTAATATCCAGCGGCTGCACTGGATCGGTCATGTCGTTCGAATGGAGGAGGATGCTTCGCTGAGACGAATATTTGATGCGGGGATCTGCGGAAGTCGGCGAAGAGAACGACCTTGTATCCGTTGGAAGGACCAAATCGAGGAAGCCCTGTCATCGATTGGTGTGACCAATTGGCGCGCAAGAAGCAGAGGCGCCTGGAAGGATATGTTGCGGCAGGCCGAAATCCGTTAATTGGGTTGTTATGGTCAATTAAATAAGTAAGTAAGAATCACTCGCGAAAGGTGTCATCAAACCAAACTAGTAGGCAATTGCTAAAGAAGCGAAAAATTGAAATTTTATTTCCATTTTCGAGCAATAATTTAATATTTTACGTTTATTTTCTTGTCATTTTTTTTTCACACAATTTTTTATTTTTAAATCTAAACATAGGCCTCCCATCGGCCCCCCCCCCCCCAAAAAAAAAAAAATTTATAGTGAAAGTCAAAACATTGTACGTAAAAGTGTTCTGGGTAAACGCAAGACGCATTTTTCTTAATCTATTACGAGTAGGAATACAAGTGTACATGGGTACGTCTTCATGTACGAGGGATATTCCTTGGCATTTTTCATGGTGCCTTACTTGAGTGGGGCGGGCAGGTGCCATGGTAACTCAAGCCACCATCATCTCCCACCCTAACATCCTACAAATGGGGCTCAGAAAGAAAGAAAAAATAAAAGAACGAACGAAAGAAATTCAGAATGTTTTCTAATCTTTTGCTTCAATTTAATTTACACGGAAGACATACTCCCTCGTACATATTTTTTCCATTTTTCTTAAGGAAAACAAATTTAATGAAAAGAAAGTAAAAGAAGTGCACGAGACAAGAACGAATATTTTATCCCCTATACACCATGAAGATTCGATAGTTTTTACAACGAAGACAAGTTCACTCGGTAGCCCTTAAGGGCCATTGTGTTACCCTTGTCATGATCTGTTGTTAGTGGAGGGTTTGAACCACCCCGTGCACAGAATGCAACTGGCCAGTGCCGTTAGTAGCACGTTAGCCACAATGCCTAGATCATCAAGCGTTTTGCTACCCAAAAATATACGCCGTCTGTTGCGTAAAAGCTGTTCTACGGATTCGGTGTCTTTCACATTATGGCAGCTTCTGTAGTCCTAATGAGCCAGACTGAACTTGCCAGAGAAACTGCCAATAGCTGCCAGTGTCCCTTTAGAATTTTCGTTAGAATCCGAACCGTTAGGTTAGGTTAGAGGACGTGTACTTTTCAATTCTGACAAGCACAGTACTCGGTGATCGAATTTACCCATTGTACAACGTCCTAGCTTCTCACACCATTTATGTTGTGTGCTTTAATTTTATTCATGAGTGGCGGGACCTATAGTTTAAAGTCGACTCCGCCGAACGACACATTTCTTTTGAGAAGCATTCCATGGCAATTTTTTACTCTCAAAGTTTTTACCAGAAATCTGCTGAGGAGAGGAAGTCACCGAAAAATTATTTTCAAATTTTCGTTTTGATGTCTGACCTGGGATTCGAACTCGGGTCTTTCGTTTAATAAGCCAACACACTACCTACTAGACCACGGCGACCTCATCCGAATCGTTTTTTTTTTTTTTTTTTATTACCAACACTCAGGGGATATACTCCTACTGATGCAGTGCCCCAGGTGTTAGCTAATTAGAACTGCTTATTGCAAATAATGCCTAACATTAATTGATTTTTCTTGTGCCATAAACTTGCTTGTTGGCATGATTTAAATTCTCTTTTTAATTAAGTAAAGTCAGTTAAGATTGTTAGTAATTGTAGAACGTATTCTTTGCGGTATGCATAGCTAGGCCAGTAAGGCTAGGCATAGCTAGGCTTAAGCCATCATGTATGCTTGCTATGCGTTCGCCATTCGGAATACCGCTTTACTTTAAATAGGAAGTCTGTATCTCATGCAAACTTTTTAAACTTCTTCCAGTCCATTCCTCCCTGAGATGAGTTATGTCTGATACAATGTCATCCTCAAAATATTGGGACTAATGCAAAAAGTGCTACATCGTTTCGATATCTTCACCGGATGCCCTGCAGTCATAATTTTCCAACACACCAATAATATGGTCAAGGCGTACATGTAAAGCGAAGCGTCTCATTAGTCCATAACGCTTATACAAATACATTTTTTATTTATTCGTCTCCCCAGGTTTAGTCACTTCTCCAGATGGACGGATGCAGTTAACCTACTGATAGCAACACGCATAATGGGAATAATTCTCATGTATCGTGTGGAATGTTCAGTGTCCTGAACAAAGGTAAAATCCTAAGCTATTCTTAAATGATGAGATATTCTGAAACTGTTGGGGAGGTGCCATGGTAACTCAAGCCACCTTCATCTCCCACCCTAACATCCTACAAATGGGGCTCAGAAAGAAAGAAAAAATAAAAGAACGAACGAAAGAAATTCAGAATGTTTTCTAATCTAATATTTGCTTCAATTTAATTTACACGGAAGACATACTCTCTCGTACATTTTTTTTCCATTTTTCTTAAGGAAAACAAATTTAATGAAAAGAAAGTAAAAGAAGTGCACGAGACAAGAACGAATATTTTATCCGCTATACTCCATGAGGAATTGTTAGTTTTTACTACGAAAAATTCCGTTCAGATAAGTTCACTCGGTGGCCCTTGAGGTCCATTGTGTTACCCTTGTTAGTGGAGGGTTTGAACCACCCCGCGCACGGAATTTAACCGCCCAGTGCCGTTAGTAGCACGTTAGCCACAATGCCTAGATCTTCAAGCGTTTTGTCACCCAAAAACATATGGCGTCTGTTGAGTAAAAGCTGTTCGGTTTCTTTCACATTATGGCAGCTTCTGTAGTCCCAATAAGCCAGACTGAACTTCCCAGAAAAAACTGCCAATAGCTGCCAGTGTCCCTTTAGAATTTCCGTTAGAATCCGAACCGTTAGGTTAGGTTAGGTTAGAGGACATGTACTTATCAATTCTGACAAGTAAAGTACTCGGTGGTCGAATTGACCCATTGTACTACGTCCTAGCTTCTCACACCACTTATGTTGTGTCCGTTAATTTTATACATGAGTGGCGGGATCTACAGTTAAAAGTCGACTCCGGACGACAGATTTTTGAGAAGCTTTTCATGGCAATTTTTACTCTCAGAGTCTTTGCCAGAAATCTGCTGAGAGGAAGTCCCCGAAGAAATATTTTTCGTTTTGATGTCTGACCTAGGATTCGAACCCGGGCCTTTTGTCTAATAAGCCAACACACTACCCACTAGACCACGGCGACTGAGCAAACTTAATAGACAAACTAGAATATCAACTTTTTGTGAAGTGTTGTTGAATCTAATGAGAAATGATTTAAAACAAGGCCCATATGAATGCCTGCAAAGCAGACGTTAGCTAATTAGAACTGATTATTGTAAATAATGCCTAACATTAATTGATTTTTCTTGTGCCATAAACTTGCTTGTTGGCATGATTTAAATTCTCTTTTTAATTAAGTAAAGTCAGTTAAGATTGTTAGTAATTGTAGAACGTATTCTTTGCGGTATGCATAGCTAGGCCAGTAAGGCTAGGCATAGCTAGGCTTAAGCCATTATGTACGCTTGCTATGCGTTTGCCATTAGGAATACCGCTTTACTTTCAATAGGAAGTCTGTATCTCATGCAAACTTTTTAAACTTCTTCCAGTCCATTCCTCCCTGAGATGAGTTATGTCTGATACAATGTCATCCTCAAAATATTGGGACTAATGCAAAAAGTGCTACATCGTTTCGATATCTTCACCGGATGCCCTGCAGTCATAATTTTCCAACACACCAATAATATGGTCAAGGCGTACATGTAAAGCGAAGCGTCTCATTAGTCCATAACGCTTATACAAATACATTTTTTATTTATTCGTCTCCACAGGTTTAGTCACTTTTCCAGATGGACGGAAGCAGTCAACCTGCTCATTGCAACACGCATAATGGGAATAATTCTCATTGTATCGTGTGGAATATTCAGTGTCCTGAACAAGGCTAAAATTGTAAGCTATTCTTAAACGATGAGACATTCCTAAACTGTTGGTTCATGTGGTCCATTGTTTATTTACGGATCAGATTTGTATGCCTCTGTCAGTACAAAATCCAGGGGGATACCACAACCGATTACAGCCGTTGTGCCACAATTAATTTCTCTTGTTCGAAGTTTATATTTCATACAGTCAAAATTCTATAAATTGAATCACCATCACACAGAAAAAAACTTCAACTCATAGAAACTTCAAGTTAATGAAGCAAAACCTAATAAAATTTCTCTCCAATTCACCAATGCTGTTGGTGTGCTTCAACTTATAGAGAATTCAAGTAATAGGAGTTCAAATTATAGAAGTTCCACTGTATATGCCAAGAAGTTATATTACGGTAAGCCCTGTAGTCTAATAGGCAGTGTGTTGGCTTATTAGACCTGAAAACTTTTTTTTACGCTGAGGAGGGGCAGATGTACCTAACCGCACCATAGAGGAAGTCGTCACGTCCTTCGTGTGTGGGGCCCTCACCTACTAAATCCTCCCTCGTCTCGTAGGATGTTGTGACCACTCCAGAACTCCGGTGATATTACTTCGGAGTGGAGTCCTTTTGGCCCTTTGGCCGCCTTCATGCTCACATCCGCGTCCGGACTGCGTAATGAAGGTTGAGGAGACTTCTAATTGTCTCCACTATTCCTTCCGTCCAAGCTCCCGACTGGGACCTCGTTTGACACGTGAGCTAGTGTCATCTATGCCGGCGTGCCCACATGCTCCGCAGCCTCCAGATCTCTCTTCTTCAGTCTCAGAATGCGCTCCACGTAATTCGCCACTGAGGCCCAATTCTCTTTGCTCGCAATCATAACCCCAACAATGTTAGCGGCTTTTAGCGTTCCGATCATCGACATCAGTGCAGAGCGATAGCTCTGCCAGCGTGCACATTCGAAGATAGTGTGTTCTGCATCATCTATTACCTCCCCTTCCTCGTAAAGGCAGTAAGGGGAGGTGGTCTTGCCCATTCTGTTCAGATATTTCCTAAAATATCCGTGGCCCGATAGCACCTGTGTAACGTAATAATTTACTTCTCCAAATTTCCGACAGATCCATGGCTTTATTTCCGGTATAAGTCTCGCCGTCCACCTTTCTCTATCCTCGTCGTTCCATCGTCGTTGCCATTCTGAAATGGTGTTTTCCCTGAAGTGACCGGTTATGTGATTTCCAGCCGATTTCGCCTTATAAATCTCCACCCGCTCTGCTGCCAGTAGATCGACTGAAATTGTACCTGCTATCACAAGTACGACTGGGGCGGACACCGTACGATATGCCGACGCGATACGTAGTGCAGCCGTTCTCTGTACCGATAGAAGTAAGTTCGCCCGTTTTACAACCCCTAGCATTTCGGCCCAAATTTCGCTGCTGCTTCCAACATCCATCAGGAGTCTCCGTCTCGGCTTAGACCTGAAACTTTGGTTCTTACACCAGGTCAGCCATCTTGATCGTAACAAAATGAGAAAAAATAATTCTTCGGCAACTTCCCTTTTGCAGATTTCTGGCAAAAACTGTGCAACGTAATAAAATTGCCATGAAAAGTTTCTCAAAAAAAAATTCTGTCCTTCGGAGTCGACTTTGAATTGTTGGTTCCGCCATACTCATGTATAAAACAATGCAAAGTTTGTAACCAACCACTTTGCAATCCCTTACAAAGTCATGTTCCCCGTTATATGTTCACTTTCAGACCCATAGTATCAGATTCAGTAGAATAAAATCCAACATTTTAGGACACACATGAACAAACTTTGTCTAACACACAGTTCAGTTCTAATTACTTGGCCAATGCTGTATGTAATTGTACTTGTATTTTGCTTTGCAATTTCTCCCACTAATGCCATTTTCATAACGGGCAACATACCCATGTACTTACTTATTTACGCAAACACATACATAGGCACACACACACACACACACCCTAAATAAAAGACAATTTTTTTGCCAACCCTCACCAAAGCAACAAAAAAAAAGCATTCACTGGCTAGAAGGAAAGCAAGCGAGAAAATATGAATGAATGAGCGAAAGCCATATTTGAATGAAATTATTTGTTTTTGTTTTTGTTGTTGTTTTTGTTTTTTTTTGTCAAAACAACTACAAAAACAGCAACAAATTTAACACAATATACTGCACGACATCAAAATGATTTTATGTGTTACATTTTCTTTAAACATCCCTTCCCTTCCCATCCCGTCTCATCCCACAACATCACATCACATTACTCTCGCATACAACATACACAAGGTAGCCCCCACTACACCCACACACCCATACCAAACAACACACACATACTCTTTTCAATGAATGATTTTATTTTGTTTTCATCTTTTTAGCTTTTTTACTTCTTCTGTTTACTTCTTTCCATTTTTTTTTTTGCTTTGTTTCCCTGCTTGAGCATAAGTTCTTATTCTTTTTTTGCTAGCTTTACTAGTAAGAGAAAGAGAGAGTGAGAGAGCACGGGAGTGATTGTGTTTAGCCAACGTATGTGTATGCGTATGCATGTGTTCGTTTGATGTCCCATTTGAGGCAAAAACAAAGTGAAAATAAATCTAAATATGGGACCCCCCTCTAGTGTATTAAAACAACTACGTACGTACGTATACGTACACACATGCTTACACCTCAAGGATACTTACTTATAAACACACACACACAGGCTCACAATAAATTATAAATAATACACGGCCATATACAGAACAAGAGAATGAAAGCAATTTTTCCTTATTTTGGGATTTTTTTACAGTTTCTTTGCAATATTTTAAGAGTGTGAGAGAGTATGGGAGTGTATGGGAGTGTATGAGAGTGTATTTCCTTGTCTCTTTCAATAATGGAAACCTGCCAGTACTCTTGTAAGCCTAGACACACACACACACATACACTAAGAAATTGAATTTACCATAAGCCTACAAAATATCAGCGACTAAGTATTTCCTCGAGTTCTGTCGTTCTCTCTTACGCACTCTCTCTCTCTCTCTCTCTCTCCCCTCTCTCTTCCTCTTCTTCGTTAATTTTTTAAAAATTATTTTTGCTGTGATTGAACAGCTACGATTGCAAAACATTCGTAATAAAATACTGCACCGTGGGGCCAAAGCAAGAGAATGGGTGATTCAACACCATGGTTCAACACCGTGCTAAATATTTCAAATATGAAAACAAAATGGTTTTCTATAGACCCCTTCCATCTCAGCAGTCTTCTGGCAAACAAAATTCCGAGGTGAAAATCTTCTCAATTTGTCGTTCGTAGTCTCCCTTAACTTATGGAACAAAGTTAACACACATAACATGGGTGGTGTGACAAGCTAGGTTATAATCTTCACTAAATGGTTGTAATATGTAATCAATTAAGCAAGTAAGTCTCATAATCAGACTTTTCTTTTGTAATCAGGGATGTTTTTGGCCCATTTTCGGCAAGGACTGCTATCCGAATGGCAGATTTTTTGAGAAACAAAGTTTGTTGCCAGAAATCTTCTAAGAGGAACTCAAGGAAGAAATATTTTTTCATATTTCGTTAGATGTTTGACTTGAACTGTGGCCAGACGTCTAATAAGCCAACACACGATCTACTAGACTACGGCGATAGGAGGTATAAAAAACAGGAAATAGCAACTGTCAAGCCTCCGGTTCTTATGAATTTAAATCGAAGATAATAATTTCGAATGTGTGTGCACAGATATATTCGAATTCAAATACCAAAGACACAAACCAACACTTTTAGCAGCGTCACTTCTTGCCTCTAACAGGGTAAACTTAGCTATCAACAGAGCACTGTTAACAGTGCTTAACAGTGGCCAATAAGTAGATTATTCTTCTGCAGACTATTGACATTTGTGATATGTAAAGGATGGTTGGTGGGGATGGACGAAGGGATTAGTTCAGCTACCCCAATACAACGGTTGGAAAGAGGACTCTAAATCAATCAAAAAGATTTTCATTTTCAAAGCCAATTTTCTTCCATACCATATCACTTTATATGGGACCTTGTTTGCTGATTATATTAAGAGGCATTGTAACCTTCCTATAAGCAAGATATGGTAGTCATAGTGGGCTTTGTTCAGATGGATACTGTTAAACAGCTAACAGTGCTCTGTTAATGGGAAATTTTGGCGCTGCTAAAACGTATGGTTTGCGTCTTGGATGTTCAAATGCGAATTTATCTTCACACAAATTAAAATTGGACGGTCTGTGGCAGCTGAATCAGCAGGATGGACAAAATAAAATTACTCTTTGCTGTGCCTCAAGCCATATGGAAATTTCCGGCAATTCTGAGTAAGCAGATAAGCTTGCAAGAAGGGAAGTTGCCACGCCCTTTATAAAGAAAGAACCTTTCGTTGAAGTGGAAGCAAATGCTTCGGAGAAGTATACTCAACGAGAGGGAAGTTAAAAAGCGCCTAAGATTTTCCTTAAACCAAAGAGGTTTGAGGCAATCGATCTTTGGTTGGGAAACTACAAGAAGGGCAGATCTGATCATGTATTAGACTATCAACGAATAACGTAGTCTTTTGACAGGACACTGTAGGCTCATGGTACACTTATTCTAAATGGGGCTAGTCTCCAGTCCAACATATTAATTCTCTAACGATGAGAATAACTTATTGGATCACATTTTTGGAACCTGTAGGACATTAATATTTCAATTATTCTCAGAGTACGTTTTGTTGCAAAAAAGAGGGCTTGGATGTAACCTCCTTCAGGATTTGTTGTTTCACATGGTTTTGCGCCACTGTTTCATTTCATTTGCTCTTCTGACAATACAATATCAGATAAGCTTTTAAATAGTTTACGTTTTTAAAAACACTGTGGCATATACATATATCGGGTGGACCATCTATCGGTTTAAATTTGAATCTATTGATTATTTCGAATCTGGCAATACTTATGCCATTCCATTCTGTTACAAAATTCAGTATATTTTCGCCATTGAATGTTGGAATTTATTGGACCAACGAGAAACTGCACGATTAGGTCGATTTTGCCATACAAAAATTTACCATCTTTTCGGATGAAGCTCATTTTCATTTTAATGGCTACGTTAATAGGTTGTCCTATTTGGGGCTTAGTCATTACAAGCGATTGTTTGATGCTGCTTGTGCAGCTGAGGCATCACTGCCACATTTGATGTTCAGAAAGTCCACACGTGGTCCTACATAGAAGTCAATGTACCCATTGCGAGTGACTGTCTGGTGGTTCTTGTGGAGCGGAGACGTTATTGCCGCATTTGATGCTCAAAAAACCCACACGTGGTAATACATAGAAGCCAATGTACCCATTGCGAGTGACTGTTTGGTGGTTCTTATGGAGCGGAGGCGTTATTGCCGCATTTGATGCTCAGAAAGCCCACACGTGGTCCTACAATGTAGCCATTGCGAGTGACTGTTTGAAGCGACTTGTGGAGCGGAGGCATCATTGCCTCATTTGATGCTCAGAAAACCTACGCGTGGTCCTATACAAGCCAATGTACGCATTACGATGTACAGTGTCCACCCTAGCCGTACTTGTGATAGCAGGTACAATCCCTGAGGATCTGCTGGCTGCATAGCGGATGGAGACTTATAAGGCGAAATAGTTTGGAAATCACATAACCGGTCACTTCAGGAAAAAAACACCATTTCAGAATGGCCTACAAAAGCCAATACACCCATTACGAGTGATTATTTAATGCTGCTTGTGGAGCGGAGGCATCATTGCCTCATTTGATGCTCAGAAAACCCACACTTAGTCCTATACAAACCAATGTACGCATTACGACGTACAGTGTCCGCCCTAGCCGTACTTGTGAAAGCAGGCACAATCCCTGAGGATGTGCTGGCAGCAGAGCAGATAGAGACTTATAAGGCTAAATAGATTGGAAATCACATGACCGGTCACTTCACGGAAAACACCATTTCAGAATGGCAACGACAATGGAACGATGAAAATAGAGGAGGGGGGACGCTGTGACTTATTCCGGACATAAGGCCAGAGATTGGTCGGAAATTTGGAGAAGTAAATTATTACCTTACACAGATGCTTTCGGGTTGCGGATATTTTAGGAAATATCTGCACATAATGGGCAAGACCGCCTTCCCTTACTGTCTTTAAGAGGAAGGGGAAGTAATTCACGATGCAGAACACACAGTTTTCGAATGTGCTCGCTGGTAGAGCTATCGCTCTGTACTGACGTCGAGATGATTGGAACGGCCGCTAATATTGTCGAGGTTATGATTGCGAGTAGAGAGAATTGGGCCTCAGTGGCGAATTACGTGAAGCGCATTCAAAGACTGAAGAAAAAAGATCTTGAGGCTGCAGACCTTGTAGGCACGTCGGCATAGATGACACTGGCACACGTGTCAAACGAAATTCCAATCGGGAATCAATCAGGAACGGATAGTAGAGACACTGAAATGTCTCCTTCACTTTCGATACGAAATCCGGACGTGAATATGCGCATGCAGGACCTAAAGGACTCCACTCCGCTGAGATACCACCGTAGTTCCGGAGTGGTCACAAACAGTTCGCGAGACGAGGGGGGATTTAGTAGGTGAGGGCCCCACACACGAAGGATGTGACGACTTCCTCTATAGTGCAGTTAGGTTCATTTACCCCTTCTCGGTGTAAAAAAAAAGAAAGAGTACCCATTACGAGTGACTGTTTGGTACTGCTTATGGAGCGGAGGCATCATTGTCACATTTGATGCCAGAAAACCCACACGTGGCCTTACAGAAGCCACTAAGAGTAACTGTTTGATGCGACTTATGGAGGTGAGGCATCGTTGGTCCATATTTCTTTGAAAATGAGGCAACAATTACGAGCAATGGGGACACCTATCGGGCGTCATGATAACCGATATTTTTGTATCCGCCCTTCATGGAAATGAAGGGAACGATGTTAGGTTTCAACAGGATGGCGCAACTTGCAACACATCTCATGCTACAAACGATTTAGTGCGTCAAACGTTTGATGCCCATTCAATTAGCTGGAAAACTGATGTCAATTTGCCGCCATGAAGCTGAAATTTGCGACCCTTGGACTATTTTCTGTGAAGCGCCGTTGAAGAAAAGCATTATGCTGACTTAGACAGAGACAATTAAGCATTTGAAGGCTAACATTCGTGATGCCATTGCTCGAAAAATTGCCCAAAAATTGGTTCGATTAAATGAGGTACTGTGTGGCCAGCTGCAACCGCAATATTTGTACTCCACGACAAAAATGTAGCAAATTTTCAAACCGCGTTTGTTGCATATTATAGTGTTACGAAAATGGAAACGGTGTTATTAAAATGATAAACAAAAGCTCCAAAAACAAAACAATGGACTTGTTTACATGATCAACAAATAGACAAAAATATAGCAACAACATCAGTATAAAAATAGGGTCAAAGAAGTAAACAAGCAACAACAACAGTGCAGTATAAAAAAGGGATAAACAAGTAAACAGGTAACAACAACATGGCAAGAGGACAACGTAAACAAAATACACAAATAACAATAAGCAACTCGTTTACATTTTATAGAGATTTTGCGAAGCCATTCATCAGACTGCTTACCCGGCAATATAAATGACAAGACAGAGCAAGCCCCGGCAGTCCAGAAAGAATTTAGTCAATCTTTTGTGAAGACACTTTGCGTGTAAAGAGAATAATTGTGGTTTGAAGCTGTCTGTTATAAAGATCTATTGAACAATTGTTATTATGTACGCGGAAAAAGTGTAAAGAATAATAACAATTAAAGCAAATTATTGTTGTTAACATCAAGTTGTAAACATTGGCACACAAAATTGTACGAATAGACGCAAAATAGACAATAATTATGGTTTGAAGCTGTCTGTTATAAAGATCTATTGAACAATTGTTATTGTGTACACGGAAAAATTGTAAAGAATAATAACAATTAAAACAAATTGTTGTTGTTTACATCAAGTTGTAAACATTAGCACACAGAATTGTGCGAATAGGCACAAAATAAACAATAATTATGGTTTAAAGATGTCTGTTATAAAAATCTATCGAACAATTGTTATTATGTACGCGGAAAAAGTGTAAAGAATAATAACAATTAAAGCAAATTGTTGTTGTTTACATCAAGTTGTAAACATTGGCACACAGAATTGTGCGAATAGACACAAAATTTTTTTAGTTTTTTATTTGCAATCTATGAACTCATATTTTTTTAGTTTTTAAAAGAGTAAAAACGTGGCAATATTTTAAAATTTAAACTTTTAAATGGTGCACCCTTTACTTAGCCAGACTAAGACTGAACAAACGCGTTTGAAAGCATTTATTGTTGAAGGAAATATAAAAGAAAAGTAGACTGTATGACGAAAGCTACTTTAAAACGTATTTTCTTCAGGTTTTTTGTATTTTCCAAATGTTGATTACCATGACACTCTGTTATCCTGGCATTCATTCAGTCATTCATTCATTCATTCATTCATTCGTTATTCAATCACAATCAATTCACCTTCACAAACAACCACCACTAATACCACCACCACTAGTGGCTGTGGCCCATTTATGAATATTTCTGAATAATGGAAACGCCAAGGCACTGGATGATTGTCAATTGAATTGAATTTTACACTTTAATGAACTTTACAAGAGGCACACTCACTCCCTCCTAAATATACACGCACTCACCCATACGGGCATGCATGTCCCATTTAATAGATTAAATAAACTCTTAAGCATCCATCCTTCCATCTATCCAGCCTATCCAACCTGAGCCATTTTTTTTGGAATCCTTTTTTTTTTTAATAAATTCGATTGCAGTTGTTATTGTAATGGAAGCACACTGTAAAATTCGATTCTTCTTCTTCTTCTTCACTAATCATGGGAACTGGTTAAATTATCCAAAAATAAATTCTTTTCCCCAAATTAATGCTCGATAATGAAGATGTTCGTCGACATGCAAAATAATTCATTCATTAAACTTGGCCTATATGTGCATAACAGGTCCATTGCTTAATTAGTTTAACAGAGCAGCAGAAAATTACGTTTTAGGGGTGAAAAGGCCAAGGTTAACTATACGAAAACTTTAAAAAAAAATTGTCTCTCCCCTGTTAATATTGGAAAAATTATGCTTGACATACTCACATCACAATAAAACTTTAATTCATGCATATGCATATGGGTTGACCAAAAGCTAACTGGCCCGTAATAAATCCAAATACAGTAAGACCCCGCTTTACGTTGCTCCCCATAACCCTGTTTCAATATTACGCGGTAGTATTGGGATTCTAACTGTATTTTCCGAAAACGCATTCACAGTGTGAACGCATTTTTCCAATTGCCTCGTTTAGCGCTGGAACTTATTGGAACGCAAACCACCGCGTTAAGCGGGGTCCTACTGTACACACAATAGTGTTAGGTTTTCCTTAATAAAGCACTAGTATTTTAAAACCAAAAACTCATCCCATATTGTGAATTTTATGCTCTCACTAGGAAGTAAAAAAAAATTGTAGGCCAACAACCAGGATGTCGTAATTATAATATCAGTTTACCTAGAAAACTGCATCAAGGGCAAGAGAGAAGTAATGCCACGAAACATAGTGAAAGACCTAACTTTCCGGTAATGTGGCTGTAATAACTGGATAAGCTGATCATATAACAGACAAATTCAAATTAAAACAATTGTATAGTGAATCGGAAGTCGCCGTGGTCTAGTGTGTAGTTTGTTGGCTTATTAGACTAAAGGCCCGGGTTCGTATCCCAGGTCAGACATCAAAACGAAAAATATTTCTTCGGCGTCTTCCTCTCAGCAGATTTCTGGCAAAGACTCTGAGAGAAAAAATTGCCATGAAAAGCTTCTCAAAAAGAATCAGTCGTTCGGAGTCGACTTTAAACTGTAGGTCCCGCCACTCATGTATAAAATTAACGCACACAACATAAGGGGTGTGAGAAGCTAGGTCGTAATCCCGACTGAAGGGTTGTAATGGCCAATTATGTATGTATGTATAGTGAATCGGAAGTCGTCGTTATCTAGAATGCGGTGAATTGGCTTATCAGACGTTAGGGCACAGTTAAAATCGAAAAAAATATTTCTTCGAGGACTTCCGCTTGGCAGATTTTGTTGAATTTCGTGGTGATTTTATCAATTCGGAAAAGTATTCCTGTAGGGACGCACATATTCCCACCTTAGACCGCTTTTTCGTTTCCGTCTATCCCACAGTGGACCGGATCCCAGCAGAGGAAACTACTGTGTCTACACATACGGTGTAGAGAGTTCACTCAACTTCTGTCGCGCTTCGATTTCACGTGATTTGCTGGTTGACAACCATCCACACATCTGCCACTGCCCAGCACTTGGTAGGTTGAGATTGAGGACCCTTGGCAGGGCCTTCTTTGAGAACTTGAGTTCTGTGTCGAGAGCCGACATCAACGCTCTCCACAGATTCATTAGCAGCTTGGGCTGATTGAAAGGTACTAGGGCTTCATAAGTGTAGTCGCACTCTCAACCTCTATTTGTTTTGTGTCTCTTGTTTTTCATTCCTCCGTTTCCCATTCTCCCTCCCCTTCCCTACTTTCCTGTATACTCCTTTTCCTTCCTCCCCTAAGGACAATGTACAATGGGTCAATTTTGACCTCCGGGTACTGTGCTTGTCTTGACCGACAGGTGCACGTCCTCTAACCTAACCTAACCTAACCATCCACACATATGATCAAATTCGAAGGAGGCCAGTTTCGGGTTTTAATCATAACTGTACCTTGTTCAACAGCAAAAATGTATGCCTAAAATAGGCTAGTCTGCCTAGGTAATCTATATGGCCCGTTCCGGGTTAGTTTATTTATCGGGAATGAAGATATTCCATGTTTAACCTTGTCAATGGAGCCAATTATGCTAATAATCATTTACTTAACACGGCTTTCTTATGTGTATGAAGATAAATTCGAATTTAGTAAAAACCAAAGACGCCAACAGCGCCACTTTTTGCTTTAACAGGGTAAACTTTGCTATTAGCAAAGCACTGTTAAGTGTTTAACAGTGGCAATAGCCTTCTATTCTTAGCCTTCCATTTCTTTGCAATTATTGCAGACTACTGATATACTATTAACTGCTTTAGACTCTGTCCCTCTCTCTCTCTCTCTCTCTGTCTCTCTCTGTTTCTCTCTCTGTTTCTCTCTCTGTCTCTCTCTCTTTGTCTCTCCCTCTGTCTCTCTCTCTTTGTCTCTCCCTCTGTCTCTTTCTCTGTCTCTCTCTGCCTCTCTCTTTGTCTCTGTCTCCCTCTCTGCCTCTCTCTCTTTCTCTGTCTCTCTCTCTGTCATTCTCTCTGTCTCTGTCTCTCTCTCTGCCTCTCTCTCTGTCTCTCACTCTGTCTCTGTCTCTGCCTCACTGTCTCTCTCTCTGCCTCTCTGTCTCTTTCTCTGCTTCTCTCTCTGCCTCTCTGTCTGTCTCTCTATGTCTCTCTCTCTTTCTCTGTCTCTCTCTGTAACTCTCTTTCGGGCTCTGTCTCTCTCTATATCTCTCTCTCGGGTTCTGTCTCTCTCTGTATCTCTCTCTCGGTTTCTGTCTCTCTATGTCTCTCTCTTTCTCTGCCTCTCTCTCTCTCTCTGTCTCTCTCTATCTCTGTCTCTCACTCTTTCTCTGCCTCTCTCTCTGTCTCTGTCTCTCTCTGTATCTCTCTCTGGGCTCTCCCTCTCCATCTGTCTCTCTCCTTCTGCCTCCCTCTTCCTATCTCTCTCCCTTTCTCTCTCTCTCTCTCTCCCTCTGCCTCTACACAAACTAGATGCATCTTTTTCTTCGTGTATTGCTAATATTTATGGTTTGCGTCTTGGATTTTCAATTTCGAATTTATCTTCACATACAAACAACATGGCTTCCTCAAGAGTTTTTATATCGATTAACGTAATTCCAATGCGCAATTAACAAGCAAAGAAATTACTTTTTCCCTTAACCAATAAAGAGAATAATTTTGGCAAAATCCAAAGCCCTATCATAAAAAAACACGAAGATTGAAAGAAAAACAACAACAAAAAGCAATGAAATTTAGAATAAAAATAAAAATTTTTGCGGCTTCTTCTTTTTTGGGGGAGGGTAAGTTTAGTTTTTCCGTATATTTTTCCGTATATTTTCCTTAAATGTATGGAAATACAGGCAAACTTCTATAAATTGAATCACCATCACACAGAAAAAAGACTTTAAATTATAGAAACTACAAGTTAAAGAAACAAAACCTAAGAGAATTTCTCTCTAAGATGCTGTTGGTGTGCTTCATCGTATAGAAAATTTAAGTATTAGGAGTTTTAATTATAGAAGTTCCACTGTATGTATGTGTGTCTGTGTGTGTGTATGTTTGGTTGAAATATGTTCTGGTTTGATTTTCATCATTTTCTCATTTGCATAACAACATACACAGCCAACCATACATGCAGATAGGTTTGCTATTGTAAATAGATTTACACAAACACATACACATAGGCAGGCAGGCAAGCAGGAAGGCATAAATAAAAAGGAAAACATTTTTGGAAAAATGCGAATGACGACGAGTCCTTAATAAACTTCTGTCTTTGACATGGTTTTGCGATATTTTTTCCGTTTCTCCTTTCTTATTTCTTTCTTGTTTTCATTTCTGTTTTTATTTTTCGTTTTCGTTTTTTTTTTTTGCAGCACTGTACGTGAGGTTGTATGTATGCCGGAGCATTTTATGCGTATTTTTTTGCTTTGTTTTCCTTGGAAAAATGCTTTTTAGTTGAGATTAGATTTCATGTCAACGTTTTTGTTTTTTCTTCCTGTTCCTGTATTTGCCTCCATGAAAGGAGGGTAAAACTTTTTTTTTTTTTTGCCTCTTATTTTCGCATAAAATTTTTCATTTTTTTCGTTTACTTTTTCGCTCTTCATGTGGCTTTTTAGAAAATTTCATTTTCATTTTCCAAATTTTTTTTTTTTATTTCACGTTACACAGCCTCAACGGGGACAAAACGTTTTTATTTTCAAATAAAACGTTTAAACTTCCAAAACAAAAAAAAAAGGAAAATTAAAACAGAATGAAAGCAGCAACAGAGAGGAAGAGAGAGAGAGAGAGTGAGAGTGAGAGAAATTCTTTGCTAAAAGCAAAAAGGACATGTGGTGTGGTGTGGTATGCTACGTACGTACGTACGTACTGTGCCTGTGTTTAATTTTACTTCCTGCTAAGCTTTTTGCATACGCATTGGTAGGGGAAGTTTGCCAATATGTAAGTGTAAGTGCAAGTGTGTGTGTGCGTAAGTAAGTAGTGTATGGGGCTGTTGATTTTTATGCCTGTTTTGTTGCGATATCAACAGAGAAGCCAAGCCTGTGATGATATATTTTTGTCCTATGCAAAATAAATAAAATTTTTGGTAACAGAAAATAAAAAAAAATAAAGAAAAAATATTTTAAATTTATGGCAAATGGAGAATGGTCGATATTTTCAAAGCATCTTCTCCCATACACAAACACAAGCAAGTATCGATGACATTATGGTGGCTTCGTTTTATCTCCGCCCAATTTTCATTTTCATTTATAAAACGCCGTCAACAGTTTATAAAAATTAAAATCACTCACGTTTAAAATATTAAAATTACTTTCAATAATTTTTTTTAATATGCTTTCTAATGTAATTAAATTAATTTAAATTACGCGGTCCTTCTGCGTAGTTTCAGAGTTTGGCCTAGTTGCGATACCACATTTCAATCTCTATTTTTATAGGAAACTCTGCTGGCTGTTAAAAAAAATCTACCTACTGTGGTAATCTAGTAGACAGTATAATGACCTATTAGACATTAAGGCCATGGTTCAAAAACTCTATCTTCAACCTCAACAATATGTGTGAGGATAAATTCGAATTTGAAAATCCAAGACGCAATCCATAAATTTTAGCAGCGCCACAGTTAGCATTAACAAAGCAAAATTTCCTCTTAACAGAGCACAATTTGCTCTTAACAGAGCACTGTTAACTATTTAACAGTATCCATCTGAACAAGGTCACTTGTTTAAAAGCTAATTTGAGTACCATATCATACTCAAAAGGGTATTCCAAGGTCTCTTAGTACCATAACCACTATAGTCCCATATAAAGTGCTAAAGTATTGTTGAAATTGGCATTTAAATAAATAAATTTTTTGATTGAAAATTCCCTAGAAGATCAGTGGCCATTTGGGAACATATAAGAAATAGTACACCATACAGACTATGTTCACACACATACTTCAACAATGTAATACGTAAAGAAATATTTCGTTTGGAAACTCCTCTCTCCGGATTTCTGGCAATATCTCTGTGAATAAATAAAAAAAATTGCCATGAAAAGTATCTCTAAACAGGATCTATCGTTCAGAGTCGACCTTAAACTGTAGGTGCACGTCGCTATTGTATAAAATTAACGTACACACGCAATTTAAGTGATATGCAAAGCTAGGTTGTAATTCTAACTGAAGAATTCTAGTAACCAATTATATAAAGAGTCCGCCAAATAATTTTTTTTTTGAAAATGCTTCAAAAAACTAGCAAATATTTTCTCAAACTTCTGTTTTTTATTTGAAAGTACAATCCTTCCGGTTAATAATGGAAAATAATTTCACGATCGGTACAATTTTTAAGCACATTATCGATTGTATGCAACTGTATTTCACCAATGGCTTCACGAATATTGTCCTTTAAAGCGTCAATTGTCTTTGGCTTATCGGCGTAACACCCCACAAATAATAGTCTATCGGTGTCAAATCGCAGCTCCGTGGTGGCCACGACATTAGCTCTGCGGTTGATAATGCGATCTTCAAAAACAGGGCGCAAAACATCGAGTATAGCTTCGGCTGTGTGGCACGTAGTGCCGTCCTGTTGAACCCAAATGTTGCCAATATCCTCCTCTTCAATTTTTGTGAACAAAAATACGTTCAACATGGCCCGATAACGATCTCAATTGACTGTAACGGCCACTCCTTGCTTATTTTGGAAGTAAAATGGTCCAATTATGCCTCTAGACCAAAATCCGCCCTAAACAGTGACGCGTTTTGGGTGCGTCGACTTTTCAATGTATGAGTGCGGGTTTTCTGTGCCCCAAATGCGACAATTTTGTTTGTTTATATACCCGCCAATATCAAAATGAGCTTCAATCTGAAAAGATGATTTTTTTTTTGCCAAAATCGGCATCTTCTATAAGTCGATCGCAGGCCCACTTAGCGAAGCGAAAACGTGTATACACAACCATAGTCGTTCAGGGGAAGGATAAAAGAAATTATCTGTCAAATCAGACATGAGCTATGTGCTACCATTCACGAAATAACCACTAGTTGAAAAAAAACGTTAGACGGTGGACCCGATATGATGTGTGTGAAGAAAAATTTTAATTTAAAAACCAAAGACACAAACCCATACTTTTAGCGGAGCCACATATTGTCTATAACAGAATAAACTTTACTATTAACAGAGCACTGTTAACTGTTTAACAGTGGCAATAGGGAATTATTCAACTACTTTGCAATTATAACAGACTACAGACATAAAATTTAATTGTCATTATGATCATTTTTAGCAATGAACAAAGGTGTTGAAATGGTTGGCGGGGACAGAGGACGGAATTATTTCAGCTATACCACAGTTGGAAAGAGGACCTTCTGGACTACCATTTGCATGTAGCCTGTATGGTGTACTATTTGTTATGTGCTCCCAAATGGCCACTGATCTTCTAGAGAATTTTCAAACAAAAAATTGATATTTTCAAAGACAATTTTCTTCCAGGCCTTGAAACGTTCCTTTGCATATAGTATGGTACTCATAGATCTAGCATTTGTCCTTAAATTATCTTCTAAACTCATGGGCATGTTCAGATAGATACTGTTAAACAGGTAACAGTGCTCTGTTAAGGCCATGTTTTGTTCTGTTAAGAGAAAATTTTCACTCTGTTAATGCCAAATATGGCGCTACTAAAACTTATGGTTTGCGTCTTGGATGTTTAAATTTGAATTTATCCTCACACACACATTTATATATGATAACAGGAAATGAAAAGAACCTCAGCCTTTTTAATAGAAAAAGTTAAGCACTTATGCTTGAGGTGAACAAAAGTCTTCATTTTCTCCTCCGTACTAACAAAATTTGGACTCGCAATAGTATTACAGACAATAAAGTCATTCGAGAAAAATCCACGTCAGACATCGTCAATGATACAACACTTAAGTTGTGTGTGTTAATTTTATAAAGATCGGCGGAACTTACAGTTTAAAGTGAACTCTGAACGACAGATTTTTGAGAAACTTTTCATGGCAATTTATTTTCTCTCAGAGTTCTAGTAAGAAATCTAATGAGAGAAATTTGCAAACGAAATGTTGCTTCATATTCCGTGTTTTGTTGAGGATATCTGACCTGTGGCCACACGTTAACTACTTACTACACTAGGATGAGTTCTATATCGTCAATCATTACGTCCAAATATTCGATGTACGCTGAGGAATCTATGTGCGAACCACATGTGCTTTCTATTATTGATTTATGAACACAAGCTAATCGGTTGAATGCTGTGCCAGTTTAAGATTAATTCACTACTTTCAAAGTTTAAAGGCACCGCTGGACTAGCTGCCACGTAATGTGTCGCCTTCACTATTACCGCGATAACGCGAGTTTATTTGCTAAGCACCTGGTATGACAATTTTACAACTTAGAATACGGCATTTGTATGATTCCCTATCAGCTGATATAAGTTCACCCTTGCCGGCAATGTTTATACAACACGACTAAATAACGATATTTTAAAATACAATGTCATGACGTCATTTGTCACAAATAGAAACAAATGGTTTGAAGCCATTTTCCATAGATCTTTCATAAATTTAAACTTTTTTGGCCATAATGTAACAATCTTTAGTCCTCTAAGGCGTGTTTTGTTTATTTCTTTCCTTAGTGAATTTAGGAAATAACTACTGCCACTACCCAATTTTTATAATCCCATTTAAATAAATTTTATAAAATTTTTATTTCTTCCTATTTCGGTTTTTAAAATTTTTTTGTTTCCACCCCAATGTTCGTAAAAAAGTGGCTTAAAAAAAAAATTTGCATTATTTTGCTGACGAGACAGACAAACGGACAGACAGACGTTCGTGACATTAGCATTTGAAATGAAAAGAAAGTGAATTATTTCTCTTTTGTAATCAACTTACAACCCAGGGGTGTTTATTTTACTTTACATTCTGCTGTCACTTTCCAATGCCAGCCACAATTCAATTCGAATAGCAACAACCACCACCAAACGAACGAACGAACGAATGAACGAATAACCAAACGAACGCATGTTTTATGTGCAGAATTTTTTTTATATTCCCTTCCATAAAAAAAACGCATAAAAAACTGCTTGACATACGCAAAAAACGTGGTCAGGCACACTCACTCACTCACACTCACTCACTCTCACTCTCATGCAATCAGACGCTCGTTTACATTACAAAAAACAAAAAAAACGAAAGGCAACACATCCTCCTAACAAGCATTATCATGAGTATGAAAGAATACAACAAAACAAACAAAACAACAAAAAAACTTAAACTTCGTTTGCATTTCCTCGTTTTATTTCGTTTAAAAGTTGCTACACAACACGAGGGTTGTTGGCATTTTTAACGGTCGTTAAGCATTTAGGGGAAGCTGTGTGTATGCAATTTATAACGACAACAACAACTACAACAACAATATGCATGGGGGTATTGCCAACTAAGCATGTTTATCCTTATGAAAGTTGCCACCATTGTGTGTGTGTGTAAGCTGAGTTTCGCTCGTTTTTAGCAAATGATTGGCGATTTTGCAAAATCGATTGCCTTCTAGGGTTTGTTCACATATTCCCGTACATACAATGCATGCTTTTTTATGTACGTAATGTGGGGTTGCAGTCAATTTTTTTAAGGGTTTCTGTTGTGCAATTTTCCGTAAGTATTGCCGAAGTGGTTAAAATAGGAGGAGTTTCTGCAAATAAAAACGAAAAACGAAAAAACTTTTGCAAAATCCCAGTATGAGGGTTCATTTCAGTGTTATTGGCAATGTAGAAAGGAAAAGAAGGAAACATAAAATGGCGATTAATAGGAGGGCATGTTAACGATAATCTTCCATTGAAGGAAAAAATGAGATTCGAACCCGGGTCTTTTGTCTAATAGGCCAACACACTACCCACTAGACCACGGCGACTTCTACGGCGACAATAATGCAATAAATCTAATTCAATCATACCTTTTAGTCAGGATTACAACCTAGCTTCTGACACCACTCATGTTTTCTGTGCATTAAATTTATACGTTAGTGGCGGACCTACAGTTTAACGTCGACTTTGAACTACAGATTTTTGAGAAACTTTTTCATAGCAGGTTTATTTAAATCCGCCTCTTCTCTTAAGTATGTGATCGGCAAATGATTTTCTGATCTTAAAACCTTGCTTAAAGTAAATCGATATTCATTATCAAACGCTCTAGCATGATATTCATAAACCCAGATAGGCATATACGCAGAGTGTCTTTGCTACACCAATTTTTGAAATTTGTTGCACTCGATTATTGCTTTCAGCCGATCACCAGGTAAAGTAGCAGTGCTCTAAAGAATCAATGGATGTGGTATATTACAAAACAATTTTGAATTTATCGTAGAATCTCTTCAGAGCAACGGTTGGCACATGGAACTTTTTAACTCTTCGAAGTCACGTTGACATCCATTAAATGGATCGATCGATACGATCCATTTGCAGTTTCGGTACAAGCCAGAATGACAAGTTCTTGTTGCAGCTTCTTCTTATGTCGTTGAAGATTACTTTAGGGTGTGGTTGTTTAAGTAACGGGTCCGCCATATAACGTTTTTTTTTTCAATTATGGTAATACTTCGTGAATGGTAATACTTAGCTCATGTCTGATTTGACAGATAGTTAGTTTTATCCTTTCGCTGAACGAATATGGTTGTGTATACCCGTTTTCACTTCGCTAACTGGGCCTGCGATCGACTTACAGAAGATGCCGATTTTCGCAAAAACAAAATCATCTTTTCAGATGAAGCTCATTTTGCTCTCGGCGGGTATGTAATCAAGCAAATTGTCGCGTTTGGAGCACAGAAAATCCGCACGAATACATTGGAAAGCCAACTCACCCAAAACGAGTCACTGTTTCGTGCAGATTTTGTTCTAGATGCATAATTGGGCCATTTTTCTTCGACAATGAGCAAGGAATGGCCGTTACAGTCAATGGTGATCGTTTTCGGGCCATGTTGAACGAATTGTTGTTCACAAAAATTGAAAAGAAGAATATTGGCAACGTTTGCTTTCAATAGGGCGGCGCTACGTGCCACATAGCCGAAGCTACACTCGAGGTTTTGAGGCCTGTTTTTGAAGATTGCATTATCAGCCGCAGAGGTGATGTCATTTGGCCACCTCGGAGATGCGATTTGATACCGTTGGACTATAATTTGTAGGGTGTTACGCCGACAAGCCAGAGACAATTGATGCTTGAAAGGACAATATTTGTGAAGTCATTGGTGAAATACAGCTGCACACAATCGATAATGTGCTTAAAAGTTGGACCGATTGTGTAGGCTACTGCATGGGCCAGTCGAGGCAGCCAATTGAATGAAATTATTTTCCATTATTAATCGGAAGAATTGTACTTTCAAATAAAAAAAAGAAGAGAAATTTTAGAAAATATTCAGAACTTCTTTTTTTTAAAGCATTTTCAAAAAAAAAAAAATTATTTGGCGGACCCTAGATATGCTTAAAGGCTAGTGTTCCGTAGGATGTCCTATAACTTAGGGTGACAAACCTTTGTCACAGCTTCTTCATAAGTGGTTAAAGGTTACTTCAGGCTGTGATCGTATATGCTTAAGGGCCAGTGGATCGTTGGATGTCTTATACCTTAGGGTGACAAAGCCTTGTGACAGCTTCTTCATAAGTGGTAAAAGGTTACTTCAGGCTGTGATCGTATATGCTTAAGGGCCAATGGATCGTAGGACGTGTCTGTAACATGCGGTACACCTTAGTGTGACAAGTCTTTGTCACAGATTACTTTAGGCTATAATCGTATATGTTTAAGGGCCAGTGGCTCGTTAGACTTGATCTGAAATCCATTTTTATATGCGATTCTTTAAGGGAAACAAAACAAGTGTTAAACATGGAAACCATAAAGGCTGAATTACTGACAAAACAAATACGTTTTAAGCCGCCTAACACTGCTAATCTTAAGAATTCCTTTCGTCCTTTAAATTTCTCTGTCCTAATGGCAATATTAACACTCTCAATAGAAGGGATAACGTGTCTTTAAATTTGAAACCTTTTATGACTCGAATCCCTCCTCTCTATGTTTTGGTAACAAAGTGTCATTAAAGTGACTCTTTTCTTATTGCATTTTTTTCTTTGAACATTTCATTTGAAAACAGAAATTATGAAATGAAATGAAAAGAAATTAAAAAATCTTTTGTAATAAAATCCGAATTTCTTTTTTTTCGATTTCGAATATCGGAAAGAAAAATGAAACATTGCAACACAGTCATAAATAGTGTCCTCCTCCTTCACATCCTTCAAGAAAAGAAGAAAAACAATCAAGAAAATTTTCTTTTCTTATCCTGCATTCAGCAAAACAGAATCGTATTACAAAAGAGAAAACATTGACATTCGTTTGTAGGATTTTTGTTGTTTTTTTATGTTCGAAAGAAATTTAGAAGAAAAATTAAATGAAAAATGAATTGTGAAGAGCTATGGTGAGATGGCTGACAAGATCATGATTGATTTTGGGTATGAATCATGGTTGTTAGGGGAATAAAAATTTTCTTTTTAATAACTCTACATCGATTTAAAGTTATGGTGTTACGACCTATGTCTCGCGTAAAACTAGGGTCTGATTTTTTAAGTCCCTAGGGTGTGAATTTATAAGTCCCGTGGTCTAGTGGGTAGTGTGTTGGCTTATAAGACGAAAGGCCCGGGTTCGAATCCCAGGTCAGACATCAAAAAACGAAAAATATTTCTTCGGCGACTTCCTCTCAGCAGATTTCTGGCAAAGACTCTGAGAGTAAAAATTGCCATGAAAAGCTTCTCAAAAATCTGTCGTTCGGAATCGACTTTAAACTGTAGGTCCCGCCACTCATGTATAAAATTAACGCACACAACATAAGTGGTGTGAGAAGCTAGGTCGTAATCCTGACTAAAAGGGTTGTAATGGCCAATTATGTATATATGGGTGTGAATTTTTAAGTCCCACGGATGTGAATTTATAGGTCCCATGGGTGTGAATTTATAAGTCCCAAGGGTGTGAATTTACTAGTCTCATGGGTGTGAATTTATAAGTCCCAAGGGTGTGAATTTTTAAGTCCCATGGGTGTGAATTTTTAAGTCCCATGGGTGTGAATTTATAAGTCCCATGGGTGTGAATTTATAACTCCCAAGGGTGTGAATTTTTAAGTTCCATGGGTGTGAATTTTTAAGTCCCATGGGTGTAAATTCGTAA
This sequence comes from Sarcophaga peregrina, assembly GCA_014635995.1. Taxonomy (NCBI): domain Eukaryota; kingdom Metazoa; phylum Arthropoda; class Insecta; order Diptera; family Sarcophagidae; genus Sarcophaga; species Sarcophaga peregrina. Next base: position 87,729,163 of record CM025793.1, read on the forward strand.
GCTCCTAGGGTGTGAATTCGCACGTTCCACGTTCTGCAACGAAAATATAAAAAAATATTTCTTCGGATTTCTGGAAATAATTCTAAGACCGCAATAAAATTGCCAAGAAAAGTTTCTCAAAAAAAATCTGTCGTTCGGAGTCGACTTTAAACTGTAGGATGCCGTCACTAATGCATAAAATTAACGCATGCAACATAAGTGGGTGTGGAAAACTAGGTTCTACATCACTTGATATTTAAAATTATAAACAAAAACTACAAACAAAAACAAAACAATGAAATAAATAAACCTTTTTACAAATTATTGTACTGCTTAATATTACAACAAACACCGGCATAAAAGTAAACAAGTAACCAAAAATATACCAACAACACTACAATGATATATGTAAACAACGATGTTTATATTTATAAAGAATTCAAGAAAGCAAAATCATTAACGTTAGCCTTCAAGAAAATTCTCATTAATCTGTCATATAAAAGGCAAGGGAAAGCAGGTGAGTACGTTAGTAAAAGTACAGTCAATCTTGTGTGAAGATGCAGTGTATTTGATGAAAGTAAACGTGGTTTGACTATACAATTGTATAGCAATTGTTATTGTTTAGGCAAAGGGTGTAAACAGAGGAATAACAAAGAAAAGCAATTGTTGTTGTTTACAACAAGTTGTGAACAGTGGCATACAGAATTGTGGGAATAGTAAAACATTTTAAATAAACGTTTTTAAAAGATGAAACCTTTTTTTTTTTTTAAACGGTATTCACTTGTATGGTTTTGATTTAAAGATTTGCTTAAGATGGACCTTCTAAGTCCCTTTTAGATGTTAGATAATAAGTTTTAGTTTGAATGTGATTGGATAACTGCTGTTAATAAGAATTTTTTTTAAGGTCACATTAAAATCTAAAATTTTTAGAAGAAGTTTGTTAAGAGCTATTGATCCTTAATGGGCTCTTTTAGCATGAGTGCCAGATAATCACTTAAAATGTAATCTACATGACCGATTACAAGTAAACACAGTAAATTTGAAAATATTTTCATTTGAGCCTAACAAAATACGTTACAAAATTGCTACAATTAAACTTCATTTGCATGCAATAAATATGAAATTGCTTGGTTATAGATAAGATGAAAAGAAATATAGGCCGTAAGTTTAATTAAACCAGCCAACCTACTGTCCTTTTAAGGGATTTCAACGATTTATTCGATTGCAGCTTAAATCAATAGAGAGAAATCAATAGAAAACGCCATATGCCAACGATTGAAAATTGATTAAGAATTTCAAAAGCAAAGGCAGCATGAATGAAATGCTTTCTTTGTTTTTTTGAACAAACCGTGGGAACTTTACGTAAAAGAGTTACGTAAATTGCTTCACTTTGTTCTCTGGGGTTTTGCTTTTGTCTTTAGGCTGCATATGAAAATTTTCCATTTGATTTGCATAATAATTCGTAAACGTAAACGGCATGAAGAAGGAAAAATTATGCAAATTTTTTTTTAAGCAAAAATATGCAAAAAATATAAGCGTGTTTCGTTCGTTCGATTCACTCAATATTAACCCCTTCAAACGACAATTTTCTTCATCTGCTAGGCTTTCTTTCATTGCGCTCTCTCTCTCTCTCTCTCTGTAGGTAAGCAAGCCTATGACCCTAATGACAATAGGGTGACCTTAAATGTTTTCTCTCTTTGCTTTTTCTTTTATGACTTAAGGTCACCTCACCATAGGCACCCTAATGGTTTAACTAACGCCGGCGTTGTACCAATACCTTATTGGTCTCTCTAGGCTTGTGCAAAATACCACCTCTCTCTCATTCTCAGCTCTCACGTTGTCTTTCTCTCTCCCTGTGTGTGTTTAATTAACCCCTGTTGCGCGTATGACTCAAAAGAGTGCCTAGAAACTGTTGGTATTTCTTCTACTATTCTTTACTTTCACTTTTCTTTTGAAGGAAAAAGCAAACAAAATAGAAAGAAAATTTGCATAATTTTCTTTTAATATCATTATGATGATGCCTAGAATCATAATAATGATCTTGATGATCTTGCTGTTGTTGTAATATTGCTTTTTATGCAAATGAGGAAAAAGTGTGAGAAATTTTTTCTTTTCAATTTTCATCACTTTTTCTTTACAACACAAACACAGCAACAGCAACCCTTTTAAAGCAATTTTTATGTAAATTTTATTCATAAAAATTGATCATCAACGAACATCTCATCTCTCAAGAAAAAAAACAAAAAAAAAATTGCATTCCATAGCACATCCTTTCTTTACATCACCATCACCATCATCACCAACCACATCCTTGCCAACATCCTTTTGCCATTTGTGCAGTTTCTAGTTTTTTGCATAGGTTCAGTTCACTGAAAAATTCTTGTGATCATCGTGAGAAAGTCTTTTTCATTTGCATAAAATTTTCCTTCTCATAATTAATGCGGGTTTTTTTTTATTTGTTTTAATGGAAAATAAAAAAAACGTGTTGCAAACAAAAACTGCTCTTTTCCTGTCACTTATTCAAGTTACATTTCGCATTGGCAACTTAAGGAAAATCCATTTACAAAAAACCTGCCGTTTTATGGAATCAATCGAAATCAATTGAAATAAGTTTTCAAACAATTTTCAAATCCTAACAGGTAGATGGACCTGGTACCTCCAGTTATCCAATGTTCAATTCAAAAAGAAAACGAAATAAATTTTCGTATGGCTGTAAAAGCTATTGTGGTAATGATTGTTTTATGAAGTGTAGTAATACGGGTTAATAAATGGTACCAGGCAAATCGTAATACACTTGGGAGAGCACATCATATCAGCAAAAATTATTCATACCGATAAAACTGTACTCACATCCCGAATCAGCCTTACAGCTTTCAAACCCTTCAAAAGGTAGGATTGTATTTACCAGAACCGGTCTTTTCACATGGACAGTTATGCGTGGCTTTTTCTCGTGTGCGTATGTTTAAAGATATCTTTGTTTGTATTAAGGATTCGTACGGGGAAAAAGTTAACGATGTATTCAAAGAAGTATTACAAAAGCATTTAAACATGATGTATGTGTGTAAATATGTATGATGATATTATGATTTCTAATATATTTATATTTTTTATAAAATTTCTATTAATTATTTTAATTTTATGTTACAAAAATGACAACTAACGGTGCGAAATATTCGCACGGGTCATCTAGTTAAATTATAATTTCCATTAAGAAAACAAAGAGGAAAATCAAATTAAAATTGTTGTATTACATACATATACAGTAGCGAGCACAAAAAATGCAACACTGTGCCATATGATCTTTAATAAGATCTGTTTTAAAATAACGGTAACTAATTTATCTATTTTCTTTTGCTGTTAATTCTTTCAAAGTAACCACAGTTTATTCCAAATTCTACTTTAAAAAGTGAAATATTTTTGAATTAGTGAAAAAAGTGCAAATTTTTAGCGAGCACGAAAAATGAAACATAATAAAAAAATAGTTAAAGTAAGTTATTTATTAAATTGAAAACCTGTCAGCTGACAGCAAAACTGCAATCATTAAAGCCTTAGAAGAAGGAAAATCCCTGCGTGAAGTTGGACACCTCTTTGGTGTAAATCAATCAACCGTATGTCGGATTAAATCTCGATTTTCCTTGAGAAATAGTGTGGAAAGGAAACCACTTTAGTGGCAACCTCTCATCAGTGCAATCAATAAAAAGAAGCGCCTGGAATTTGCAAAACGTTACAAGGATTGGTCAAATGAACAATGGGCTAAAGTCTTGTGGAGCGATGAAAGCAAATTTAATTTGTTTGGCTCCGATGGGATAAATTTTTTTCGAAGACCGCCTGGACAGAGATATTCTCCAAGATATCAACTTCCAACCGTAAAACATGGCGGTGGATCAATAATGGTGTGGGGTAAGGAACGATATGTTTAAAAAAAATTATTGATTTTACGTCACGTATTTACAGGTGCGTTTTCCCGTGATGGGGTAGGTCCCTTAACTCAAATCGAAGGAAAAATGGACGCCAAGAAGTACTGTGAAATCCTTGGAGAACACATGCTTCCTCATCTGCGGGAAAAAAATGCCTCCTGGTAGCATATTCCAACAGGATAACGATCCAAAGCACTCAAGTCGCTTAGCTCGAAACTTTTTAAGCGACAATGATGTCAATGTTTTGGATTGGCCATCACAGTCTCCCGATCTAAACCCCATAGAAAATCTATGGGAGCTATTAGATCGGGAAGTTAAGAGGCAATTAGAAGAAATTTTGAAAAGTGAATGGGAGAAAATATCCATTAACACATTAATAGCTTTAGTCGACTCTATGCCTTCTAGGTTGCAAGAAGTCATAAAAAATAAGTTCTACGCCACTAAATATTAATTTTAAGATTTTTTTTTTTGTAAGAATTACTATTTAATTTAAATAAACACATTAAAATTTATGCTGTTGCATTTTTATTGCTCCCATGAAATTCGCACTCTTTTTAATAAATGACAAAATAATATATCATTAATTAAAAATATTTACATAATGTTATTGATAATAGGTATCTCTATAACTGTAGGGATTAATAACCCAAAGAAATATTTTTAATTTAATTTTCCAAAACAAAACCGCAAATTAAAGATTTGAAATCCTTTAATATTAGTTTTTATAAAAGTACATATTATTCATTAATATAAAACTACCTATTAAAAAACTAGCCAAATTTGTTTGAATTAACGGTTTCGGGAAAGCTTCCCGCCGACCATCATGTATAATCAAGGTCCTACTGTAATATTCTAGTTTAACCCTTATTAGCTACATTAAACTATCAAAATAACAAAAAATAAAATTAATTTTCCAAAAAAAAACCAACACAAATTATAAGAGGGTTTTTTTGTAACAAAAAAAAATTTTTTTTTTTTAAAATTCATTTGATTTTCAATAAAAAAAAGAATGAAGAGTGAAGAATCAATATTAACTTTTACTCAGAAAGAAAATCTCAAATTACAAAATAACTACGACGACTTTCTGGTTTTTTGTATTTAAATTCAATAAATTTTGTATGAACTCGTACGAGCATAATGATACCCTCCCCATGACATCAAAACAAAGGAAAAGACAGGCAAAAAACTGGTACAAATTACTTTATTTTTATACGATTTTTATATCAAAAAGACAATGCGATGGATGGATGGATGATATGCTGGTAGAAATAAACACAAAAAAATAAAATTGATATTCAATACCAAACCAAACAGTCAAGTCTACTCAACTCACACTTTAAACTCGCGTTAAACTTCATGCCGGTTTTTTTCTTCCCCCATTTCCATTGTTTAAACATTCAACGGACAGACGACTTGTTTCCTGCACGATCTTTAACACGGCATTGTTTGATTTGCTTTGATTTGTTTTGATTCGTTTCATTATAGCCATTGCGACTGGCAACTTCGTGCAGCCACTTTCAACGTGTCAAGCATACGAACAAACATTCTCTCGCTCTCAATCTCTGTCATTGTGTTACACCGCAGGATCTTTTTGTTTGAGGAGGACAACGAAAAAGTGTCAGTTTTTCTTATAATTTTTCATACAAATTTGTTGAGATTCTTTTGAAATTCGTTGATCATTTATTTGCATTTCTTTTCATTCCATTTTTATTGCCTTCAATTTGAAAATTGTTTTTGAATTTCAATAAAAATTTTGAAGTTCTTATTAGATTTGACCTCCTCACAATGTTGTTTGTGTTGACTTTGGTGTTGGCAAATGACATTTGGATGAAGTTGTCATTAGGAATCGGATTAAAACCCTGTTTAGACATCTCCTATCAAACGAAATACGAAGAAATATTTCTTCAGCGACTTCTTCTCTTGTCTGGGAGTAAATTAAAATTGCCATGAAAAGTTTTCCAAAACAGAGTCGACTTTAAACTGTAGGTCCCGCTACTCATGTATAAAATTAACGCTTACCACATAAGTGGTAGGAGAAACTACGTAATAATACTCACTAAAGGGTTGCCACAATCAATTATGTACTCGTATATATAGCGTGACGACAATTTAGCATCGATAACGAGCAATAAATTTGAAAAAGTTTTTCATCGCAACTCAAATCGCAGAATATAAATGTAAAGGAGGTGATGAGGAGGATTGCGGAGTAAAAAATTCTTAAGTTTTTTTTTTCTCCTTTTACAAGCTGTTCTAGCTGACGTTTGAGATCTCGGCTAATAGGCCAGCTTACTTGTGGCCAGCACATAAGTGGCGTGAGAAGCTACGTCATATTTCTGACTAAAGAGTTGTAATGACCAATTATGAATTGTTTAAGCATAATCATCTTGCCAGTGATATTTGAAGCCGTAGAACTTCACGGTTTTCCACAAATCTTCTTCATCATCATTTATGTCATTCTTTACGATTGGAGCATAGTAGAGGAGCCACAATAAAGCATTTTTAAGCAGGTTCCTTTAGCTTTGATAGCAATTTTAATTCATTCCACGATATTTCGTGGACTGCGTACAAGGACTGCGTTTCACCCATGGCATCACAACGGGCCGCCACGCGTGCTCAAGTGAGCTTTGTGATATCAGAGCTACCACTACGACCTAACCTAACCTAACCTAACGATATTTCGTATTCTTTTAATTTTATTCAGAGCGATTTCGCATATTCCAAAAGGATTTCAAGCCAGAGCCTAACGAAAAGTCTCTGGAAGATAATTTTACTGTGCATTCAACTTCATTTTCTTATTTTTATTATAGCTAGCCAATCGCTTTCACACCTTAAGAACATCCCTGAGCCATATTCGGCCGTAGTCTAGTAGGTAGTGTGTAAATTTACTAGACGTGAGGCCACGGTGCAAATCCCAGAGGCCACTTTATTGGCCTAGACCACGATATTAAAAGTGATTCTTATTCCGAATTAAATTATCCCTTTGACTGCCAGTCTATAACACGATTTTCAACAATCATAGCCGAAGCCTAGTATGAAGAAGCTAGGATATAATCCTGAATAAACGGCAAGCAAGTAACATAAAGGCAATTTATGTAACAGCATCTAGGGCAATGAAATCAAGGCCTGTTCCGAAAAGATATAACACAGTTAGCATATGTACCTAGGGTACCTTGGCAACAAAGAGTGTTTAAAATCGGGGAAACGTACAATCTAGCTAATAAAGAATGATAATTACATGACATAAACTTTGTTTAACCAATGCTTTTATGATTAACGGCTCGTAAAATCTGCCCCAGGCTGGATGAAAGGCTCGCAATGAGTCTACTTAAACTCCAAAGAGGCGGCCTCAATGTAGTTATCAGTGTCATTACGAGGCATTGCATTAAGGGTACGCATGCGAGGGGCATTAGTCTTGAATACTTTGCTAAAGATTTCTGCAGAAACTGTAGAGATGAGAGGAGACTGCCTGCTGAATACATGCCCGGCTTTTTGCCAAAGGAAAAAGACTATACTTGGCTGCTTACTACATGGTTAATCTGAAGGAACTGTCAAGGATTGACATTGGCAGCTTAAAGGTGCTTTATCAGGAGCTCCTAGTAGTTTCGAGACTAGGTTATAGCGGATAACTATGGTAACACAATGGATGCAATGCAGTGTAAGTGAGTCCATCGAAATTTTTCTTGGATGGGCGCAGCTACCTCTACCTATCTACCTACCTACCATTTATAGCAGACAGGCTTCCATTGAATGGATGAGAGCACAAACAAGATGTTATGATGGCTTAGGCGTATATCGATAGGTATGAGGCTACCTACTTATCTACACAATATTTCAATCAAACCTAATACTATGTTCAGACAGGCACTTTAATTGCGTAAATCGCAATAAATACCATTATTGAGCTCAATATTTCATATAAATTTTCAAGTAATTGTTAGTCGCCGTGGTCTAGTAGGTAGTGTGTTGGCTTATTAGACGAAAGGCCAGAGATCGAATCCCAGGTAAGACATCAAGACGAAAATATGAAAAATATTTCTTCGGTAACTTTCTCTCACCAAATTTCTAGGAAAAACTCTGTAAGAGTAAATCAAAATTGCCATGAAAACCTTCTCAAAAATCTGTCGTTCGGAGTCGGCTTTAAACTCGAGGTCACGCCACTTATGTATAAAAATTAACGAACACAACACGAGTGGTGTGAGAAACTAAGACGAAGGGTTGTAATGACCAATTATGTTATGTATGTATGTAATACTATGTTCAGACAGGTACTTTTATTGCTTAACTCGCATTAAATCCCATTATTGAGCTCAATATTTCATATAAAATTTCAATTTATTATTACGCAATAAATACGTATATTATTGTAATATTACAAACATACATAATTGGCCATTACAACCCTTCAGTCAGGACTACGACCTAGCTTCTCACACCACTTATGTTGTGTGCATTAATTTTATACATGAGTGTCGGGACCTACAGTTTAAAGTCGACTCCGAACGACAGATTTTTGAGAAGCTTTTCATGGCAATTTTTACTCTCAGAGTCTTTGCCAAAAATCTGCTGAGAGGAAGTCCCCGAAGAAATATTTTTTCGTTTTGATGTCTAACCTGGGATACGAACCCACTAGACCGCGACGACTTCTGTTATATTATTGAGTAAAACTTAAAATACATCACTATTTATTGACATATTACAATTTTCCGAACATTTTCAATTGATATTTGGTAAAAAAACAAAACAAAAAACATTATGTCTGAACACTTAAAATATTGTGCTCAATAAATTGAATATTGACTCAATAAAAGTGCATGTCTGAACATAGTATAACCTAACACAATATAACGTTAACAAATAACATTTTAATCGATTAAAAGCCTAATTAAAACAATTCTTACAACTGGCTAAGACAGCTGTTGCCTTACTAGAGGTAAAGGTAAAATGTATTTGAGACCAATTTGATTAAAACAACTCAATAAAATACAATTTTTATGTTGAAATTCGAAGGAAATTCTTCAACAAATTTCAAATACATTTCAGCAACTGGTTATCCGGCTCATTATCATCAACCAGCCCCTTCTTTAAAAAGCAATACCAATCAACAGCGTATTTATATACGAACTATATTTGAAAGAGCTAAACTGTACCTTCCAAAAACGGTATGCATATGCCAGAGTAATGCAATTAAGTAACGAAAAACGGCGAAAATTACAGAAAATTTTTAAATGGAAAATTTTATCCCACATTAGAGCATCTGTTTAACATTAAAAATGACATTCATTGGACTGAAATAGCAAAGGTTTTCTCTCACTCTGTCTCTTGCTTAAATTAATCTAATCTTCCTAAGAGTAAATGCTACATGTTGCATACAACGCGCAACGCCAAAACGTATAACGAAGCAGGGCCAACCTTAAAAGTAAAACAGGATGCGCTTGATGGCGCATTACATTTGCGCTTAAGCGGTGGAGTTTTCTTTTTTTCTCCGTTTTATTTAAACAACAAACACTAACAACTAAAGCAATAACTCAACAAACCCTACTCCGTATACTCCAAGATATGATATCCAAAATACAACAACAACAACAACAACAGACGAACAACATTTGTTGCCTTAAGTCAGGCAAAAAAAAAAAAAAATGTAGAGCATCTTGGGACAAAAAAACAGCACACAATTAGCCCGGATACGATTTCATGTGTGTTTGTTTTTGTCAAGCGGCATAAAATTACAAATCTGTTCTCTTCTTCTTCTTCTACTTCAGTTTAAAAGTCAACACCAACACCAATACCAACAACAACAACCATTCAACCACTCAACCATTCTACAAAAAGGACGAAAAACTCGTTCCACTAAAACATTTCAAATGTTTTCGTTTTTCAACAAAACACGACGAAAAAAAAAACGACCAGCAAAGGGAAAAACTCAAGTGGTTCTGCTGTTAACTGCGCTGCTTTAAAAACTCCACACGAGTTAAAATTTTCTATTTTCTGTTATCGCTGATCGCTGCTGCCATCGCCAAACGAATGGGGGATCTCGTCTAAAATTATCACTTCTAGGCAAACACACACAAACACACACACACACTCATGATACGTAAACATTGCGTTGCATTTTTTTTTTTGTTTTTGTTCAAATAACGCTATTTTTTGTTTGAGGGTGTTATTGCAAGATTTTGTTGAAAAGCAATTTGAAAATATTCTAGAAATTGTATGTTGGCAGAAGTTTAAAGGAATGCTTTCATTCTCTCAACCATCATGAGATTCCTATGAAGGAGCGAATTTTTCTTAAAAAGCCTTTGGCCAGACATGTTTTGTTATTAAATTCTGGCTGTCCATGAATTTTACTTCTCTGATTCCCAAATTCCGGACAATCACAGAGAAGATACTCCGTAGCCTTTAATTTTTTGTTTAGTTTCGGGCATTTCCAGCTAACCAGTTGATTGATATGCTGATTCCAAGTTAAACCGCTCTCTATGATAATACATTGGGTTGTTGTCTTGGATGTAGTGCTATGGCACTTAAGAAATGATACCCTGTGACCTTCTTCCACCGGATTCAAGAACTGAATTGCAAGACTTGTGTAGTCAAGTAACTCCGTGTAGTGTGTGCGTGTAGTGTGTAGTCACTAACTCCGATCTGGTTATTGTAAAAGTTAGGCACAAACCGATATTAGCTAATCCATCATTTAATTCCGAGATTCTTAAAATGGAGAGAATTTTTTTCAAAACGCCTTTGAGAAGACATGTTTAGTCACCAAGTTAGGCACAAACCGATATTAGCTCATCCATCATTTAATTCCGAGATTCTTAAAATGGAGAGACTTTTTTTCAAAACGCCTTTGAGAAGACATGTTTAGTCACAAAATTCTGGGTTGCCATTGTCTCCTCTTCTATCTGGTGTCTCTGCATCTATTAGGCTAAGTTAGATTAGAGGACGTGCAACTGTCAGTCAAGACAAGCACCCATTGTACATTGTCCTTAGGGGAGGAAGGAAATGGAGGATATAGGAATGTAGGGAAGGGGAGGGAGAATGGGAAACGGAGGAATGAAAAACAACAGACACAAAACAAAAGAGGTTGAGAGTGTGACTACACTTATGAAGCTCTAGCATCTTTCAACCAGCCCAAGCTGCTAATGAATCTGTGCCTTGATGTCGGATCTCGACACAGAACTCAAGTTCTCAAAGAAGACCCTGCCAAGGACTGGGCAGTTGCAGAGGAGATGTTCGACAGTCTCTAACTCCACCTCATTGCAACATACCCTGCAATAGTCCGGCTGGGATCTGGAACAGCGACCTAATCTCGCAGTGCCCCGTGATAAAACCGACAACCAACCTTAAGCTGGCCTTAACCAAGCCCAGCAGCCACTCTGTCCTCTTGCTGTCCACAGCAGGCCATAGACGCCTAGAAACAGAACAACCCGATCCGTTTCCACAACGTCTCTGCACTTTCCTCCTAACCCATTCATCGATGAGGCCATAGAGGTGGCAGACTGGGGGGTCAGGACCAACTGTCAAATCGCAACCTGAAAGCGAACATAACCTAGCGATGGCATCCGCCGTCTCATTACATCACACGACAGTTAACCTCATTTGGGATCCTGGTTATATGGGGACTTGATAAATGAATTCCTACATGAGATAGGCGCTTCTCTGCAGAGAGGCAAACAAATGGTCACGCAAAAACTCCTTTCATTGGCAAAGGGAGAATAGATGCAGAGACACCAGATAGAAGAGGAGACCATGGCACCCAGAATTTAGTGACTAAACATATCTGGTCAAAGGCGTTTTGAAAAGAATTCTCTCCATCTTAAGAATCTCGGAATTAAAAGATGGATTAGCTAATATCGGTTTCTGCCTAACCAGATCGGAGTTAGGTTAGGTTATGTTAGGTTAGAGGACGTGTACTTGTCAATTCTGACAAGTACAGTACTCGGTGGTCGAATTGACCCATTGTACAACGTCCTAGCTTCTCACACCACTTATGTTGTGTGCGTTAATTTTATACATGAGTGGCGGGAGCTACAGTTTAAAGTCGACTCCGAACGACACATTTTTTTTTGAGAAGCATTCCATGGCAATTTTTTTTACTCTCAGAGTTTTTGCCAGAAATCTGCTGAGAGGAAGTCACCGAAGAAATATTTTTCGTTTTGATGTCTGACCTGGGATACGAACCCGGGGTTTTAGTCTAATAAACCAACACACTACCTACTAGACCACGGCGACTTTATTTACTCTTAGAGAGTTTTTTTCCCTGAAATCTGCTGAGAGGAAGTCACTGAAAAATTATTTTCAAATTTTCGTTTTGATGTCTGACCTGGGATTCGAACTCGCGACTTTCGTCTAATAAGCCAACACACTACCTACTAGACCATGGCGACTTCATAAGTGATGCCCAATGTCTTACGTACTAAATGTAATGCACGGATGATTTCATGCAATTCATACCTTTAAATGACTGGCACGACACTTTAATGTATCGAAAGCAGATAATTTTGTTTCTATTTTTATTGATAATTTTCCCCCCGTACGAACACATGCATTTTTCTTTTGCTTGCCGATGGATGGATGTGACCATGAATTTTTCGATTCTTTCTGCGTGCATCTCTTATTTCTTTCAACATTCTGAATCGCATCTTTTGCAGGTTAATGACCCACAAACCAAAAAATCGAAACAAAGAAAAAGAAACTCTTTTTGGAAAAAGAAAATTTTTTTAAAAATGGAGAAATTTTGTTTTTGTTGTTGTTTTTTTTTTCTCAAAAATAAAATTCAATACGAAAAATTTTGGACAAACGATCGATCAGGTTTATAAGATAAACAGCAACAACAACAACAACCATTCAGTAGTGTATGGCAACAAAAGAAACTTGATTGGCAACAATGGCAAAGAGTGTGGAAGATTATTTTAAGAAAGAATTTCCAAAAAAGAAAATCAAATTAAAAAAAAAAATTTTTTTGTAATATGAATAGGCCAGCCAGGGCTGGGCAGTGCAGTGCGGTGCACAACTAAACGACTACGGCCAACAAAAGTCCTTGGAAGAGTTTGGCAAAAGGAAAAAGGGAAAATTTTAAATTAATTACGATCATTAAGTAGAGAAACATTTTTCAAAACTCTTTACCTTTTTATAGCCGCTATTGATCCCCTTTCTGATTTGCTGTTTCTCGGGGCCTTATTGACAACTGTCAAAATCAATCAAAAGCAATATTTCCCTTCCTATGGCTGACAATTTTATTCCCTCAATTTTTTCCCAACACTTGTTAAAATAAAATTAAAAAAATTTTTTTATTTACTTCCCTACAAAATACAGGGTACAACAATAGCTAGCTAACTAGCTATCAAACAAATGTAAAGTATGTCGCTACACAAGTACAGTGCAATAAAAAAATATTTTCACATAAGCCCCCATGTGACGATTTAAAATCAAATCAAAGTGCTTTGCCACTGCATGACAGGAAGATCCTGTCACGTTTATATGAATATTGGTGTATGTCAACTTTTTTCTTTGACTGTAAACCATAACGATCAAGACAATTGATACCTATTGGGACTATTGCATGGACATTCAGAATTAATTTCGAAAACAATTTTAATTGAAGTAGAATAAGATACAGTCGCCGTAGTCTAGTAGGTAGTGTGTTGGCTTATTAGACGTAAGGCCACGGTTCAAAACCCCAGGTCAGAGACCTCCAAAAAAACCGACACCTGAATAAATATTTCTTCGGTGACTTCCTCTCAACAGATTTCTGGGGAAAAAAACTCTCTAAGAGTAAATAAAGTCGCTGTGGTCTAGTGGGTAGTGTGTTGGCTTATTAGACGTAAGGCCACGGTTCAAAACCCCTAGGTTAGAGACCTCCAACAAAACGAAACCTGAAAAAATATATCTTCGGTGACTTCCTCTCATCAGATTTCTGGGGGAAAAAACTCTCTAAGAGTAAATAAAGTCGCTGTGGTCTAGTGGGTAGTGTGTTGGCTTATTAGACTAAAAGCCCGGATTCGAATCCCAGGTCCAGATCTCAAAACGAAAAATATTTCTTCGGCGACTTCCTCTCAGCAGATTTCTGGCAAAGACTCTGAAAGTAAAAATTGCCATGAAAAGCTTCTCAAAAATCTGTCGTTCGGAGTCGACTTTAAACTGTAGCTCCCGTCACTTATGTAGTAAAATTAACACATAAGTGCTGTGAGAAACTACGTCATAATCTTGACTGCAGGGTTGTAATGGCCAATTATGTCACGTATGCAATATGCTTTTCTTTTCAGGGCAAGAAATACGTTTAAGGGGGCAATTTTCGGCAAACATTCTCTACGTTCACACACAATATTAGAGATCTGGGAAACTAGGTCCATAAGCCAGGGTTGTAATGATCAATTATGTACGTGAATAAGATAGAGCGCCAGGTAGGTATCAATATAACCCTGACAATGGGACTTTGTAGTGCCGCAGCACTACTGTTTGGCTTTCCTAGCTTTCTCCTAAACTGTACCTGGATAGAACCAGAAAACACTACGATTTTTCGAAATGATTCGCAATGAGGCTGAGTAATAAGCAATAAATAGAGCTACTTGGAGGCTACAACTCCTTTTAAAAGAACGACTTAATGGATTGGCTGAGGATAAATAATCGAACAAAAGCGAAATATTTTGCAAAATCAATTGTAACTGTGACCAGAATAGCATGGGACTCTCTTGACAAGTTGAATCAGTTAGTTAGGGGAATTAGAGTCCCGTTGTTTGCCTCCCTGGTCATGTAAGTATTCTCAGTAATGAGAAAACTGATAGGGAAGGGATGCTTGGAAGGGAAAAGAAATTCAAATCGGGGTTTAGTTTAGGTTAGGTTAAAGGACGCATACTTGTCAACTGTGACAAGTACTGTACCCGATGTGTGTGAAGATAAATTGCCGATGTGTGTGAAAATCCAAGACGCAATCCATAAATTTTAGCAACGCCACATTTAGCGTTAACAGTGCACAATTAACTCTTAACAGAGCAAAGTTTGCCATTAACAGAGCACTGTTAACTGTTTAACAGTATCCATCTGAACAAGGTCACTTGTTTAAGAGCTAATTTTAGGGCATATAGGACTAGGTCTATGGGTACCATATCATACTCAAAAGAGTGTTCCAAGGCCTCTTAATATATCAGCGATGTAGTCCCATATAAAGTGATACGATATTGTTGAAATTAGCTTTACAAAAATAAATTTTTTGATTGAAAATTCTCTAGAAGATCAGTGGCCATTTGTTAACATATAAGAAATAGTACACTATATAGACTATATACAAATAGGAGTCCAGAGGATGCTCTTTCCAACCGTGGTAGTGGAATAGCTGAACTAATTTTGAAAGTCGAGATTTTCAATTTTGAAAAGAAGATCAGTGGCCATTTGGGAACATATAGGAAATAGTTCACCATACAGACTATATGCAAATAGTAGTCCAGAGGATGCTCTTTCCAACCGCGGCAGTGGGATAGCTGAACAAATTTTGTCAGTCGAGATTTTGAATTTGAATTTTGAAAAAAATAGATTTTTGGTCAAAAATTATATGAAAATTCTCTAAAAGATCAGGGACCATTTGGGAACATATAAGCAATTGTACACTATGCAGACTATATACAAATAGTAGTCCAGAGGATGCTCTTTCCAACCGTGGTAGTGGAATAGCTGAACTAATTTTGTGAGTCGAGATTTTCAATTTTGAAAAAATCGATTTTTGACCGAAAATTATATAGAAATTCTTCTGAAGATCAGTGGCCATTTGGGAACATATAAGAAATAGTTCACCATACGGACTATATGCAAATAGTAGTCCAGAGGGTCCTCTTTCGAACCGTGGTAGTGGAATAGCTGAACTAATTTTATGAGTGGAAATTTTTGATTTTGAATTTTGAAAAAAATCGGTCAAAAATTTTATGAAAATTCTCTAGAAGATCAGTGGCCATTTGGGAACATATAAGAAATAGTACACCATACAGACTATATGGAAATGGTAGTCCAGAGGGTGCTCTTTACAACCATAGTAGTGCGATAGCTGAAATAATTTTATGAGTAGAAATTTTTGATTCTGAATTTTGAAAAAAATCGATTTTTGGTCAAAAATTATATAGAAATTCTCTTGAAGATCAGTAGCCATAGTACACTATACAGACTATATGCAAATGGTAGTTCAGAGGATGCTCTTTCCAACCGTGGTAGTGGGATAGCTGAAATAATTTTGTGACTCGAGATATAGAATTTTAAAAAAATCGATTTTTGACCGAAAATATATGAGAATTCTCCTCAAGATCAGTGGCCATTTGGTAGTCCAAAGGATGCCCTTTCCAACCTATCTCTTGTAGGAATTTATTTGAATTTTTCATGGTGTCCGCTTTAGTAAAGGCGTCGGCCTTGCTATTACCGATGTCACCATAACCAAATGAGGGTTAACTGTCATGTGCCTCGCTATTTCCTACAGAGACACACATGCAAAGACACATTTTTCAGGCTTCATTACTGACTTATGAACCTGACTTACTGCTTAAATTTTCTTCTTTAATTTATCTTCTTCTTATTTTTAATAAAAATTTCAGTCTCTATGGAAATTTTGAATTCCCTTTTCAAGTTTTGATGATGGAATGAGACTAAATCTTATATTCTCTGATGAAGAAAATTAAATCTTTTGATAACAGATTGCCTATATTTCTGCACTTTTATCCAGCACTGTATGTGGTTTGCTTGAAAGACAACGTACCTGTCTCAGTGGCAGTAGAAGCAGCAGCATTACAGCATAAAACACTTGAAAATTTTTCTTATGGGGAGTCAGTCTTTTGAGAGTCTTTTCAGTTTGGCAAACAATTTTTTTCATTCTTTTTTTGTTTTTGTTTTCATTTTGAAATTTTTTAAATAAAAATTAAAAAAAAAGAAAACGAATTCTTTTGTAAATATTATTTACTTTTCTTTAATAAAAAATTAATTGTTTTTTGTTTTCAAAACGTTCTTGTTCATAATATGAATGTACGAGGTATGTTCGCCTTTGCTTCATTAATTTCAACGCAGTTTTCATTCTGTTTTGTTGTCTTTAAATAAACATCGAAAAAGTAAGAACACTTGTGTTGATTTTGTTGCATCCAAAAAAAAAAAAATATCAAGAAAATGAAAGAAAATGTTGAAAAACATGCACGAATTCGTGACTGTTTAAATATTTTGTGAATATGCCATGGCATGGCATTGGTATTTTAGGCAAAAAAAAGAAAATGTAATGAAAATATTCGTAAATAGAAATGTGCATAACGAAAATATTTATTTTTTATCCCTTATTATCATAACATACAGGATACAGCAGACTTTTCTGTACAGTCACACAAGGCAAATATTATTTGGGGAACGCTATACTATATTACTGCATCATAGCCATGTAGCACATGTTTAATGGTTGCCACCTTTATTTTAATTCCATTGATTCAACCGATTATCATAATATAGGTTACAGCAGACTTTTTGTATACAGTCACATAAGGCAAATATTATTTGGTGAAAGTTAGACTATATTACTACACCATAGCCATGTTTAATGGTTGCCACCGTTATCGTAGTTCCATTGATTCAACCAATTATTATAACATACAGGATACAGCAGAATTTTCTGTACAGTCACACAAGGCAAATATTATTTGATGAACGCTAGACTATATTACTGCATCATAGCCATGTAGCACATGTTTAATGGTTGCCACCTTTATCTTAATTCCATTGATTCAACCGATTATCATAACATACAGGATACAGCAGACTTTTCTGTACAGTCACACAAGGCAAATATTATTTGGGGAATGCTAGACTGTATTACTGCATCATAGCCATGTAGCATATGTTTGGTAGTTGCCACCTTTATATTAATTCCATTGATTCAACCGATTATCATAACATACAGGATACAGCAGACTTTTGTGTACAGTCACACAAGGCAAATATTATTTGGTGAAAGCTAGACTATATTACTGCATCATAGCCATGTAGCACATGTTTAATGGTTGCCACCTTTATTTTAATTCCATTGATCCAACCGATTATCATAATATAGGTAGAGCCCATTTTTGTGTACAGTCACACAAGTCAAATATTATTTGGTGAAAGCTAGACTATATTACTGCATCATAGCCATGTAGCACATGTTTAATGGTTGCCACCTTTATTTTCATTCCATTGATCCAACCGATTATCATAACATAGGCTACAGCAGAGTTTTTGTACAGTCACACAAGGCAAATATTATTTGTGTATAGCTAGACTATATTACTGCATCATAGCCCTATAGCCATGTGGTTGCCACCTTTATTTTAATTCCATTGATCCAACCGAACGCGGCTGGTGTTTCAGCAGTCAACTCCCGTAAAAATTTGAACCCGCTGCGTCATTTAGTTTGTATATAACACCCTGGTGTTATATACAACTCTTTAGTCAGGATTTCAACCTACTTTTTCACATCCACCATGAATGTTGGGACGTACAGTTTAAATTAGACTACAAACCAGAAATCTACTGAGAGAAAGTCGCCGCTTTGTTTGAAATGTCTAATCTGGCGTTTGAACCACAGCCCGCCATCTAATAAGCAACTTTACAAAATCTCGCTCACAGAGTCTAAACTTCATTCTGCTAGGGATTCCAAACAAGATCGATTTTTAAAAATCCCGGGATTCGGGACATCAAATAATTTTTATCACTGGATGGAAGGTTTTCCTCATCTGAGATGCTATTATCGAAGTCAAGTGATAGGAATTTTTTTTTTCAGGACCTTTTGTAGGGTCAAAATACATATGAATTCATAATCCCGAAAATCCCAAAAAATCCCGGGACAAGTTTTTTAAAATCCCGGGATTCGGGATTTTGTGAATACCGAAAATCCCAGGATTTCGGGATTTCCCGATTGTTATCCCTAATACATACATATATAATAGGTCATTACAACCCTTCAGTCAGACTTATGGACCTAATTTCTCACACCACTTATGTTGTGTGTTAATTTTAATACATAAGTGGCAGGACTTACAGTTTAAAGTCGACTCCGAACGACAGGCTAAGTCGCTCAAATGGAGGAGAATGTTCCCCTGAGACGGATATTTGATGCGGAGATTTTCGGAATTTGTCGAAGAGGACAATCTTGTTTGTTTGGAAAAATCCCTGTTGGAAGAGCCCTGTCATCGATTGTTGTGCTAAATAGTGCAAAAAGCCGAGGCGTCTAAAAGGATGTGTTACGGAAGGCCGGATTCCGTTAATTGGTTTGCTAAAGGCCAATTAACCAGGACCAGGATCTCATAATATATGTTTAGCGTTTGTAACTTGCATTTTAGGAAAGCACTGAACGTTGACAAAATAATTCTTTAAGTGGAGTGCCTTCATTCCAATCATAAAAGTTAAGATCGCTTATTAAATCCACAGAGAAACGAGGGAACAGTTTTCACATTCAAGTTCAATAACCTGGACTGATAAAGTTTATGAAAACGATCGCTTATAATGCAACGAGAACAGCAAAACTTAACAAATAACATGCCGAACATGATCACAAATGCACAGCATCAAGTGATTGTAAAACAACAACAACATCATCGTTAACGATCAATTGATAACGAGTGAACCCGAGAGAAACTACATCATCCATGATGGCATAGAAAATTCTAATCAAATCGTCAACACGGCAACAATTTAGTGGCTGATCACCACAATTGTGGTAGCCCCACAATACGGTTGATGGTAAAAAGCGAGAGAGAGAGAGGGAGAGAGCGAGAAAACTTGTGAACAAGTTTAGCTAAATTGGGTTCGGTTCGGTTCGTTTCGGTTCGCTTTATGATCAGTAGTTACTCTTAGCAACAGCAGCAGCAGCAACAGCAACAGCATTAGCATTAGCAATGGCAACTGTGAACCTATTGGAGCTGCACGTCATCGTTAAATGCGTTGATGTGGCAATATTTTTCACGCATTGTTGTTGGCTAAAAACAACTACAACAACAACAACAATAATAACTAATAATAATACAAAAAAAAAAATGGAAATGAAAACTTTAAATAAATAATAACGATAACAACGAACGAACAACGAAAAAACATGAAAAAACCACGTGAATATCGAGAAATTAAGCAGCCAAATAGGGGGGGGGCACCATACACCGGTTGATTATGAAATTTTTAATGCTTTTCAAATGCAAATTTTATTGTCGTTTGTTTGGAAATTTTTTTTTGTTTTTTGAAAAGAAATTTCCAAAGTTTTCATTCTAAATTAGATGGAAAAGAGAAATTATGTATGCAACTGGCTTTATTAGTTTATTATTCTAATTAAAATGGCCAGCCGAAGTTATCGCAGAATCGTTCAAATACGACTAATTGGTGCCCTACGTTGTTATAGCACAGTGCCAAAGATGGCGTTCCTTAAAATGAAATAATTGGTCATTACAACTCTGCTGTGAAGAGAACTTGATAAAAATGTGTGTGTAAACAATAGCATTTACTAGGCAATTATTCGACAAATTACTCTCTTCAAACACAGTGCATCATCACACAAGACTGACTGAACTTTTACTAATTGAGTTACCTGAATAACCTTCCCTTTTGCAAGGCAAAGTAAACAGTCTGATGAACATGATGAAAATGTGTGTGTAAACAATAGCATTTTTTAAGCATTATTCGACAGATTACTCTCTTCAAACACAGTACATCATCACTTAAGACTGACTAAACTTTTACTAACTCAGTCGCCTGCTTTACCTTACCTTTTACATGGCAAAGTAAACAGTCTGATGAACAGATGTCGGTACAAAGACATCATGATAAAAATGTGAGTATATTTGGGAGAGCATGTATATAACCCAGAGGAAAATTGTTAGTAATATTTTCAAATCTAACCTAATAATGTGTTTATGTAGTGGAAAATGTATAAAGCGCTAAATCCCTAAAGACTGCGTATTTAACTTGAGAAATATTCTTCCAAAAAGTGGAAATCTTTTCACATTGTTATCAGTGAAACTCATTACAAAAATTTACCTGAATTCTACTGTAATTTTTCTTTGGGTGTATAATTAATATACAAAAATTTTCAGCATCAAATCCCGAAAGACTGTGTATTTAACTTGACAAATATTCTTTCAAAATGGGGAAATCATTTCTCATTATTTTTAGTGAATCTCATTACAATAATTCTACTGAATTCTATTGAAATTTTTCTTTGGGTGTATAATTAATATACAAAAAAAATTTAAAACGAAGCGACGAGAACCAGGTTCATTGAAAGCTGACAAGCAACTGAATACATTCTTACCATCTTTTTAACGAACATTTTTGATATTCGTGTTTACACACTTAGTAAAAACCCGAAGTTGTTCTTCCCCTGAGGGACATTGACCAATTATGTGTTGTAGGTGCGTGAAGCTTTGTTGTGGACGGCAGAAAACTAACAAATGGGGCGGACATTGACTGCCAAGAATATGCAGATGACAAAGGCCTATTGACTAAAGAAAAATTTGAAAAAGAGTATCCGCGATATCATTCAAATAGGTCCTGAGATTCTAAATCATCGTTTAATGACAGTGGGCCTCAGGTAGCAACGCGTCACATTAAAAAGTCACTGACGTCTTGGCCTTTTTTTTTGTTTTTCTTTGATTGTAGTTTGGTTTTAAAGAAAAACGCCATTTTTTTTTTTAATGAACCACTAACGAGTTCGTTTAGTCAAAGAATACGTATTGAAGGCAATGCAAGAGCATATAAAAATAAATGTAAAGGAATGTATTCTTCTAGTTCGAAGTGATAGTAAATGGTATTAGTCTAGAGATCAAATAAGTGTCTTGGTCGCGGATACATTCGCAGGACATGGGATAATAAGAGTCCACATAGCTAAGAATATACAGATGACATAGGCGTGTTGGCTAAAGAAAAATTTTAAAAGGGAGAGAGGTCCTGAGATTGTAAATCATCGTTGAATGAAAGTGGGCCTCAGGCAGGATATATCTGACTTAGACCTCAACTGCTAATGAATTTATATTTTTTTTATATTCGGTTGTCATCAAATTCGGGCCTTTCAAATACGATAAAATTTTTAACTTCGCCAAATATTTGGTAAAAACTTGCACCAGAAATGAATTAAACCGTTAGGAACTATGGTAGCAACGGTTTACTTCAGTGTAACTTGCACTAGCATTCGCCGGTAGTCTAGTAGGTGGCGATTCTAACCAAATTGCAATAATTTTTGGGTGTGCTTACCCAGAAGCCAATGTTCCATTATAACTCCTAGCCTCCAGGCAGGGTTTAACACAGATTTCGCTCTGCATGTATCCATATCAGGTCACATCGATCTGGTCTCACTACAAGATGGTTAATTAACTCATCATTCTGTTGCATATGAAGTCGCCGTGGTCTAGTGGGTAGTGTGTTGGCTTATTAGACGAAAGGCCCGGGTTCGAATCCCAGATCAGACATCAAAACGAAAAATATTTCTTCGGCGACTTCCTCTCAACAAATTTCTGGCAAAGACTCTTGGTGTAAAAATTGCCATGAAAAGCTTCTCAAAAGTCTGTCGTTCGGAGTCGACTTTAAACTGAATTCCAATGACAAATCCCGACCTTATTGTCCCCTGCAGCATTATAGCAAAGCCCTAGCTCTAGCAATCCGAAAAATTTTGTTGATTAATTATCGGCGATTAAAAATTAAGCAAATATCCTCTACGCGAATACTGGCCGCTTAAAGATAATCCTTACGCACTGCATTTATCGTGTCCTATTTTAAACGGTGCTGACTGACAGAGGTAAAAGACGCCTTCCTGTCGCATATAAGGTTCTTACGAGCACATTGTGTAAACGACTGAAGTCGACTTGTCAATATTTAACTGGTCCTTATCAGATCTTCATATTACGTTAAAACCTTGCAAAGACCCATGAAAGACAAAACAGCCTTCGAAAGCCCGACAGGGAATTGTGTTTTGGCTGCCATGCCTGAGCTTGGTATTCGTGCAAAGATGTTAATGCTCCGCAGAATGACATTGAGCAACTTCTGGAGCTTCATCAAGGTAGGAATACGCTTCTAGAAACCTTCTGATGCCGCGAAAAGTCTCATATACCTCTGTCAAGGTACGAATACAACTCTATGAACCTATTGATACTGTGTTTCGGATAAGGCAATCACTTAACATGCGACCTCTTCAATTTCGCCATGGAGATTGCTATGTGGAAAGCGGGAGTGGATCGCAAGGGCAAAAAGCGAAGAGGCTTCTTCTTTAGACAGATTTAGGCTGGATTTTGGTTGCAAAACTTATAGTCTGCCAGTGATTATGAAAACTTATTTTAGGACTTCCGAGATTTTTACCAGTTGAAGAAATTTCTTTCGACTCTGTCAGTGGGAAGATTATATGGAAATAGATTTGTGGTACTTTCAAGCACCCAAGTCTCCACGTTAAGTAAGAAATAGAAAAATTTTTTAAAAAATTGATTGGAAAAAAACGGGCACATCCCTAGGACAGCAGAAGGAGAAGTTATACAGGGTTTGGTAGATGGCCATCTGAGCCTGAGAAATACTTTATAACAAGAATGATAAATTAAAGATTACGCCTTGCGCATGATTTCCCATTAGATGACGTAGTTGGGCTATTTTAAAGGATTCCAAGTCTTTTTGATATGGGAAAATTAACATTTCTTCTGAAAAATGTGTGCACTACGTGAAGGTAGTTGGCAACCCTGCAATATAACTTACATTATCAGTAGCCAATAGGAATACAATTTGCGTGACGTCATTGATTCAACATGCGTAGAATCTTTTGTTTATCATTCTTGCTTTGTAAATGACCTTCTTTCTGATTTCGATTGGATTACAGATGAGATCAGGAAAGATCTCTTAGCAAAGACTGGCAGAAAGAGGGCCTGATCCTCTTGCTGATGAACAGAATTTGATTTTTCTCATGACATTTCAATTGCTATACCCGGGAGGAGTTTATCGTAAACAATTTATGCTAAACAACCGGAAATTATGTTTTTGAAAAATATTTTCTTAATGAAATACGAGTGGTGGTCGTGGAAGAAAACGTAATCAAAGCAATTGACAATAAAAATCGCAGAGGGTTTTAAAGAAAAAGTGCGTGACTTGAGTATTTAAAAGAGAATGTTTGAGTTGAAAACCACAAAAGAAAAAAATTTTTTTAAAAAAATTAAAAGATCGAAACGAATTGAATTGAGTTAACTTGGCTTGGCTTGACTCGGCTTGACTTGACTTGAACTCTTACCAAAAAGGTTACTTGCATTTTTTTTTTTGTTGTAAATTTATCGACGTTTATGGCGTTTTTCAACTCTAAAACGCATTCACATTCAAATAAAAAAACGTGATCGTAAAAAAATCTTTGTAATCTTAACGCGCAAACGAACGCAACGAATTTTAAAATCACAAGAGAATGTCGGATAATTTAAGGGCCCAAAAAACGAGCAAAGAGAATGAAAGAAAAGAGGGAGAAGGGAAAATAAGAAAACAATAGCGAATGGCCGCAATCAGAGGTCGAATCGCATTTAATGCCAATCAACCGGCAAAAGTTGCCCAACAAGTCGCATTTGAAAACCCAACACAACACAGCGGCAGCAGCAACGCGTCACATTAAAAAGTCACTGACGTCTTGGCCCTCTTTTTTTTGTTTTTCTATGATTTTGGTTTTAAAGAAAAACGCCATTTTTTTTTTTAATGAACCACTAACGAGTTCGTTTACCAAAAAGTCCAAAGAATACGTATTGAAGGCAATGCAAGAGCAAATAAAAATAAATGTAAAGGAATGTATTCTTCTAGTTCGAAGTGGTAGTACAAGATCAAATAAGTGTCTTCGTCGCGAAAACATTCGTAGGAAATGAGATAATAAGAGTCCACATAGCTAAGAATATACAGACGACATAGGCCTGTTGGCTAAAGAAAAATTTAAAAAGAGACAGAGAGGTCCTGAGATTGTAAGTCATCGGTGCATGATAGTGGGCCTCAGAATATACCCGATATAGAGCTCAACTGCTAATGAATTTATATTCTTTCGTTTGCAAAGAGAATTTGCGATATCATTCAAATAGTTCCTGAGATTATAAGTCATAGGTGTATGACAGTGGGCCTCAGGTTATACCCACCCAGACAAGATTTCGAAGAAAACTTCTTCAGAATATTCAATTACTGGGTGCGATATCACAGATAATGAAAATCAAATATCTCGGGGTAACACGTAATCGCATGAAGAGCTCATATAGTCAACATCGCACGAAATATCTCGTGTTGCAGAAGAAATACAAAAGACTTGCAAGGAAATCCGGGTGTTTCAATCCAGGAATTATGCACATGTTGTAAGCATATCAGAATAGTACAAATCTGAAAACGGCTTAAATGAATTTAATAGAGATACAGAGAATAGCCAGTGTTGCCATAACACGGAGGACCTGTCCTACAACTTCCTAAGAGGCTCTGTGAGATTTAAGTTTGTGATTGTGCAACCGATTGTGAAGACCGGAGTTTTAAAGACTATAGTTGGGTTTCTGATTCCGAGAAGGGGCGACTGGGCCCCTGACACTATCATTCGTCGGAACTCCCGGATGTATACTCCGGTGTCTCGAAACTCGATAGCGGAGTAAGTAGCGGATAGTGACTGCCGGATTATTTTAGCATATTTCAGGCGGAAGTAATGGCCATTACCGGGCTACTCAATGGATCCTCGTCTACGGTGTTCCTTTCACCCGTATCTCGATCGACTGGGCCCCTGACACTATTAGTCGTCGGAGCTCCCGGATGTATACTCCGTTGTCTCGAAACTCGATAGCGGAGTAAGTAGCGGATAGTGAAAGCCGGATTATTTTAGCATATTTTCAGGCGAAAGTAATGGCCATCTACCGGGCTGCCCAATGGATCCTCATCTGCGATGTTCCTTTCACCCGCATCTCGATCTTTTCTGGACACAGATCCGATAAGGAAGAGAAAACTATTATCCACTTCCATGTCCAGCTCTTTCGAGCTGCAGATAAAGGTTATTTGGCTCTCCAATCCTTGTCAGCTTGAAGGACCTATCATCCATTGGTGTCAAGGATATAGCTTCGTTTTTGAAACTTTCGGTTTGGTTTTCCAGCGTGACGTAGTCGTGTTTTAAATGTGCTGCCCCTGCACTAACCAACTTTTTCTTTCCCGGTTTGAAGGAACTTGGTCAGTACAGAGACTGCGTTCACCTGTAGTGTCACAACGGTCCGCAATGTGAGCTCAAGTGAGCTTTTGATATCAAAGCTCCCACTCCAACCTGCCTACCTATGGTTGCGTTGATGGGATACAAGTCTAAAATGGAATTCATTTGGTGATTTCGTGACATAAGGAATCGACAGCCCCCTCCTTAGCTATCTTCTGGGTAAAACCCGTAAACCCAATGACTTTTGGAAGTGCAAAGCAACGAAACTTAGTAACAAAAATGAGTGAAGTAATCTAGCAAATGCAAACTCTCCTAGAAGAGGAACTATTTTGTCGTATACAGATGAAGCAAGAACAGGAGCAAGTGTTTTGGTCCCAGAATGAAATATTCCAAGTCCATAAGAAATCCGCGGGCATGCAAGATGAAAACTATTCCATCAAAAGATGTGTTCAGCTCGGATACTTGGTACAAAATACAGCAAAAACTATCTGACAGTCAGGCAGTTCTCTTAAGCATTCGGTTCTTATGAGGTTAAGTATGAAGATAGTATGAGACTGACTGTCTATTTGGTAATGAGGGAATTCTCGACAACGAGTAAGCGGACAAGCTTGCGAGAAGAATAGATTTCTATACGTAAATGGGGCTCGAAATATTCAATAGAATGGAAGTGGATATCTAGAAGGGTATACTTAAAAAAAACTGCGATAAAGACAGACAAAGACTCTTTTGAAACCAAGCGGAGGCTACTTCCCCGCCGTTTGTGAGTCCAGAACTATTTTATTGAATGGAAGTGGTTGTCTGGAAAAGAGAAGACTGAAATAAACATTATACTACTAAAAAACAATCGGAGATTGGTAACCAGTCTTCCGATAGGGCACTATAGGCTTAGAGAATGCTTATCTGGAATGGGGGATTGTCCTAGACCAACATATATAGATACAATGACGATGTGAATGCATTCTTGGTATCGGGGAAGCATTAATGCATGAAAAAATGAAACATCTGGGCATATATACCAGGTACGGGGCAAGGAATTACCATTGTGGGTACCGAGCAGAAGCCCGAAGTTTATTAGAACAACAGGTTTGGAGGAGACATTGCGGCGATACCTTATAAAATATGAGGGGAGTACAATAGATTGTCTGATTGCGGTACTCTAGCACCTCTAAACGACAACAATATAAATGACAGTGCAGACAGGCACCAAGCAGAAGCCCGAAGGTTGTTAGGACAACAGGTTTGGAGGAGACATTAGGGCGATGCCCTAGAGAATATGAGAGGAGTACAATAGATTATCTGATTGCGGTATTCTAGCACCTCTAAACGGCAACAATACAAATTCCAGAGCAGACTGGCACCGAGCAGAAGCACGAAGTTTGTTAGGACAACAGGTTTGGAGGAGTCATTACAGCGGTGGCCTATAAAATATGAGGAAAGTACAGTAGATTGTCTGATTGCGGTACTCTAGCACCTCTAAACGACAACAATACAAATGACAGAGCAGACAGGCACCGAGCAGAAGCCCAAAGTTTGTTAGGGCAATAGATTTGGAGGAGACATTAGGGCGATGCCCTATACGGCAACAATAGAAATGGCAGTGGAGACAGGCGCCAAGCAGAAGCCCGAAGTTTGTTAGGACAATAGGTTTGAAGGAGACATTACAGCGATACCCCATAAAATATGAGGAAAGTACAGTAGATTGTCTGATTGCGGTACTCTAGCACCTCTAAACGGCAACAATACAAATTGCAGTGCAGACAGGCACCGAGCAGAAGCACAAAGTTTGTTGGGACGATACCCTATAAAATATGAGGGAAGTGCATTAGATTGTCTGATTGCGGTACTCTAGCACCTCTAAACCAAATGACAGTGGGGAGATGAATAAGGAATGTCGAATTAAATTGTTAACCAAAGATTTCATTCTTTTACATTTCTGCAATACCCAACACATTTGCTTGCTTTGCAAAGCATTTCAGAAAAATTTTGTTTTTACCTTCGTTTTGTTGTTGTTGTTGTTATTAGTACTAAGAGCTAATGTTGTTGTATTTATAGAACGCACTCAAAATGATTTGATTTGGCGTTGTCTTTGGTTTTATTTTGTTGTTACAGGCCCGAAAAACGTTTAACTTTCATATTGAGCCTAGAGCGCAGAATGACGCCAAAAATTCGAGTTTTTTTCCTGTTTTTTCTTTCATTCTTCAATGACGCACATACGAAATGCATAAAAATGAAGGGAAAGACAACAAAAGAAAATATGCGTTGCTTTGGGGTTAAACCGCCAAAAAAAAGTTCAAGAGTTTACGAGTTTTCTGGCCAAAAAATGATTCTAGACACGCACTTAAACACATCACAGCGTCTGTTTAAATATTCAATATGGCTGGCCCTGGTTTCTGCCTCAACCACAAACGTTTTGTTGAAAGAAGCCAAAAAAAAAAACGGACTTAACCGGTTGTCGGATTTTCAATTGCCCGATTGCTACTGCGATGCTATTTGTTGTTGTTGCACTGCAATAATCATGTTCACCGCATTTCTTTCGAATTTTCGAATTTTCTAGTTGTTTTCCACGATTTCAATGTTGTTGTTGTATTCATTGGCCCTACACCAACAAAATAAAAAATTATTTTCAAGTTTTGACTTTCCCCCTCCTCTTCTCTATTCTATGATTTCATTTCTCATGTCGTGGATTTTTTGTGTAAGAAAAAAAAAATGTTTTTTGTTTAGATATGAAATTCTATTTGTTGTAGTTGTTGTTGTAATTGGTAATTTTGAATGTCCCACTTGAAAAAACTTCTTTCGACAAATCCAATACTTCATCAATTGGCTTCGAAGATCATCAAAATACTGTCTGTATTGCTACAAAAAACTGCTTACTTCTCTTATTTGGCTCATTCTAACTTCGATAACCTAACGGATCAAGCGTTAATTGATATCGAATCGTTTACAAAATCGATAACTAAGCTTCCAATTTGGTTTACCAGCTTGGTTCCAAGGGTCATGCTTAAATATAATAGTCCAGGCAATGTCCTGATGTTGATTTTCATCAAAGTTCTGAAAAGAAAAAGGTT
Organism: Sarcophaga peregrina; assembly: GCA_014635995.1. Lineage (NCBI taxonomy): Eukaryota > Metazoa > Arthropoda > Insecta > Diptera > Sarcophagidae > Sarcophaga > Sarcophaga peregrina. Next base: position 87,758,250 of record CM025793.1, read on the forward strand.
CCATGATTGGCGAAATCGGAATATAACCCGTATAGGTCAAAGACTTAAATATGAAACCTCGGTACTGATTGTCCATGCAATATCCTGAAGTTGTCTTCATCAAAATGCAATTTTTGACTCAGAAAACCTGATTTTTACAACATTTTTTGGAGTAAAAGTGTTCCACGATTGGCGGAATCGGGACATAACCCGTATAAGTCATATGAAACCCTGATACCGATTGTCCCGACAACGCCCTGAAGTTGAGTTAATCAAAGTGCAATTTTTCAATCAGGGAACCTGATTTTTACAACATTTTTTGAAAGAAAAAGAAGAAGAAGAAGAATCGTGAAGATTGGCAGAATTCGGATATAACCCGTATAGGTCACAGGCTTAAATATGAGACCCCAGTACTGATTGTTTAGGCAACGCCCTGAAGTTCACTTTATCAAAATACAATTTTTTAACCAAAAAAAGCCCGATTTTTTGAAAATTTTCTGAAAAAAAAAACGTTCCTTGATTGACGAAATCGGAATACAACCCGTATAGCATTGCATTGATAGTATTGCCATTAGTTCAACCACAACAGTGCACGACATTAAGTATTGAGAATTAAGATGCCTAGATTAGATCTCGCAACACCCAAAGTTTAAGCTTGAAAGGACTTGTTTTTCGTGTAGCATTTGGGCGATTGTTTATTCTAGGCTCTGGAGTCTCGCCATCACTCGCATTTACAGGAAAATCTTAAGCTAGCTTCAGCTAGGGTTGCTCCACATTAAGTAATTAGGCCTGCATTAGGCCTCAGCGTCATACATACATGCTTGAGATGATTTGTTTTTCGTGTAGTATTTGGACGATTATTTATTCTACCATCTCATGGGTATTGCCGAATTGTTTTTTTGGTTTTGTAAGACAAGTGACGTCATAGAACCTATCAAAAGAAGCTATGAATAGGAGGGGGAGCACATAGATCATTTTACCTAAACTTATGCATCGATTTCCTACAACAAATTCATTAAAAAAATTGTTGGAATTTGGAATCGAGAACCTCAAGGTATTATTACAACAATCACGTGTGCATAAAATTCAGTTGCACTTCAATTATTTAAAGGAAATGTTAATGGGGCCCCTCTACGAAAACATGAAACTGAATTCATATGTGCAGTGTGCACATGCGTGCTGTGAATATTTAAAAGATTTTTTTTTCAATTTCAATTAAAAAAAAAACTTCAACATTCACGAAGGCTGGCATAAAAGGTCGAATCTTGTTTAGCTGCTACTCTTCTTCTTCGTCTTTTGTTTTGTTGCTTTTAATGAAATGCATTTCAATAATAACAATAAAAACAATAAAAAAACTCTTCAATTTCAAGGTAAAAAGTACAACAAAATTAACAGCAACAACAACAACAACACGAAAAAAACACAATTTTTTTTTTCTAATTTTCAAGTCATAAAATTACAAAGGCAGTGCATTTTTGTTTTTATTGTTGTTTGTTGTTTAGTGGTATTGTTGAAGAAGAAGAAGCAGAAGAAGAATAAGCAGCAGCAGAAAAAAAGTGAAAGGCAATAAAATGTACAAAAATTTCAAGACACATACTCGTGTGCTCGTACTCGTACTCGCACTAGCATTCGTACTCGTTTTCTCTAATCACACTCGTATTGTGTTAAGCGTGCACTTACACACACACACAGACACAAACACTGTATTACATAAGGCAAGAATTGTATTGCATAAGTGTTTAAGAATATAACAAATAACAACAACAAGAACAATTAAAATACATACGAAAGAAAAAATAAAATAAAACCGTATTCACCACGAAAATAATTAATTTCACCAAAAAAAAAAAAACAAAAACAAAAAAAGGGTTTTACGTTCACAAGGATTACCAAACAAAATTTAAGATTTAAGGCTTCATAAGAAATAATTTTACTGCGGCATTACATAATAAACCTGTTGCATAACCCTTACCATTAATTTCTCTTGAAAGATTTACACTAATCCCTCGTTTTACATGGGAGTTGGTTCTAAAAACAGGCGTCGTAAATCGAATTTTATGTTGCTCATACTACAAAGTAGTATGCTTTTAACTAGGAAAGTTACAGTAATCCCTCGATTTACATCGTAGTTCTGAAGTATGTTTTTAACAAGGAAATTTACAGTAATCCCTCGATTTACGTCGCGGTTAGTTCCAAAGAAAGGCGTAAATCGAATTTTATGTTGGTCATACTACAAAGTATTATGTTTTTAACAAGGAAGGTTACAGTAATCCCTCGATTTACATTGCAGTTCTGTAGTATGTTTTTAACAAGGAAATTTACAGTAATCCCGCGATTTACGTCGGAGTTGCTTCTAAAGAAAGGCAACGTAAATCGAATTTCATGTTGCTCATACTATAAAGTAGTTTGTTTTTAACAAGGAAAGTTACAGTAATCCCTCGATTTACATTGCAGTTTTGTAGTATGTTCTTAACAAGGAAATTTACAGTAATCCCTCGATTTACGCCGCAGTTTGTTCCAAGGAAAGGCAACGTAAATCGAATTTCATGTTGCCCATACTCCAAAGTAGTATGTTTATAATCTAGAACTTAAAAAAGTTACAGTAATCCCTCGATTTACGTCACAGTTGGTTTCAAAGAAAGGCGACGTAATTCGAAGCGACGTAAATCGATCTCCATATTGCTCATACTATAAAGTAGTATGTTTTTAACAAGGAAAGTTATAGTAAACCCTCGATTTACATTGCAGTTCTGTAGTATGTTTTTAACAAGGAAATTTACAGTAATCCCTCGATTTACGCCGCAGTTGGTTCCAAAAAAAAGGCGAAGTAAATTGAATTTCATGTTGTTCATACTCCAAAGTAGTATGTTTTTAATCTGGAACTTAAAAAAGTTACAGTAATCCCTCGATTTACGTCACAGTTGGTTTCAAAGAAAGGCGGCGTAATTCAAAGCGACGTAAATCGAATTCCATATTGCTCGTACTACAAAGTATTATGTTTTTAACAAGGAAAGTTACAATAATCCCTCGATTTACATCGCAGTTCTGTAGTATGTTTTTAACAAGCAAAGTTACAGTAATCCCTCGTTTTACGTCGCAGTTGTTACCAAAGAAAGGCGACTTAAATCGAAGCAACGTAAATTGAATTTTATGTTGCTCATACTACAAAAGTATGTATTTAACAAGGAACTTAAAAAAGTTACAGTAATCCCTCGATTTACGTCGCAGTTGGTTGCAGAAAAAACAAAGACGACGTAAATCGAATGACGACGGGACTTGAAGTTAGAGGAAACAAAAAATATGACGACGTAAATCGAGACGACGTAAATCGAAGAAAGTAAACACAACATTGTGTTGCCAGACTGTTTACATTCGATTTAACTTACTGCAAGCAAGTAGCACATTTGAGCACATTTGAGCACCCAAAGCGGCCCGTTGTGATGCCACGGGTAAACGCAGACCGAATTCCAACAAAATGGGAAAGAAGTTGGTTAGTACAAGGCCTGCACCATTAAAGCAAGTGGCTGTCTAACATATCTGTATTCAAGTTTGAATAACCGGATCGATATGAAAACACATTTAGCGACAAATATCCTTTTGAAACTTTCGTCCCTGCTGTCTCAAAGACAGAGCAGTAACTAAGGCCTAACTCCAATTCGGTTTTGATTCGAATAAAAGAAATACATTTTGAACTATAAGCAGAGTACATACAATTAATCATTATCACCCTCTAGTAAGAATTACAACCTAGCTTCTCACATCACTTATTTTGTGCGTGTTAACTTTATGCCTGAGTAGCGGAACCAGCAGATTGTTGAGAAGGATTTCATGGCAGTTCTATTTATTGTTAGAGTTTTTGCCAGAAATCTGCTGAGAGGCACGTTCCGAAGAAATATTTTTTCGTATTTCGTTTTGTTGTCTGACCAGGGGTTTGAACCGTGACCCTACGTTTAATAAGCCACCACACTACCTATCAGACTACGGTGACTAAAACTATTCGCGCAGAGTGCACCTGGTATATTCCTACGATGTCATGCAGCGCCCAAAAGCAAGTGTACCAGATTTCAATACAAAATGTAATCCTCTGGCAACACATAAGCAATAATTTTAGGTTAGGTTCGGTAAGTTGGTTCTTGGAAGAGACTTTTGATGTCACAATCAATACTGCCGGCGATCAAACTTTCTGTAGATGAAGCCAACCCGATATCAAAAGAAATCTTGCTATTACAGAGCTAAGGTTAAAGATGCCAGAAAGTGACTAATAACGTAAAAGACAGTTTCTTCCCTGGAACATATGGCTCCAGCAGAAGTCTATGGCGGATTGCCAAGTCTTTCGGCATGCCTACCAAAAGTATTGTTGACGATAATAATCGCAATTATGCGGCGTACGTGTCTAGCAGAGGCAAGTCCTGCGAACTGCCCTATAAAACGAGTGAACAACATCCAAATTAACTGCGGCAATTGGAACATCTATGCCCTGAAAAATATTGAGATTACGAGGTCTATACCGGACCTGGCCAGCTAATCAGCAATGTAATTTTCAACCACAATCCTATGTCCCGAAACCTATTTAACAGATACCTTAAAATGATCCACAATTTCTATGAAATGTTCTCAGTATTAATAGATAAGAACGGACATTGAAACTAAGTCCTTTACAGACTTAATCGCAGCCTGGTGGTCCTAGTAAATCAAGAGAGTTTTAGGCCAAATCCCGTCACTAACAAGCATTGGGCCGCTTTCAAAATCGTCATGACATCTGCTTGGAAATTACAGTAGCGGTCAGGCAGCCTGTTAAATTCAAATGAGGTCTAACATTCGATATCTCAAGTTGATGAATACTAGTAGGGCAATTGGAGCACTGTCTCTGAGAGATACTACTCAGCTCTACCCAAAGCTCTGGTTGTAAATTTTGTGAAGTGAAATAAAAAAAGTTTGAAACTAGAATCATACATACATAATTGGCCATTACAACCCTTCAGTCAGGATTACGACCTAGCTTCTCACACCACTTATGTTGTGTGCGTTAATTTTATTCATGAGTGGCGGGACCTATAGTTTAAAGTCGACTCCGAACGACAGATTTTTGAGAAGCTTTTCATGGCAATTTTTACTCTCAGAGTCTTTGCCAGAAATCTGTTGAGAGAAAGTCGGCGAAGAAATATTTTTCCGTTTTGATGTCTGGACTTGGGATTCGAATCCGGGCCCTTTTGTCTAATAAGCCAACACACTACCCACTAGACCACGGCGACTTCAAAACTAGAATCATAATCAACCAAATTTGCCAATATGGTACCGGCTTTATTAAAACCATCAACATATGGCAACCTTGTGAAAAGGAAAAACAATGCCAAGCATCTTAAGAAACTGCGAGAATCGCAAAACAAAACAAAATTATGGCAACAAACGCGAAGTACGAGTTGTAAACGCGTCAGGCATGCGTGTAACACGTAAAAAGGATGTGTGGGAATAGTGGTGATGCTGGTGGAGGGAAAATAAAAAAATTTTTTTCATTGTGTTTGTCAGACAATACACACACACACACACACATTTTTTTAACTTATTGATGATGAGGCAGGCTGCCAACAAAAAGTCACACGATTTTCTATACAAAAAAACAATCTGCCGAGGAAAACAAATCATTGTGCAACAACAATAACAACAACAACAATGGCAATAAAATGAAATAAAAAGGAATTATGATGGTGCGTACACAGTGCAACATGTTGCATTAAACACTAGCAGTTAAAAAAAAAAAGAAATTTACCAGGATCCCTAATGTTGACTTGACTTTTTTTTTTTTTGGGAGAAAAGAAATCATTCGCAGGGAAAAAAAAGGACGAAATGGTTGACTGGTTGGCTGAAGATTGTTTATTTGGTTTGTATTGATGATTTTACATGGATTTTGTTTTTGGTTTTTCATAATTTCTTTTAATTCTGTTACGAAATAATGATGTGAGAAAATAATCTGCCGTTGTGTGCTCCCCATCTATGCCAAGGATAAATTAAATGCAACTGTTGCAAGCAGTTGCTGACTTTTCTCATGACTTTTTTTCCCTATTCTCCTGTTGTGAATTACAAAAATTTTCTTATGATTTTCCTAGCAGGCTTAAGACTCAAGGGGAGACAAGTTGACACCAGTAATGTTTCGTTTTCTTGCCTTTTGTTTACACTGCGTCACACACATTTTCTTCTGCTTCTGTTTACGTTACACGTTTGTCTTGTTTTCTTTTATTTCCTTTCTTTGTTTTTGTTTTTTTCTTTGTTCTCGTTGTTTGTCTTTTAAATCTTTTGATCCTTTTGTGGTTTTATTGGATTTTATCTGGGATTTTATTCTGTTTTAGCTTTTGTTTGTTTGACTGCTGCTGCTGCTGCTCCTTACTCCTCAGCAAGTGCAGGAAAGCAAGTTCGAGAGAACGTAAATGTGTGACAGGAAGAGCCTATTTATTGTGCATGTAAGTCAGTGATTATTAATTGCTTAAAATTTTATTTTCTGTTTTTAAATTTTGTGGTTTTTTCATCGAAAGTGTGGGAATTTAGTTCTTTTGCTATTACCCGCTATGCTTCGCTACTCTAATCGGAATCTAATACTAGGGTTTTCTAAAGGGCCTTAACATGATGATAAAAGACAAAAATATTCCTACAATATAAGTCGGAACGCAGTCCCTGTACTGAACAAAATCAGGGAAAAGGAAGAAAAAAAACTAGAAAAATCTAGTTACTAGCGTTTTGCTTTTACATCGCTTAACCTTAAAATTTATAAACAAAACAATGCAGTAAACAAACCTGTTTACAAACTATCGTACTGCCTAATATAACAACAAACATTAGCATAAAAGAAAAATGGTAAACAAAAATATACCAACAACACAACAATAATAAATGTAAACATCGTTGTTTACATTCATAAAGATTTCTAGACGGCGAAATCCTAACCATTCGTTAAGTCAAGAATATTCCTCAGACTGTTATTTTGCCATATAAAAAGCAAGGCACAACAAAAAATTATAAACAAACAACTACGAGAATAAATGTAAACAAAAATTTACCAACAACACAACAATAATAAATGTAAACAAAATACTTAAATAACAATAATGAATAACGTTTACATTTATAAAGATTTCGAGGAGGCAAAGTCATGTACGATCGTCTGCAAGAACATCTATCAGCAGACGATGGCACCAACGGCCTTCAGGAGAAGAATATCTTCGGCTTTTTACAGCTTTCATGTCCTATACATCAACAATGTCCGTTAAAAAGATCGTAAACATGCATTCAGTTGCTTGTTATCTTTCAGTGAAGCAGATTCTCATCGCTTTTGTTTGACATTTTTTTTTAATATCAATTATACACCCAAAGAAAAATTACAGTAGAATTTAGTAGAATTTTCTAATGAGATTCATTGAATAACAATGAGAAATGATTTCCACTTTTTGGTAGAATATTTGTCCAGTTACACACGGCTCTCCCAAATGCACACACATTTTCAACATGAAGTCTTTGTGCCGATATCTGTTCATCAGACTGTTTACTTTGCCATATAAAAGGTAAGGTACAGCAGGTAACTGAGTTAGTAAAAGTTCAGTCAGTCTTAGGTGATGATGCCCGGTGTTTGAAGAGAGTAATCGTTGGGGTTGAAGATCTCCGTTACAAAGATCTGCCGAATAATTGGTTAGGTATTGTTATTGTTTATGCAACGGGTGTAAACGGAAAAATAACAAAAAAAAGAGCAATTGTTGTTGTTTACATAAAGTTGCGAACAGTGTGAACAGAATTTTAATTCAAACTAAACACAGATCTTAATTTTAATTTTATTTGCCTCGTAGATTGCATATTTAAAACGTTTTTCAAAGGTCGAAACGTAGCAATATTATTTCTCCCCTATGTTTGATGTGGCTACGAGTTATTACGTTTTCTAATAAAACTGGACATTAGGCGGAAATGATCGAAATCCTGACCGAAGAGTTAAAATGGCCAATTATGTATGAATATATGGAGCCTTTTTCGGGAAGACAAAACATATCGAAAAACAGCTTAAATGGAATTGGATAGGCTACAACGCCTAGCGTGGGTTAATCTAAACGGGACAACGAAAACCTGTCCTACCGGGGCGTTGGAGGCTTCGTTGGACTCAGAGTTTGCGCCAGTAATCTGCTGAGAGGAAATCGCCAAAAGACTTCGTTGGACTCAGAGTTTGTGCCAGCAATCTGCTGAGAGGAAGTCACTGGAGAAATATTTTTTCATATTTCGTTATGTTGTAAATGTCTGACCTGTGGTTTGACCCCATGGTCTCAACCGCTAATAAACCAACACACTATCTACTAGACCAAGGCGACTTTACATCTTTTTCACGACACCTGGCTAAAAAAGTGGCCATCATTACGCATTATTCTTTCCAATTATTATAGATTTTACTTCCATAAAACTGATGGCAACCCTAACTAGCCACATTGTAGTGTATAACAGCCACAAAACGATCATGGAAAGCTTTACAAAAGAGTTTGCAAAAATCCCCAAGTTTGGCAATGCCTTTGAGTGGATGGCATGTATTGTGTGCAAAAATATTTTTGCAAAGTTTGCAAAAAATAAAAATTAAATAAAAAATGGCAACACTGTACTTGAGTTGTATGAAGCAAAATAGTTTTGGCACAAAACCAATTTTGCAAAAACCGGCAATTAAATAGGCGAATATTTGCAAAAAACCAAATGTTATCGGTTTTTAGCAAATTTTTCAACAAACCCAAAGAGAAGAAGAAGAAAAAAAGCTTTTAAACAACGTTTTAAATGTGAATACACAGTGAAATTCATAAAAAAAATTCACTTTTTTTTAAAGAATAAACAACAAAACAAAGTACAGCCATATTTACACACAAAATTAAATACAAAAAATAAAGAAAAATTAAATAAACAACAACAACAATAAAAAGAACAATTTAAACAATAAAAAATAAAATAAAATGACGCAATCTTTCGTTTGATAGTTCGTTATTCATTAGCTTAGCTTTGCTAAAAAAAAAACAAAATTTTTTAAGTTCGTTATCGTTTTTCATTCTTTCTTCTTTATTTTTTCCCGTTTCTATTTTAAAAATAAATTTGTTTACCGCGAATTTCAACCAAAAAAAAAAACCGAAAAACACGCAAAAAAGAGCTTTTTTTCGCTTTACACTTGTGTCGACTGGCAAATTATTTTGCTGTTCGTGAACACTGTGTTGCGTAAAGCAAGCAAGCAAGCAAAAAAAAAATGGCGAATACTCTTGTACTCACACATTATTTACACGTTGAAACTAAATAACCATTCTATACCCACATACATACGCATACACATATATTGCTAATGTATAACCAACTATGGATGTTCTGTTGTTGTTGACGTTGTTGTTGGTGTTATTTAGCAAGAACTTTTTTTCATTGTTGATTTTGAAATTTGCACAATGAATGAGAACTTGTGAAGCGAAAAAGGGAGAGAAAACCCGTTCGTTCTCTTTGCCATTTATAAACAAAGTGTTGTCAACTTAAACTTTATGATGCTAAATTTAGCTTGTTTATGCATTTACAAAAAAAATCTTAATATAAAACCTTAATTATACAGTAGTCGCTCACAAATTAAAACTGTTTTGTTTTTAAGGCAATTCTAATTTCTGAATTACTTTTTTTTGTACATGCGTATCAAATTTCTCTAATAAACTAGCAACAAAATACGAAAAAAACATCAAATACGAAAAAACTTATATAATTTGGTGATTATCCTTTTTAGTTTTACAAAATAAAAAGAATTTGGGGATTTCTTGTCTTAAAATAGCAAAAAAAAAAAAAAAAAGAAAAAACGCTTAGAAATTAGAATTCTAAATTCAAATTTTAAAGCGTATAATATATTGCAAGCAATGATTCTAATTTCTTGAATTTATGATTACTGAAGTATTTAATTCGAGAGCTTCTACTGTACAAATAAATTAGGTGGTGTAGTGTTGTGTTTAATAACTCATACATAATTCGACGCCTCCATTCTAAAACGTTCTAAGTGTACTTAGTTCTAAGTTTTAATGTTCTTACTTTTTTAAATTCTACGTTCTCTAACTTAAATACTGTCCAAATTCGGTTAAGATGCGCCGATCCGTAGCAAAGTTGTAGGGAAAAAGGTACTTAGAATACCTTGAGAGCTTCTACTGTATGAATAAATTAGGTGATGTAGTGTTGTGTTTAATAACTCATACATAATTTGACGCCTCCATTCTACAACGTTCTAAGTGTACTTAGTTCTAAGTTTCAACGTTCTTACATTTTTAAATTCTACGTTCTCTAACTTAAATACTGTCCAAATTCGGTTAAGATGCACTGATCCATAGCAAAGTTATTGGGAAAAAGCTACTTAGAATACACCTTATGGCGCGTGAAAACTTTGAGAGCTCATAACTCAAAATACACTTTTCGACTTGGAATGTTATAGAATGGAGGCGTCGATATAACATAATTGGCCCTTATAAGCCTTTAGTCAGGATTACGATCTAATTAGTTTCTCACAACACTTATGTTGTATGCGTTAATTTTTATACATGAGTGGTGAGACCTACAATTTAAAATCGACTGCGAACGACAAATTTTTGAGAAACTTTTCTTGGGTAAAACTCTAACGACCAAAGTCTAAATGACGGCGATGGCATAAAGCAGCGAAAGAAATTTTAGTAAGGTTTTCGAGTTAAAAAAGTCGCCTGGGAAGTCCAGACTGAATTTATAAAATGCCTTCAAATAGTCCACCCTCAATGCGTATAATATCAATAACGAATATCATAGGAAACTAATATAGGAAAAATAGTTTATTCTTTCCACCTTCCCTTTATAGAGCTAATATGGGACAACGAACATGAAATGAATATCAAGGATCGAATCATTACAATACGGTAACGAAGGGTGTTTATTTCACGCAACGACAGATGCCAAACAATATACGTCCCTGCTAAGGCTGGTCAATGAAACTGAACCAAGTTATTTAACCGTTTGACAGCTACGCGGTGCAAAAGCGCTGCGTTCATTTGTTAAGAAAATCAAATGGCCTATAGATCAGGCCACATATGGATAAAATTAACACTCACAATATGAGCAGTAAGAATAGCTAGGTCGTAATGCAACCCTACAGTTGGAATGATCAATTATGTATATATGTCACGTGGAATCCGTTATACATAACGTATGCGTTGCGTTAACGAAGGAGTATCGAATGGAACGATGCATATAAGAAAATATGTATTGCTAGACTTGGTTTTAGTGGGAAAAGTTCAAGTTTTTATGCCTTAATTCGCAAATTTGCGGAATTTTTGTTGTCGCTATCGGCAAAATACGAATTAATATAACAAAAACCAAATAGAAAAAATATTTCCTCGGCGACTTCCTCTCAATAGATTGGTGGGAAAAACTTTAAGAGTAAATATGAAATTGCCATGAGTGATGTGAAAAACTAGGTCGTAATCCTGACTGAAGAATAGTAATGACGAATTGCGTATGTATGTATTGATTGCCTATAAAATTTCTGTATTTCAAGAATGCAATAATTTTCTATATTTAAAGCCTATATTCCGCTTTGCTAGCAATCATTCTCTAAATTCAGCGGTTATTCAATATTATTTCGCGTTTTAATTAACTTTGGTTGGCAACACTGCCTTCTTAGAACATATTCTAGCTATCAGCAGGGCTGGTAATCATGATTTCTTGATTAATTGATACAGAATATTTTTTGGTCTAACTATTAAACAACAGTTAACTTTTAATTACTCAATATATTATAATTTTCGGAATTAAAAGATAACTTTGAATTCGATTGAAAAATTAAAATAATTTTAATTGCTTTGAAACAAGCAAAAAGATTCGTATATAATTGCTATTTTGTATAAACAATTAACATAGTTTTTATAGAGTGTAAACAATAATTAAATAATTGATCAAATAAGAAAAATAAATCAATTTACTTACCCCAATAAACAGCATAAATTTTATATATTTTTAAATGAATACACAATTCCCATGCCTGTTGTTTATACCGGCTTCGCTAACAAAGTAAATAACGAAAATGAACGAGCAAAAATCAGCACATAAAAAGAAATAAAAAAAAATTGTTTTTGCAAATTTCGCATTTTGATTGGTTGTTTATGCAAAATAAAGCTTCGGCTCGGCAACAATCGTCTGAACCGCTGGCGAATTAAAAGTTTGCAAATTTTTGTCGTGCAAATTCGTTTACTATGTTCGCTTAGCGACTGTATAGCTCGTAGTATACAACAGCTTCGTTAGATTTTGCGCGTGTATGTATATAAAAACTAAAGGCAGGTTAGTGATGCTTTTAGTTGTGTGTGACAGTGGCCTTCTCTTGTATAGTACGATGGTAAGGTTTGCCGTGTTCTTTTTTTTTGCTTACTCACACACACACTTTCACAAGGAAATAGTTTTGCAAAAACAACAAAACCGAATTTCTTTTAATGCTTTTGCATATAAACTGTTAACTTTTGCTTTCGTGTTTCTCTTTCCAAAGCGTAGAGTTTCGTGGATTTTCGTTTGTTTTTTTTTGGCAAATATTTGTTGTTTTTTTTTTTGCTTTGCCATTTATCTACCCTTTACTCTCGTACCCGGTAACGAAATGTGGGCTTATGCTCTTGACACTGAATTTGTTGTTTACGTTTGATTTTCGTGTTACGTTTCGTTTTTGTTTTTGGATTTTTTTTTGCTAGAAATTTCAAGTTCAAGTTTAGGGCTATTGTTGTTTACGTTTTTTGCGCGTATTTTTTGTTATTGCTTTGAGCTAATCAAACTTTTTTCTTTGGTGGGCACAGTAGATTTTTTGCGAGCACATGTATTGCATTATTTTTGTTAATTTTATTTTTTTATTAGATTCACTGTAGTCTTGTTGCTTGTATACGATTATCACCATTTTTTTTCTTAGATTCCCTATAATTGTTGTTGTTGTTTTATTATTTGCTTTTTTGTATGCGTAATTTGTTCGCGTCTGCTCTAAATGAGAAGATGGTTTTGCACAAATTTCTTTTGTTTTTTACAATTTCAATGAAATTTATTCGAAATCTATGATTTCGTTAAGGAAATTATGAATTTGTTAATTCAATTAATTAAATATTCAATTTTATTTTTAACATTCTATCAGCGAGTAACATTTTATTACCAATTTCACCACACGTCGTCTTTTACACACTTTTTTTACAGTTTTTCGCTTCAAAAAAAGGTAAAAATTGACATTATGTTGACACACGCTTGCAAGTGTTGTTACTTTGATTGATTTTATGTAAATATTTCCGCTAAGTTAAAAAAAGCTGTCAACCTGTTTCTTTTTGTGTTCTTGTAGTAAATTTGCAAAGATTTTGAATGGCTTTGATAAGAAACCTTAGCGCTACAAAGGAATGGAAATAATTATAGAAGCCATGATCAAAAAAAAATTTGGGAGTTGCCGTAGTCTAGTAGGTAGTGTGCTGGCTTATTAGACATAAAGCCAGGGTTCAAGTCAAAAATAAAAAAAATACAAAAAGTATTTTCTCTGCGATTTCTTCTCTTTCTCTTCTTGTTTCTCAAAAATCTGTCGTTCGGAGTCGACTTTAAACTGTAGGTCCCGCCATTTCTGCATAAAATTAACACGCGCAACATAAGTGGTGTGAGGAACTGCGGGCTTCTTGGGGACGATTGCTGTAAATTGTCTAACGGTAAAGGTATAGCACTGGCCATTTTATAGTCACCAGGAGTAACTCGTTTCCTTAAAGTTAGCATCTTCCCTCTTTCCACCTTTCTTAAACCAGCACAATGCACTGCATGAGTAGGGGTCATCCCCTGAGCGCTGCTTTCATAAAAAAACAAAAAACATAGTTGATCTTCATATATTTAAAGACCACACGATACCTAGCTTTTCGCCGAAGGAACCAGATGGCTTTAATTACAATTTCTACGTACCTCTTCCAGAAAATGCAATGTGAGATAAAGTTAAGTCCCTGATTTCTATAGTAATATTCATGTTAATGTAATGACTACAAAGATTGTCCGTGTGAGAAGTCCGTTTCAAAACTTATCGTATATTTTTGCTAATATTAAAGCTACTGATAGATCTATAGAGAGAGACAGGGAATACAACTCATGGTGATACGGTCGTACGCTAGGAACATCCCACGTACACTGCTATAGAACATTTTCCGGCACCTGCCAAACTAAGACGAGTCAGGTCTAATAATTATATGGTAGAATGGGTAATATTGGTGTTACAAGTGTTGAATCTTATAGGTCCAAAGTAAGCTGTGAAAAATAGAACATTTTTTAAGAAAAAGTATAGGGGTCCACGGGTAAAACAATGGTTAATTACAAAAAGTCTAATCAAGACCAAAGTTATCAAAGTAAAAGTGGAAAGTTGAAAACAATTTTAGGTTAGGCAGCCTTATACTGCTCATTAACTAAACGTTCCCATATCCGATTTCTGCAGATATGATAAAGTGAAGTGGAAGGATAAAATCAAGCTTCCCACACCACTCCTGTTGTATGTGTTCATTTCATATATGAGTGGCGGGACACCGAATGACAGATTTTTGAAAAACTTTCCATGGCAATTTTATTTACTCTTAGAGTTTTTGCCAGAAATCTGCTTAGAGAAAGAAATATTTCGTTTTGATGCCTGCTCTGGGATACGAGCCCGGGCTTTACATCTAATAAGCCAACACACTACCTACTAGACACTGCAGGGTACGCAAGGTATAATACTGTATATGACTTTAGTTAGAAAGAGTGGTAATTGTCAGCTGTACAATATTAGCAAGAAAATCAATTATAAAGTGAACAACATAGACCCCATTTGGTTTAATCAGAAAACGATTTCATTGATATATGTATATAACTCAGACGCAGATTGTGACTAATCGTTCGTTGACAGGGTTGAATCGAGAAGCAAGGAGGCAATAATACTCACACAAATATCGGTTTTTCCTCATGGCAGCTGTAGTATAGATCGTATGGTCTTTACTTTATGCAACCTTATCCAATTTATGGACGACAGCGCTTTCTGAGCGGCAGAGATATCAATCTAACTTTAAGTAATTTCCACGGTAACCTCATTCAATAGGCTTGGACCTAGGGTTTCATTGAATAATTTTCTTACTTGGCACATTCCAAGGTCTGCAAACTAGACTTCAATAGTAATAAGCTTAGGTTAACGGCATATTTCTTATTATTTAAAAAATCACATGCCATAAATCACTTGTAATACAGAAACTGCCGATTTGAATGATAAAACTTACCACTTTAATTATAAATAAATGACAAGAGTATATGCATACACACCATATCGTATGTATAAATATGATTGTGATTATGAAAATATGAACAAAATCTTCCTTTCTATTCTTTCTTTACATTTTCTTCTTTTCGCAAGCATTTTATCTTTTAAAATCTTTCGAAATTGAATGATTTCCAACAAATTTCTTAAGAATCTCAAACAAAAAGAAAAAAAAGCGCCACAATAAAAGCGAATACGAATGATTTGTTGACATTGAAAAAAAAAGGGCCGCCAACAAACAGAACAAGTTGTGACAGAGTGAGAGTGAGTAAGCAACAGTTGAAATAAGAATTGCGAGAAAACGGAAGTTAAAGATTTTATTGTGATCAATAATTAAAATAATAAAACAAAAAAATACAAATCCAATTGCAAAATTCCAATAAGAATACGGAAATGAAGAAATTCAATAAGAAAACACAAAAAGAAATAAAAAAACTATACAATTATCGTGTTGAAATTGTGTAAAATTACAAAATGTTACAAATAGAAGAAGAAGACGAAGAAAAAAAAGAATATGAAAAGAGAATAATAAATTCAAGGTCAGTGGTCGCAGCTTTAATAAGTAACAAACAAAAACCAAAACAAACAACAACAACAACATTAGCATATTGTATTTTTTATAAATTGTGATGCACATACATATACAATTTGTACACTGTATAGGCCTATATACATAAATACTCAACAATAATAGTTTTTGTTGTAAAGTTCTTTTCATTATGGGTGTGTGTGCGTGTGTGTATGTTGTGTATAGGGAAGCAATTTTTTTATATGGAATTATTGGTTAGTAGGTATGTTACAGAATGCTTACTTAACGAAGAGTTTAGGTACTATAAAGCAAAGGGAGGGAGGTAGGGGGTCAATAATAAAAGCTTTACAACATAAATTCTATGTGCGTAAATTGTTATTGTAACTGTTTTTTATTAATGCTTTTTCGTTTTTCTTATTCTTTTTGGATTTCTCTTACACAATTCTGCATTAGTAATCAAGCATAATCGGTAAGAGAAAACGTAATTTTTTCCCGGCATTATTTTTTTTTTGCGATCATGGCGAAAATATTTTTTAATTTTTCATACTAAACTGCTTGTCTGTCCTGTCCGTCTGTCTGTCCATGCCTACCATAAGGCTGATAAAGTTCTAATGTAAGTGTTGTTTTGCTTTTATTTTTGGCGTTTTTGTAAAAAAAAAATTTATGCTTTTTTTTTGGCAGTGCGCAAATGACTTTCACGTTGTTGTAAAGAAATGCGGAAAAAAACGGAAAAACACTGAAGAAGACTGAGAAGAAAATTTGATTTTTAAAATTTTAGCATAAATTAAGAAATAAA
Source organism: Sarcophaga peregrina (assembly GCA_014635995.1). Lineage (NCBI taxonomy): Eukaryota > Metazoa > Arthropoda > Insecta > Diptera > Sarcophagidae > Sarcophaga > Sarcophaga peregrina. The sequence goes on from CM025793.1 coordinate 87,774,855, forward strand.
ACAAGAAAAACAAAATCAAGTGCAATAAAAAAAATTTTATTTTATTTAAAAAGCCTAGCAAAGCTTTTTTCTTAATTAAAATGTGATAAAATAAAAATAAAAGAAAGAAATACACAAAATAAGTGTACTAAAGAATAGAAGAGACATGGAATTTAAGGGCAAACCGAAATGAGAAGAAAAAGTATTGCAAAATCAAAAATAATTTTTTTTTTTTTGAAAAGAAAAGTTGAAAAATAGAAAATTAACATAAAAATTTAGAATTTAAATGTAAATTTATATAAAATATTAAACACTCTGCTTTTAAAATATTAATTGAATACAAAAAATGTCAAAGAAAAATATAAAATAAATGTGAAGATTAAAAATCGAAAATAGGTAAAAGAAAGTGCAAAAATATTGTAAAAATTTATTTAAAATTCAAATAAAATGTTATATACCTAAATGGTTTATTAAAATGTGTATAAATAATTATTAAAAAATTATACAAAATATTGAATAATTACTAATAAAATAATAACAATAATAATAGAAAGGAAAATCCAGAACAGAAGGTAAAATGTTTGAAAATACCTATAAAATATTCATGAATAATGTAAAAAAATTTAATAAATTTCGAAACCTATTGCAATATTTAAATATTTATAATTGTAAATGAAAATGTAGAAACCCTACTACAATTTTAAAATATTAATTAATTTTTAAAGCAAATCTACGACAAAATGTAAAGAAATTTCATTAAAAATTTTTGAAACTAGAAATTTAAAAAAAAAAATTAAAAAAAATATTAAAAATTATTAAAATATATAAATTAATAAAACAATAAAAAGAAATTAAAATATATATACACATGTACCTATATAAAAACAAATATAAGAAATAATAAAACAAATAAATAATAAATTAATAAATAGAAATTAAGAAATATAATAAAAGGGATTAATTAATAAATAAAATTTAAAATTAATTAATAAAATAAATAAAAAAAAATAATAAATAGTACATACATGTATAAAAATATATACATATGTATATAAAAACAAATATAAAAATTTAATAAAATAAATAACAAATAAATTAATAAAAAAAAAATTAAAAATATATATATCAAACAAATATAAAAAATTAATAAATTTAATAAATAATAAATTAATAAAAAGAAATAAAAAAACACATGTATATATAAAAAACAAATATAAAAAATTAATAAAATAATTATAAAAAAAATGTATAAATAAAAATTAATAAAATCTATATAAGAAAAAAATTAATAATCAATAAATTAATAACTAAAATTAATTATATAAACAATAATACATAAGAAATAGAAATGTTAAAATATATATATTAAAACGAAAAATAAAAATTAAAAAAAAAATTATAATAAATATTAAAAATTAATAAAATAAATATATAATAAATTAATAAATAGAAATATTAAAAATATATATTAAAAATTAATAAATTGAAATTAAAAAAAAATTCAAAACAAATATAAAAAATTAATAAAATAAATATAGAAAAAATTTATAAATAGAAATTAATAAAATATATATAAAGAAAAAATTAATAAATAATAAATTAATAACTAAAAATTAATAATATAAATAAATAATAAATTAAGAAATAAGAATATTAAAAATATATATTAAAACGAAAAATAAAAATTAAAAAAGAAAATTAAAACAAATATAAGAAATTAATAAATAAAAATTAAAAAAAAATTCAAAACAAATATAAAAAATTAATAAATAATAAATTAATAAAATAAATAAATAATAAATTAATATAAAAACATATGTAAAAAGTTAATAAAATTAAAAAAATCAATAAAATTAATTAAATAAATTTAAATAAACGAGCAAACATATGCAAATGGCAATTAAATAAAACAAAATGAAAACAAATAAATTATTTAAAAAAAATAATTCTTTTTAATTATTAATTTTTTTTTATGTATTTAAATTGAAAATATTTTCAATAAAAAATGTGTTACAATTTAAAAGAATTCGAAATTATTCTAGTAATTCTAAAAAGTCAACCTAGAAAATCATATAAAATGTGAAATAAATTGAAAAATTTAATAAATAACTATAATTAAAATAAATAATAAAAAAAAAAATCAAATAAAAAAAGGAATAATAATTCTATTCAACGCAGCCATTGAAAAAGAGCATTAGCAACAATTATTTGATTGGTAAGTAATTAAATAAATTTTTTAAAAACAATTTTTCAATCCTTTACCAATCTTTGGTTGGTCCTTCAAATAAAGTCTGGCAAAAAAATGTTTTTACGTAGGAAAAACTTGTTTTTAATTTTTATTATATTTTTTATTATTATTATTTCCATTCTTTTTAATAATCAAAATGTAGAAAACTGCAAAATAAGTTCAAAGTGAATAAAAAAAAATAGTTTTGATACCCAATAATCAATATTTTGTAAAGGCAAAGTTGGCATTCAGAACTGTGTGCATGGAATGTATTAACTTTTTTTCTTCTTTCCAATATGGCAGTGCCGGAGCAATATCAATAAAGCTGCTCGATTAAACAAATTTTCATTTAAACGCAGTCGCAACGACGTTCTTCGTTTTTTTGTTTTATATTTGAAGTTGCCATATTGAAAATAATACATAATAAAGCAACTTCAAATATAAACTTAACTTTAACAGTTACCGGCAGGATGACCCTCCCTTTAGCTTAACGCTAACCCTTCTATCTTATTGGGTAATAGTGAAAAACAATGTATCTGCCCTTTCAAATCCTCCCTTTTGTTAATGGCCCTAAATTATTGAATTATTCATTAAATTAGCAAGTCTACGATATATTACAATTGAATTGAAAAGCACTCACTGCATTTGCTTATGTTTAGAGGCTTCAAGCCCTGTTTAGTCAAACGTAATGGAAACTATGCTCGTTTTTAGCATATAAAGAGCCTTGTATATGCTTACCAACATTACATTACGATTCGGTAATTGCTGTCATTGCTTTTCGTATTTTGAAAACGAACACACGTTCCGTGTACGTTAGGCTAACCGGGGCTTTAGCTTAAAAATAACTTAAATTTGAATTTTCAGCAAAAATAAACCCAAACTCCTTTGCACTGCTTAATAAATGTTACTTCAATCTATTAAGGTTCTGCTCCACATTCATAGTGTTTAAGAAAATCCACTAACTCCCGTATTTTATTTGGCAACTTCACAATCGAAGTTGCCGTTGCCTTATAGGTAGTATGTTGGCTTATTTCGTTTTGGGCCACGGTTCAAACCTCACATTAGACATCGGGAATTGTAGTTAAAAAGTACAGTACTTAAGCTCTTAAAAAAATCACCCTATACTTCCTAATGACTATCACACAGACCACAACTTTTTTTTGTAAACAATTTAAGTAAATATTTTCATAGGCCTTTTATTAGTTCAAGGTCTCGAATTTTAAATTTAATTTTAAAATGTGGTTTTAGCAGAGACACACGTTTTAGAGTTCAAGTTTGAAAACAAATTTGGTGGTTTCCTGGGCTCTCAAAGCCTAACCTCTACATAGATATTGAAGGCAATGTAGTAGACCTTTCTATAATTACCGGCAATATTTTATTACAAACGTAATGGTTTGCAATTGAAATAAATGCTTAAATAAATAATTACAATAAAATTAATTTCCAGTAATTATTTTCTTAAATCAGTCACTAAAAACCCCTAAATGATTGACACTCACTCACATTGAGGAATTAATCACAATCAAAATAAACACCAAAAAAAAACCCTCTTCACGACATTACATCCAACATTTTATGGAAATTTTCTACCGCTTGAACTCATCATTATTCATACGAAATGAGTTAGTACTCGCGGCTGATCTAAGATTAATGATGTACAAGACAAGACATGCCATGAATATCAAGGAAATATTCAAAATCTTTACTGTACTGTAATGAGATTTGAGAAATTTTTTGAAAAATTTAAAAGAAATGAAAAAAATTCTTCTTTTTTTGGAATTCATAAGGAAATCTTTCAAGCAGACATCAAATTAATGGCATGTCACGACGATGTTTTGTTTTGAAAAAGGAAATTGCAACCCTTTTAATCGTTTTAGTGATGAGTGTTTCGCAGACAAAATTAAAAGGCAGACAATAATAACGCAGGACATTGAGGATCAAATGTCAAGAGAGAGAGAGAGATTTTTTTTTGCTAGACTTTGTTTTAATAATTAAGAAATGTACCTGAAAATGATCATATTCCGTTTGTCTGTTCGCTTTCGTTACACACTGTTAATGTTAGACTCTCTCTTTCTCTTTTGAAACTTGCATGAATTTATGAAATTTTCTGCTACCGAACTGATAATCCTTTACCTCTTCGTTTACTTCTGTCCCATATCCTTAAAATATTCTTGATAAATTGTCAAAACATTAATTGTGCATAAAAGGATTCCTTCACTTCTCTCTCCCTCTCTCTTTCTCTCTCCTCCTTATTTCTCCTTTCTGTGTTTTCTGTTTACAAATAGTCGAAACCAAACAAAGACTTTCTGATTTAGAATAACATTTGCACTCAACGCTGTAGAATTTTTAAAACACGATGACCTCCGGATACTGCACTTCCCTGAGGGGACAGGTATGCGTCCTCTAACCTAACCTAACTATTCGTTCGTAATAAAAACAAAACGTGTGCGGGCGAAAAATCTTTTACAAAGTCTTTCTTTCAATACCAAAAAAAAAAAATCATGCAGAATACCGACAATTTACAGTTGCTTGTAAAGTTTAACGTACAGGCTATACAAGTGTGGTTATGTACGATTATCGAAGTTATTATGACTGACCGGACACTACGCAATTAGTCTCGTCTGCGGAAAATATTGGAGAAACTTCGTGGACAGGAAGTTTTAGTTTAAAGGTAATTTTTTTAATTTAATCGTGGTCCAATTGTTCCGTTTTTACCTTTTAAAAACATTTAAAATATGGGCTCGTAGATTTCAAATAAAATAACAATGAATCTGTGTTTAGTTTTAATTAAAATTCTCTATTATTCGCACAATTCTCTGTACCGCTGGTCACAACTTGATGTAAACAACAACAATTGCTTTGTTTGTTATTCCTCTGCTAAAAGAACAATTTCTATACAATTGTTCGACAGATCTTTGTAACGGAGATCTTCACACCACGATTACTCTCTTCAAATATACTACGTCTTCACACAAGACCGACTGAACTTTACTAACAGCAGTACTAGATAGTCTTAAAGTGTCGCAGTACCTTTAAAATCACCAGTTTAGCGTTAGGTTTTATTAGACTGCAGATTCTCCTTTAGAAAGCTAGGGGCTACGCACATTATGAAACCACAAATCAATATTTAACACAAACAAACAAATCCATATGCTTTGGACACTTCTTTCAGAAGCGACAGGAATTAAAAAAGTCCGACTTTTCTCGACAAAATTTAATTGTTTTTCTCAGATTAACAGAATCTGGAAAGGAATGCCAAGCCTATTCGAATGCTTTCCAATAGTGCGATGACTGAGCAAAAGATTTAAGAAAAAAAAAGACCTTCTCTTCAGATCAGTCTAGCAGAGTATGCAGCCCTTGCGCTGACCAACTTTTCTCTTCTTGGCTCGAAGGAACTTGGTCAGCACTGGGACTGCGCTGCTATGCGTGCTCAAGTGAGCTTTTGGTATAAAGTTACCACACTAACCTAACCTAACCTAGTCTAGCAGAGTCTGGTAATATTACTCTGGTCCTCATGTAGTTAATGAAGTTGAGCCTTCTTGTACCACGACCGATAAATCCCAGCTTAACGGAGGCAATCGGAACAATTATGCCTACAACGTGTTGGAATTTGCAAGTGCCGTTCCTCGCTCTGGCCAGATAAACAGGCAATGCAATTTCCGACAAAAGAAAATTGAAGTTCTGTGGATACCCTACGAAAACATAGAACATCTGGCCGCTTTATAATCATAAGATTTGACTAGAATCCTTAGGTAAGGCTTGGTTTTCCGAACCATAACATTTGACATGAAGGAGAGTCGGACTGTGAACCACTTTTTCTTTCAATTCTTAGCTTTGTTTGTAAAAAGAAATATTTCTGAGTAGATACACTCTTTACAGCTTAGCAGAACGGGTGTCTGTGAACGTGTCCTTGGCCGTGTAGGTACTCTCTGGATAGCTTAGCTGACTAGGCGCTTTCAATAATACTGTAATCTATTAAATGGTTCCTAAATTTTTCTGGGGCAGGTTTACATCTGTATCGGCATAACGCTATTGCTTTGATGTGATGTTAAAGCATCGCCTGATATTATGTATCTCCAGTCAGTCTTGTGTGAAGACGCTGTGTGTTTGAAGAGAGTAATCGTGGTTTGAAGATGCCCGTTACAAAGATCTGTTGAACAATTGATTAGTGATGGTTTTTGGATATGCAAAAGAGTGCAAAGAGGAATAACAAACAAAGCAATTGTTGTTGTTTACATCAAGTTGTGAACAGTGGCATTCAGAATTGTGCAAATAATAATGAATATTTATTAACTAAACACTAATTTGTTTTTATTTGATTTGTAATCTACAAGCTTATATTTTAAACGTTGTTGAAGGGTCAAAACATAAACTGTGACTGTCCCGCGCTGCTGTACAATACCATTACATAATTGAAATAATACATTTACCCTACACTGTATCCTTTAACGAAACTTCTTCTTATACATTTTGCATAAATTGAATGGCTTTTGCGGACGACCATGTGTATAAAGTATGTTTGAAATGTTTTCCTATTTAGAATGCATAGGATCTTCATTAAACGGTAGTTGCGTTGAGTTTCATTTTCTCTTTGATCACCAAGACCCTCTCTAATGACCATTTATTACCTGATATTGTCGATTATAAGCAGTTTTGGCATGGTTTTCTTCCTATTCTGTTGTTTACTTGCTCTCTGAAAACAAAAAAAAATTCTTTTCTTTTTTCTGTTGATTTTTGTTGTTGTTTTCTTTAAAAATTTTGATTCTTTTCTACTTCTAAGAGCTGAATTTTCAGAATCTTTTTGACGAAACGTGTGTGTTTTAAACGGATTTTAGCACTCGAATATCACACTTGAGTGTTAATTAAACTAAGAATCAGAATTTTACGCACAGACAGGATTAAAATTTATTTTCTTTTGCTCTTTTGTTGGCATGCATTATACGCATTCAGCATTCGATGATACCATGATGATGATGAGGATCCATCCCTCAAATGCATTTGAAATTTTGCCGCCTAATTTGTCGGCACTGTGCCATCAAATTAAACTCGCCAATCATTGTTTGGACACAAAGCCATATCCATGCATTACAAGTACTATTGTTTTTCAGTAAAAATAAAGGAACAATAAATGATTTAGAATGTCAATTGAATTGAATTGAATCACTTGCTTGATTGACTCACGGAAAAACTGTAGTATAGGGTGTGTTTTTTAGAACTTGAGAAGTCAAATTGATGATACTTGAAAGGATTAATCTTTCTGGTTTCAATAAACTTAATGCGCCATTGCAATCCATTAGTCAGGAATATAACCTAGCTTTTCACCCCACCCATGTTGAGTAGGTAATAATGCTATTCATGAGTAGCGCGATTTCCAATTTAAAGTCGACTTCGGAAGTCAAACCTTTCTTAGCAATTTTCTATTTAAACTCAGAGTGTATGTCAAAAGTCTAGCTAGAGAAAGTCGTCAAAGAAACGGGGGCCTTTGAAGTTTACACTGATGGCTCAAAGATGAGTGACAGTGTAGACTGTGATATCTTTATTAAGGATATCTTTATTAGACTGTCTTATAAGCTGCCTGATCACCTACGTGACTGTGTTTTTTCAAACAGAGGTCATTGCAATTGCTTGTTGAGTGGCAGGATTTTATCTGAAAATCTCCTCGTTTACTCAGACGGCCAGAATGGGATTAAGTCCCTAATTAACGGAGTTTCCATAAATGTCGAGGGATTCTTGGAGAAATTTCGGATCATTTAAAGGTAACTCTCAAGCGCGTTTCAGGACACAGCAATATCGTTTGAAATTGCATTGCTGATGGACCTGGCCAGCAACCAATCACCGAAACATTACATGACATACTCCGGTTAATTTTGAATATTTTCTGCTCGTCTTACGGATGGACAAGAAGAGGACTGACTAACTTCTTTCCTCAAATCGTATGAACATACCACGCACAATAGCTATTCTTAGTGGCCATGGACGAGGAGTTTCAATCTCGTTAGCTGCAGGAAGTTACGTCAAATATTGCGAGACTTGTCTGGACACGGATGGACAAGAAGAGGACTAACTAACTTCTTTCCTGAAATCGTATGGTCTTCGCACAATGGCTATCTTTACGGACCATTGTCTATTTTGTAGGCATACCGAAAGACCCAACATTTCAACGAATGACTTCTGCAGGAGCTGTGGGTCTTAAAAGAAGGCAGCGACTGTCTTTCAGATCATGTGCCAGTGCTCTGGTTTGGTCATGAAAAGCCGGAGATTTCTGATATCGTTGTCAGAGCTCTCTAATACAAGAGCTTTCAATATCAAGCTTTATTTTGGACTCGGGATGGTTCTCTTTAAGGTGATATTAATTGTGTTACCACAATGGGTTTAAATGCTGGCCTAAGTAGTAGCTCTTCCTTCAAAGGGGGTCCGCCACCTAAACTAAACAACAACACAACCTTTGTTTGAGATGCCTTAGCTTAGATTTGAACTATGTGCTTACGTCTAATGAGCCAACACAGTACCCTCTAAACTAGGTAGGCTGTGGTGGCCGCCCATCCAAGAAAAATTCTTGGATAGACTCACTTAGACCGCATTGGGCCCAATGCGCTACCACAATTATTCACTATCGCCTAGTCTCGAAACCATTCAGAGCTCCTAATGAAGCGATACAGGCTGCCAACGTCAGTCCTCGCCAGATCCTCCAGTTCATCCATGTAGTAAGTACCCAAGTACTTTATTTTCCTTTTGGAAAGAGTCGGGCATGTACCCAATAGGTGAGAGACAGTCTCCTCATCTCTGCAGCTTCTGCAAAAGTCGTTAGCAAAGTTTCCCAGACCAAGGCGCATCGCATGGGACTATAGCGACTTTGAAAATATTCAAAATTAAATTCCGTAATTCTCTAGCTTTATTCGCTTCCTCATTACCGATTACTACCGCTGATTATTAGATATTCTAATAATGCATGGCTAGCATGCCATGCCGAGAGTTTTATAACACAGTGAAGCTTAAAATGTCCCCTATAGGGTTGCCTAATGCAATTACATTTTATAGCCATTTATCGACGATTGGTTATCGAACTTTTTTGAACACCCATGCGATAGATTAAAGCCGAAATCATAAAATCTTTATTTCACAATTCAAAAAGCAGAGTTTAAATATTTATAAGAAATTTATTGTATTTAAATTAGTAATTAATAGCAAAAATACAACAAATAAAATGCATTCCCATAAAAAAAAATTTTTCGATTAAAATTTAAATTTTACAAAAAAAAAAAGAAATAAAAAAACGTGAAACAAATATTTTTCATGCCCAAATAACAAATTGAAAAAAAGACACGAAAAAAAAGAGAGAAAAACACATACGTAAACATACATAAATAAAGTAAATATTGCTACATTGGAAATTTTTATTTTATTTTAATTTTTTTTTTCTGCTTTTTTCTTTCGTTTTTTCTATTTTTTGTTCATAATTTCTAATCTAAACTCGTAATGAAAAACAACAACAAATGCTGCTTATTAAAATACAGTGTTGGCGGCTCATTGGCGCTGATATGCAAACAACAATCCCAAAAAATACAACACTGTTGCAGCAGCAGCATAGAAATTTATTGGGACGGGTCATTGCACTTTTGCACAAGCGAATGTATAAAGTCCCAAAAAAAAACAAAAACAAAAACGATTTCGTATAACACGAAATGTGGCTACGAAAAAAATAAAACAAGAAACGAAATAAAAAAACACACGCACACACACATACAAATAAACAACGATTAAATTTATTTAATGGTTTAAATTAGACGTCATACTATCAGAAGAAAAAGCAAGCAAAATGAGTGTGTTTCAGAAAAAATACACACACACACATCCAAAGAAAGCAAGAGAGCGACACAATATTTGTGTCTGCTTAGTGCACATGCACTTCAGGCTTAAGAGCAAAGAGTACAAAAATAGTTGCTTGTATTTAAATTTGTTTTTTTTTTTAATTTAGTTGTTGTTTTTGCTTGTTATACCCACACCCATAACAGAAATACACAGGGGCACTCTCTGTCATTATGAAATAAAGTCTGCAGTCTTGTTTTTTCTACTTTGCTTTGCCTTTATGCACTGTGAACGTTGGTGAAAAATTGGTGGGTTCGTTAAATTATACTGTTTCTCTGTTTTATATTTTGTTCTTGTTTTTTTTCATTAATTGTTCTATAAAACGGCAGAAAAAATGGCGCACATATGCTTGCTTGCATGTGTGCTTAATGGCGAACAAACGAAAGAAATGAAAAGAAAAACGCAACATTACCAGCTACAAACTAAACAGCACATGCATACGCAAATGCTTGTTTCTAATGTAACAAAAAAAAATTTTTAAAAACTAAAAATAGTTCAAGTGTTTATGTTTGTTGTTGTTGTTGCTTTGTTAACCTAAAAAAAGAGTATAAAATCAACAATAAGAACATAGAAGAAGTAATGCAAAGTACTGTAACTGCTACACATGCGCATAATTTTGTTCATTTAATAACGGCAATATGTTACAACAACAATAATAATAACATCGGCTGTGACAACAACAACAATTATGCTGCACTCTTACTATTCACTTTAAACATGACAACGGCTGTTGTGTATGTGTTATGTTGTGCAGGAGTATGGTTTTCTGCTCTATTTCAGTGGCAAAAGAAATCACACACACACACACACATGCACCCACATTCTCTCGTGTACCTTACGAACTTATGATTCGTATGAATTCAATGAATTTTATCCCTCATGCTTAACAGCTGGCTCCCAACGAATGTACGCCAAAATAGCTTCGTTCGTCTATATTTGCTTTGCAATAAGACGTCGAAAGAAAAATGAATAAAGTAATCTGAAAGCTGCATACATACATACATACACACTACATAATTGGACATTACAATCCTTTAAGGTTCAATTAACCAACTTTATGGATATCACTGTTTTCGATTATAGGTGACTTACCATAATGCCATAGTCATAACGATAACCATATGTACCAATTAAATTTTGGTTTTTTGCCATAACCATAAACAGCTGTATGCTGAATTTACTTTTAGTCAGGCTTACGATATAGTTTCTCACATCACTTATGTTGTGTGCGTTAATTTTTATTCATAAGTGGCGGGACCTACAGTTTAAAGTCGACTCCGAACGACAGATTTTTTTTGAGAAGCTTTTAATGGAAATTTTTAGTCTCAGAGACTACTAGACCACGACGTCTTCATGTTTGAGGATTATTTCATGCAAATGTTGACCGTAGTACAATTGGTCAATTCGACCACCGAGTACTGTAGTTGTCAGAATTGACAAGTACACGTCCTCTAACCTAACCTATTCAATTATATGGAGCGCATTATCGATTCAAATAAATATTTCATGGATTTTTCTGAATTTTATGTGCTTTTTTTTGGAAAATTTTCCTATAGCTCTTAAAAAATCACCCTTTATAATCCATTATTTATCTCAGCAGTATTTGGTTAAACGTGCGTTACAAACAAGGCTTCTTCATTACTGCAAGCTTTATTGCTTTCGGAGAAAATTCGCCAACCTAGGGTCTCTGTTATCATTGTAATTTTATTATAGGGTCCACCACAATTTATATGGGATTATAATTACACCCCCCTTATTAAGTGAATAACTACTGAGAGAGAAGTTTCACAAAATCATTATTTTGTGCAGTCAATTGATCGGTCAATTGCTTTGGCAATGTTTGTCAATGATTTTCTTAAAATTTGTCTACCTGACTAGGAGGGTCGTCTTTTGGCATTTTGCAAATGCTCGTGTACGTGCCCGGACGTACTTACGTTTATTGGCTTTACCGAGTAATCTTGTGGTTGTGGCCAGTCATTGTTCTCTTTTCTTCGTTGAAGTTAATCCCCTGGATTTAAATTATGCGTATGTGTGTGTGTGCAGAAAATATTTGCAAAAGATTTTCAATGTTTTCATCATTTTTTGTTTATAATAAGTGGTTAAAAGGGATTTTCCTATCCAGATTATCATCATTACCAGCCAATTCATAAAGTTAATGAAGTCATGGACTATTGGCAAATAGAGTAGACCGTGTAGACATAACAACAACTTCATTAGAAGTGCAAGGATTAAGATATTCAGCCTAAGTATTATGGACTAGACGGCGTGTGTGTGTGTGTGTGTGTTGTAAAGTGAAAGTCAAAAAGTCAAGATTATTTTGGATTATAATCGAATGGGAAAATCCATTCAAGGATGGATTTACGGAATTCCCTTATTAATGCTGTGTTTTGGTTTCACAACAGGAAATACTAAAGACTTCTATTGGTAAATATTTAATGATGCCTTAATTATGATTGAGTTTCACAAGGTAAAGTAAAATTAGCAAAATTTTCTTCCGTGTTTCCGGTAATTCATTGATTGTTGTCACGTAAAAATAAAGAAATTTACAATTTAAATCTATTCTAGACACAATTGTTATGTTATTTGATAAAAAGGATACGAAAAATTATTTCGAATGGTCACACTAGACGTTGAAAATCCAATTCAACAGCAAAATTTGACAGGAAGCCTCGAAGATGGTGAGTCTGGGGCAAATGGATTGGAGTAAAGCTGTACCTCTTTGGATGTATTAGGTTCCTTTAGGAATACTTCTCACATACTAGAAGAAGAAGAGATATTTAAAGAAAGTTTTGCTAGCATATAGTTCAAGATTTACGGACTGTCTGGTCTGCCATCTACATGCATACATACATAATTGGCCATTACAACCCTACAGTCAGGATTACGACCTAGCTTCTCACACGACTTATGTTGTGTGCGTTAATTTTATACATGAGTGGCGGGAACTACAGTTTTAAAGTCGGCTCCGAACGACAGATTTTTGAGCAGCTTTTCATGGCAACTTTTACTCTCAGAGTCTTTGCCAGAAATCGGCTGAGAGGAAGACGCCGAAGAAATATTTTTCGTTTTGGTGTCTAACCTGGGATTCGAACCCGGGCCTTTTGTCTAATTAGCCAACACACTACCCACTAAACCACTTCTAGCATAGGATTAGAGAATTCGACCAAATGTTATATAGGAATTATGGAAAAGTCTTTGGTATACAAAAAAATAAATTAAAACAAATGAACCAATCCCTTCAATAGATCGTTAATTTATGTTATCGATAATTTTTTTATTTTTTTTTGTTTACCAAAAACCCAACAGTTGTTAACCCTTTAAGCAAATCTTATCACCACTGATATTTCGTTCCCAATTCACTGCACTTTTATTGAAACTGTAACACACGCACTTTCCAGAAATGTTTGAAATATTTTTAGGGTTTTAACAACAACCTAAATTATAAAAATGTGAATAGAATAGAACAGAGTAGAATAGAATAGAAAAGAATAGAATAAATAATAAATAATTTATAGTTTAATTTAATATTTCTTATTACAACTCGAAAACTGATAAGATTAAATGAAATAAAAATGAAAGCAAAGAAGTGTTACATTTACTTACACGAGTGCTCGTAGTTCTACTTTAAGATTTTTGGGGCTCAGTGTACTTACGTACATAGGCACATACTTACTACATACAATGTAAACAGCCGTAGTTATAAAAAAATACAGAAAAAAATGTTAGATTGTATGAAGAGAAATATGCATTTGCTGTTTGAACAGCATTTAGCACATAAAAACTTGTGAAAAAGGTGGCCAGATGTGTTACAGAAGTTGCCATAGTCTAGTACATAGTGCTGGCTTATTAGACATCATGCCATGGTTCATACACTATGTCAGACCGACTCCAGCTAAACAAATATTAGAAAATAATTCTCCGAGCACTTCCTAACAGCAGATGCCATGAAAACTTTTTCAAAAGTCTATCGTTCGGTATCGATATTAAACTGTAGGGCCCGCCATTCATGTGTAAAATTAACACACACAACAACAGTGATATCAGAAGCTAAGTCGTCCTAACTGAAGGCTCTGGTCTTTTCGCACATTCTGTATTGAGCTTTCTCGACCGTATCTAAGGCTACGAATCGTATCCCTAACTGCATTATCAATCTTATATTCAAAGGTTCTCAGTGAAATTCCCAATGTAAATAACTTTTTAAAAGTTCTATACATAGGCCCATAGTCTTTACATACTAGGTACCCTTTTGTCAGGATAGGTTAGGTTAGGTTAGAGGACGTGTACTTGCCAATTCTGACAAGTACAGCACACGGTGGTCAAATTGTACAACATTGTACAACGTCCTAGCTTCTCACACCACTTATGTTGTGTGCGTTAATTTTATACATGAGTGGCGGCCGGACCTACAGTTTAAAGTCGACTCTGAACGACACATTTTTTGAGAAGCATTTCATGGCAATTTTTACTCTCAGAGTTTGTGCCAGAAATCTGCTAAGGGGAAGTCGCCGAAGAAATATTTTTCGTTTTGATGTTTGACCTAGGATTCGAACGCGAGCCTTTCGTCTAATAAGCCAACACACTACCTACTAGACCACGACGACTTCAGGATTATTGGCCTAGTTTCTTACACCACTCATGTTCTGTGTGTTAATTTTATCCATGAGCTCCGGCAGCTGTAGTTTAAAGTAGACTGCGAATAATTTCTAATAATTGCCTAATTCGGAGTCGACTTTAAACTGTAGATCCCGCCACTTCTGTATAAAATTAACACATACATCGTAAGTGGTGTGAGAAACTGCGGGCTTCTTGGGGACGATTGCTGTAGACTGTCTAATGGTGAAGGTATAGCACTGGCCATTTTATAGTCACCAGCAGCAATTGGTTTCCTTACCGTTCGTATCTTCCCTCTTTCCACCTTTCCTAAAAAACCTGCACAATGCACTGCATAAGTAGGAGTCATCCCCTGAGTGCTGGTTTAATTAAAAAAAAAAAGAAAAAACAAGATTCCGATAGTCCAAAAGATAATAATGAATTCAGCTAAGTAGATCCCTGGATCTGGGGCCGTATTTCCTTCCCAATTAGAGCAATTGAAAGTAAAAGTTGACTCCTACTCTAACGGCAACCTTCTTTTGACCCAAATTACCGAATATTGGATTCTACAAGAATAAAACCATTTTCCGCCACTATCATACGATGTTTCTTCGCTATTTGGTTAGCCTTCTGGTTGTCCCCTCTTTTAGACTCTAAAGACAAGAAAGAAGGGGTGATCCCAGAAAATATTCTCTACCATTGTCTGGCATTTGGACAAAATATCCTTGAGGTAGCTCAACCTGCTACTGTGATACGATATTACTTCGCTATTTGTTTAGCGTCCTAGTTGTACTACCTCGCTCTTTTTTTCCTTCTTTCAGATTCTGTAAAGACAGGATTCTGTAAGGACAAGGGAAAAGAGATTATAAAAAATATTCCCCAACATTGTTTGGCACTTGGGAACCTGAGACGAAGGATCCTTAGGCACCTAGAGTTTGGTAACAGAACGTATATGGTCAAAGGTAATTTAAATACATTCGACGCACACCTTCTTAATACTATCGGGGTGGCTGAGTGATGACCGCTGTGTGTTGGAATGGTAGGACGGAATAGGTACTATTGGTGTTACCAGATCGCGTCGTTATAGGACCCAAATAAGCTTTCCTCATCAAGACCGCTATCTGTCACCAATCGGGAAAATCCATTTAAATCTTTCGTTATAATCTTTTATTCCAACTAACACTTGTCATATACTTTTTTTATGAAACCAGCTCTCAGGGGATGGCCTGGGACTCGAACCCTGGCTTTATGTCTAATAAGACAGCACACTACCTACTAGACCACAGCGACCCCTTAGTTTAAATACATTCCACCCACACCTTAATACTCTCGGGGTGGCTGAGAGATAACCGCTGTGTGTTGTAATGGTAGGACGGAATAGGTACTATCGGTGTTACCAGATAGCATCGTTATATATCGCAAATAAGCTTTCCTTATTCCAACTAACACTTGTCTATGGCAAAATTAGAATCTTTAAAGCATATACTGCCCTATTTGAAGGGAAAGTAACCTTAAATATTTGGGAGATCAGTTCAATCAAAAACTCGAGCGTATGCAACACTTAGCCTCATCAGTTACCTAATAATCCCCGTATGCTTCCATGGAAAGAGGAATATCCGAATAAGCCTAATGGCACCCAACTCAACTTACTATCTCTGTAATTTAGAAGATTTTCGCCTCAGATTAATTATTTAAAAAAAAAAAAACTTTGAAAAATAATTGAAATAATGGTACAGTAATGACGGAAATTAGAGATCAGCAATGAATTGTATTTTCAATACTCATAAGCACTCATGAAATTGTGAATATGATTTATTCATACTCACTATAAGTACAGGTTGCAACAAGTATTATGCGTACAACGTTGACATCAAACTCATACCAATCGAAAGATGTTTGTCATTTAGATTCATAACTTTAAGAAAATACTGACTCGTATCAGTCATCAAAATTTGCAGTCTTACCTGTTAGGCATTTTCAACAAAAGCAAAAGGACAGAGCAAACACACAACCTTTTAGTGAGTATTTTAGTGTTCGTGCACGAATCATACATAATTTGTGCTTCGTGTATATGTTAAGTTAGGGGGAGACGAAATCAATACAAAACATCCTACGTGTTGCTAAGTATGAATATGATGAGTACTTCCAATTTTGCATATTAGTAGAGTTTCTTTGTTTGATATTAAAATAAGTATGACTGCCTAGAAATGCAGAAATTATGAGTATGATTGGATTCTGCTTATCTTTTTAAATACTCATTGCTGATCTCTGACGGAAATCTGGCCACCCAATGTGTTTCCTTATCGCTCGAATAATAATTGTTGCCACTTTTTTTTGGAAAATTATTTCTAAACACATCGTTACGATGATAAGCTTCAAAAATATTTATTTTGGAATTTTTTTTTCTAGAATTTGTTTTTTTTTTTTGAAAATTTTGAAAAGAAACAAAAAATTCTTTTCTTTTTTTTTCATAAAGTGAACGCAATTTTTTGTTAAATAAAATTGATTGTATTTTAAATGCTACACACATACATATATATGTATGTACACATATGTACTACACTGTAAGAGTATGCATTTGATTTTTTTTTTCATTTTCTTTTTTCGTTTTTTTTCTGAAGATCGATAGTTTATGAGTTGAAATTTAGGTTTGCAGTACGGAAAGAAGGTGAATGAACTATTGAATGGGGCTCTAATGAATTTATTTTTCAATTCTTTTTTTTACTGTTTTCACTACTGCTTCTTCTTGTTCTGAAATTCGTTATCAAATAATTATTGGTCCGATGTGCCAATGCAATGTTGGGATTTATGAGTGCATATGTACGTACCAAAACATTCCAAAAATTGTTTATTTTTCATGTTTCCCTTCTTCATTTTCATTTGCTCTTTTGTCGAGCATGGAATTTTTTTGTTTACCGAAATTATTTTCACGAATAACAAATTGCAGTTGGTTACACGCAGATTTACAAAATCATCGTTCGAATATAATTTTATGTTTTTTTGTTTTTCTATAAATTTAGAATTTCTTTCGAAAAGTGTCAGGAAAAAATTTCCACAAATAAAATTTTCGCTAAAAAAGTTAGGTTAGGTTGAAAAAAAGCTAATAATAGGCAATTGTTACGTTTAAAATATGAGCTCATTGATTGCAAATAAAATAAAAATATTATTTTCGTGTTTACTTTGAATTAAAACTCATAATTATTCGCTTAATTCTGTATGCCACTGTTTACAACTTGATGTAAACAACAACAATTGCTTTGTTTGTTATTCCTCTTCGCACTCTTTTGCATAAACAATAACAATCACCAGTCAATTGTTCGACTGATCTATGTAATGGAGATCTTCAAACCACGATTACTCTCTTCAAATACACAGCGTCTTCACACAAAACTGACTGAACTTTACTAACAGCAGTACTAAGGTAGTCTTAAACAGTCGCCGTACCTTTAAAACCACCAGTTTAGCGTTAGGTTTTCTTAGGTTGTAGATTTTCCTTTAGGAGGCTAGGGACTAAACAAATCAATATTTCATTCAAAAGCGACAGGAATTGAAAGATCTAAAAAACTCCGACTTATCTCGTAAAAACCTCTTTTTTTCTCGGCGTAGGTCGCCGTGGTCTAGTAGGTTGGGTGTTGGCTTATTAGATGAACGGCTCGGGTTCGAATCCCAGGTCAGACATAAAAAAATGAAAAATATTTCTTCGGCGACTTCCTCTCAGCAGATTTCTGGCAAAGACTCTGAGAGTAAAAATTGAAAAAAGCTTTTCAAAAATCTGTCGTTCGGAGTCGACTTTAAACTGTAGGTCCCACCACTCATGTATAAAATTAACGCGCACAACCTAAGTGGTGTGAGAAGCTAGGTCGTAATCCTGACTGAAGGGTTGTAAGGGCCAATTATGTATGTAGGCTAGGGAATGTTATAGTGCGCCTTATGCAGTTAACCAAGTTGAGGTTTTTTGTACAAATCACGATTACTTTATTCAAACACACCGCCTCTTCACACAAGACTGACTGAACTTATATGCATAATTGGATATTACTACTGGCTTTTTGATACAGCCCATGAAAGACAAATTTTTGGGAAACTTTTCATGCTGAGAGCTTGGCGTTGAAGAAATATTTCTCATATTTCGTTTAGTTTAGATGTCTGATCTAAGGCCTTACATCTAATAAACCAAAACCCTAGCTGTCAGTGTTTACATGTACCTTAAAACTGCACATTCCTGAAACCTTATTTCTTTTACGATCCACACTAAATGAGCCAGTACCATGGCAATAAAGAGTTTGAGTTCTAAAATAAATTTTCCAAAGCTTTGGAAACGAACGATCTACTGATAAACGTTAGTTATGCTTCTAGATCAGTGCTTATGCGTAGCGAAGAACCGCTTAATTGCTAATCTCTTGTGGTAGCTTTGAATCTGATTTTATTGTAAGGAGTGGAAAGTGTTCCCCATAAAGCACCTATAGAATACGTTCTTATTACGATGCGCTTAATGAAAGAGACAATTCTTACGGAAAAGTATTAAATTTTCGGAAATTTATTTTTATTTACTTGTAGAGCGAAACGAAAGCCGTCCTATACATGAAAGTTGTATTCTCTTTTTAATGGAGTTGGATATCCTATTGTCATTAAGGAGCCCTATCGCTTTCTCTTGCATGCGGGCTCCCTAAGCCCAAAAATTGATTTCAAGGAATCGGCCAATATGTGGCTAATGTATTCCTTTTTTCGATCGAGTATTGTAAATAGCAAAAAAATCTGATTTGATTACTGTACAGTAAAAAACTTGGTAAAAGTTCAGTCAGTATTGTGTGAAGAGGCGGTGTGTTTGAAGAGAGTAATTGTGGTTTGAAAATCTAATTTGCAAAGATCTGCCGAATAATTGTCTAGTAATTGTTATTGTTTATTGCAAAGTGTGATGTGTAAGCAAAGGAATAACAAAAAATAGCAATTGTTGTTGTTTACATCAAGTTGTAAACAGTGGCCCACAAAATTAAGCGAATAATAATGAGTTTTAATTAAAACTAAACACGAAATTAATATTTTTATTTTATTTGCAATCTACAAGATTATATTTTAAATGGTTTGATTAGCCAACATTTACGGCATTTCGTTGTAAACAGACGATAACGCGGTCACTGTACAAAAATGTTTTTGTATATTCTGTGTCGAGGTTTCTAATCGTATTTCTAATCGTATTTTATTTTGCATAAAAATTTTCCAAAACTATTTTATCTGTCCGCAAACAAATCTGTCTTTCAAATAAATTCCCTTCATTTTGAAAAGAAATTCACTTACGGCACGTGACCCATTATCTTGTCTTCTTTTTTTTTTTTTTGTTTGTTTAGGCGATAGAAAGAAAGTTTATTGACCTCGGCTCCAATTCAAAATTGTAATGCAAACAATTGCAAATTATTTACAAAAATATTGACAAATTCGAACAATATTTGAATTGAAATCGAGAAGATTTCTTGGCAAAAAAAAAATCATATTTACCAATGAAGCTCATTGTGATCTTGGCAGGTATGTAAACAAGCAAAATAGTTGGTTTTTGGGCACAGAAAACCTCCACTCATACATTGAAAAGGCGACGCATCCAAAACGAGTTTAGGGCGGATATTGGTCTAGAACCATAATTGGACCATTTTACTTCGAAAATAGCAAGGAGTGGCCGTTACAGTCAATTGAGATCGTTATCAGGCCATGTTGAAACCAAAATAGTTGGTTTTTGGGCACAGAAAACGCATACGCACCCAAAACAAGTCACTATTTGGAGCGGATTTTGCTCCAGAGGTATAATTGAGCCATTTTTCTTCGAAAATGAGCAAGAAGTGGCCGTTACAGTCAATGGCGATCGTTATCGGGCCTTGTTGTACGAATTTTTGTACACAAGAATTGAAGAGGAAGATATTGGCAACATTTGGTTTCAACACGACGGCGCTACATGCCACGCAGCCGAACCTATACACGATGTTTTGCGGCCTGTTTTTGAAGATGGCATTATCAGCCGCAAAGCTGATATCGTTTGACCACCTCGGAGCTGCGTTTTCACACCGTTGGACTATTATTTATGGGGTGCCGTCAAAAATAAGTGTTACGCCGACAAGCCAGCGACAATTGATGCTTTAAAGGACAATATTTGTGAAACCATTGGTGAAATACAACTGGATTTATGAATAAAATTAACAACCACCACATAAGTAGTGTGATAAGCTGTGTATGTCCTAACTGAAGAGTATTAGGGGATGTGATTTAAACACAATGGCATTTTCTGGTTGGTATTTGCGGTTAAGTGAAGTCGCCGTGGTCTAGTGGGTAGTGTGTTGGCTTATTAGACAAAAGGCCCGAGTTCGAATCCCAGGTCACACATCTCAGCAGAATTCTGGCAAAGACTCTGGGAGTAAAAATTCCCATGAAAAGCTTCTCAACAATCTGTTGCTTGGGGTCGACCTGAAACTGTAGGTCCCGCCACTCATGTATAAAATTAACGCACACAGCATAAGTGGTGTGAAAAGCTAGGTCGTAATCCTAACTGAAGGGTTGTAATGGCCAATTATGTATGTATGTATTTCCGGTTAAGTAGCAATAGTCTGTTGCACATAGTTAACTGGACAATCAAGCGATCCTCTCAGATCATACAAAAATATAAACTGGATTTGGTCCATTACTTTGGAGGCTGTAGAAGGCTATCCTTCTAGCATAGGATTAGTAAATTCGACCAAATGTTGTATAGGAATTATGGAAAATCTTTGGTATAAAAAAAAAATTAAAACAAATGCACCAATCCCTACAATAGATCGTTAATTTATGTTATCGATAATTTATTTTTTTATTTTTTTTGTTTACCAAAAACCCAACAGTTGTTAACCCTTTAAGCAAATCTTATCACCACTGATATTTCGTTCCCATTTCATTACGATTTTTTTTTTTATTCACTGCACTGCACTTTTATTGAAACTGTCACACACGCACTCTCCAGAAATGTTTGAAATATTTTTAGGGTTTTAACAACAACCTAAATTATAAAAATGTGAATAGAACAGAATAGAATAAATAATAAATAATTTATAGTTTAATTTAATATTTCTTATTACAACTCGAAAACTGATAAGATTAAATGAAACAAAAATGAAAGCAAAGAAGTGTTACATTAACTTGTACGAGCGTTCGTAGTTCTACTTTAAGATTTTTGGGGCTCAGTGTACTTACGTACATAGGCACATACTTACTACATACAATGTAAACAGCCGTAGTTATAAAAAAATACAGAAAAAAAATGTTAGATTGTATGAAGAGAAATATGCATTTGCTGTTTGAATAGCATTTAGCGCATAAAAACTATTAAAAAAGGTGGCCAGATGTGTTGCAGAAGTTGCCATAGTCTAGTACATAGTGTGCTGGTTTATTAGACATCAGGCCATTGTTCATACACCATGTCAGACCGACTCCAACTAAACACATATGCGAACACTTCCTAACAGAAGATGCCATGAAAACTTTTTCAAAAGTCTATCGTTTGGTATCGATATTAAACTGTAGGGCCCGCCATTCATGTATAAAATTAACACACACAATAACAGTGATATGAGAAGCTAGGTCGTCCTGACTGAAAGGTCTGGCCTTTTCGCATTGGCCATTACAACCCTTCAGTCAGGATTACGTCCTAGCTTTTCACACCACATATGTTGTGTGCGTTAATTTTATACATGCGTGGCGGGACCTACAGTTTAAAGTCGACTCCGAACGACACATTTTTTGAGAAGCATTCCATGGCAATTTTTTACTCTCAGAGTTTTTGCTAGAAATCTGCTGAGAGTAAGTCACCGAAAAATTATTTTCATATTTTTCGTTTTGATGTCTCACCTAGGATTCGAACTCGGGCCTTTCGTCTAATAAGCCAACACACTACCTATTAGACCACGACGACTCCAGGATTATTGACTTAGTTTCTCACATCACTCATATTCTGTGTGTTAATTTTATCCATGAGTTCCGGTAGCTATAGTTTAAAGTCACATTTCTAGTATTTGCCAGAAATCTGCTTAGAGGAAGTCGCCTAGAGAAACATTTTTTTTTTTTCATGTTTCGCTTTGTTGGAGGCCGCTGACCTGGGATTTGAAACGTGTCCTCATGTCTAATACGCCAACCCACTACATACTAGAGTAAGACGACTACGCAAAAGTCTTTCTCTTATTTATCAATCTGTAGGCCATTATGTTAGAATGCAGTGTCCTACTAGTCTCATGGCGTACGTTACAGCTGTCATTCATAAACATCACCACAGCACATATGAAGTTCACTTTCAGCTGGAAGATGTTTTGATTCCGCCTTGTAAAGTTGTGGCCGTGGTGTAGTAGGTAGTGTGCTGGCCTATTAGACGTAAAGCCAGGGTTCGAGTCCTAGGCCAGATATCAAAAATGAAAAAATAAATTTTTTCGGCGATTTCCTCTCTTTCTCTTCTTGTTTCTTAAAAATCTGTCGTTCGAAGTCGACTTTAAACTGTAGGTCCCGCCACTTCTGTATAAAATTAACACACACAACATAAGTGGTGTGAGAAACTGTGGGCTTCTAAGCAAACGAGTTGCTACTGGTGACTATAAAATGGCCAGTGCTATACCTTCACCATTAGACAGTCTACAGCAATTGTCCCCAAGAAGCCCGAAATTTCTCGCACCACTTATGTTGGGTGTGTTAATTTTATACAGAAGTGGCGGGACCTACAATTTAAAGTCGACTCCGTATGACAGATTTTTGAGAAACTTTTCAAGAAGAGAAAGAAAAAAAATCGCCGAAAAAATCCTTTTTGTATTTTTTTATTTTTCATGTCTGGCCTGGGACTCGAACCCTGGCTTTATGTCTAATAAGCCAGCACACTACCTACTAGACCACGGCGACCCCTTCATTTAAATACATTCCACCCATATCTTAGTACTATCGGGGTGTCCGAGAGATGACCGCTGTGTTTTGTAATGGTAGGACGGAATAGGTACTATCGGTGTTACCAGATCTCATCGTTATATGTCGCAAATAAGCTTTCCTTATTCAAACTAACACTTGTCTAAGGAAAAATTGGAATCTTTAAAAGATATACTGCCCTATTTAAAGGGAAAGAAATCGGAAATATTTGGGAGATCATACATAACATAATTGGCCATTACAACCCTTCAGTCGGGATTACGACCTAGCTTCTCACACCACTTATGTTGTGTGCGTTAATTTTATACATGAGTGGCGGCGGGACCTACAGTTTAAAGTCGACTCCGAACGACAGATTTTTGAGAATCTTTTCATGGCAATTTTTTACTCTCAGAGTCTTTGCTAGAAATCTGCTGAGAGGAAGTCACCGAAAAATTATTTTCATATTTTTCGTTTTGATGTCTGACCTAGGATTCGAACTCGGCCCTTTCGTCTAATAAGCCAACACACTACCTACTAGACCACGACGACTCCAGGATTATTGACTTAGTTTCTCACATCACTCATATTCTGTGTGTTAATTTTATCCATGAGTTCCGGTAGCTATAGTTTAAAGTCACATTTCTAGTATTTGCCAGAAATCTGCTTAGAGGAAGTCGCCTAGAAAAACATTTTATTTTTTCATGTTTCGCTTTGTTGGAGGCCGCTGACCTGGGATTTGAAACGTGTCCTCATGTCTAATACGCCAACCCACTACATATTAGAGTAAGACGACTACGCAAAAGTCTTTCTCTTATTTATCAATCTGTAGGCCATTATGTTAGAATGCAGTGTCCTACTAGTCTCATGGCGTACGTTACAGCTGTCATTCATAAACATCACCACAGCACATATGAAGTTCACTTTCAGCTGGAAGATGTTTTGATTCCGCCTTGTAAAGTTGTGGCCGTGGTGTAGTAGGTAGTGTGCTGGCCTATTAGACGTAAAGCCAGGGTTCGACTCCTAGGCCAGATATCAAAAATAAAAAAATAAATTTTTTCGGCGATTTCCTCTCTTTCTCTTCTTGTTTCTTAAAAATCTGTCGTTCGAAGTCGACTTTAAACTGTACGTCCCGCCACTTCTGTATAAAATTAACACACACAACATAAGTGGTGTGAGAAACTGTGGGCTTCTAAGGAAACGAGTTGCTACTGGTGACTATAAAATGGCCAGTGCTATACCTTCACCATTAGACAGTCTACAGCAATTGTCCCCAAGAAGCCCGCAATTTCTCACACCACTTATGTTGGGTGTGTTAATTTTATACAGAAGTGGCGGGACCTACAATTTAAAGTCGACTCCGTACGACAGATTTTTAAGAAACAAGAAGAGAAAGAGAAGAAATCGCCGAAAAATACCTTTTTTTTTTATTTTTCATGTCTGGTCTGGAACTCGAACCCTGGCTTTATCTCAAATAAGACAGCACACTACCTACTAGACCACGGCGACCCCTTAATTTAAATACATTCCACCCACACCTTAATACTATCGGGTTGGCTGAGAGATGACCCCTGTGTGTTGTAATGGTAGGACGGAATTGGTACTATCGGTGTTACCAGATCGCATCGTTATATGTCGCAAATAAGCTTTCCTTATTCCAACTAACACTTGTCTAAGGAAAAATTGGAATCTTTAAAAGATATACTGCCCTATTTAAAGGGAAAGAAATCGGAAATATTTGGGAGATCATACATAACATAATTGGCCATTACAACCCTTCAGTCGGGATTACGACCTAGCTTCTCACACCACTTATGTTGTGTGCGTTAATTTTATACATGAGTGGCGGCGGGACCTACAGTTTAAAGTCGACTCCGAACGACAGATTTTTGAGAATCTTTTCATGGCAATTTTTTACTCTCAGAGTCTTTGCTAGAAATCTGCTGAGAGGAAGTCACCGAAGAAATATTTTTTTCGTTTTGATGTCTAGACCTGGAATACGAACCCGGGCCTTTCGTCTAAAAAGCCAACACACTACCCACTAGACCACGGCGACTTCAACTAGACTTGGGAGATCAGTTCAATCAGAAACTCGAGCATACGCAACACTTGGCCTCATAAGTTACCTAAGAAGCCTCAGATGTTTCCAGAAGCCTCAGAAGTATCCCAATAGGCCTAATGGCAGCCAATTTACGTCTAACTTAAAACACGACTCCTCAGATTAATTATTTTAAAAAACTTTGAAAAATAATGGAAATAATAGAACAGTAATAATGGAAATCTGGCCACCCAATGTGTTTTCTTATCACTCGAATAATAATTGTTGCCACTTTTTTTCTGGAAAATTATTTCTAAACACATCGTTACGATGATAAGCTTCAAAAATATTTATTTTGGAATTTTTTTTTCTTGAATTTGTTGTTTTTGAAAATTTTGAAAAGAAACAAAAAATTCTTTTCTTTTTTTCATAAAGTGAACGCAATTTTTTATTAAATAAAATTGATTGTATTTTAAATACTACACACATACATACATATGTACGTACACATATGTACTACACTGTAAGATTTTTTTTATTTTCTTTTTCGTTTTTTTTCTAAAGATCGATAGTTTATGAGTTGAAATTTAGGTTTGCAGTACGGCAAGAAGGTGAATGAACTATACTGAATGGGGCTCTAATGAATTTATTTTCCAATTCTTTTTTTTTACTGTTTTCACTGCTGCTTCTTCTTCTTCTTCTGAAATTCGTTATCAAATAATTATTGGTCCGATGTGCCAATGCAATGTTTGGGATTTATGAGTGCATACGTACGTACATACCAAAACATTCCAAAAATTGTTTATTTTTCATGTTTCCCTTCTTCATTTTCATTTGCTTTTTTTGTCGAGCATGGAATTTTGTTTACCGAAATTATTTTCACGAATAACAAATTGCAGTTGGTTACATGCATATTTACAAAATCAGCTCTCGAATATAATTTTTGGTTTTTTTTCTATAAATTTAGAATTTGTTTCGAAAAGTGTCAGGAAAAAATTTCCTCAAATAAAATTTTCGCTAAAAAAGTTAGGTTAGGTTTGAAAAAAAGCTAATAATATGCAATTGTTACGTTAAAAATATGAGTTCATTGATTGCAAATAAAATAAAAATATGATTTTCGTGTTTAGTTTTAATTAAAACTCATAATTATTCGCTTAATTCTGTGTGCCACTGTTTACAACTTGATGTAAACAACAACAATTACTTTGTTTGTTATTCCTCTTTGCATTCATTTGCATAAACAATAACAAGTACTAGTCAGTTGTTCGACAGATCTTTGTAACAGAGATCTTCAAACCATGATTATTATCTTCAAACACCCTCCGTCTTCACACAAGACTGACTGAACTTCACTAACAGCAGTACTAAGTTAGTCTTAAAATGTCGCAGTACCTTTAAAACCACCAGTTTAGCGTTAGGTTTTCTTAGGTTGCAGATTTTCCTTTAGGAGGCTAGGGACTAAACAAATCAATATTTCATTCAAAAGCGGCAGGAATTAAAAGATCTAAAAAACTCCGACTTCTCCCATAAAAACCTCTTTTTTTTTCTCGGCGTAGGTCGCCGTGGTCTAGTAGGTAGTGTGTTGGCTTATTAGACGAACGGCCCGGGTTCGAATCCCAGGTCAGACATCAAAAAATGAAAAATATTTCTTCGGCGACTTCCTCTCCTCAGCAGATTTCTGGCAAAGACTCTGAGAGTAAAAATTGCCATGAAAAGCTTCTCAAAAATCTGTCGTTCGGAATCGACTTTAAACTGTAGGTCCCACCACTCATGTATAAAATTAACGCGCACAACATAAGTGGTGTGAGAAGCTAGGTCGTAATCCTGACTGAAGGGTTGTAATGGCCAATTATGTATGTAGGCTAGGGAATGTTATAGAGCGCCTTATGCAGTTAACCAAGTTAAAGTTTTTTGTACAAACCACAATTACTTTATTCAAACACACCGCCTCTTCACACAAGACTGACTGAACTTATATGCATAATAGGATATTACAACAGGCTTTTCATACAGCCCATGAAAGACAAATTTTAGGGAAACTTTTCATACTGAGAGCTTGGCGTCGAAGGAATATTTCTCATATTTCGTTTAGTTTAGATGTCTGATCTAAGGCCTTACATCTAATAAACCAAAACCCTAGCTGTTAGTGTTTACATGTACCTTAAAACTGCATATTCCTGAAACCTTATTTCTTTTACGATCCACACTAAATGAGCCAGCAGCATGCCAATACCGAGTTTGGGTTCTAAAATAAATTTTCCAAAGCTTTAGAAACGAACGGCCTGCCGAATAACATTAGCTATGTTTCTAGATCAGTGCTTATGAGCAGCGAAAAATCGTTTCATTGCTGATCTCCGGTAGTAGTTTTGAATCTGATTTTATTGTAAGGAGTGGAAAGTGTTCCCCATAAAGCACCTAAAGAATTCGAGAGAGACAATTCTTACGCAAAAATGTTTGGTTTTCGGAAATTTATTTTTATTTACTTGTAGAGCGAAACGAAAGCCGTCCTATACATGAAACTTGCCCTATCGCTTTCTCTTGTATGCGGCCGCTCAAAGCCCAAAAATAGATTTCAAGGAACCGGCCAATATGTGGCTGCTGTATTCCATTTGAAGTCGCCGTGGTCTAGTGGGTAGTGTGTTGGCTTATTAGACAAAAGGCCCGGGTTCGAATCCCATGTCAGACATCAAAACGAAAAATATTTCTTCGACTCTGAGAAAAAAATTTGCCATTAAAAGCTTCTCAAAAATCTGTCGTTCGGAGTCGACTTTAAACTGTAGGTCCCGCCACTTATGTATAAAATTAACACACACAACATAAGTGGTGTGAGAAGCTAGGTCGTAATCCTGACTGAAGGGTTGTAATAGCCAATTATGTTATGTATGTATTCCATTTTCGATTGAGTATTGTAAATAGAAAAGAGATCTGATTTGATTCCTGTACAGCAAAGAACACAGTAAAAGTTCAGTCAGTGTTGTGTAAAGCCGCGGTGAGTTTGAAAATCTCCGTTGCAAAGATCTGCCGAATAATTGTCTAGAAATTGTTATTGTTTATGCAAAGTGTGATGTGTAAGCAAAGGAATACCAAAAAAGAGCAATTGTTGTTGTTTACATCAAGTTGTAAACAGTGGCCCACAGAATTAAGCGAATAATAATGAGTTTTAATTAAAACTAAACACGAAATAAATATTTTTATTTTATTTGCAATCTACAAGATTATATTTTAAATGGTTTTAAAAGGTAAAAATGCAACAATTGGGTTCCAACGAACATTGCTTTGATTAGACAACATTTACGGCATCTCGTTGTAAACAGATGATAACGCGGTCACTGTACAAAAATGTTTTTGTATATTCTGTGTCGAGGTTTCTAATAAATTGTCCAGGTATATTTAGAATGCATATCTCATTCCTAATCGCATATTTTTTGCATAAAAATTTTCCAAAACTATTTTATCTGTCCGCAAACAAATCTGTCTTTCAAATAAATTCCCTCCATTTCGAAAAGAAATTCACTGACGGCACGTGTCTTATTATCTTCTCATATTTTTTTTTCTTTGTTTAGGCAATAGAAAGAAAGTTTATTGACCTCGGCTCCAATTCAAAATTGAAATGCAAACAATTGCAAATTATTTACAAAAATATTGACAAATTCGAAAAATATTTGAATTGAAATCGAGAAGATTTCTTTGTGATTCTTCTGCCTAAAAATTGCAGTTATTCTCACAACGAATCCACTTGTAATTTGAAATCGGAGCTTTGTTATCAAATTCTTTAGCGCATATTATGAGGGTCGTTCAGCAGACAGAGGCATCACTCTATGACTCAGCTTGTCATTGTTCTAACAAGAATTTTGTATGCGGTAAACTACAGGGTCAATAGACAAGAGAATAACGATCTGCTTAGCAATTAAATGGAGACGTATTTCAAGCATTTTTCCTTTTTCATAACATAACATAAGACACCTGAAAGTACAAAAATGCTCCGCCAAATAACTTTTTTTTTGAAAATGCTTTAAAAAAACTATCGAATATTTTCTCAAATTTCTTTTTTTATTTGAAAGTACAAGCCTTCCGGTTAATAATGGAAAATAATTTCATTCAAATGGCTTCCTCGGCTGGCCATGCAGTAGCCTACACGATCGGTTAAATTTTTAAGCACATTATCGATTGTGTGCAGCTGTATTTCACCAATGGCTTCACGAATATTCTCCTTTAAAGTGTCAATTGTCTCTGGCTTGTCGGCGTGACACTTATCTTTGACGGCACCCCACAAATAATAGACCAACGGTATCAAATCCCAGCACCGAGGTGACCAAACGACATCAGCTCTGCGGCTGATAATGCCATCTTCGAAAACAGGGCGCAAAACATCGAGTGTAGCTTCGGCTGTGTGGAACGTAGCGCGGTCTTGTTGAAACCAAATGTTGTCAATAATCTCCTCTTCAATTTTTATGAACAAAAATTCGTTCAACATGGCCCAATAACGAACGCCATTGACTGTAAAGGCCACTCCTTGCTTATTTTCGAAGAAAAATGGCCCAATTATGGCTCTAGACCAAAATCCGCACCAAACAGTGACTCGTTTTGGGTGCCCAAAAACCAACTATTTTGATTTCAACATAGCCCGATAACGATCTCAATTGACTGTAACGCCCACACCTTGCTCATTTTGGAAGAAAAATGGCTCAGTTATGCCTCTGGGCCAAAATCCGCACCAAACAGTGACTCGTTTTGGGTGC
The DNA here is from genome assembly GCA_014635995.1 of Sarcophaga peregrina. Lineage (NCBI taxonomy): Eukaryota > Metazoa > Arthropoda > Insecta > Diptera > Sarcophagidae > Sarcophaga > Sarcophaga peregrina. Next base: position 87,805,186 of record CM025793.1, read on the forward strand.
ATCGGGTTTTCAATGTATGCGTGGGGGTTTTCTGTGCCCCAAATAAGACAATCTTGCTTGTTTACATACCCGCCAAGATCAAAATAAGCTTCATCTGAAAAGATGATTTTTTTGCCAAAATCGGCATCCCACTTAGCGAAGCGAAAACGCGTATACACAACCATATTCGTTCAGCGGAAGGATAAAACTAATTATCTGTCAAGTCAAACATGAGCTAACTATTACCATTTACAAAATAAGCACTAGTTGAAAAAAAAAACGTTAGATGGCGGACCTAGTATTGGAAAGTACAAATTTCATTAATAAATAATCATTTTTACACTCAAGGCTGGAGTCGCGCGGCGGCTCAACTTAAACTCTAAAGAAGTAAACTCAGTGCTGTTATCGGGATTATTACGGGACATTGTATTATCGGAACGTATGCGACGTGTATTGGTCTTGGATACCTTGCAAATGATTTCTGCAGAAGTTGTGGAGATGAAGAGGAAGTCGAGACTGTTATTTACCTACTATCCAAATGCCCGGTACTTGGTTGGAGGAGAAAGAAGCACCTGAGTGCTCATTACATGGAGAATCTGGATGAACTGTCATGCATGGATATTGGCAATCTGAGCGGCTTCATGCAAAGCTTCAAGTGGTTCCTGGACTAGGGGAGAATATGTGATACTACAATGAGCTCTGTATGCGCCCTAAATGTGTGCGCTCATGATTACCTATCTCCCTATCGACCTAAAACACCGTTTGTGGTCAAAGGTTATAGAAAGTATCAGTTCCAGGGCTTGTGAACATATCTAGAATCTAGTAATTTTAACCGTCATAGGAAATAAGCTTATCGCAGGTCTTGGTCTGTTGATAATCAGTCGGTGTTATCTCCAGTTATTCCAGCGATTTGTGGAAATAGGTCTAGTAGATAGTGTGTTGGCTTCATCGAAAGGCCCAACTTATAACACCTTTTCTGGTTAAAAGTTACAGAAAGTACGAGTACCAAGGCTTGTGAACACATCTAGAATCTAGTAATTTGATCCGTCATAAGAAAAAAGGTTTTCAGAGATCTTGTTCTATTGATGATCAGTCGGTGTTATCTCCAGTCAGTTTAGCGATTTGTGTAAGTAGGTCTAGTAGGTAGAGTGTTGGCTTCATCGAAAGGTCCGACTTAAAACACTTTTTCTGGTCAAAGGTTATAGAAAGTACGAGTACCGAGGCTTGTGAACACACATCTAGAATCTAGTAATTTGATCCGTCATAAGAAGTAAAGTTTCCAAAGGTCTTGTTCTATTGATGATCAGTCAGCAATTTGTGTAAGTAGGTCTAGTAGATAGAGTGTTGGCTTATAAGAAGTGAGGCCAGGGTTCAAAACTCCTGGACAGACTTCTCGGTCGAAGTGAAATATGAAGAAAAATATTTCTACTCCGCCTTACTTTCCGTGGATTCTTGGAAGAAGGTCTGAAAGCAAAATAAAAATTGCGTCGAGAAAGTTTCTAAAAAATCTGTTGTAGAGAGTCGATATTAAACTGTAGATTCCGCCAATTGTGAATAGAATTAACATACACATAACAAGTGGTGAGTGAAGCTAGGTCGAAATCCTAAGTGAAGGGTGGAAATGACCAATTATGTGTGTATGTATGTGTCTGGAAGCTGAATAGTTCAATAACTTTGTGCCTTTTATGCCTTATAGCCAACGACCATACCACGCTGAATACATCGGTTCTCGTCCGATCACCGAAATTAAGCAGCGTCGGGCACGGTTAGTACTTAGTGGGGGACCGCTTGGGAACACCGCGTGTTGTTGGAATTTATTTTAAGGTCGCCGTGGTCTAGTAGGTAGTGTGTAGGCTTATTAGACGAAAGACCCGAGTTCGAATCCCACGTCAGATATCAAAATGAAAATTTTAAAATAATTTTTCGGTGACTTCCTCTCAGCAGATTTCTGGCAAAAACTGTGAGAGTAAAAAATTGGAGTCGACTTTAAACTGTAGGTCCCGCCACTCATGTATTAAATTAACGCACACAACATAAGTGGTGTGAGAAGCTAGGACGTAGTACAATGGGTCAATTCGACCACTGAGTACTGTACTTGTCAGAATTGACAGATACACGTCCTCTAACCTAACCTAACCTTGTGCCTTTTAATTCAAATTCGCCATCACCAATGCACTTGAATTATTGGCTGGGGAGTAAGCGGCAAGGATCATAATTCTTGGTCTGGTAAACGTATTTTAAACGTCTTACGGTTAGGATCTAAACAATGATATTGAGCAGGATATTTACGTATTAAACCAGTTGAATGTGGTTTTACTAGCAATTTTGGGGGAGTTAAATGACCTAACCGTTCCAGTAAGTAAAATTCTACACTACATTACCACAGTACAGTTAAGTTAATTTAATTACGATGAAGTTTTTGACCAACGTCTGGTTTATTTCATTTTACAACTGGAAAAACTAATTTTCCTTTCAATTGAATATCGGTGGAATGGCATACTTTTACAATCGGTTTTCACTTATTCACCAAATACTATGTACTTCGAAATCCAGGTAATGGAACTCATTAATAAATTTCTTAAGAAATATTTTCGCTATTTTTAATGATTGTCTTTAAATTCTAAAACAGGTACTGTTAAAGGGTTAAAGGTTATGCAGTCAGTACTTTACAATTCGTAGCAATTTCTGAACACTTTTTTTTTGTTTTTTTTTTAGTTTTTGCATGGAAGTGCGAAAATATGCCAAAAGTAGGGAAATAAAATCATAAAATAATCGAAAAAGGGTTTAAAATTTACTTACTTTGGCCACTAATTACAATCATAAATTACAAGGTTGTATGGACAAAAAAAAATTGTCGAAATATTTTCACTGGAAAAATATTTTCCGGAAAAACTAGAAGATTTCCAAGAAAAGAAAGTACTTTTTCATATACTTCATCGTTGTTTTGATGATAAGAGAATTTCAAAGTGCTTGGCATAGATCTTTATTATTATTTTCTGTCATTTTCTATCATTTTCTATCATTTTTTCCATCAACTGTGATGGAGTTGATTCAACAATTTAACAGCCTAGCTTCTCACAACACTTTCGGCAATCCATCTGCTCTAGTGTTGCGCCCAGTAACCGTCATCACAATTGCTTGATGCTCACAATTCGTGAAGTCCTTAAAGTTGATGGTTTTTTTTATAGCTATACGAGCTAAAGGTTCGAAAATCTTCGAAAGACCATGGTAGCGCGGCACGATTCGCCGCAAGACATACTATCGGCGTGCTAAACGCATGCGTACTAAAACCAACCTAGTTCGTCACACACTTTCAACTATTTGGCCTCCCCCCGGGACCACAATCAAGTATTACTTCCGGGGGTGGAGATTCAGCGAATGCTGCCCTCAAATTCCGCTGACTTTGTTCTCTCAGCCAATCTTTGCTGCGTCAATACATTCCGTGCGAAAACACATACTGCGTTGTCACATGATATTAACATCAGGTTAACTATATTCTCTAAGTCGCCGTGGTCTAGTGGGTAGTGTGTTGGCTTATTAGACAAAAGACCCGAGTTCGTATTACAGGTCAGACATCAAAACGAAAAATATTTCTTCGGCGACTTCCTCTCAGCAGATTTCTGGCAAAGACTCTGAGTGTAAATATTGCCATGAAAAGTTTCTTAAAAATCTGTCGTTCGGAGTCGCCTTTAAACTGTACGTGCCGCCACTCATGTATAAAATTAATGCATACAACATAAGTGGTGTGAGAAGCTAGGTCGTAATCCTAACTGAAGGGTTGTAATGGCCAATTATGTATGTATGTAACTATATTCTCGGACGTTACCTGGAATCCTATTGATCTCTTCAGGCAAATTCGTTGAACAGAATATCGCAGGCAATTAAAGAAAACATGCTCCGCCGTCTCCCTTTCATTACGGCATTCTGGGCAAGCCTCGTCTACGTCATGACCATACTTATAGAGATATGCCCTATAACATCCATGGCCGGCTAGCAACTGTGTCAGGTAGAAGTTCACCTGACCGTGTCTCCTTTTGGTCCATTCACCTATGCTCGGTATGAGTCTGTGGGTCCATCTTCCCTTGGTGGAATTGGACCAGTCCTGCTGCCATCTATCTAAAGCATCATCCACTAACTGAGCTGGGTTGGAAAGATCCAATCCCCTCCTCGTGTCATGTTTCCTCCTTTCTATATCCACTACTAGCTTCAGGGGCATCATCCCCGCAATCACGAACGCTGCATCAGTAGACACCGTGCGGAAGGCAGAAATTACCCTGAGAGCTGATCTCCTGTAGGCCGCTTCCATTCCTGCTCTATAGGTCCTCTTATCCATGGCCCCGGCCCATATAGGGGCTGCATATATAGCGATTGATGTCACAACCTTCATCAGTAACCGCCTCCTCTCTTGTTTTGGGCCTCCTAGGTTAGGCATTATTCGAGCAAGTGCATTTGTTGTCGCCGCACACTTCTCGCCGATGTACGTCAGGTGTTCCCTAAACGTAATATATATAAAACCCAGATATATAATCGACAAAGTTGATGGTAACTCTGCCTATATGTATACACACACACGCATATGAATATTTTGATATACAACAACAACAACAAAATGCATTTGAGAATAAACAAAACAACCACACATCATAAGAAGCAAAAAAAAGGAAGAGAATGTGTTTTCAACATTGCGTTTACATATGCATGTGTGTGCGTATGTGTCTGCCTAAGTAAGTTTGAAAATAAAATTGATGAATAAAAAGGGGAAAGGATAAAAACAAAAATGGTAAACATAGCCGAATAATACGAACACATACATGCACACGAGTTACTACAATTCATGCGTTTATGAAGGGAAAAAGATGAGGAGAACATCGGTGATGGATAAAGGGTATCTCTGGTATAAAATCGTATGAAAATCAATAAAAGATTGCCAATCAATTTTTGATTGGATGGAACAATACAATAAAATGGTTATCGATAACGATATACAACATATTTGCAACAAACAAATGAAACAGATAGAGAGAGAGAGAAATAATGAATATTTTTCCTTATAAGGAAGATGAGGGTTATATTTTCATTATTAAACCTAAAACTGGACTGCAATAAATTAACAAAATAAAAAATTATTTCGTAATGAAAGTGGTTGTAAAGCAAAAAGTACGTTACATTCCTAGTTGAATTGCATTAATTTGCATAATTTTTGAAGGTCATGTAATGTGTTTTAATAAACCTTTTGCCAAATTATGCAAATAAGTTCGAACATTAAAAGGAATTTATCATTTTAACCCCTTTGCCTAACTTTCTTTAGCCTAGACACATTATCCATCTGCTTGTAATGCCAGCTATTTTCAATTTTATATTGATTTCTTAAGATTTCCCCATACCTACATACTTCGTTTAACTCATTTCCATAACAATGCAAATTTCCGTCAACTCTTCTTGCAATATCTGCCGTCTTGGCTTTTTATTTGATTTAAATTTTGCATAAATTAACATTTTTTTGTGGGCATAAAAAAAATTGCATTTTAACCCTTCTTTGGTTATGGTTAGGTAGTACACTATCCCTTTAGAAGGGGTCAGCTAGGGTAACGGTTATAAAACAAAAAAAAAAACTCCCTTGGAAATGCTAAGAGGTGCAGTTATTACAAGGATTTTGAAGAAAACTAACATAAAAGTTTTTAATCTCTTTAAAATTGTTGTATTTTGTTGTTTTCCAATTAAATTCAAAATCATTAATTGAATTTCGCATCAATTTTTTGGTTCATTGTCATGCAAATCGAAGAAAAACACAAAATAATCGTTTGAATCCCATTTCAATACAAAAATATTCGAAAGCCGTTCAATATAACAGATTCACCCTTTGGTGCCAAGATTAGATAAGGTTAGGTTAGGTGACATAGCCCTCTTGAAGAAGGAAGACCCAAATCGTCATCATCATTTGGGCCCCATTGCGATACCACAATCAATATACGACAAGAACATCAAATTGTATATATCGGGTCCGCCATCTAACGTTTTTTTTTTCAACTATAGCTTATTTCGTGATTTGTCTGATTTGACAGATTATTAGTTTTATCCTTCCGCGCTGAACGAATATGGTTCCATTCAATGCGTTTTCGTTTCGCTAAGTGGGCCTGCGATCGACTTATAGAAGATGCAAATTTTGGGAAAAAAAATCATCTTTGGAACCCCGTGGCCTTAGTATGGCAAGAACCCTCGAAGATGGTGAGTCTGGATGCAAATGGATTGGAGGTTGGATGTATTAGGTTCCTTTAGGAATATTTTTCACATACTAGAAGAAGAGATATTTAAAGAAAGTTTTCCTAGCATATAGTCCTTGATTAATGGACTGTCTGGTCCGCCATCTAACGTGTTTCTTTTTCAACTATTGCTTATTTCGTGAATGGTAACAGTTAGCTTATGTCTTATTGGACAGATAATTAGTTTTATCCTTCCGCTGAACGAATATGGTTGTGTATACGCGTTTTCGCGAAGATGCCAATTTTGGCAAAAAAAAAATCATCTTTTCAGATGAAGCTCATTTTGATCTTGGCGGGTATGTAAACAGCACGCATACATAGTAAAGCCAACACACCCTAAACGAGTCACGGATTTTGGTCAAGAGGCATAATTGGATCATTTTTCTTCGAAAATGAGCAAGGAGTGGCCGTTACAGTCAATGGCGATCGTTATCGGGCCATGTTGAACGAATATTTGTCCATAAAAATTGAAGAGGAGAATATTGGCAACATTTGGTTTCAACAGGACGGCGCTACGTAACACACAGCCGAAGCTACACTCGATGTTTTGGGCCCTGTTTTTGAAGATCGTATTATCAGCCCCATAGCTGATGTGGTTTGGCCACCTCGGAGCTGGGATTTAACACCGTTGGACTATTATTTGTGTGGTGCCGTTAAAGATAAGAGTTATGCCGACAAGCCAGAGACAATTGACGTTTCAAAGGACAATATTCGTGAAGTCATTGCTGCACACAATCGATAATGTGCTTAAAAATTGGACCAATCTTGTAGACTACTGCATGGCCAGCCGAGGCAGCCATTTAAATGAAATTATTTTCCATTATTAACCGGAAGGATTGTACTTTTAAATAAAAAAAGAAATTTAAGAAAATATTTGGTAGTTTTTTTTAAGCATTTTCAAAAAAAAAAAAAGTTTTTTGGCGGACCCTTTACAACCAGGGGAACATAATAAACCTTGTTATTCCAACAATTTTCATTTTCGAAAGTTCGAAGAAGAATGTCGGAAAGTGAGAAATCATAAATCCTCACCACTTAACTTTGAGGTGAAAGATAGTATCCTACTCCTTCTCAGATGCACAGTTCCTGCAGAAGTTATTTGCCCAAGTGCCTAACAAATCGAAAGTGGCCCATATGCACATAATTAGCCATAACAACCCTTCAGTCAGGATTACGACCTAGCTTCTCACACCACTTATGTTGTGTGCGTTAATTTTATACATGAGCGGCAGGATCTACAGTTTAAAGTCGACTCCGAACGACACATTTTTTTGAGAAGCATTCCATGGCAATTTTTTACTCTCAGAGTTTTTGCAAGAAATCTGCTGAGAGGAAGTCGCCGAAAAAGTATTTTCATATTTTCGTTTTGATGTCTGACCTGGGATTCGAACTCGGGTCTTTCGTCTAATAAGCCAAAACACTACCTACTAGACCACGGCGACCTCTTGATAAACGCTTTATTTTCCCAAGAAACAGTACAGGATTCTTAATTCCTAACAGAGGCCCTATGTAAAGTAGTGGCGAATGAAAATTTAAAATTTTCCGCGTATCCTAATTATTTCACGCTCCACTGTACATATATGCGAGAAGTGGAGAGAAAATAAGTAATTATGCTTATGTGTGTGTATATGTAGTGGTAAATTGTGGTTTCATTAATTACTTATGCGTGTACCATCTATGTACATACGAACATACGTGAATTATGTAGGCAAACGCCTACTTATTGTTGTGTGGGTATTTATGCAGAAAACCTTTTTTTCTGTTTTGTTTTTTTATTCTACTTTTTAGTACAACAACAACAACAACTACGACAGTAAATTAAACATCAAAATTATAATAAGAAATAATGACTGACCAATTTCCTTATTTCAGTTGCATTTTTTTTTTTCTTTTTTTGTTTGTTTCTATTGCAAGAGATGAGAAGAATAGGTTTCATGCACACAGTTTTGGTAAAGATCAGTTGGCAACATTGTCGTCTAGAGAGTTGAGAGTTGAGTGAGTGCAACAATGTGGTTTTGAAAAAAGGTAATTAATCATGCCAACAAATTACAAATTAAGGTCAAAAACATAATGCACCAAAATGGAAAACTACGTATAAGATAAGAGGGAACGTACGTACATACATAGGAATATGTAGGGATTTTAAATTAAAAATTTTACAAAAACAAAAAAAAAATAATAATTTAATAAAGAATTTATTCGGTTATACTAATGTTCAGACATGCACTTTTATTAAATTAATATTCGGTTTATTGAGAACAATATTTTTAGCGTTCAGACACATAGTTTACGAAAATTTATTTGACAGCTGGTAAGGTAAACAAAACAGCTGATTGCTTCAACAACATTGCTGAAGATATTCCATTTTTAAGAAGTCCCTCGAGGCAATTGCAAGTCCGTTTAAGTCCCTAATTTGTCACTACATTATAAGTACTTGATTGAACCACGATTTTACCCTATTTAGGGAATGTTTGCAGAAATTTCCACCTTAAACGTATTTCTTGCTTCTGAAAAGAGAAGCATATTGCATACGTGATATAATTGGTCATTACAACGCTGCAGTTAGGATTATGACGTAGTTTCTCACACTACTTATGTGTTAATTTCAATACATGAGTGGCGGGACCTACAGTTTAAAGACGACGCCGAACGAGAGATCTTAGAGAAGCTTTTCATGGCAATTTTACTAACTCTAAAATCGGCATATTAAACGTCTTGCTTGTGTTTTTTTTTTGGATCACAAATCTAATTAGAATCCATTTGAGGAACTTGGTAGAAGTCATTATGCGACTTTGACACTTGTGTATACACCAGAGATCAACAATGAATCGTTTTTTCGCTACTCATAAGTACTCATCTAATTTTGAGTATGAGTGACTTAAGAGTATTGAAATTCAACTACTCTGATTCATTCGTACTCAGTACAACGTTGATTTATAAGAATAGGTTGAAATGAGTATGAGTGCAACGTTGACATAAAACTCATGATTCATCCGCCTACTCATTCAGATTCATTAATTTCGCTACTCATAAGTACTCATGCAGTTTTTAGTATGAGTGACTTAAGAGTATTGAAGTTTAACAACTCTGATTCATTCGTACTCAGTACAACGTTGATTTATAAGTATAGGTTGCAATAAGTATGAGTACAACGTTGACATCAAACTCACAACATTCGAGATACATATATTTGATTCATACGCCTACTCATTCTGATTCATAAATTTAGAAAAGTACTTATAATACTTACGAATTATTCGATTTATTATGCAGGGTATTACAATAAAATCAATTTTGGGGCGGGTCAGGTAGTGTCCTTGTAAGAACTTTTTGTCCTGTCGACATAAGTAGAAACCAGAGATCAGCAATGAATCGTTTTTTCGCTACTCATAAGTATACATGCAGTTTTGAGTATGAGTGAATCAACAGAATTGAAATTCAACTTGTCTGATTCATTCGTACTCGCTACAACATTGATTTATAAGTAAGGGTTGCAATGAGTATGAGTACAATGTTGACATCAAACTCATAACATTAGAAATATGTTTGATTCATCCGCCTACTCATTCAGATTTATAAATTTAGAAAAGTACTTATAATACTTATAAGTGATTCGAATCATTCAAATTTTGATGAAGGCTTATAATGGCCAATTATGAATGTATGTACGTATGTATGAGCTAATAAGTACTCATGCAATTTTAAGTATGAGCGAATCAACAGAATTGAAATTCAACTACTTTGATTCATTCGTACTCGCTACAACATTGATTTATAAGTATAGGTTACAATGAGTATGAGTACAACGTTGAGATCAAGCTCACAACATTCGAAACGTGTTTGATTCATACGCCTTCTCATTCTGATTCATAAATTTAAAAAAATACTTATAATACTTATAAGTGATTCGTGTGATTCGAATCATTAATCAAAATTTACAGGTCTTAGTTGTTGTTGCATGTACAAACAAAGAAGAAAGAAAAGACAAAGACAACAGGCAAAGCAAACACCCAACCTTCTTGTAAGTATTGTGATGTTAGTACGCGAGTCTTACTTATTTAGTACTTCGTGTAAATGTAAAAGTCGAGACGAGTCAAAGTCAATAATTTCATGCCTATTGTTAAATATAAGTACGACGAGTACTTAAAACTTTGAATACGTGTAGTGGGAGTATGATAGTCAAATAAGTATCAGAAGTATGACTAGAATCTAGTCATCGTTTTGAATCCTTTGGTACACACACAGAGGCTCGAAATACCTTAAAAGGAATTGTAAAGAAACTGTTTACGATAACGAAGAATGGAAACGACAAAAATCAGATTTTAAAGAATGTCCTTTGTTATCTAATCAAGAATTTTCTAATATTTATCGAATAATTAAAAAACTCCAGAAATCATGAATCAAAAGCATGAGTGGGTATGACTGTTCGATCTCAAACAATTGTAACGACTAATGATGGGCTTCAGACTAGGATTAGAATTGGAAAAATTAAATTAAAATTTTATGATTTTTTGTTTTTGTTATGATTTATGAATTTGATTTTCTGAATCTAAAAAGAATTTCAATGTGTTACTTAGTAATGCAATTAAAATTTCCCAAAGTCTTTACGAAAAATTTATTCTCCACTAATATGTAATCCCTTTCGCTCTTTATCAATGCATAGAGACAATAAATTAATGTACGCATACACATACATGCATGCTTACATACAAACCTTCTTTAAAACTTAAACTTGCAATGGAATACCAAAAAAAAAAACAAAATTATTAATTCGCTTTAATGAAACAACAATAACAAGCAATTGCTGTAATGATAATAAACACTATGCCGGCAACAACAACAACAACAATAATAATAATAATCCCAAATAAACACTCTTTTTTTTCGTTACACACAAGCAAATATGTACTAGCTAGCACAGACACACACACATACACGCATATAAACAAATAAAAGAGGAAATTAAGCGAAAAAAACCGAATACCAGTTTTTTGTTTAGTTTTTTTTTCTGTTACTAATCAAAAAGACAAGAAAAGAGAACCCTTTTTCTAATATTTTGTGTGTGGTGTGTTGTAATATGTAATAAAATAACCTGCATAAACCGGCCTGCTGCTTATGATTGAAGGAAAAAATATCACAAAAACACATACACACACACACATAAACAGAAATAATATGACTGACTGTACAATAATAAAAAAACTCATCAAAATGTGAACGCACTCTCTACACAAGCAAATGTGGGTGCCCCTCTCGGACGCAAAAAACGAAGTAAAAGTAAGGAAAAAAATAATGCACAATTTTTACAACAAAATAAAGTCATCTAACTAGCTAACTGTCCATCTCTTTTACTCTTTTATAGCAGCTAGAAAGAAAAAACACACACATTACAGCAAAAAACAAAATAATAGGAAACTGCAGTTTATTGTAAACAACAACAACGGCAACAAGAAAATATTTTTTAAAAAAAAGCAGACAAGATCACATTGAATTTTGTTATAAAAAAGGGAGTGTGTGTGAAAGAGTAAAAGCATATTGTATAAGTAATCGCATTTTCTCCTATTTTTTTGTAAGTTATAACTGTTATACTTTATAACACTATAGGTTACAAGAATATAACACAAGTGTTAAGTATTAAGAGAGAGCAAAAGTTTTTGTTATAAAAAGGAAATTTAAAGGGAATGAGCATGCGTTTTTTTTTTTGCTGCTATTTTGCTATTGCTATTGTTATTGTTGTAAGTTAGTTTCTAAAATGTAAACTTCCCCTAATATTTGTTACAAGAAAGAGCATAGATATGGTTTTTTGGTGTTTTTTTTTGTTTTTGCTTTTATAAAAGAAGAGTATTTTGTTGTATTAAGTGTAAAGTGTGAGTGTGTGTATGATGATATTTGATTATTTAGGGGAAATCTATTTTCCTTTACTCTCTGTGGTGTTTTTATTTTTTTTTTGGTGTGTTATTAGTAGTGTTGACATCGTGTATAGATTTTTGCTGCGTTTTTATTGTGTGTAAAATTGCTGATAGAGCTGGCTGCGTATTTGAATGACTTTGTGCCTGCATTGGCAGTTGGCATTTATTCTACAACGAGCTCTCGAATCTGCAACAACGCAACGTGTCGCAGTTTTTCACAAAATCTTAATACAATACAAAAAAAAAAAAGCAAATTATCACAAAGAAATATATACTAAACATACATATATGCGAACAGCAACAAAAAACAACAACAACAAGTATTAGTTTTAGTGAAACTTCAAAAAAAACTACACTTAAAGAAATGTAATGCTCATGTAAAATTACCTCCAAAAAAAAAAAGCAAAAGAAAAAAGTGTAAATAAAAATATTAAAAAAAAAACAAGAAAATCAGAAACAGAAACTAATTGGATTACTGGACTGGATTATAAAAAATATTAAAAAGAAAAAAAAACAGAAAACAAATAAAAAACAAACAAAAAAAAATTTTTAAAAAAACCCAAGTGTTTTTCCTTTAAAAAAAACAAAAAAAAAATTGTGCAATTATAGTAAAAAAAAAAAAATAAATTGAAATAAAAAACATTCCACACTCAGCTTTTTAGGAAAAACTTTTTACATTTCCGAATACAACTATTTTGGATAATTTATGATAATCTTTTGGACTTATTTTTGGCTGAGTTGTGTGTACTAAATTTAAAAAAATTAATAAAAAAAAACCAAACAAAATTAAAGAATAAATTCATATCAGAAAAAGAACCTCAGCCAATTTTTAAGTTGGCATGCCATAAAAAATCAAAAAAAAAAAAAATAAATTATTTCAAGGTAAGCAAGCAGCTTCAATAAAAATCTTGAAAAAGAAAAAATAAATTTTTATGCAAAATTACAACAGAATTAAAATATAATAATTAATTTTTATTTCTATTTATTTATTTTTCTATCTTTATTCATTATTAATTAATTGTTTATTAATTTTGTTTTTTTTTTTGTTCTTTCTTTTATTTTATTTTAATAACAATGTAACTAACCTTCATGTTTTTCTATTTTTTTTTATTTTATTTTAATATTCCGTCCCTTTAAAAACCTTGAAATTTTTATAAATTTTTTACATTGAATACCTATTTTTTTTTTTTTGTTTTTTTATTTATTTTCTAGCATAGCACATACCAAAATTTACAACACATTATTTATTATTTAGCTTTACAAAATAATTTTGCCATATATAAACCACACTATAATATCACACACTCATATCATCATATAAATAATAGTAGCAATCTTAATCTCCTATGCATTGTACACAAACACATGCATAAACTTACATACATATACATACATATGTAAGTATTTACATATGTATGTACATTATCATAACATAAGTATAAAAAGCATAAACCGGTTTGTTTCTTTATTTCAATATTTTTTTTTTGCTTTTTTTCTTCTAATCTGACACGTATTTTTTTAATACCACCAACAATAATAATAACAACAACAACAGCAACACCACTATAAAGAAAAACGCCCTTTAGCACTCACTATTCGCTATAACAAAAACAACTACAGTAGAGTAATATCAGAAAAAACAAAAAAAAAAAAAATATTTGCATTCACTTATTAATTTAAAATTGAAAAAAAGCTTTAGTGATAATGTGCATATGACAGCAAAGCTTTTCGAAAGCTAGCTTTTTTCATCGAACTGATTAATAATAACAAGAAAAGCTTTTTACGAAAAGATCTATCTCTAAAATAAGTAAAGCTTTTGAAAAAGGGTTGCCATGTCTTAATATTAGTTGGCTTAACTAGGATTAATCGTATCGAAGCAAAGAAAAATTGTGCAAAATATTAAAATAAAAATAATACAAAATATTTTAAATAAATTTCTTTTTATTTATAAATGAATTAAAATTTATCTTATATTTTGAAAAATATATAACGTTTCCATAGAAAAGTTATCGATAACATAAGTTTTTTATAAAAAAGTTATCGATAACGTAAACTTTATATAGAAAAGTTATCGATAACGTAAACTTTCTATAGCGATTTTATCAATAAGATAAACTTTCTATAGAAAAGGTATCGATAACGTAAACTTTCTATAGAAAAGGTATCGATAACGTAAACTTTCTATAGAAAAGTTAACGATAACGTAAACTTTCTATAGAAAAGTTATCGATAACGCAGACTTTCTATAGAAAAGTTATCGATAACGTAAACTTTCTTTAGAAAAGTTAACGATAACGTAAATTTTCTATAGAAAAGTTATCGATAACGTAAAATTTCTATAGAAAAGTTATCGATAATGTAAATTTCCTATAGAAAAGTTATCGACAACATAAGTTTTCTACACAAAAGTTATCAATAAAATAAATTTTCTATACAAAAGTTATCAATAACATAAATTTTCTATAGAAAAGTTATCGATAACATACATTTTCTATTAAAAAGTTATCGATAACATACACTTTCTTTAGAAAAGTTATCGATAACGAAAACTTTCTATAGAAATGTTATCGATAACGTAAACTCTCTATAGAAAAGTTATCGATAACATAAATTTCCTATTGAAAAGTTATCGATAACATAAGTTTTCTATATAAAATTTATCGATAACATAAGTTTTCTATATAAAAGTTATCGATAATATAAGTTTTGTATATAAAAGTTATCGATAACATTAGTTTTCTATAGGAAAGTTATCGATAACATTAGTAATCTATAGGAAAGTTATCCATAACATAAGTTATCCATAACTTTTCCATAGAAAAGTTATAAGTCGATAACATAAGTTTTATATTGAAAAGTTATCGATAACATAAGTTTTCTATAGAAAAGTTATCGATAACATAAGTTTTCTGTAGAAAAGTTATCGATAACATAAGTTTTCTGTAGAAAAGTTATCGATAGCATAAGTTTTCTGTAGAAAAGTTATCGATAGCATAAGTTTTCTGTAGAAAAGTTATCGATAGCATAAGTTTTCTGTAAATAAGTTATCGATAACCTATGTTTTCTATGGAAAAGTTTACGATAACATATGTTTGCTATAGAAAAGTAATCGATAACATATGTTTTATATGGAAAAGTTATTGATAAGTGAAATTATCTATAGAAAAATTATCAATAACTGAAATTATCTATTGAAAAGTTATCGATAACTGAAATTTTCTATAGAAAACTTATCGATAACAGAAATTATCTATCGAAAAGTTATCGATAGCTGAAATTATCTATAGAAAAGTTATCGATAACTGAAATTATCTATAGAAAAGTTATCAATAACTTAAATTATTTATAGAAAAGTTATCGATAACTGAAATTTTCTATAGAAAATTTATCGATAACAGAAATTACCTACAGAAAAATTATCAATTTTTTCTAAAGTAAAGTCATCAGTCTTATACAATTTATTAGGGAAAAGTTATAAGTTACAAATGTTTTTTGTTTAATTTCAAATAAAATAAGCGATTGAAAACTTACGCTCTTCTTCGGTTTTTGCAAGACAAGTGTTTTTAAATGATCGGAAATTTAAATAAGTTTGATTCTAATATGTTTCAGAACATCTTTGCCTATTAAACATATTTCCAATCATTTGAAATCGTCTGCGTTATAGAAATAAGATACTAAAAACGAACATTTTCGTTTGGTAAGCATTGAAAGTGAAATGTATTCGAAATAATTTTTAATTGACTTTTATTTTTTTGTAATTTGAATTTAATTTTTTTTTTTTATTAATTTAATAAATAAACAAGAAAATATTGTTGAAAACTGAAGATTTGTTTTTTATTTAATAATTGTTATTAAAATTTAAATAAATACTCAAATAGAATTTTAAAAAACTTGACATTTATTTGCTAAATATGGAGAATGTTTTAACGAAACTTTTTAATAAATAGTGTGATTCGATTTTTAGTTATACTGTCAACTGGAACATTATTATAATCATATTGTGGATAAACAAGGATTCTGAAAATATTAATTAGAAATATTTATTATCAAAGACAAAAGTCTACGTACACCGCTGTATATAGGCTTTTTTCCCCTCTGCTTTTTTCTAAATTTATAAGGATGTTATAGCGTCCTTTAAGGCATTTACAATCAAGAATGTTTTGAAGAGTAAAACGAATATGAGAATAATTCAACATAGAAATTATTTATTATTGTATGTAGACTTTTTTCTTTGACTGTATAGAGCACTATAGATATAATCTATACTATACTAGCCGGCGTTGCGCGGGTTATAAAAATAACAATAAATAAAAATCCGGTTTCGAAACCGGCTTCTTAAAAAATGCAATTTTTCAAATTATTCGGAAACCGGTTTATCAAATAACTCAGTTTTTTTAATACTCTAAGTCCTAAATATAAATGAATGCAATTTGCCCGTTTTTCGTCCCTTTCCCCCTTTTTGGTCCCCTTTTGGTCCAACTTTATAAACGGAACACCTCTAATAGCTATTTGGGAAACTTAACCAAGGTAAATCGTAAAAAACACCTTTAAAACCTATAAAATACAGCATTTATGCATAAAGTACTAATTTTTGCCCCTTTTTTTCTCCCTTTGTCCCATTTTATTTTTCTTTGGTTCAAAATTTTAAAAAGATTTATAGCCTATAACCTGCACCCACAAAAGCTCGATCAATATTCCAAATTTCAAGAAAATGGGTTCAAGCGTTCAGGCGTGATTGGTTATGCTCTTAATTTGCCCGTTTTCAGCCCTTTTTGGTCCCCGTTTGGTCCAACTTTATAAACCGAACACCTCTAATAGCTATTTGGGAAACTTAACCAAGGTAAATTGTAAAAAAAACACCTTTAAAACAAATAAAATACAGCATTTATGCATAAAGTACTAATTTTAACCCTTTTTTTCTCCCTATGTCCCATTTGTTCCCTTTGGTTCAAAATTTTTAAAAGATTTATAGTCCATAACCTGTACCGACAAAAGCTATTTGGGAAACTTAACCAAGCAAAAGCGTAAAATTTTACACATTTTTTCTCCCCTTTTGGTCAAAATTTTAAAAACATTTATGGCCTATAACCTACACCGACAAAAGTCCGATATATATCCCAAATTTCAAGAAAATCGGTCCAGGCGTTCAGGCGTGATTGGCTAACAAACAAACAAACAGACTTACAGGAAGATTTATAATATATACTAGCGGATTGTACATACAATATAATAACGAAGACCTCATTCTCCTTAACACGGTGAATGCAACGCCAATCTTCAGAATACTAGCCCAAAAAACGACAATTTGATTTTTTCACTTATGTGAGTACGAGTTAATTCGTAGTTTGGCATCCCAGAAGGGAACGCAATCTACGCGTTATCTCGTAGTTGACAGTCAACGTGTTAACTATACTTCGTTAGCATGTGGTAAGTAGTGTGTTGGCTTGTAAGAGGCAAACCCATGGTTCCGCAATCAACTTACATGCCTCGAAAAAATATTTCTTAATCGAATTCCTCTCAGCATTCTTCTGGTCAAAAACTCGAGGAGTAAAACAAAATTGCCATGAAGGTCGCGTTAATTTTGTTTACTCCATGTAATTAAATATGCAATTTTGTCAAAAAAAAAATGTATTTTTCCCTTTGATTAACGCAGATTATAAAAAAAATACAAAAAATTGGTATACAGCCAGATAACAGTCATGCTATGGACACAATAAACGCAACGCAGCAGGCCGCAATTTGTCGCGTTGCCTACAAAATAACACAAATAACAGTATACACGCGATAATGTGAACACCGCTTAAAATGAACACTTGTTTTGATTTATTGACTACCCTAAAAGATGAAGTCGCCGTGGTCTAGTAGGTAGTGTGTTTGCTTATTAGACGTAAAAGCCAAGGTTCGAGTCCCAGGCCAGACATCAAAACAAAATACAAAAAAAAGTATTTCTTTGGCGATTTCCTCTCAGCAGATTTCTGGCAAAAACTCTGAGAGTAAATAAAATTGCCATGAAAAGTTTCTCAAAAATCTGTCGTTCGGAGTCGACTTTAAACTGTAGCTCCCGCCACTTATGTATAAAATTGACACACACAACATAAGTAGTGTGAGAAACTAGCTGAATAAACCTGATTGAAGAGTTGTAATGACCAACTATGTATGTAAAAGATGAAAAAAAGTGAAAAGCCCTGTAATTTGAACCGATTTTTTTTTAAATTTAAAACATTAAATTTCTGTGTTTATTAGCGGAGATTCCCGCCCATTTTAGGGCGTTAGTACATCTGCTTGCATATCTAGCCTTCATTCTCATGATTGGTTTAATGATTTTGGTTTAAAAGATGGTATAATTCTGTTATAAAACTTTCGGTATTCGGAAATGTGAACATTTCGTAAAAGCGAACAACGCCAGTATTAATTAGTTCACATTAGCGCAGGTGCACTGTATTCTACTTTTGAGAGGTTGCTGTTCTTGCTGCATTGCACAAAATTGGAACAAAATTTTTGACGACGTTAATCGAAACAACGTAAATCGAGAGGACGTTAAATGCAGTGCTTGCTGCATTGCGTTAATTGTGTTTTTAGGCTTATTAATTTTATAAATTTATTTATAAATTAATATTATAACAAAAACAAAGCAGTTAGTAAAATATTAATTTGAAATTGAATTTAAAAAATAAAAATAAATTTTTATAGCAAAATAATCAATAAAAATGATTAATTGTAAGAAACATTTAAAGATTTTTTACAATTTATTATGAAAATGAATGCCACTTTTCGTTGTCATTTTATAACTCAAGAACGGGCTCACCTATCCATTTGTTCGGACTATTTTGTAGATGGTTTCTGAATCAATAAAATGATTCAAAATTAATTGGACATTTGTGTAATGCCTTTCCTTCAAATTTATTTTAGTTCGGGGCGTAGCAACACGTGCAGGGTGCAGTTAATTAATTATATATAGTGTTTTTAATTATTATAAATGTTTACGTATATTTATAAAATTATTTTGTAAATCCTGTTTGTTGTCAATTCCATTTCCATAATATTTTTTAAAATATTTTTGAGTATAAAAAAAAAATAATAGGAATTCATAAATACTAGATGACCCGTAGGAATATTTCGTACGTTTTTCGTATGTTTTTAAAATATATAATCACAATCACAACAGTATTATCATGTAGTTCTATATAAAATATAATTTTTATCAATGAAAATATTAATTTTTCAATTTCTAATTATTTTTCGTCATTAGTGTTAGATATAAGCTTTAAAATGAGATATCATTCATTAAATTTGATGCGGTGGTATGGGAGATATTTGCAACCGACAAAAAAAGTGCTTTAGAAATAATTTATATGATAATTATTTATGTAGGTATTTTCATTTGTAATTTATTTTCAACAAATTTTCAAACTTACCCTACATTTTTTCTTTTTAAAGGTGTCAACATATTAAGTTAATTTTTTTTTATTGATTTATTATCCATTAGCCTAGCTACTGCCTGCAGCTATTTATCGACAATTGAAATAGAAAAAAATTAATCCTACTTAATCCATATTTGTATGAACAAAAATAAATTGACTTTTGCCATATGATTTCTTTAATTTTTGTCAATTTTGTTACCCAAAAAAAAAAAGAAGAAAAAATTGAAAGAAGAGCATTCTCATTTAATTTCTCACATTTTCCTGTGCACTTTATAAACCCATTTAGGTTCTTATATAATGCCTATAAGGAAGCCAAACAATATACCCAAAAAATTTTTACCTGCTTTATCGTTTAACAACAATTTCAAATAGCAATTGTGCAACCTGTCTAGATCTTTAGTCTCCACAGGCGGTCTCTATTGTGGCCTTTCTTGTCTATTGTCTGTGGCGTCATGTATTAAATAAAATTTATTTACGTTTTATTCTTTTTATTTTTTGTTTATTTTCCAAAAAAAAAAGAAAATTCCTCAGTACATAATATTAATAAGACAATGTGCTTAAGGAAATCTATTCTTTAAAAGAAAAAAAATTTTATTTTACCAGATCTTGCTTGTATGCTCTTTATGGATTGATAGAGAGCACTATGAACGATCCTGTCAATAGGAAAACAATGACTATGTATGTGTAGTAATAAAAGATTGCAATGCAAAAAACGAAAATCCATTTATCATGGTTATACACCCTCTGGTTTGTTTTTTTGTTTTTCATGAAAAGAATTTTTATTTTTAATTTTTTTAATTTTCAATTTTCCAATATGACGAGTTTGTATATGGGAGCTATCAATTTCACATATGTTCGTACGTACATATGTATGATAGACATGCAGGACGTTTTTTTGGCAATAAATATCGGGTCCGCCAACTAACGTTTTTTTATCTTTTCACTTTTTTTCGTGAATGGCAACACTTAGCTCATGTCTGATTTGACAAATAAGCAGTTTTATCCTTCCAGTCGCCGTGGTCTAGTGGGTAGTGTGTTGGCTTATTAGACGAACGGCCCGGGTTCGTATCCCAGGTCAGACATCAAAACAAAAAATATTTCTTCGGAGACTTCCTCTCAGCAGATTTCTGGAAAAGACTCTGAGAGTAAATAAAATTGCCATGAAAAGCTTCTCAAAAATCTATCGTTCGGAGTCGACTTTAAACTGTAGGTCCTGCCACTAATGTATAAAATTAACGCACACAACATAAGTGGTGTGAGAAGCTAGGTCGTTATCCTGACTGAAGGGTTGTAATGGCCAATTATGTATGTATGTTATGTATCCTTCCGCTAACGAATATGATTGTGTATACGCGTCTTTGCATCGCTAAGTGGACCTGTGATCGACTTACAGAAAATTTCGATTTTGATAAAAAAAAATATCATATTTTCAGATGAAGCTCATTTTGATCTTGTCGGGTATGTAAACAAGCAAAATAGTCGCCTTTGGGTCACAGAAAACTCGCACTCATACATTGAAAAGGCGATGGATCCAAAACGGGCCACTGTTTAGGGCGGATATTGGTCTAGAGCCATAATCGAGCCATTTTTCTTCGAAAATAAGCAAGGAGTGGCCGTTACAGTCAATAAAGATCGTTATCGGGCCATGTTAAACGAATTTTTGTTCACAAAAATTGAAGAGCAGGATATTGGCAACATTTGGTTTCAACAGGACGGCGCTACGTGCCACACAGCCGAAGCTATACTTGATGCTTTGCACCCTATGTTTGAAGATCGCATTATCAGCCGCACAGCTTATGTCGTTTGGCCATCTCGGAGCTGCAATTTGACACCATTGGACTATTATTTGTGGGGTGCCGACAAGCCAGAGAAAATTGACGCTTTAAAGGATAATATTTGTGAAGCCATTAGTGAAATACAGCTGCACATGACGTTTCCGATTTTGCCAAAAAAAAAATCATCTTTTCATCTTAGTGGGTACGTTAATAAGTAAAAATTACCATATTTGGGACTTAGAAAACCCACACTTGGTCTCTAGCAGAAGTCAAAACACTCATTACGAATGGTCTGTTTAGAGTAGTTTGTAGAGCGGAGGCATCATTGGCCATATTTCTTCGAAAATGGCGATCGTTATCAGGGCATGTTGAACGAATTTTTGATCACAAAAATTGAAGAGGAGGTTATTGGCAACATTTGGTTTCAACAGGATGGCGCTATGTGCCACACAGCCGAAGCTACACTCGATGTTTTGCGCCCTAATTTTGAAGATCAAATTATCAGCCGCAAAGCCGATGGCGTTTGGCCACCTCGGAGCTACGATTTGACACCATTGGACTATTATTTGTGGGGTGACGTCAAAGATAAGTGTTACGCCGACAAGCCAGAGACAATTGACGCTTTAAAGGACAATATTCGTAAAGCCATTGGTGAAATACAGTTGCACCCAAGCGATAATGTGCTTTAAAATTTGACCGATCGTGAATGAATGAATATGAATGAAATTATTTTCCATTATTAACCGCAAGGATTGTACTTTCAAATAAAAAAAGAAATTTAAGAAAATATTTCAGTAGTTTTTTTAAAGCATTTTCAAAAAAAAAACGAAATTTATCGGACCCTTTACAACATACATACAAAATTCGCCATTACAACCCTTCAGTCAGGATTATGACCTAGCTTCTCACACCACTTATCTTGTGTGCGTTAATTTTATACATGAGTGGCGGCACCTACAGTTTAAAGTCGACTCCGAACGACAGATTTTTGAGAAGCTTTTCATGGCAATTTTTACTCTCAGAGTCTTTGCCAGAAATCTGCTGAGACGAAGTCTCCGAAGAAATATTTTTCGTTTTGATGTCTGACCTGGGATACGAACCCCCCGGGCCTTTCGTCTAATAAGCCAACACACTACCAACTAGACCACGGCGACTTCTTTACAACAAGGGAAACATAATAAACCTTGTTCGAACAAAAATATCGAAAAGTGAGAATTCATAAACTTCACCACTTAAGCTTGAGGTGGAAGATAGCTTCCTCACAGTTCCAGCAGAAGTTATTTGGGGGAGTGCCTACCAAATTGAAAGTGGCCCATAAGAATATACGATGCGATAGGATTTAAGGACAGAATTTTTTTTAAGCATTTCAAAAAAAAAAGTTGTATGAAGGACCCTTTATTTTGAAATTTTATATTCTTTAAACATTTTTTATTAGCCCACCAAGCCTTTACGCTAACATAATTCGTTAAGCATGTGTTATTATACTAAGGGTCTGTCTACTGGTTTAGAGTCTAAAAATGCCATATTTTTGACAAATTCATATAGAGTATACTGAGAGCAATTTTTATTTTATTTTTTTTTTTTTTTTTTTGGCTTCCTGTAAAATGTTGCTCCTTTTTTTTTTTTGTTTTTTTTAGTATCTCATGGCGGACATGTGTTAATTTTTATTTTTATCACAAGACATTTGGTGTTTGCATTTGCCGTATAAGTACACTTAACTTAAACATATGGCAACAATATGAAAACACTTGAAAACAAATGCATTTTTCGCTTGCTCGCTCTCTCTCTCTCTCTCTCTCTCTCGCTGTCGCTGTCGCTGTTTCTTGTTTTCCTTTTTTCCTTAATTAAACTGCATGCTTGATTGCCATAACTAGTATAACGGTTTTAAAAGAGAAAACTGTTAATTATTATTAAATGACTGACTGACCACTAGGTGTTGTTTGTTGTTGTTACAAATATTTTTGCTTTCACTTTTTAAGGGAAAATATATGCCAATAAAAAAAAGAAAGAAAACCTGCTTGCTGATATTAAAAGAAAAAAACTCACCCCCAAAAAATTTTCATGTAAAATAACGAAAATAAAAAAAATTCTACCCCCTCATTAAAAATTCCATAAAAAAAAACGCATTACTTTTTAGACGAGAAGAAGAAAAAAAAACGCGAGCAGGAGGAACACATACTCGCAACGTACGTACGTACAACAACGGTACAATTCAACAACATATTGCCAATACTGTGAAAAAGAGAAAGAGAGAGAGAGAATGGGGGATGATTTTGTCATGTAAATAAATACATACAAAAATTATGTTGGATTTTTTCGTTTTGTTGTTGTTTTTGTTTTTCTTTTAATAATTTTTACTCTCTTCCTCAGTATGCAAATTTTGTTTATAATTTTTTTTTTCACACATACAATACATATACACATATTACATCCATACATACATAATAAAAAAATAATTAAAACAACAAAATTCAAAGTTATTTGAAAAATAACTTTCAATTTTCCTTTAGACTTTGGAAATATATTTGCGAAAAACATCAAAAAAATTTTTTTTGATTTGTAAAAAATTAAATTTCATTCAGAAAAGCAATAAAAAGAAAATTTTTATTCCGAAATACACAACAAACAGGAAAGAAAGTAAAATTGAAAATTTAAAATTAATGTGTCCTTTCTTTACTTAAAAATTCTCTCTTTATATCTTCTTTCTTTCGTTTCATTTCGTTTCGTTTTAGTTGCAAAAGGTATTTCGTTAAACATTTAAGCTGGCTCTCAAAATTCGTAAACAATTTGCTCATCAGGCCTTTGGTAATTTTCCTCCAGAAGACTTTCTTCATACGCCGCCCAGTCGTCCACCCAGTCCGCCCATTTTAGCGCATCATCAGCAACATAACAACATAATGGGCGGCCCACCAGGCCCTTTGTCATCGCTTGGTCCACCAGAGGGTCAAACGTATTGCCTGCGCTGGAATAATCACAAATCGAATTTGGTGGAGATTTTAGATTCCCTAATTCGAGCAGAAAGTTATGTAGACTGTACTATAATTGTAGACGATAATCAATTCAAGGCCCATCGTGTGATATTAGCTGCCAATTCACCATATTTTGAATCTATTTTACAGGATTTACCCATGGATCACTGTAGCATTATATTTCCCGGTGTAAAGGCTTTCGAAATGCGTGCTTTACTCGAATACATGTATACGGGGGAGGTGAATGTCACCCAAAGTCAAATACCGAAAATAATGCGCATAGCCGAGGAATTAGAGGTGAAGGGGCTATTTGATATGGCCGATTTAAAAGAGAAATTCAATAAATTAAGTGAAGAGCATGCAGAGCGTACAACTAGTAATCCTTATACCAGTACATTGGCTCCCACGAATCCATATTTCTCGGTAAGCACTACCTCATCGCCTTCAACAACAGGCCTCCTTACCAATAGTACAAAAGCCAGCCTTAAAGAAAGCGATAATTATCGCAATAATAATTCCTCTGCCGTGATCTCTACCTCGTCTAATATATCGCCTTCAGCGGCACCCTCAAGTAGTTCATCGCCTCCCTATACTAACTATAAATCGCCGTATGCTAGTTTATATACCAAGTCCCCGGGACCAAATGTAAGTCAATCGAATCCTGCCATTCAAGCTCAAACAACCAACAATCAACAGACTACTACTACAACTACTACGTCTAGTAATCTAACGCCTACCAGTGAGCGTTCCCCAGCCCAATGGCCCCTGTCACCTTCGGCAGCTGCTGTTGCCATGTTAAGTTCGGTATATGAGTCTGCCCCCGATATGAATCCTTTAAAACGCAAAAAACTATCCTCTATGTCTAGTATGCTAATGAATCGCGATACACCCATCTTACGCAATGTGTTGGCCCAAACCAATCCGGCCGATTCGTCACAACAACTGTTGCCTTTAATGCCGAATGCATCATCAGGTAATATCAAAACCGATAAGTCATCGTCCTCCGGTTCAGTGAGTGGTGGTAATCTTGGTAATCTTGATAAGAGTTTAAGTAGCCTTAGCAATAATCACAGTTTTAATGGTTCCGATTATGGCGACAAGGTAAGCTTGTATTTCAATAGCATGAATAATTGATTAAAATTCTCTTCCGTAAATTCTAGAAATTCCACGATGAGCCACATTCACCATTTACCGATCGTTCGTTTGATGATGATAGTTTCGATACAAAGAACAACAGTTTTGGTGGCAATTTCACGAACAGTTCTAATAATCAAAAGCCGGAATGGAAACGCTATAAACAATACACACGCAGCGATATTATGTCTGCCATACAATGTGTACGTGAAGGCATGAGTGCTTTGCAGGCCTCACGCAAATTTGGTGTGCCCTCACGAACTCTGTACGACAAAGTCAAAAAGCTAGGCATTACCACGGGCCGGCCTATGAATCGTACGATGAAACGTAGTCCCAGTAGCGTAGAATCCCCGGCTGCTTTTCCCTATTCCCATGGCTACGGACAGGCTTCGACTGTGGTAATGCACGATACTGCAGGCGGTCCGAGGGATGAACGGGAATTGAAAGACCATCCACGTAATAACGATCATCATCATTTGACATCCTCTCTACCACATCCAGCGGCCGCTTTGCTGGATCATGCTTTTCTGCAACAGGCTTTAGAAAATCGTGGAGGCGGTGATATAGCCGGTCAGAAAGCCTTACATGCTATGGCCATGGCTGCTGCTGCACATGCTGCCCATGCCAATCGTATGTCTACTAGTCCGGGACCCAATGGCAATGCTGTTGTACGTTCGCCTAGTCCCAATAGTTTTGCGGCCTTAAAATATGGCACCTTACGCAGTGCCGAACACGAATTAATGGAACGCCAAGAATTAGTAGAGCGTGAACGGGAAAGAGAACGTGACTATATGGATCATGAGAGAGAAAGAGAACTTGATTCTGAACATGAACATGATTTGCAACGCACTGATGATCGTGAGGATGATGAAGAAGACCAAGTAGAAGATTTGTCGGTGGCACGCAAAGACAGTAGTAATCTTACGCCGCCAGAAGCTCATGTCGAATCGCCATTTTCCCCCAACTTACAAGCAGCACCTAGTGAAACTGAAAAATCTGTTATAATGAGCACAACAAAATTGCAAACAAACACAAACACAAGCAGCATTGAAGACAACTCCTCTACCAGCAACACCAACAACACCAATACCACCACCGCCACCTCATTTATTAACGAGACCAACATGAAACGTGAAGTGGTAATTGACGATATACGGGCGGACTGATTGATGCTGACCATGGCTTGGCAATATGCGGCCGATACCTGTTACGATGCATTATTCTCCTCACGTTGAGTTGAGTTGAGTAAAAAGTAACGTTCGTTGGCAACTTTGTTAAGAGGTGAGAGCGTATTTATTATAGCACTTGTTGTTGTTGTTTGCGTATATGTTTGTTTAACAAAACTCAACGCGAGTGAGGAGAATTAGTGAGTTAGTTTATAACCCAGTAAACATTTAAATGTAAATGACAGACACAAAGTAAGAAGTGGAGTGCAATAGATTTGTTTACACAATTCAAGGACAATTTTTTTTTTTGTTTTTTTTTTACAATTTTCATCAATTATTTAACGTTTAACGTGTTTTTTTTTTGTGTTTGTGTTTTTTTTTTATTGACGCGATATTTTATTTTTATTTTAATTTTTTTTATTAAAAAATAATATTTTCCTTAAGAAAATATTAAAAGGCGGTAATGTTAGCTTTAAAATTAAATGAAAATTCCCAAGTGGAAACTACAACGGAGATGGGAATCAATTCTTTTGTTCAGGGTTTAAATATTTCCATACAGGAGATGTAAGGAAGGAAATTCCTAAATTTATTGCACATTTATTATCATCATTATTGGTCGTTATTATTATAATTCAAAGGAAAAATCAATCCTTTTAAATATTTTTAGAGGAAGTAAAGAAGAAACTGCACTTAAATTATTTAAACTTAAATGTGTTGTTAGTTATTATTACCATAAATATCACCGTGTGCCTAAATAATTAGAAAAAAAAAACAAAAACAATTCAAAAAATATGTCTAGGATTAGTTTAGAAAATAATAGAGAAATTAAAAATGAAATAATCAAATGCCATAATTTCACAAATTAATAAATAACTATTTAAATATGAATGAATAATATAGGCCCATTTGCTGTATTAAGAAAATAAAATAAAAGAAATTAACAAAAATTAAAAATTCTTTTAGAAATTTTATAACAAAAAACAAAAAAAAAAGACTGACCATGTTAATTTAGTATAGGAAATGGGCTTAAACCACCCACACTACTAGAGAGGCAACAAAAAGAGGCTCAATTTTTCAATAGATATTAAATTAATAAAAACAAAAAACAAAAAAGCAAACTTTAACTTATAAAACAAAATAGCTTATAATAAATATTAATTAGTAAATAAAAACTAAAAATAATATCTACCTACTATCCCATAATAAAAATAGTATTTTTTAAGTAAGCAATTTTTCTTTAATTGTTCAAAAAAAAAAAAGCCAGTGATTTGTTTTAAAAATCTTTAGTTTTTAAATATTTTAATTATTTTTTTTATATATATAAATAAACTTAGTTTAATTATAAATAATAATAATTAAAAACAAATAAACAATAAAAAACAACTACCTCAGGAACTTTTATAAAAACAAAACAAATAAAAATAAAATAATTTCAATAATTAATATTAATTGTTGTATTTAAATAATAATTTCTCTTTTTTTTTAATAAATAAGACTGACACTCTAAATAAAAGAAAAAAAATAATTGAAAACTGAAAAAAAAACAAAATGCACCCAAACAAACAAAACAATGCACCTATAAATGTACAAAAAAAACAAAATCATAGTTGAACACCATTTATTTCTCCTAAAAAAAATACAAAACAAAAAAACAAAACAATTTAATTAATTAATAAGTTTGTTTCTAAAAGAAAATTCGTATAAAAAATGAAATTATCCTTATTACGCTGCTGGGGTTCAATGCAATAGACAACAACAGACCTTAGTTTTACATATTTGAAACACCCATTATTTTTTAATTTCCAAATAATTATTATTATTATTTTATTTTTATATAATAATTATATAAAGAGTTTAGTTTTTATTTGTTTTATTTATTAGTGAAATTTTAAATCTTGTTGTATATATACATTTATAAAATTAAATTTAATTTTATATTTTTTTTATAGGTTTTTATTGTAAATATTATTATTTCATTTTTATTATTATTATTTTTTTATATAATTTTTTTTTTTTTTTGTTAATATTTTTAATTCAAATAATTTTAAATATTTTCTCGTTCAAAATAATAATCAAAATATTATTACTTTTTTCAAAAAAAAAAAACAAAAACAAAAAAAATATATTATTATACATAATTTAGTTTTTAAGTTTTAATCGAATTCTCTAGTTTTTAGTTCAATTGTGACTGATAAAAACAAAAATCAAGAAAACAAGTTCCCTAAAAGAAAAACCGAGAAAAAATAAAACAAAAAAAAACATTCACAAATAAGTTTTTGAAAATAAAAAAAAATCACGCTTATTTTTTTCTTAAAAAAAAAGTTCAATCAACCAAGGTGACCATCAAAAATAATAAATATGAAAAAATATTTCTCCGGCCACCACCTGCCTTTGTGGCACGTCAAAGTTTTCTCAAAAATCTGTCTGTCGTTCGTAGTCGATTTTAAAGCCGGTGGTCCACACCACGCCTTCTACGCGTTCTCGCATTTTACGCGGCTATCAAAAAAGTAGAATTAATGTATTTATATGATGCAAGTTACACGCACAAAAGCGTAGGATGCATGACGCATAAACGCATAAAGTAATTCTACTTTCTACTTTCGTAAGCATCACAAGCGGCGCGCGTACACAACAGCTGAGTTGTTTTGTTTTAATTTATTTAAATTTTTCAAAGAACAATGGAGGAAAAATTAATCGAAGCTGTGAAAAAACATAAAGTCCTATATGAAAAAAGCTCGCTTGTTTATAGGAATAATTTTTTTTTTCTTTCTTTTAAATATTATAACAAACTCAATTAATTCTATAAATTCTTTAAAAATTTCAATTTCATTTGCCATTTTTGTACGAAATGTTTTTTCAAGCATTTTCAACCAAATATTTTAATTTTGTTAACAGCTGATCAAAACAACCATTGGCGCGTAAAAAGCGTTGGTTGCATGATATATACTTACTCTATGTATCTTTTTAAATCGTTTTTAATTTAATCCCCCTTCTTCCTCATTTGCCTTACTCTATTAAAAGAACCTTCTCACCCACACCCACCCCCTCATGTTCAAAATTAAAGTAAGTAGTGCGACAATATTAATTAGTTAGGTCGGTCGTATCCTAATGAAAAATGTGTACTATTTGATGCAAATAGTAAGTACTTTTTCCATTATATTTTCAGTACCATTTCAAAATTGCAGTTTTGCAACACTGGTGAGTTTTTTTAAATTATTTTTCATTCTTGGCAACACTGGTACTTGGAAAAATTCATTTTTGGTCGTTCAAAAAAAATAAAAAACGTTCTTAAATAATTCGTACATTCTTTTTCCGCTTCCTGTTTGTTTAAGTAAAAATTAAAAGTCTGTATTTTTAACAATTGGCGTTGCGTGTGTGTGTGTTTGTACTGGAGGATATGACGTTGTTTGGTTGCTGGCTTGGCTTGGGTGTGGTTGTGTTGCTTGCTTGTGTTGTGAGTGTGTGTGGCTTGGATGGGAAGGTTGTTGTCAGTGCTGTTGCGCAAACCCGCCTCTCTTCGTTGTTGTTGATAGACGGACGGACGGACGGGAGAAAGGTTGGAAAAAAATAGATTTTTAATTTTTTGTGATTAAATTTTGTTGTGGTGGGTTTCCAGTGTGGTGAATTTTTACAAAATGTGGTGAATAAAACGAAACTCACCAAAGTGCCGTTATTCGAAATGGTACTGTATTACCATATATCAATGTACTGTATGTTGTATATTTGGATGGTATGTGTCTAGAGGAAGTAATTTTCACCTTTGTTAGCGGAGACATTCACGGACATATGTGGTTATCATTATACACTCCATTGGTTTGTGTTTAGATTAAGGATAAAATTAATCTCGATTAGTGAAAGAAACACTGAATAAAAAAAGGAAGACACACACTCAGCGAACGATAAAATTCTATATTCTATACATTGATAACACCGCGTTTACTTTCCAATTGTGTAGAAACGCATTGAATTCCTGTAAATACAACTCTTCATTGTTTTGACATTGAAAAATTATAGCAAAACTGCACAACAACAAAATGTCAAACATACAATAAAGTCGAACAACTTCTACAGCTGAGGAAAGATACAAATTTCTGAGCAATTTTTATTATTTTTTAATAAATTTACCTAGAATTTCTAAACAAAACTAAAAATGATCAATTGTGTTTAATGTTAATGTATTAAAAATAATAAAAGTGTAGAGTGTTTCAGTATAATTTAATATAAAAAACATTGTGTGATCTTTCGTTTCGATTGGTGTTGAAAAGTGAAAGAAAAAAACGACAAAAAAAAAAGCAAATAGAAAAATAATATTTTTATTATATTATGAATGAAGAAGGTAAAGACAATACTTACCTTATAAATGAATCAAAAACTTCAAATCGCAAAAGAGTGCACCGAAAAAAATCAACATCTATAGAGAAACTACGGCGGCAGTCGGGTTCGCCACCAATGCCTGCTGCTGCACCACTACAATTGGATATTGATGTAAGTGCTCATAACCAAGACCATCCGAGAGTGAATGGTTCTTTAAAGTCTGAAAATATACAAAAGCAAATAAAAAACAAGAATGAGACTCCAACAAAAAACGATACGGAATCTTCCACTTGCAACGTATGCTGCCGCTCTGATGCTATATGTGTCAACATGCAGCAGAGTCACAACACAGTGCTTGGCATTTAGTGAAATTACCAGACTACCCGTAAGTAATGTCAGATAGTTTCTTTCTCCTACTGAGAACATAAACTCATTGTATTATATATTTTCAGAGTTGGAATATACGTGAAATTGTTTCTTCAATATGTTCTCGATGTCTGCTGTACGTCACTGCTGTAACTGATTCGTCTTCAAAATTGCGTTTAAGATGTGAACAAGCTATGCATAGTCAAGCTCTTGTTCTAGCACCGCCTACACCTGATACTAGTCCTAATAACTTCCTTCAATTATCAACGTCACTGCTAGATGATGCTCCAACGGGACATTTAAATGAAGTTCCACAACAGCGTAATTGTTATACGCCGGGTTACTGTGATGTAGCGGCGAATGATTTAGTTTTGCCGCCTGTATCGCCACCCACACCGAATCGGACGTTCGATAACATATCACATTCACCTGCATCTAGTAACGCCGGTAACAATAACTCAATGTTGAAAATACAATACGAGCGTCCTGTGTCGCCATTAAATACAGAATCGGGTGGCGGTGGTAAAAATAACAAACGAAGTTATCAACGTCTGCAAGTTGTACCCGTCCAAATGATATGTCCCCACTGTAGCACCTCTTACCAGCGTAAGAATTATTTCAAAAAGCATATGCGACGATGTGGTGCTAAATATAGATATGCCAAGTCATTAGTAACAACACGTAGCGAAAGTCGGCTAAATTTTGATACAATTTCTGTACTTTCTGAAGGAGGTGAGACTCGTTACTCTGTGCAACCACTACGTACATATCGTTGCAATCAATGCACGGTGACTGTTGAAAATCTGAGAAAACTTAGGCTACATAAACGAATACACTTGCCACGTTTCTATTGTAACATTTGCAGCAGTGAGTATACTTCACAAAATGAATACGAATTTCATAGGGTGGAATGTACAGCCAAGATGGAAGTTTTTCAAAAGGGTTTAGAAAATCTAAGAAACGATGTCAACTCCCCTGTAACAGTACCAGTGCGAAGAAGGACGCGATTATATTCGCGGGCTCAATCTTTAGCAACGAGTACCGCTAATGTTCGGACAGAATCTAATAAAAACAAAAATAGCTCTCTAAAAACACCTGCCAAACGAAGTAGGAAACAAATCGAAAATGACAAATCTAGCCCTTGTTAAGAATACCAAACCTCTGGATAATAAGAATGAACGTGATAAACAAATGAATAGCACCAAACTATCTAACATGGATGCAGACGAAGATGATGATATTGATGATAACGAAACGGACCATAATGAAGAAGAGGAAAGTACAGATGAAGATGATGATACCTCCCAAGTTGATACTTTATATTCAAAGCGTTTATCCTTAACTAATCATTGGGTAGAGGAACATAGCATAAGCTCGCACAGCCATTTGTCACAAGGAGATAATTATATAGAAGACTATGTAGAGGATATACCATTCAGATCACTAAAAGAATATGGTAAGACGAATATAATTTTATCTATAAGATTTTCCAGTTATACATTGTAACTCGTTTTTTTTAGATTTATATTTACTTGACCGTTTAAAGATCGAAGTAAGACAAAATTCTTTAACGTGCTTTATGCCAGGCTGTACGTTTATCAGCGACAATTTAAACGATGTTATGGTGCACGATTATATGGATCATTTAAAAAAGCCCCGGTTTTATTGCCACAAATGTGGCTATTGTTTTACCAGCAAGTATGTCCGTCTTATGATTAAGTATTCCAAATGATAGAAAAAATTTCTTTAATTTTTATTTTAAAATTTTGTAATCGTAGAGTATTTCTTGACTATCATTTGGATCTACAAAACAAAGGACGTTATGTATGTTATAAATGTGGCAGCCATTTTGAGTATCAACACCAATTGGATCGTCATTTGATTCAGCATGAAAGAATAGCCAGTGATACGGGTGAGCAATATGTTTGCAAATATTGTAATTTTGCGTTTTTAGACGAAGATAAACTTATAAAACATTGTTATGAAGAGCAACATACGGCCTGATAAAGAGAAACCCACCATTAAAATTAATCCCGAAATGACCATTACAAATAAAGTGCCAGATAAACAAGAAAATAGTGATAGAGAAAATCTTAAAAAGAAATATGAAGTAAAAATTCTTAATATGGTATTAAAACCAATGCCATCGAAACGTTGTACGCCAATGGAAAAATATCGCTTTCATTTACCGGCCAGATTACGTATACAAAAACGTATCGGTGAAGTAGAATTTCGACATCCATTAAATCCCAACTGTGTAGGTTGCTTATAGCAGCATTGCAATAATGCCAAATGTTAATATGTATCGGTTTTATTATTATTTTTATTATGATTGCTGCAAAAGCAATTCCACAGTTTATTAATTATGCATTCTCTTGATAGTTTTGCTTATAGAACTTTTATTTTTTGTTTCTCTAATAGACAAATGAAAATTTATTTAGACAGGCATTACAATTTGATACAATCAAGAATACATAACAAACATTTTTGTTTAGAAGATACTTTATAATTTCTATTTCTGTTCTAAATATTTAAACAAAAGTGTAATGCAGTAAAAAAAAAGGCAGTAAAATGATGCTTTTGAAAGTGGTGTATTATTACTTAAATGAAATTTATAATACTCAAATACAGGCAGTGAAACAAAAAACATATAAAAACGTTTAGTTAGAAGATTCTTTCAACTATTTTAACAAAATATTTAATATTTAAAGTATTTATGCAACAATACATTACATTTGAAGCTTATTCAACTTTAAATATGTTGTTTTTTAAACTTAATTTAATTATCACACAATATTATTTGTTACTCTTAAACATATTTTCATAGATTCATCTTATTCATGTTTTTTTTAGTTATAGATATTTGCTTTTCCATTTACCTTTTACCACATTGTAAAACAAATTCTTTAAAATTATTACGTGCAATATATGTCCATATTTGCCTTAACTTGAAACTTTGTACGTAAACTTGAAAACAACACACACATTAAGGACCTTTTTAACCAATATTTTCTGAATTAGAATTTCAATGCTTTGAATATGGACTTGGTAGTTGAATTATGAACCAGGTTTTTTTGATTTCCTGAAAAGGATATTAAGTCCCTATGCTCTACTGAACAGTAAAATGATAACAAATTCTTGTCAAACACAATCTATATTCCTTTGGCTTATTGTGTTAGTAGTAGTGATTGTTGTAACAACCCAAGAAAAAAAATGTGAATTAATAAGAATTTTAAAATTTATAGAATTTTCTATTTCAAATGCAATGTAATCTTAAGTAGGTGATATCGGTAGTTGCAGGAATACGGCAGTTTCTATTCGTCTTGTCCAGAAGTCTGCTGGTGTCAAATGTTTGTAACGTTTCGTATGGTCCTCGTCTGCATATTGGACAACTGTTTGTGATTCTTGCCCATATGTATTCAGCCTATTTGGTTTAGGCAGTATTTAGTTTTATAGAAAATTTCCTATGGAATCATTTAAACTTTAGCGGTCAACAATTTTATAAAACGCTAACTTATATAGAAATAATTAGATTAAAATAAATTGTTGTTCACTAGACCTTTCTTTCGTCCAATTTATCTTATTTTAGCTATAGTTGAAACTTGTGGGTCTTCTTCCCCCTAGACTAGACCTTTCTTTCGTCCTATTTATCTTATTTTAGCCATAGTTAAAACTTGTGGGTCTTCTTCCCCCTATTATTAAATACGAAAATCTTCTTTAAAATTCAACTCATTAAAAAAAATAAGTGAATAAATAATGGATATATGGACCTGGTAGTATTCTTCAACTTGTTTGAATTATCATTTGCTAAGCCTATGAACACGTTTCTCTTTCGTCCAACTCGTCTTATTGCAACCTTTGTTGAAACCAATGGGTCTTCTTCATATACTATTAAGTATGAAAATCTTCTTTAAAATTCAGCTCATAAGGCATAAATAAATGAAAAACCAATGGATATATTGGCCTGGTAGTATTCTTCAATTTGAATTATCATTTACTTCGCTTTTAATATGTTTCTCTTTCGTCCAACTTGTCTTATTGCAGCCATTGTTGAGACCAATATGTCTTCTTCATATACTATTAAGTATGAAAATCTTCTTTAAACAAAAATAAGTGATTAAATAATGGATATATGGACCTGGTGATATTCTTCAATTTATTTGAATTATTATTTGCTATGCCTATGAAACGTTTCACTTTCATCCAACTTATTTATTGTAGCCACAGTTGAGACTAGTAAGTCTTCTTCCTCTACCATTAAGTAAGAAAATCTTTTTTAAAATTCAACTCATTTTTGGGATAAATAAATGAACCAATGGATACATGGACTTGGTGGCAGTTTTCAATTTATTTGAATTATCTTTTGCTTCACCTATGAAACGTTTCTCATTTACAATGTTAAGAGTAAAGAATTGCTAAACTTCACTCTTAAGCGGCTGTCAAAAGTTCGCCAAAGTCGCTAAGCATGTTCTTCCCATACTTTATTTCGGTTTTAATTTTCTATGATTTAGTCTTTTGTGATTTCAAATGAAACCCTTTACGGTTTTAATTACATTTTTTTTTTTTTCATTTTTTATATCATTTATTATCTTAAGATTTAGGACTAGTCATTCATATCATATCTTGCTGTTTTCATTTTCATTTTCGTGTTTTAATTTGAATTCTAAACTATTTTATCTTTGTAATTTTAATTGATGTTAACATATTGTACAGTTATCGGTATTCGATATGCCTTAAAGGACTATACCTATGTTTATGTTGTATATTTGATCAAAGCAGATAAATTGTGTTTAAGCCTTTCTTGTGTTAAATGAAATGCTTTAAACAAATAATTTGTTTAAAGCAATGCAAATATTTTGTTCCTCTTTTGCATAATATATATTTTACAGTTATACTTAATCATTAGAATAAAAGTATTTTTAATGTTTTAATAATTAAGTTTTTTTTTTTGTTTTTTATAATTTAACAAACAAATTATCCTATTACATGAAAATACAACCGGTACCAAGAATGATAAACTAAAGATTATGCCATCAAGCATACAAAATTAAAACTTTCTGCGTATGTTAAATCAATGACGTCACGCAAATTGTATTCCTATTGGCTAATGATAATGTAAGTTATATTGGAGGGCTGTCTATCAACTACTTTCACGTAATGCACACACTTTTCAGAAGAAATGTTAATTTTCCCATATGAAAAAGACTTGGAAACCTTTAAAATAGCCCAACTAAAGCATCTAACGGGAAATCATGCGCAAGGCGTAATCTTTAGTTTATCATCCTTCACCGGGGTACTGTTTTTTCTTCTTTTTTTTTTTTGTTTAAATCATACAATAAAAATTGTATAGACTCGAATGGAAAAATGTACTAAAAAATTTTTTTTTATTGTTTAATAGTTTTAAAGGTATAATTAATGCCTTAACAAACGATATTTGCCATTAATTATTTAATTTATAAATTTTATTTAAGATTTTAAATACAAATACATATAATTGAACTTAAAATTTTTTATTTTAAATTAGCAAAATTATTCTATATAAAGGATACATAATAAAATACATATAAAAATAAAAAAATAAAAAAGAAAAGAGATATACCAAAACCAAAAGCAACATTTTTATATGTTTAAAAAACAATAACAACAATAAAAATAGAATAAAATTATAAATTTAATCCAAAATTAGATAAATTTATTAAATATGTTTAGCATTACAACATGAAACACAAAATAATAATTAATATTATAATATCAGTAAAAATAATTTTTGTAAATAAGAATTTTATTTAAATTAAATTACTATATTAAACACTACACAACACATGCATAAATAAAAACAACAAAAAAAACATAAATTAGTAAGAAATAGCAAATAAATAGTGTAATAAATATATTGTACATACAGTCAAGTCTGAGCAATATTTTAAGAAATTTTTAATATAATAATATGTATTTATCGTAAATAAATAAAAATAATTAATTCATTCATCTCGAAAATATGTATGTACATCAATCAAAATACATACATTGCATTCATTCATAAACATAATATTACATTTGATAAATTATTATTATTATTATTAAATAATGTATTAAATTAAATGAATTTCAATAATACATACATATAAAAAATATATATATATATATATATTTAATTTAAAACCTAATAATAATAAAATAAATTTTAAAGTATTTAAGCAGTTAAGAAAATATAAAGAAAATATTTTTGTTATTATTTTTTACATGCATAATTTATTTTAGTAATACAAGTTGAAGAGAAAAAAAAAACAAGAAAAGTTTTAAACAAAAAATGCAATATTTCATATAAGAATTTATATTTACATACATACATACATACATTTTTTTTATTTTTTCTATTATTAAGTTATTACATTTCGTTTTTTTTTTAACAATTGTTTTTAATTTTATTAAATTATAAAGCTTTTAGTTTTTTTTATGTCTTTTTATCGTTTAAATGTAATTAAAATAAAATATGTTTTTTAATATCCATACATGCTTGTAATATTTATAGACCCCTTTTATCATGAAAGTCTTTCCTCTCCGAATTTATTAATTTTATTTTTAGATCGCTTTTATTATTTTCTTAACATTCATTGCAGATTTTGTTTCTAACTAACGGGTGATTTTTTTTAAAGCTACATGTCATGCAGTCAAAAATGTTCGTTAAGATGCTAAACCTTTAGCTTAAATAAACTAACAAATGAACAGAGTTAGCATACCTCTGAATTTTGATATCAAAAGCCGTGTTATGTATGAAATAATCTTCCACAAAGCAACTCTGGTTTAACTCAATGGATACGGACAGCGGTCGCCATGGTCTAGTTGGTAGTGTGTTGGCTTGTTAGACGTAAAAGCCAGGGTTCGAGCCCCAGGCCAGACATCAAAACGAAATGCAAACAAAACTCTGAGAGTAAATAAAATTGCCATGAAAAGTTTCTCATGAAATCTGTCGTTCGGAGTCGACTTTAAACGGTAGGTCCCGCTACTCATGTATAAAATTAACACACACAACATAAGTGGTGTGAGAAATTAGGTCAATAATCCTGACTGATGGGTTCTAATGACCAATTATGTATGTATACGGACAGCAACTTACAGAATTTCAGATTTATCTGTGCAGTTTTGCCAACTCATCCTGAAAGATGAATTGCTTCCTGTGGCTAATGAGCTGACGACATCATTGGACTGTTTTCTTGGTTTCAGCAAGACCCACCATAATTAGTGAATTGCAGACTTTTGGCTTACAACTAAAGTTTAAAGTCCATATGGTGCTATGAAATTTAATTTAGGATACATCATCTGTATTAAATATAAAAGAAATCCAAGGAAAATAATGCAACCCCCAGAAATTTGAATCTTATGTCTGACATTAGCTGGACTAAGCAATTTTTTTAGATTGAGATTTTAAAGAAGTCGCCATTTTTTTTTTTTTTTTTTTTTTTTTTTTTTTTTTTTTTTTTTTTTTTTTTTTTTTACGCCGAGGAGGGGCAAATGTACCTAACCGCACCATAGAGGAAGTCGTCACGTCCTCCGTGTGTGGGGCCCTCACCCACTAAATCCCCCCCTCGTACCGTGGACTGTTGTGTCCACTCCGGAACTACGGTGGTATTACTTCGGAGTGGAGTCCTTTTTGGCCCTTTGGCCGCCTTCATGCTCACATCCGCGTCCGGACTGCGTAATGAAGGTTGGGGAGACTTCTAATTGTCTCCGCTATTCCTTCCGTCCAAGCTCCCGACTGGGACCTCGTTTGACACGTGAGCTGGTGCCATCTATGCCGGCGTGCCCGCCTGCTCCGCAGCCTCCAGATCTCTCTTCTTCAGTCTCAGAATGCGCTCCACATAATTCGCCACTGAGGCCCAATTCTCTCTGCTCGCAATCATAACCCCGACAATGTTAGCGGCCGTTATCGTTCCGATCATCGACGTCAGTGCAGAGCGATAGCTCTGCCAGCGTGCACATTCGAAGATAGTGTGTTCCGCGTCATCTACTACCTCCTCTTCTTCGTAAAGGCAATAAGGCGAGGTGGTCTTGCCCATTCTGTTGAGATATTTCCTAAAATATCCGTGGCCCGATAGCATCTGTGTAACATAAAAATTTACTTCTCCGAATTTCCGACAGATCCATGGCTTTATTTCCGGGATGAGTCTCGCCGTCCACCTTCCTCTATCCTCGCTGTTCCATCGTCGTTGCCATTCTGAAATTGTGTTTTCCCTGAAGTGACCGGTTATGTGGTTTCCAGCCGATTTCGCCTTATAAATCTTCATCCGCTCTGCTGCCAGTAGATCGACAGGGATTGTACCTGCTATCACAAGTACGGCTGGGGCGGATACCGTACGATATGCCGACGCGATACGTAGTGCGCCCGTTCTCTGTACCGCTAGAAGTAAGTTCGCCCGTTTTTCAACCCCTAGCGTTTCGGCCCAGATTTCGCTCCCATAGAGCATAATGCTGCTTCCAACATCCATCAGGAGTCTCCGTCTCGCCGGTAGCGGGCCTCCAATATTCGCCATTAATCTGCTGAGCTGCCCGACGATCTTCCGGGCTTTGTCAGCCGAGTACTGAATCTGGTATGAAAATTTTAGCCTGGGGTCCAGCCTTATTCCCAGGTATCTTACCGAGCTCTTGGTCCTAATTACCTCGCTTCCAATACTCATGTCCACCTGTAAGGGGATACGGCGACTAGTGATCAGCAGTAATTCTGTTTTGTGCTTGGCCAGGTCTAGGCCGTGGGATTCCAACCATCTTTCCGTCCTTAGCATGACACGTCTCAGTTTTCTCTGCGCCTCTTCCGTATTCCTGGCCGTGATTACGGCAGCAATATCATCTGCGTATCCAACCAAAAAAGTTCCATCTGGCATATCCTCTCTTAGAATTCCATCGTAGTTGACGTTCCATAGGTCAGGGCCAAGGATAGATCCCTGTGCCGCTCCTGATGTTATATGTTTCACCCTTGGTCCCGAGCTTGTGTTATACAACAGCTGTCTGTTACTCAAATAACTACTTATCATGGCCAGAATGTAGTTTGGTACCGAGAAATTGTATTCTAAAGCGTTTAATACATCGCTCCATCTTAGACTGTTAAACGCGTTTCTAATGTCCAAAGTCGCAAGCAGTAGCACTGGCCTCGTACAGCTACTCCCACGTTGTGTGACCATCGCCGCTTCTGTCACCTCTCTCAAGGCGTCAATGGTAGACCGACCGGGTCGAAATCCATATTGTCTGGCAGACAATCCGCCACTATTCTCAATAGCCGCAGTAAGCCGCGGCTTCAAAAGCCTCTCGAGCAGTTTTCCCGTCGTATCCAGCATGCACAGTGGCCTGTACGCGGATGGGTCCTCCGGATCGCCCTTTCCCTTGCTTATTAAGACCAGCCGTTGTTTCTTCCATATTTCGGGAAAAATACACTCTCTTAGGCACGCGTTGTACATTCCCAGTAGGAGTTCCGGTCTTTGACTGGCAATCTCCCGTATTACCTCAGGCGGGATGCCGTCGGGCCCTGGTGCCTTACCGGGTTTTAATCCGACCGCTGCTGCTTTCAGCTCCTCTGTGGAAAATGGTAAAAATTCCGTATTGGACATGTTCTGTCGCCGTTCGCTCGCCGATTCGTGAGTGGGGAATAGTGTATCCACTATATTTGTCATTACTCGCTCATCCATAATCTCCATTGGTCGCCTTTTGTTGAGTTTGCCCATTACAATCTTGTATCCAAGTCCGTACGGGTTTAAGTTTACGTCTTCGCGTAGTTCTTGGAATGCCTGAAACTTCTTGCGCGTTATAGCCTTTTTCAGAGACTTCTTTGCTTCCTTATATATCCGCATTTCCTCAACGGCTGGTCCATCGGGTCTGGCTCTCGTGTACCTTCGCCGTAGACGTAGGCACTCTCTCCTGAGTGCTGCGATATTATCGTCCCACCAGTACACTGCTTTCTTTCTGATATTCGGGGGTCTCAGCAAGGGCATTGCCTTTTTACATCCGCGTCTTATTATCTCCATTGTTTGTTCTACTCTTGTCCTCGCGTTGTCCGAGAGTTCTACTCTGCTACACAGTCTGTCCACTTCCAAGATTAGCCGGTTAGCATTCAATTTCCGTGCGTCCCATCTGCGACTGCTCGTGTTTTGATTGTCTTCTTCTACTCTATTCCTTGAAGCAAAGGTGTACGATATGTACTGGTGATCACTGCCCGTGTATATTTCCAGGACCTTCCAGTCCTCGACTCTGTGATACATGCCCTCCGAGACCATAGTGATATCCGGAATGGTGCCCTCGCAGCCTGGTCGTCTGAAGGTGGCTACGCTCCCCTCGTTCGCGAAGACCAGTCCGGTTCGAGCTGCCATCTCCACAATTCGCCTGCCCCTTGGGTTGGTGTTCCGCATTCCCCACTCTACTGCTCTAGAGTTAAAATCTCCTGCCACTATGAGATTGCCGCCAATCTGCGCTATTGCGTCTTCGATTTTGGCCAATTTCTCCTCAAATGTTCCCACGTCATCATTGGGAGTTAAATAACAACTCATCAGAGTGATCTCATCAAACTGTACCCAGGTAAAACAATCTCCCCTGCCTGATCTCCTCGGTCGAGGACCCTGGTTATCCGTTATCCATATAGCTGCCGTAGATGTTTCATCACCCAGCCAGAATCCACTATTCTTCGACGCATATTGTTCGCTTATGATAGCTACGTCAACTTCCTGCTCTCTGACTATTTGCGATAGCAAAGAAAAAGCCACCTTCCCTCTGTGCATATTCAGCTGCAATATCCTCATGCTGCCTTTCGCAAGCTCATCTCACAGCCCCGCGATCCCGGGAGGTGTTGCAGGGATTTTCCCGACTCCGCGAAGCAAATACAACACCTTGGTGTGCTTCGGCATTCCTTCCTTTTATGCCCTTTTTCTCCACATTTCATACATAGGCTTGATCTGTCCGGCCCATTACATTCCCACCGTCTGTGACCACTTTCGAAGCATCGGAAACATCGTATAGGTTCCTCTCTGACCATTATCCTACAGTTTGTCCAGCCTATTCGGATCCTCTGTAGTTTCAGAAGCACCTTTGCACAGCTCGTAGAGGTTGTTACGAAGGCCCTTTTCTGCTCCCGGTTGTTCGCGCCGGTTAAACGAATGGATATATCCGGATTTATACCGCCCGCTTCTCTCTGTACTGCCGACAGGACTTCCTCGTTGGTTGTGAGGGCATCTAGGTCTCGTATCTCCAAAGTGACCACCGGAGTAAGCTCCTTCACGGTTGCCTCCTGATTGAGAACGCTTTTCAGATTCTCCCTGAACTCGTCCCTTCTGCCTCCCTTACCCATTTCGATGAGTATGGCACCCGTTTTAGTCTTCCGGACGGCGCGTACTGCTATCTCCGATTCCTCTGGTTTTATTTTACTCCGTATGTTCCTCAGAACATCAGCGTAACTGTGCCCCTCGGTTGGATGGATTATCACCGCTTCTGGACGGTTTTTTACAGTTTTCTGTCTCTCCTTTTTCTCTTTCCTTGCCGATTTCTTGCTCTTTACTGTACTCCATTCTCCATCCACTAATGTTTCCTTGAGCTGTGTTGTGGTCTCCGTGGGTTTTGCTTTCGGCCTCTTTTCTGGCCGGGCCTCCGCCGGGCTTGAGGCGCCTCTCTTGTTGAGGGAACTTACAGGTGTGGATACGTCACTGTCGTTCCTTTTACTCTTGGCGTCGTCAAGGGTCTTGCTAGCTTCTTTTTCCCTTTCTGCAGTCTTCCAGTTCTCTCTGTAATTCTTCATAACGTCAATTAGCTCCTCTAATTCCGATACTCCGCTCTGGACCTCCATACTAATGTTCCTAGCCTTCGTGATTGCCGCCCTAATCTTGCGGATAACACTTTGGCACTTAG
This sequence comes from Sarcophaga peregrina, assembly GCA_014635995.1. Taxonomy (NCBI): domain Eukaryota; kingdom Metazoa; phylum Arthropoda; class Insecta; order Diptera; family Sarcophagidae; genus Sarcophaga; species Sarcophaga peregrina. Next base: position 87,848,356 of record CM025793.1, read on the forward strand.
TGAATGTCTCCTCCTCTGAGTTCCTCATCTTGCATATAAACTCCTGTCTTGGAGAACTGTGTCCTGAACGAGATTTCTCCGTTCCACTGTGTGCTGGCCGCGTTGCGCGCGAATGCGCATCATCCTGCACCAATTTTGGTGTCGTGCCGCTCTTCTCAATCCCAGCACTCCTCAAGCCTGCACTCTGAGGATTCTCCGTTGCCTGGGATTTTTTCGCCGGTGATCGCCGGATTCTTGGGCTGCTCATGAAAGCTACTTCCCCTTGCATCATCTCTTCCACTTCCAGTATACGATTTTTATTCATTTTTATTATTTGGGTTCCATCTTCAAGCCGCTATCTCATATCGAATATGCAGTTGTCCCTTAAAGACCCCGAGGGTGCCTATGGTAATCAGTGAGGTCCTCGCGAGGGTTGACGCAAATCCTTATGGGAGTTTGCGTTCAGAGCCAGGTCGAACACTAATTAGGAGTCATCTCAACTAAACCTGCATCGCCAACTAAATGGCGACGATAATCGAACGTACTTGAAGCCCTGCCAAGGGTTTAACGGAACGGAGGCGTCTGCAACATTAACCTGAAAGCCATTTCGACCAGTTTTCACCCGGTGTACTCAGGTAACAGAATGCAACAAACGTCAGCCCACTTGCGTCATCTTCACAATCGATCTTCTAAACATAGCCAAGGTCGCGCCAAATCGTCAATCTCGCCTTCTCACATTAGCAAGTACCCAGCGGATGCTGAATACCAGTACCCGGGGAGCGCCTGATCTAAGATACGGAGGCTGTGAGCTGCTTGGCATGTACCTGCAAGGATATCACTGGGTTTTGCCAAGTTAAAACCGGACAGTGGCGTTGCCTTGCAGTTACATACCCGCTCCCCAAAGAAGTCGCCATGGTCTAGTGAGTAGTGTGTTAGCTTATTAAACAAAAGGCCCGGATTCGAATCTCAGGTCAGACATGAAAACGAAAAATATTTCTTCGGCGACTTCCTCTCAGCAGATTTCTGGCAAAGACTCTAAGAGTAAAAATGGCCATGAAAAGCTTCTCAAAAATCTGTCGTTCAGAGTCGACTTTAAACTGTAGGTCCCGCCACTTATGTATAAAATTATCACACACAACATAAGTAGTGTGAGAAACTAGGTCAATAATCCTGACTGAAGGGCTGTAATGACCAATTATGTTATGTGATTATTATGTATGAGGATTTAAGTAACTATTGTTAGTTCAATTTCCATTAAAGCTTTAATAATTATGAATATAAAAAAATTGTTGGGGCCAATTCCTATATGTTTCTCTCAAAGAAACTGAAAAAAAATATTAGGACAACCAAATTTCCATAGCTTAAAGTTAGTTACCATCAATATGTACAGCCAAGAATTTCTCTCGTAAGCTGAACTCGCCAACCTATTACTTCTTTCATTCGGTCTAATGATGGTGGTGGTATTTATAGCTCGTGTTCAAGTAATATGGAAGCGAACAAGATGGCCTCAATTTGCTGTAGGTGTGGTATGTGACTTGCTTTCCATACTTCTAAATGTCTAAACTTCTAATAAATGCTAAAAATATTGAAAACTATTTCTCCGTATAACGTTGGTCCCATATAGAAATTCATTCATTCAGAAATTCTCGATTTTTTTTTTATAAAATTTTAATAAGGAGGTGTATGTATATGTGTGTTTAATGTATTAGAATAATCAATTTATAGAAAATTATGAATTAGGGCCTCTCTACATGAGACCAACGATATGAATTTTAATATTTTTCAATTCTTTTGATTCATTTTGTTAACCCACTGTGCATTTCACATCTGGCAATAAAAAGACTTCAACGCACTGTCGTATTTTCAACGTTGAGCCATATATTACTTTTCATAACCAGCAGCTTTAGTATACTTACTTATAACGCCATATTAATATAATATCGAGTCTCGAAACTTTTGCTATACCAAATTTGTTTCTTTACGGAAAATACCGCACGCGTAAAAACGCCGTATAGGAAAATTTTATTCAATTGTGTTGTAAAAGGTCAAATATTTTAATTTGAAAATGGGTGTACAAATTTTACCAATTTCTCCTGGTGACGGTAAGTAAAAATATATTGAAAAAAAGGCATTCCTGGCGAGTGCAATGTTATATTGAAGTGTTCAATAAACTAACCTATATTTTTCTTACATATCTCTCTGTGTAAATGTGTGTGATTTGTGTATTATTCTTTTGCACTAACATCGAAATACTACGAATACTGTTATACAGGTAGTACTTTTCCAAAGAATGGACAAGTGGTTACAGTCCACTACACCGGTACCTTGGATGATGGCACCAAATTCGATTCTTCCCGGGATCGTAACAAGCCCTTCAAATTCACCATCGGTAAATCTGAAGTAATCCGTGGCTGGGATGAGGGCGTGGCCCAATTGTCTGTAGGTCAGCGTGCCAAATTGGTTTGCTCTCCGGATTATGCTTACGGCTCCCGTGGCCACCCTGGAGTTATACCACCAAATGCTACCCTTACTTTTGACGTGGAACTACTCAAGGTAGAGTAAAAAGAAAAGTTGATTGAAGTGAATGAATTTTATTTTGAGTCAGTGCAGCATATGGAAATTGAAGAAGATGCATTTAAAATAAAAAAAAAAATAAATAAATAAAACCTTAAAACAACAACATCCCACAAGATTATTCAAAATATATATGTAGTAATACACTTTATTCTACTCTATTTAATTAGATATAAAGAATATACAATTTTAATAATACATATTTAAAAACATACTTTATCAACTTAAAATGAAAAAACAAAAACCAAACAAACTTACAAAACAACATAAAAATATACCAACAATTTTATACTATCTTATACATATTAACAATATTAATGTATTAACAAGAGGATGAAATGTCGGTCATCCTTTTGTTAAATCTTTTTCTTTATTCTACAAAAAAGTGATGATGAATACTGGGGATTACCAACAACTCTAATCCCCTGTCTAAAATAAAATTAGTATACTATTAAAACAAAAAAAATACAAACAAAATACACAATATTATACCTATAATAATATTGGCTTAATAATAATAAATGCTTTTCTTAATTGTATTTAGCTTAAATCTTATAAAAACCATACTTTATCTTAATTGTAAGCAAACTAATATAATAATTTTTTCTAATCTTTTTGTGTGACAACCTGAAAAATCAAACATGAATTAAATACATCTTAGAAAATCGTCAGAAGTTCAAAACAAAATGCATTTTCATTTCTTAAAAGATATATTGGAGCATGTAAAAATATGTCATGTACTCTTATTGTTCATCAGAACCAAGCACAAATTGCGAATATTGAAAACAACTATTGGACATAAAACAGTCATGGAGAATTCAGTACTACCAGAACGGGTTGCGGTTGGCCATTCTCCTGTCCATTGCAAATTTCAGACACAGATATACAATTTTTATTTCCTATCCAACTATTGATGACTTACAGCTTTAAATCAAGGCCAAGCTTAGTTCAAAAGATAAGAAATACAAGAAAAGCAATTTCCTCATCTTTGGCTTATAAGATATGTGGTATCATATCCATTTACTTTCATAGAAGGTTGGTATGAGGGAAATCTATTTATTTATTATTTCTTTAAAAGGTGAATTTAGTAAATTGTACTGCTTATCACTCATACCATCTGGAAGTCCAATTAATCAAAATATCTATAATATCAGTTTTACGCCTTTGCCCAGCGAACCATTGATCCAATACGATTCTTCATAAGAGAAATGAATGAAGATAGAGAAAAGGAAAAGAAGAGAAGAAAAGGAGGAGATTAATTAGCAGCTTGGGCTAGTTGAGAGGTGCTAGGGCTTCATAAGTGTAGTCGAACTCTCACCCTCGTTTGTTTTATGTCTGTTGCTTTTTGTGTAGTTCCTCCGTTTCCCATTCTCCTTCCCCTTACCTACATTCCTATATCCTCTATTTCCTTCCTCCCCTAAGGGCAATGTACAATGGGTAAATTTCGAACTCCGGGTACTGTGCTTGTCTTGACCGACAGGTGCACGACCTCTAACCTAACCTAAGGAGGAACGTGAACAGGAAAAAGAAATAGAAAGAAAACAAGGAGAATATAATAATTAGGTATTGTCCCCTATAGATAATTTATCCTTCTGAAATTACTAGTCTCTGTACCCTATTATATCTACGCCTTTGCAAACTCTTAATTCGCTAAGCAATTAGACCCTCTAAATTATCAAACAATTTAATATATATAGTATTTTACCTAAATGGAATGATACAAACTATGCATAATAAATTAACTGGGCTGAAAAATTGTATCCAAAATGATTTAAAATTATTTGGCAATTAAAATTTAATTCTTTTGAAACACTGTCACAAGGTTGTCTTTTATTATTTATGAGTTACTCTGTTTAATTTGTATGCGCTATAAAAAACGGGAGTAAATCAAACAAATAGGAAGAAAAGCAAAACAAAGTAACAAAAAGAACAAAAAATTCAATCTGTCAAATTATTTGCAACAAGCAATGGAAAACCGTGAAAATTGCTGTATAAATTAAGAAAAAATCATAGAATATTATTAAAATTAACCACTGAAAATATGGATAAGTGTTATAGTTGTAAATAAAATTAAAAGAGTGCATAAATTAGTTTATGTTAAGCTAATACAATTTATGCAGAAAAAATTCAAATCTATTGTAAATTTGTGGAAAGGCAAAGAACTGCAAGCAAAAGTAATTTTTTTTTTTGTAAAGTGTACGAGAAGACAAGACACTGACAGTGGTGACAAAAACAAAGACTACGGAATTTGAAGGCATTGTTATTTATATTCCCTTATATTTCGGGGTCAATTTCTTATTACAAGACTACGACGATATTAAAAGCGAAATTCATACAAGGCTATATTCCAAGATAATGGATAACATGATGAAGGTTAAGGATCAATGTCATAGTATTTCTACAAACGACAAGGTCAATGCAGAAACTTTGTTTGTGTTGCAGCAACAGAATGGCGATGATGCCATAATCATAGTAAATGATGTTTCTAGTAGTACATGCGACATTAAGTGCAAGGATGATGAAAGTAACACATCCAGTGAACTCTTATTAGAAAGCCTTGATGATAGTAATGGTAAAATGATTTACCATTTAAATATGTTGCCTGATGAAATGCTGGAATTCATTCTAACATACTTGCCGCCCTACAAAGATTTAGAAAATTGCAGTTTAGTTTGTAAGAGATGGCATGCAATTGTAAAAAGTAAGTGTTTAATTATGGTTTGAAACTTTGTTTTATAGCTTTCGTTTTTAAAAATAAGTTTTTAGTTTAGTTTAATTGTCTCAACTTGCTCTTATTCTATATAGTTGAGGAATGAATGCAATAACGAAAACCTTTATAGAAAAGTGACTTCTCAATTTTTAGGAATTTTGTAAACATATTTAAACATATCTATACAATTTTTCATTTCTGCAGTAAATTGCAAATTCATAAACATCGTATTAATTTATATATTTTGGATCAATTCCAACATATACATATATTATATATTACAATCATATAAATAAAAAATATTACTTGCATGTACATATGTATTTATTTATTTTACAGAGTATTTTTCTCATAATATAACGCTTAACGTCCTTTACTGTTTAAACAATCAACAAAACAAAGAATTCCCTCTCAATATAATTTTACTTTGTGTGAATTGTTTAAGTTCTAAATCGCATTCGTATTAATTGTTTTTAGTTAAAATATTTTCAACATATTCGGTGACATAAAAATGTTAGAAACTTAAATTCTGTTCTATTTTTTTGTTCATATTTCTTATTTCAGACCTAATACGGCGTTCCAAAATTAATCTGCATAAAGGTTTACAAGATTTTCGTCTGTGTTGGCAGGTATTTTCCCAACAAACTGCCGCTTCCATTGAGGCCAACAATGGCAGTATTTGCAATAGCCCTTCAACACCCGTCATTGCTGGACGTTTCTCCCATTCGGCTGTTCGGCATGGAAACTCTATGTATATATTTGGTGGTGGTTCTTCATCCGATACAACATTTAATGATTTATGGCGTTTTGACTTGTCAGAAATGCGTTGGGAGCGCCCTTTATCAATGGGTTCATATCCGTCGCCAAAAGGCAGTGCCTCGATGGTATCGTGGAATGATCAATTAGTATTATTTGGCGGTTGGCGGTATCCTTCCCTACATCCACCATATCAGCCGTGGTGTTTGTTTGATGAACTCCACTACTATGATTTGTTTACAAATCGCTGGTCTGTGATAATGACAATGTCTAGGCCGCCACCAATAGCTGGTCACTTCGGCTAGTGTTCATGGTGATATTATGGTAATATTTGGTGGTTATCAAATATCGGACGGCGTCAATTCAAATTCGAATGAAACTTGGTGTTTGGATTTAAAGGAACATCGTTGGTGGCAACCATTGTTTGTGGGTAGCATACGACCTCCAGCACGTTATGGTCAATTTCAACTAGTATTAGATGAACAACATTTACTTATTGTTGGAGGCTGTGGCGGTCCTAATAGCGTCTATTCTGATGCATGGCTTTTAGATATGTCAAGAGATTTATGGACTGTGGAAATCGATACCAGTACGTAATAAAAAATTTTCGGCTTCTCATATGTGGTGCAATCCTGCCTGTAAAATTGACTCGAAATTGGTTGTTTTAGGGCCAACTCCAAATATGCCTCAAGATTTTCAGTTGATGAAGCAAACTAGAGTTCCTGTAGGTGGTGGTCTTCCCGCTCCTAGGTTGGTGGCACACAGGGGGCAAAACCAACACAATAATCCTTTGAATAGGCCAGCCGGTCAAATGGGAAATCCTAATATGGTAATACGAATACCAGCTCATAACCATAATCGTTTACACAATAATCGTGTGAATGGCGGAGCCGGTGGCATTGCAAATATTCCACGCGATGGGCCTGATGATCAATACTTTGCGCAGAGACGAGCAATTTTAAATCAACATCAACAGAATGCCAACAATAACAACTTTGTTAATAATCAGAATCAAAATAGCAATTTTCAACCTCGTAGTGGTAGTATAAAGGAGTTACACGCTCCTCCAGAAGAAAAAAATCACAATCGTCCATCGACTTCGAATGCAGGGTCACCTCGTTTAAATGGCTCTTCCTCCATACGCAACGATAACGATTCGCCTCATCTTGGTATTGGCTCTAGTGGAAATAGCAGCAGTGGTCTTGACCAAGAAGCGGCTAGTCGATTACAGAGAAATCTCGCCTTAAGATGCCGTGAAAATGAGCCTTTACTGCCTAAAAGATTTGATGAACTATTCGAAGATCCTTTCGTATGGCTGCTTTCAACGTACAAAACCGTCCACGATCCTTATCAAAAGATCACAATGAACGTATACGGCGCATGGAGGAAAAAATGAACGCATTGAGGAATTCCCGTCGCAATGCCATGGTAGAGCAGAAATCCATTAAAGAACCATCGCCGAAACGAGTTAAACGTAATGTACTCTCTCTGTTTGTTTGCGATCTCTCAAATGCTCTTTCCGAATTCGATCCTTACTTAGAGTGGTTAGAATATAAGAATTATGGTGTCATACCAGGAGCACCTGAGCGTCTAATTTTATCGACAATGGTACCAGGACATGGCGAATTGATTTTATTTGGAGGAGTCCATAAAGAAACTTTAAGTGAAATTACACATCAAGTTTCCTAACACGGTACATTTCTTAAGTGCTACCCCGGGATATCGTTTAAAACTAAATTAAATTTAGAAATTTGAAGTGATCAGAAGAATATGAAATGTCTACTGAATTTATAAGATGATCTCCTAAAACCTTTTCTGGAGAAATAACTACCAATCGTACAAGATTAAACTAAATTATGCTTATGTTAAACGTTTTTATTATGCACTCGGCTTCTTGCAAATGGTTTTTATTTCCAATTATTTTACTTGTAAGATAAAGAATTTTGAATATCTTATATGAATTCATACGTATATTATTCTTAATTTTAAGCCATTGTTTATTTCTTTTAAAATTCTTTGTTAACAAAATACAAAGTATTTTTGTTCAATCTAAATCAGCTGTTTACACTGCTCTACCTAAAAATTTAAAATGCGATATTAAGAAAGATAATAGTAACTATAATAAAATAAAGAAAACGGCTGCTATGTAGCATGCTATTATAAATGAAAGTTTTTTTGTTGTAAGATTATATATGAAAAATATACCATGCTGCAGGAATCTTCCAATTGGAGTCAGTTTTTAAAATTAAATTTGTTTAAAAAAATCGTTGAATTTATTTTTGACAGCTGACAGAAAGTAAATTGAATTGAAAATTTCCAACTAGCAGTTAATAAAACTGAAGGAGAAAAATGGTCAATTCATATGAGGAAATTTAGCGTAAATAAATTGTGGTATACCCGTTTTAGATGAACCTAGCAGACAATAGACATTCTTATAAACAAAATTTATTTAAATTTTATAAAAATTTAAATTAAATTCTCAAAGGCTAAAAAATATTAATTTTGCTTTGCCAACTATAATGAAATGTACTGTAACAATCTGGCTACCCTACAATTCACTGTAAACTAATAACACCACCTGCCAAATTTAGTATTCAGTTGCTGAAATTCAGTGCCTTTTCATAAAATCGCCATCTTGAAAGTATTTATAATATTTTTTTGGAAGAAAAGCATCAAATTATTTCTTTTCTTCGCTGACGTGAAGTATTTATTAGTGTTTTAGTGAAAAAGAAAATATATTAAATAACTTTAACAATACTAGTGTATACAAAATATATTAAGACTGAAATACTTAAAGCATTTTATAAAGTTTAAGGTAAGTTTTACAAACAATGAAGGAAAAAGATTATGTCTAGCAATATGGGGTTTTTTTTTGATGACGATATAAAAAATTCTCTACATTTTTTCCTGTGAAATAAGATAAATAAACCATTAAAATTTATAAAAATTAGTGAGAAATCTTTGAAATATAGTTGGTAAAAAAGAAAAAAATATAAATAAAAGCAATTAAATAGTAATTTTTACAAATTAAAAAAAGAAGTGCAAAAATATACACATACATACAAACGTTTTATAAGTTCGCACATTTATATGCATGCGTCTGTGGGTACGAGATAGTGCGTGTTTTTGTTTATGTATAGAAAATATTGAAATTAAAAATGACAATTGAGTATGTTAAACGAATGTGTGAGTATCGTATCTTGATATGATTAATAAAAGATAGGAAAACCCTAAACAACCCACTTTTTCTCGTTATATGTCGCGTTTGTGTTTGTTATTGTTTTTAAATATGGATTCTAATATTTAATGCGCAAATATACCTATAATAAAAACGAAAAAGTACAGAAACTATTTTATATTCTTCTTATATTCCCAAAAGCATATTATTGACGTTTTTTATTTATATTTTTTTTGTTTTTTTACAGATATAATTACTGCTTAAATCCAGAAAAAAAGGCACAACAACAATAAATTGCTAACACGAAACGAATTGAATACTTGTAGTCATGGATATCGCTACAAGTACCCAGCAAGAGAATGAACAACGGGTTGCCGAGGAATATTTATCTAGTTTATCGGATTTGAACTGTAATAGCAAACCCTTAATCAATATGTTGACCATGTTGGCCGAGGAGAATATCGAATATGCATCTGTCATAGTTAAAGTTGTCGAACAACATATAGCCAAGGTTAAAATTATGTTCTTTTTTTATTTACTATTCTATATTTAATTGGAATTTAAGAAAGTTTTTCGAATACTAAAAAGAAAAGTTCTTGTGAATTTCTTATATTTATAAGAATATTTCCGAGAAACTAATTATTACCTACAGTATTAAAATGTACTTCTTGGAAAGAAATTCATTCTATACGAAATTCCTAGGAAAAATAACGTGTAAAAGTCTTTAAAGTTCAGAAAATATTTAAAAAAAATCCGAATAAAATCAATTATTTTCAATTCATATACCTGAATTATTATGAATTGGATTTCATAATTGACTTTAGTAAAGAAAAATTAAATTTTACACTTTAACACAAAGAGACTTTCAAAATTGTTAATTCGCATAAAATTCGTAAAATCGTTAATTGTCATAATAATTAAGTCCAGATTTTGTTTAATTATATTTCATTTAATATATTAACTGCTGGATTAGATTATGATCTCTTTAACAACAATTTCAATCACCCAAGTTAGGTTAGGTTAGAGGACATGCACCTGTCGGTTAAGACAAGCACAGTACCCGGAGGTCGAAATTGACCCATTGTACATTTTCCTTAGGGGAGGAAGGAAATAAAGGATATAAGAATGTAGGGAAGGGGAGGGAGAATGGGAAACGGAGGAATTACATATAAAGAAACAGACACAAAAGAGGTTGAGAGTGCGACTATACTTATGAAGTCCTAGCACCTCTCAACCAGCTGAAGCTGCTAATGAATCTGTGGAGAGCCTTGACGTCGGCTCTCGAGACAGAACTCAAGCTCTGAAAGAAAGCCCTGCCAAGGATTCTCAACCTACCAAGGGCTGGGCAGTTGCAGAGGAGATGTTCGACTGTCTCCAACTCCTCCTCATCGCAACATACCCTGCAATAGTCCGGCTGGAACAGATCCCCGTCAGCGACCTAATCTCGCTGTGCCCCGTGATAAAACCGACAACCAACCTTAAGCTGGCCTTAACCAAGCCCAGCAGCCACTCTGTCCTCTTGCTGTCCACAGCAGGCCATAGACGCCTAGAAACAGAACAACCCCATCCGTTCCCCCAACGCCTCTGCTCTTCGCTCCTGACCCATCCATCGATGAGGCCATAGAGGTGGCACACTAGGGGGTCAGGACCAACTGTTAAAATCGCCACCTGAATCACCCAAGTTAAGTTATCTGTACATGTCAAGAAAAATGACACACACAACTGAAATCCGGTCTTATTTACTTTTATCATTTAGCAAGTACGAACGCTAATATTCTATATAGAACAATAATTTTTACAACAGCTCCATGTTTTGTTTTGATAATTGAAAAAAGAGACTGAAATTTTGTATATTTTCCATTAAAATTTATCATAAGTTTTATTTTGTCTCTCCACATTGAATGTAACTTCAATGTAAAGTGTTTGATTTTATTAAAAGTTTGTTATCTATCTGGTCATTCAGCCTCGCCTTGTGATCACTGTATCTTTTAAGGCACAACCATTAAATTAAAAAGTATAAAATATAATATTGCAGGATAGTTTTATAAATTTAAATAAACTGAAAATTATATAAAAATTAATTAATAAATTATCATTATGTCATTTACTTTTTAAAGATTATTTCATATAAATTTTGCACGTGACTATGCCTTAGGTTGTGCAACCGTAGGCTCCATACTTGACATAAGTTTTCTATCATCACGGCCTAGATCTCACCAACTGTAGCTGTAATGTTATTTTTCAGGGCTAGAATTAAGGCTAGTTTGTTCCTGTACAAGAGAGAATTTACCTACCTATACAAGAAATAGTCCAGTTGGAGTCGAATCGCATATTGTCAGAGGTCAATGACCTCCTCCAAAACGTAAGAATAAGCGACATCAAAGTCTCTCTTGAATAGGTTCATTACATAAAGTTCCGTGTGGCGTATGACACCGTCTTGTTGAAAACACATGTAAACCAAGTTAAATTCTTCCAATTTTGAAATTATCGCTAAAACGAATCCGTCTATGTTGGGTTCCGGGATATGGTGGTAAACTCCGTAGAGTTAGCGGATGCTCTCGATAGATGAGGTTCACTTTCTGAGGGCGATTTGATAATTGGTCCTTATCCCCCAATGTGCCTCTTTTCATAGATTCATAAATACGTTGAGCTGGTTGAGAAGTGCTAGGGCATTAAGGCTTCCTCACCTACCTCTTCTCCTTTTCCAATTTCCCTATCTCCTTCACTATCCTCTCTTTTCTAGGACGTATTTACAATGGTTCATTTTGACCTTTGGGTATTGTACTTGTCCCAATAACCAGTACACGTCCTCAAACCTAACCTAATCCAACATGTACATTGTATTATACATTGTTGTAGTTGTATCTAAGCTCATTTAACTACAATATATGTTATGCATGATATCATGCCGGTGATCATGACAACCCTTCAGTCAGGATTATTAACCTAATTTCTTACACCAATTATGTTGTGTGCGTTAATTTTATTCATAAGTGGCGGAATCTACAGTTTAAAGTCGACCCCGAACGACAGATTTTTGAGAAACTTCTCAGGGTAATTTTATTTACTCTCAGAGTTTTTGCCAGAAATCTGTTGAGAGGAAATCGCCGAAGAAATGCATTTTGTATTTTGTTTTGATGTCTGGCCTGGCGCCTACTAGACTACGACGACGATATAATTCATATTAAAAACTTGGTTAACAGTGAACTGGGGTTTATTTTTTTATAAGTTGGGTTAATCCGTGTTGTCAAAGCAGTGTTTATGGCTGGACAAAATTTTATTATGTGTATGCTGGCACCATACCAACAACTTTCGCTATAAATTGGTCTCATTTCACCCTAAACTTAGCTGCCAATAATTTACATTTTTTCATACAAAATTTATAGTGAAACGTGCTGAAGGAGTCAATAAAAAAAGTTTTGTCCTAGTAAAATTTTATTTAACTCTTTGAATTGAAAAATTATGTATAAAAATTAAATTAAATTAAAAATAATACAAAAACATTCATCCATTAAATGGGGACTGGTATTATAAAAATGAACTATGCTTGTAAATCTTTCAAATATATGTTTTCATGTCAATTATTTTCTTTAAATACTTATTTTACGAATCTTATGGATTTAATTTAATTTATTTTTAGTACTTTTCCTACTCCGCAAAGTAAAAAATACAAGTAATAGTGAAATATTGGAAATAAATAATAGTAAACTTCAAGAGGAAAGGATCCTAAGCCTAAAGTAATTTTTAAAATTAAGTTATAGTGATAAAAGATGAAGTAGTTGTTGTAGTCTAGTAGGCAGTAGTCTACGGATTTCTGTCAAAAACTCCCATATTAGGCTTGCTAGCTTGTAGTTTATAATATCCAACTTTTTTTTTAATTTTGTAATTTAATTCGTAGTCTATTCTACTACTGGATAGAAGTATTTAAAAACAAATTAAAAATATAAAAAAATTGGTTTCAGAAAATAGAATTTGAATTGACATCTGATACATATCAGCTGTATTTCATTTATAATCAATCCAAATCAATTTTATTATTTTATTAAGCACTCTAATATTGCAATATTTTAAATGCTATTTTTAAATATTCTTAAAATTATTCCAAGAAGTACATTAAAACGCATTAATTGATTAAAAACAGATGTATTCAAGAACTTAAATTCCATATAGAAGATAATATAATACTTTTTTAAAACAATATTTCAGCCCTCTTAACAAAAAAGAAAAAAATAAAAACAAAATTAATAAACAAATATACTCAAAAGAAAACTTTTAAAAACAAATAAAAATATGTTAAACAATTGCATAAAATTGTTTTATTTCGTTAAAAAAAACAAAAAACAAAAAATTATTGCGTAGCAAAAGAAAATAAAAAAAGAGAAGTTTTAAAATATTCTTGTTAAATCACATGTTTTAGCATAAATTCGAAAGAATGTGATGATTTTAGATTCTTTTTTTTTTTTTTGCGTGTCACACCAACAAAAATTGTTATTTTTTTATACTTAAAACAGGTTCCTCCTGAATTTAAATTGCCAATATTGTATTTAATTGATTCAATTGTAAAAAATGTAAAGAGCACTTATGTGCAACTCTTCAGCCAATGTATAGTCAATATATTTTGTGGTGTATTTGAAAAGGTGAGTACAATGGCTAATTCCATAAATAACAAAAAAAACTTTTTAATTTTTCCAATTTGATAATCGTTATTCATTAGGTGAACGAAAAAATAAGAGAACGTATGTATGTATTGCGACAAACCTGGAATGAAGTCTTTGCAGCTCAAAAATTATACGCATTAGATGTTAAAGTTAAACGTTTGGATAATAATTGGCCAATCACGGCTAAACAGCCATCCATACATGTTAATCCGAATTTCCTAAAAGTAAGTTCTTTTTTTTTTTAGAATGGAAGTTAAAACGTTTAACTTTAAATATAAATAAATTTATAATTTTCCACTTAGGTTAATTCAGCACAGGCTATACCTACAGAAATGGAGAAAATTCTTCAGGATAAAACGCGTGAACTGTTGGAGTTGAAGAAACGTAAATTAGAGTTAGAATTAGAGGCCACTAAGAAACATTTGGAGGAACAAGAAAAGCAATTTTCTAAAACAACTGAAAGTGTTATACCACCAGTTGAAGCTTTAGTTGCTGTAAATTCATTACAAAACGTTGGTATACGTGGTCCTTCAATGCCACCCCAAATGATGCCCGCCATGATGCCAACCAATTACATGGGAGGGCCACCAAATATCGCTGTTAATCCCGCCATGAGACCTGCTATGTTTCATCCCAATATGAGAGCTTTTAGACCAAATCTACATCCTAATATGATGAATTCTCCACCACAGGTAAGATATTTACTTAAAATTAAATTTAAACAGACATATAAACATAGTATTTATCTGTTACAGCAGGGTATGCCTCTACCAAATATGCATACTGGTGGCCCGGCTGGAAATACAAATAAACCGAAGGTACATCCAGTGAATTCGGCTTTATTGAATTCGGTTAGACATCGGGATCCACGTTTACAGCGTCAGCAACAGCAACAACAACAGCAAATGCAACAAAATCAAAATGGCGATCGGTCGAATCAACAGAATGTTCGATCTTCGCATAATGATAAAGATAAGCATGAACGCAATCAGAAAAATAACCATAAATCACCAACACGTCTTTCGTCAAATAGCAATAATAGCCGTTCTTCGGGAAGTCGTTCGGGTAAAAGTTCCCAACGCGACAAAGAACGGGAGCGGGATCGTAAACGAAGCGAGTCGAAAAGTTCTACTACCTCTTCCTCATCTGCTGGCTCGACATCTGCCAGCAGTGATCGGAAAAAGGGCTATTCCGGTTCAATAAAATCAGATAAACACACTTCGAAATGCGATAAAGATGCTTTTGAAATTGCACCTTTATCGTCAGCATTTAAGCGCAAATCCACTTCGCCATTGTCATCACCATCGAAATCTCGTGACTCCAAACGTTCCAGTAGTCATAAATCACATAATACATCACGCAGCAAAACCCGATCTCGTAGTCGTTCCCCTGATGAAAGAAAAGCCGATAAAACTTATGGCGATGTTGACCTTAGACGTACCTCAACATCGTCCACATCGTCATCGATGTTAATTTCTCCCGAGAAACGATCTAAAGTATTAGAGCCAGATCAAGAAATTGCTGTCAACAATAAGGAAACATTATCAAAGCCTTTATTAGTTAACACATCAACTAATTCAAACAACAAAGAACTAGACAAAAGTAAGAAATGTCTCCTTCTGTATATTATAACAATAACAAAACTATCGTTATGTATTTTAAGACTAAATGATCATTTATTTCGAAATATTCCTAAACAACCCCAAAGAGTTTTCGTTTACATAGGCAGGGCCTTTTAGTTATGAGTATGAGTGGAAAGTGAGTTAGTTTTGCAATGAATTTTATTTCATTGCTTGGGTTAGATTATTGTTGTTCTGTTTTTTTTTTTTCTTCTTCTAAAGACTGTGATTTTAACCATACATAGTACGTTTTATTAGAAATAATCATAAGTTTATATAATATTTTTATAAGAATTTAGAGATAAATTGTTTTAAAACTTGAAATAAAATGTTTTAAAACTTGCCCATTCTCGTTGTTTTAATTCTATACTTTAAACGTTTATTTCCTTTTCTACATTTTACTTTTGCAAACAAAATATAACTCTTTGGGGTAATGTTTTTATAAAATTAACACTTATAAACTTTTAATTAAGAAAATTAATAGCAATTAAATTATAATGAAAGACTGTGAAAAAAGATATCTCTGTGATATATAGAAAAGAAAACCTCTTAAGTGTAAAATGTTAAATTTTATTTAAAAAAAAACCAATTTTTTTTTTTAAATATTGAAAACAAAAGGAAAAATAAAAAATAATACATAAAAATACAAAATTCTAACAATGAATCACTCACATTTAATACATTCGAATTAAAAGAAAATATAAAAAAAAGAAAAAATTACTTGTAATTTGGCAATGTTTGGGATTTCGCTAACGATTATAAATTTTTTTTATTTTAAATCATCCATCAATCAATATTACTTTATTCGTCAGCGAAATAAAAAGCAGCAGCCTTTTATGTAAAAAGAAAAAAAAGAAGAAAATATTTGTAATAGTAAATTCTATAATTTTTGTTTGTTGTAAAAGTTTTTAAGGAATTTATTTAGTTTTTATTTACATTACATATCTATTTATATTATTTATATTTTTATTATATTTTTTAATTTTTTTTTTTAATTTTGGTGATGATGTTTTTACTTTTTTTTTCTGTTGTTTTGTTTGTTTAATGCTGCAGCACTGTCGATTATTATTATCTTTCCATTTAATTTTTATTCAAATATCGGGTGTTTGTTTCAATTCCTATGTGTTATTAAATTTGTTTACATTATTATGCAGTTTATGTTCTAAAGGCTACAACATTTTAGTGGTTTTCTTTACAAAAAAAAAAGGAATAAAATTTCAATTTCATGTACAGTGGTGATCTTAAAATTAGAAACGACTTAGCAAGTTGTTTGTTTGTTAATTTGTTTTCAAAAATTTGTTACTTATTTTAAAACTAATAGTTAAAGTTTAAGTTAAAATGAGTAACAAAGTCTTGAAAATAAATTAATAAACTTACAAGCAGCTAAGTCGTTTCTAATTTTAAGGCTACCATTGTATATGAAATAGAAATTTTATTCCTTGTATGTTTATTAATTTATTTTCAAAACTTTGTTACTCATTTTTACTTAAACTTTAACTATTAGTTTTAAAATGACTTTTAACTTAAACTTTAACTATTAGTTTTAAAATGAGTAACAAAGTTTTGAAAATAAATTCACAAACATACAAGGAATAAAATTTCAATTTCATATACAATGGTAGCCTTATAATTAGAAACGACTTAGCAGCTTGTATGTTTGTTAATATGTTTTCAAAACTTTGTTACTTATTTTAACTTAAACTTTAACTATTAGTTTTAAAATGAGTAACAAAATTTTGAAAATAAATTAATAAACATCCAAGTTGCCAAATCGTTTCTAATTATAACGCCACCACTGTATAAATTTAAAAAATTACATTTTTTTTTATCAATCCATTTACTTTGTTCATTGAAATTAACACACACCCCTTATTTTTTAAAAAGAAAAAAATTATATTTTCATTTTCTTTTCTCGTTGATTTATATTTTGAAATTATAAAAAAAAAACAAAAACAAAAAAAAAAACACTTTAAATACGACTATTATACATAATATTGTAAATTTCAAAAATCCCTGTAATTAATAGCAACGCCAGTAACTGAACCAGTGACAGGTTTAATGGACATAGATTTAAGACCACAATTTAATGTGGCAAACTCTTCAGTATCCGTATCCGTAACAGTATCAACGGCGCCAACAACACACCCTAGACAAGGTTTAAACTCCTCCTCTTCTTGTACTTTCTTCTCTAATAAACAGAATATAGATTTAAAAAATAGTAAATTCACGTCTATAAATATAACAAAGACAACAACTGCACCACCAACGAATTCGAATTTCTTCATAAATGTGGACGATGACAATTTATTAACGACGACAACGACAAGTGCTAAAAATGTAGCGACATCATCACCTAAAGTGTCGTTTAAAATTCAAAAAATTTTTAATAAATTAGAAAAATCTACAGAAAATCTATTATCACCTACAACAACATCACCATCATCATCATCATCGGCGACTGCAGTGAACTTAAAGAATGAGGAAAGCTGCCAAGTAAGTAAAGATCTAGAAGAGGATGGTAAAAAGAGGTCTCTGGCGCCAATCAAAGATGAAGAACCCTTAGCCAAGAAGAGTAAATCGGCAAAGATTGATGCGTAAGTATTATAATGACCATCAAATAAGCGACAAGAAACTGTGAAAAATTAAAACTTACTTTTCCAGTTCAAATTTTCTCGAAATTAATGCAATTGATTTTATATCTTAACGTTTTTTTTTTTCTGTTTTGTTTTGTTTTCTGTTTTTTTTTTTTTAAATACAATACGGTTTGCAGATTATTTGGTTCAGAGGATGTTGACTTAAGAAAACTTATACCTCCCGTAATACCAGCAGCTAATAATGATGATGATGTAGCTCCACCACCACCAGCCATTAACATACTTAATGATTCATCAACCGGAAACAGTGAAAATTGGGATAATCTAAAGGTTATTTCCTGTTAATTTATTTTATTTCTGAGTTTGAAATTTAAATTTTTTTTATTTTTAGACTGACAATAAAAATTCTCCAGCTAAAGCTAAATCGAGTCTGGAAGATGTTCGCGCAAAACTTGCAAAGACAGCGAAATTAAATAAACTATCGAAACTAGGTAAGAATCAAATATCATTTCCTTTTTTTTTTTTAACACAAAGCATATGTCTACTGATGTCCTTTATTTATTTTGTTAGATAAACTGACAAGAGATATTGATCAACGCAGTAAATTGGCGGAATTACAGATGAACGATGATACTCAGGAGGCAAATGATGAGAAAATACGCACCATGATTACACAAGCCCAAGAGCTGTTAGAATCAAATTCCATTAGTCAAGATCAATATAAACATCTAGTCAAAACGGTAATGTCCATAAATGAAACCAATAAACTGAAGGAAGCCAAACGTCGGGAATCCCTTAATGCCATTAAACAGAAACTAAATGATGAGGGTTCCAATGATTCATCTGAACGCAATTTGGCTATGCAGGCTGTTCTAAAGAAACGCATACCCAAATTAAATAAGGCCCAAGCACTTAACGAACAGAACACCAATCTTGACTCACAACACAGTGAAAGTAGTGGTGGTGGCAATGCAGAAGATTCTCCACGTTTAGAGGAAAAGCAAGATTCTAACGATGAACCACCGCCATTGCAGGGTTCCACTCGAACAAACAGAAGCAATCGCGATAAACGTGGACCAAAAATATCCAAGTGGGGGGATCGTGTTGTAGATCAGCCGAATGTTAGTATGCAAATGGGAGGACCGCCTGGCCAGCTACGTCCTTGGACGTCAAATAATAAGCGTGGTATGCCCACGTTTCGTGGAAATGCTCCCCAAAATATTCGTGTCCCTTGGTCAATGGGCGCTGGAAATGTTCCACCAAATGGGCCACCACATTTCGGCAAAGGTATGAACGCTATACGTGGCAATATTTTACCACCAGTTGGTCCCCCCGCAGCGCCTATGATTCCTAAACCGTGTAATTCCATTGACAATCCCCAAGAAGATCTTGTACGTACCATAACCATAGATGGTGCTGCCAAAGAAATTCGTTTCTATGACCAGGTGGCCATTGTTTTTATGGAAGTTGATCAACCCCGAGAGATTGGTTTTCAAAATGGTCAACGTAGCATTTGCATTGACAATAACGAACCGGTTGTTTTGCACTTCAATGATGACTATAAACCCGTGCAAATAGATGGTGAGACCTACAACTTGCGTTTTGGTTTTCCATCGCGTGAGCTCTATATTGATGAGCATTGGTATGAAATATATTTTGGTGGTCCACCCATAAGTGTGCCCATACGAAACCAAATGCACATGCTAAAGGCAGAGGGGCCGCCACCACAAGTTAATATTGGTCCTCTAAGACGAGATTTGGTAGTTGGAAAAATAAACATGATCGTTGATGCCCATAATGTAATACCTTTATTCCTGGATGCTCGCCTACAGACATTTAAGTTGGGCGACAAAGAGCACACCATTCAATTTGCTGACTGTCTGCTAACTGTTCTGTTGGACGGAACACCAACTCGTGTAGAGTATGGCGGTTTGCCTAAAAGTCTATTTTTGGGAGGAACAAAATATTTTGTGCGTTTTGGCGCTTTGCCACAGGGTGTAGTTGCAGGCAAGGTTCAAATTAAAGATATGATATACGTTGAAACCAAACCAATTGTAAAGGAGGATATCTTAGATGCTGATGCTGTAACGCAAACTGTTACGACAGATACTGAAATTAATCCTGTTGAATTACAGAAAACACCGGCACCGGCTTCGGTGCCTATATTGCCAGCTGCGGCCCTTAGCAATATAAATATTGATGAACTTTTCCAGAAACTGGTCTCCACAGGTATACTGGGCGGCGCTAGTGGTATACTTCCAGCTATTAACACAACCCCGGCTTCTACAGCTCCATTAGTAAATAAAGGTTCTGAAGTTGATAAGGCCGTTACAGTGATCTCTTCCGAATCGAACTCAACAGAAGAAGTTGCTCCTCCGCCACCACCAGTTCATATTGAACCTATAAAACCCATTGACTTGTCCAAACCTGAATCTATAAAAACACGTCAAGCTGCCATTGTTGAAACATTATTCTCTGGCATGCAGTGCAGTAGTTGTGGCGTACGCTTTCCACCAGAACAAACCATTAAATACAGTCAACATTTGGATTGGCATTTCCGACAAAACAGACGAGAAAGGGACTCTTCACGCAAGGCACATGCTCGTAAATGGTATTATGATCTCAATGACTGGGTACAATACGAAGAGATCGAAGATTTGGAAGAACGTGAAAAGAACTTTTTCGAATCTCAACAAACCGATCCAGAGGTAATGGATGAGACATCTAATCAACGGTCAACGAATTCGCCTATACCAACGTGTCCGGCTGGAGCGGATGACGTGGATCGTGCTTGTGATATGTGTCAAGAGAAATTTGAACAGTTTTATGACAACGAACTCGAAGAATGGCACTTGCGCTCTGCAATAAGAATCGATGACAAAATCTATCATCCTCTATGCTATGAAGACTATAAGGTAGGTCAAGTTTAAGTTAAATTTTTGTATTTGTCCATTACAGTGTGATCTTCCACCTTTTTAGGCCTCTCTTAATCCACCTGCAAAACCAACAGAAGACGATGAAAGTAAGACTGTTGAAAACAATGAAGTGTCCCTCATTCAAATTGACGATGATAATGCCGTTGATATTGTTATAAAAGTTGAGGAGGAAGAAAAAGATGATAAAAGTAAGTACAAAATCATGTTAAACTATTTACTTAGATTCGTGAACAACCAAAAATCAATGTATTAAGAAAAGAAAATTCGAGTCGAGCATGCATGTATCGGATATCATTTTTACTAATTTGATTTTGCCTTTAAAAGAAAATCCAGCCTCTTCAGATATACTGGATGATGAAGATGACGATGTTATTGTGTTGCCTAATGAAGAGCCGTCTGTTACGGAAATCGTTGACGATGACGACGACGACGAATACGTGCCGGCCAATGTGACACGAGAACAAATGGGTCATGTTGACGAAGAGGATGATGGTCAAGGAGGAGAACATAACGAAACGGCCGAGTCAGATGTTGAAATACAGGAGCCACACATTCCATTCACCGATTTGGATACCTATGAGGAGAAAGAATTACCGGATGGAGATGATGCATCACAAATGTCCTTTATGAATGTGAAGATCAAAGAAGAGCCTAAAGATAATGATGAAGATGAGGATGATGGTTTTGAAGATGTAGGTACTGTGGTTTTAGCACCTGAGGAAATATCCATAAATAGTAGTGGTAAGTCATGAAAATTCAGTGTCCTACATAGTACAGATATTAAAATCGAATCGTTTATGTTGTATTACAGAGGAGACCCAAACGCAAACTATTGAATCTTCTAATACCGCTTTGTCACCTATACCGGAAAGGCCAGCCTCTGCAGCCTCATTACATAATCGCAATGAAGATATCGAATCCCTATTAGAACCACCGGTCACTGATTTAAATATATCAATGGATGGTAATATAGAAACCGGTGACGAACATAATCTGTCCGCTGCCGGCCCCGTTCCTACTGTGCCCTTGGCTAGTTTAGTTAATAAGATAAAAATAAATATAACTAAAAATATTGTAACCACAAGTAGCAATACTAGTAGTAGCAATAGTAGTGTACCAACGTCTTCAACGTCGTCTCAATCGTCTGCCTCAATTAATCAAACAGATAGTTTAGGTCATACTACTAGTACAGTTTTCAATCCTATACCAACCATATCTACCATACCCGTACTGTGTGGTGGAGGAACAACAATTAGCTCCATTTCGACCAACAGCAGTATGCACAGCGGTGGTACTGATTCCGGCATCTACTCTGATCGCTCGTCAATGGGTGCAGTTGGGGAAAATAGTGTAAGTACGATTTCAGTAATTGGCAGCTATGGCAGTACTGCACCCACAATAACTCATCTAAGTCGACCATTGGTCACTGTTTCCACACCTGCGCCTAAACCAGCTACCCCACCACCACCGCAGCCAATAGAAGAAACCATAACATATGAACTAAAACCTGCCCTTCAAAAAGCAAGCCTAAAGAAGAAGGAGAAAGTGGTTTGTGGCAATGAAACGTCGGGACTTTGTTCAATTATGTAAATCTTTTGTAGTAATCTTGTTAATCTACAGTTGATTTACGTATGTATTTCTTATCGCCCGCCCCCTAAAAACAAATGAGAAATGCCCTTTTTGTATATACAAATATATTTATATTAAACGCGTTGATATCGATCAGAAAACAAATGGCCAGTGGCCGGCCGCTACCTGCATTCGTCATCACATAATTCGTTGATTAGTATTTAGTGTCTCTATATGAAAATATATATTTTTTTATTTCATTTTCTAAGTTTACCTTACCTTACCTTACCATACCTATAATCATTATATTTAACTTTGCACCGTATGTGGATCACCACATACTTGATGTGTGTTTAGACGAGATCTTCAGTTTACATATTGCAGAATTTTTTCCTGTTTTGATATTCTTAATTTGTTGTAAAATGCTTTCAATTTGCGTATAAATAGATCGCGCAGAATAGCTTCCAAACCAGATTGAGTTTGGAAATATCCAATATTTTATTTGTTCACAAACTTCCCTTTCCTTTTACTAATTTTTAATTTATTAATGAAAATATACATGAAAACATATTTAGTAAAATAAATAAAAAGAAAAAAATATATTTAAAAAAAAAAAATAAAACAATTTTTAAATAAAAAGGAATATTTAAAATCTTAAGCGTATTTGATGGTTTAATATATACATACATACATACTTACATATATAGATATTTCTCTCTGTGGATTCAAATATATTCAATAAATAAATATACATATGATGATAAAAGTTTAAAATTAAATATTGTTTGCTTTTTTGTTTTTTGTATTAATATGAATACATAATATTCGCATACATCCTCTTTAGTTGTATTCGTTTTACCACCGAGAGCAATGAGGAGGAGGGAACTTCCATTATTATGCCTCCTCTGGTCAGACAGAATGATGTTAACACTTAGATGTAGAACATCTGAAAAGAAGTTCAGAAGGCTTATAACTTTGCATGCATTAAAGAAAAAGAAGTTGAAGAAGGAGTGGGCGTGGCAAGTAATATAAGAATATGAAAGTCTTGGTCCTTAACTTTTATTTCATACCAAATTTATGGCAATTGGTGTTGTATAAGATAGTTTTAAGCATTTAAATTTAATTTTCTTAAATATCTATAAGTGGGCGTGGGAAATATAATAATAATTATGGCTAGAATGAAAGTACATGTTTTTACCTTTTATTTGATACCAAATTTATAAAAATTGGTGCTCTGCTTACAAAGTTATAAGACGTTAAAGAAAATACTTTTTTTTACACATACAACAACAAAAAATGTTTGCGAAAATTTCATTTCAAAAATTTTGTGTATTCTACCAGGCGAACAGAATTGTGTAGCAGGGGGTGGTTTGGCAAAGTATTTTCTTTAACTGCTTATAACTTTAGAACGCAGGCACCAATTTTTATAAAATTGGTACCAAATGAAAGCTACAAATATCAGCTTTCATTCTCATTATAAATATTACAATTTTTGCCACGCCCACTTTAAGTAAATTAAATATAAACTCTTATAACTTTGTCTAATCAGCATCAATTTTCATAAATTTGGTAGCAAACGAAAGCCTAAAGTCTAAACTTATATTTTCTTCTAATACCCAATAGTGCCACGCCCACTAAATCATGTTGAGATGTATTAAATGTAAAAGCTAAAAACTTTGCATATATCAAAGAAAAAGAAGGTGTAGAAGAAGTGGGCGTGGCAAGTAATATAAGAAAATTAAAGTCCTGGTCCTTAGATATTATTTGATACCAAATTTATGGCAATTGATGCAGTATAAGCAAAGTTTTAAGCATTTAAATTGAATATTCTTAAATATCTTTAAGGGGGCGTGGCAAATCTAATAATACTTAGGGCTAGAATGAAAGTACATGTTTTTACCTTTTATTTGATACCAAATTTATAAAAATTGTTGCTCTACTTACAAAGTTATAAGAAGTCAAAGAAAATACTTTTTTACACATACGAGTACAACAACAAGAAATTTTTGCTAAAATTTTATCT
Organism: Sarcophaga peregrina; assembly: GCA_014635995.1. NCBI lineage: Eukaryota > Metazoa > Arthropoda > Insecta > Diptera > Sarcophagidae > Sarcophaga > Sarcophaga peregrina. The sequence goes on from CM025793.1 coordinate 87,872,952, forward strand.
CAAAAATTTTTTGTGTTCTACCAGGCGAACAGAATTGTATAGCAAGGGGTGGTTTGCAAAAGTATTTTCTTTAACTGCTTATAACTTTATAACGAAGGCATAAATTTTTATAAAATTGGTATCAAATGAAAGCTACAAATATCTACTTTCATTCTCACTTTAAATATTATTAAATTTGCCACGCCTACTTTAAAATATTTAAGCAAATTAAATGTAAACTCTTATAACTTTACTAGTTTTCCATCAATATTCATAAATTTGGTAGCAAACGAAAGCTAAGAGTCTAAACTTATGTTTTCTTCTAATACCCAATAGTGCCACGCCCTTAAAATCATATTTAGATGGATTAAATGTATGAGCTTAAAACTTTGCACATATTAAAGAAAAACAAGGTGAAGGAGAATTGGGCGTGGCAAGTAATATAAGAATATGAAAGTCCTGGTCCTTAGCTTTTATTTCATACCAAATTTATGACAATTGATGCTGTATAAGCAAAGTTTTAAGCATTTAAATTTAATATTCTTAAATATCTATAAGTGGGCGTGGCAAATATAATAATATTCAGGGCTAGAATGAAAGTACATGTTTTTACCTTTTATTTGATACCAAATTTATAAAAATTGGTGCTTTACTTACAAAGTTATAAGACGTTAAAGAAAATACTTTTTTTACACATGCAACAACAAAAAATTGTTTCGAGAATTTCATTTCAAAAATTTTTTGTGTTCTACCAGGCGAACAGAATTGTGTAGCAGGGGGTAATTTGGCAAAGTATTTTCTTTAACTGCTTATAACTTTAGAACGCAGGCAACATTCTTTATAAAATTGGTATCAAATGAAAGCTACAAACATGTACTTTCATTCCAACTTCAAATATTAATATTTTTGCCACGCCCACTTTAAGATATTTAAGCAAATTAAATATAAACTCTTACAACTTTGTCTAATCAGCATGAATTTTCATAAATTTGGTAGCAAACGAAAGCCTACAGTCTAAACTTATATTTTCTTCTAATACCCAGTAGTGCCACGCCCACTAAATCATGTTTAGATGTATTAAATGTAAAAGCTAAAATCTTTGCACATATTAAAGAAAAAGAAGGTGAAGAAGAAGTGGGCGTGGCAAGTAATATAAGAATATTAAAGTCCTGGTCCTTAGCTTTTATTTCATACCAAATTTATGGCAATTGATGCTGTATAAGCAAAGTTTTAAGCATTTAAATTTAATATTCTTAAATATCTATAAGTGGGCGTGGCAAATATAATAATACTTAGGGCTAGAATGAAAGAACACATTTTTACCTTTTATTTGATACCAAATTTATAAAAATTGCTGCTCTACTTACAAAGTTATAAGAAGTTCAAGAAAATACTTTTTTTTACACATACAACAACAAAAAATTTTTGCGAAAATTTCATCTCAAAAATTTTTGTATGTTCTACCAGGCGAACAGAATTGTGTAGCAGGGGGTGGTTTGGCAAAGTATTTTCTTTAACTGCTTATAACTTTAGAACGCAGGCAACAATCTTTATAAAATTGGTACCAAATGAAAGCTACAAACATGTACTTTCATTCCAACTGCAAATATTAATATTTTTGCCACGCCCACTTTAAGATATTTAAGCAAATTAAATTTAAACTCTTGTAACTTTGCTTGTTTTGCATCAATTTTCATAAATTTGGTAGCAAACGGAAGCCTACACCCTACACTTATATTTTCTTCTAATACAGAGTAGTGCCACGCCCACTAAATCATGTTGAGATGTATTAAATGTAAAAGCCAAAAACTTTGCATATATCAAAGAAAAAGAAGGTGTAGAAGAAGTGGGCGTGGCAAGTAATATAAGAAAATTAAAGTCCTGGTCCTTAGATATTATTTGATACCAAATTTATGGCAATTGGTGTTGTATAAGCATAGTTTTAAGCATTTAAATTTAATATTCTTTAATATCTATAAGTGGGCGTTGCAAATATAATAATACTTAGGGCTAGACTGAAAGTACACGTTTTTACCTTTTATTTGATGCCAAATTTATAAAAATTGGTGCTCTGCCTACAAAGTTATAAGGAGTCAAAGAAAATACTTTTTTACTTTGTACAATAACAAGAAATTTTTGCGAAAATTTTATCTCAAAAATTTTTGTGTTCTACCAGGCGAACAGAATTCTGTAGCAAGGGGTGGTTTGGCAAAGTATTTTCTTTAACTTCTTAAAACTTCGTAAGGAGAGAACCAATTTTTATAAAATTGGTATCAAATGAAAGCTACAAATATCTGCTTTCATTTTCACTGAAAATATTACAATTTTTGCCACGCCCACTTTAAGATATTAAAGCAAACTAAATAAAAACTCTTATAACATTGCTTATTTAGCATAAATTTGGAAGCAAACGAAAGCTAAGAACCTAAAATTATATTTGGAAGAAGGCTCGGTGCGGTGATCGATCAATTCCACCTCTACCCTTGCCTAACAGTGGCGGTATTAATCTAGACATCATCTATCGTACCTACGATTAGATAAGTTAGCGCTATGCTGGATCTAATTGCGAGACAGAATGATGAATTGAAGTCCACGTCATAGATAACTGTTATCTCATTGGCAGACGTATGAGTAATTACACAATTTGGCCAAGTTGCTGTTAAGGAAACCAAGATGTCAGGCTGCATTCAAGGGATCGATAGCGAATGAACTGGGTTAATTTTAAATGGGCTATTAATAGCTTTGAGCCTTTTAAATTATCTGACTCAGAAGGCGTTTTAGAGGACCTGCTTCAGCACGTAGGGTTTATAGCACGAATACCATGTGGACGTGTCTAAAGAATGTCTCCGTTTGTGTAATATAATCGGTAGATGGAAAGATTTGCTTGTAATGTTTATAGCGTTAGTTTTAATCCTGGAGAGACTTATCAACCTATACTTGAGGCCAATATTGATCAGTCTCTATGTTGCAACATGCTTCCGTTAAGGGTAAGTCATTTAAAACCCCTTTCCAAGATGTTACAAGATTTGTTGAGGCTAATTTGGCCAATAGTGAGCACACCTTCTAATGCTCTTACTTTTTTTGGCCGGGAAATGATGTGGATAGGGGAAGCAGAATCCGATTCAACAGAGCTCCTCAACGACATGGACATTGTACAGCGTATTAATATCCAGCGGCTGCGCTGGCTCGGTCATGTCGTTCGAATGGAGGAGGATGCTCCGGCGAGACGAGTATTTGATGCGGGGATCCGCGGAAGTCGGCGGAAGTCGGCGACCTTGTATCCGTTGGAAGGACCAAATCGAGGAAGCCCTGTCATCGATTGGTGTGACCAATTGGCGTAGGCGCGCAAGCAGCAGAGGCGCCTGGAAGAATGTGTTGCGGCAGGCCGAAATCCGTTAATCGGGTTGTTATGACCAATTAAGTAAGTAAGAGGAAGCAGAAACGTTGGGTTAAACACCTCTCCTGTAACTTTCTTTAATGGATTGAATTCTCTGTCGAGGCTGAGCAATTGAATTGTTCTGAGATTTGTAATGGAATTATCGCGGCTTCTATTTCTTTATTTTCTTCCTTTTTCTTTTATTATTCTTTTCTTTCTCTTGCGAAGAAGACATGGAGCAAATTGTTAATAAGTTAAAAACAAAATATAATTTAAGCGTTTTTCTTTGAAAATGAAATTCGACAACACTAACATGTAATGGAAAACATCTGACTGTTGGAATTTGTTTTTGTTATCTGTTTCGTTCATCAATTCTCCATTCACATTTGCCTTTTATTAAATGACTTCCCATACATTTAGCCAAAAGAAATTCATACCAACTCCACCGGAGAAGGTAGTTTCCCTTTGGATCACGAAAGTTTATGTAAAAAATATTATTTACTATACATGAGCTGTTTACGTCACAGCGAAGATCAAAGTTCCCAGTGCCGCCAAGAAGCAAAAGAATATTTGGATTGCCGCATGAAAAACCAGTTAATGGAACAAGTTGAATGGTCCAAATTGGGTTTTAATGAAAACGTTAAAGATAAAAATAATAAAGGGAATCAATAACAATAAAATTATATAAAATGAAAATAAAAAAAAATCTGATCATAGCCTGTACCGGTAGTGTGGCCACAATTAAGTTACCTTTGCTCATTGAGAAGTTGGAAAATGCTCATGCGGATTATAGCTTTAATGTAAGTAGTTTCCATTTTGTTATTCGAATGTAGATTTCACCAGAAAAACATTGTTATTCTTTTAGATTAAGGTTATTGTTACGGAACATGCAAAACATTTTGTAAATTATTCAACAATTCCCCAAAATATTGACATCTTAGATGATGAAAACGAATGGAAAGCATGGAATAAGCGTGGCGATCCAGTATTACATATTGATTTGGGTAAATGGGCAGATATGTTGGTTATTGCACCTTTAAGTGCTAATTCATTAGCTAAAATGGCAATGGTGAGTGATACTTTTTTAAATTGTAATACATATTATGGGGTGCATAACTAAAGGTTAACTTAATAACGTGGGAGAACTGTTTTCGAACTGATGTCTCTTAGGTGATATTTTCGACTCGCCCGATCACATATAATTTCTATGTCCTAATCTGGAAAGCAAAGCGATCCGCGCTTATCAGATGGTTTGCAGTTAGGGTCTAATTCAATTGTATTTTAACGCAACCTTACTGATACCTTGTCGCCTCAGCAGGTAACAGGTTTCTTACAAAGTCCTTGTCATACTAGGGGGGCCATGGCATAATCGACCTCCCTTCCCCCTCACTTGTGGAAACTGTATGCACAATAACAAAAAAAAAAGACAAGAACATGGACAAGACAACAGACTTTAATGACAACCTGACGATTGAAACTAGACATGACTGCTTCAGCAATCTCCACTTCAATTGTAGGTATATCAGCAGCAACTCGTTTCCTTACCGTTCGCATCTTCCCTCTCTCTTTCCACCTTTCCTAAAAAAACCTGCACAATGCACTGCATGAGTAGGGCATCCCCTGAGTGCTGGTTTTACATAAAAAAAATATGCATGGAGCCACTTGGACTATCCGGTATTTAAAACTTTGAGACTTTACACTCTCATTTGGGAACTGATATTAGGACTCTCCTGATGTAATAGGTTTACGTTACCTATCCATCGTATCAACATTCACTCTCTCACTCTATTTTCGGACAACCGAGTGATCCTTCAAATCTACAAACATATACACGCCTAATATGAATGAAAAAAAATGTTTACTAAATCCAGCATTGTTGATGACACAAGCTAATAAATTGTAAAACTCTTAAATTGTCATATACACGCCTAATATGAATGAAAAAAAATGTTTACTAAATCCAGCATTGTTGATGACACAAGCTAATAAATTGTAAAACTCTTAAATTGTCCTTATTTCTCTATTTTAAGCATTTTATATACATAATTGGTCATTAGAACCCAATCAGTCAGGATTATCGACCTAGTTTCTCACACCACTTATGTTGTATGTGTTAATTTTATACATGAGTATCGGGACCTACAGTTTAAAGTCGACTCCGAACGACAGATTTTGTGATAAACTTTTCATGGCTATTTAATTTACTCTCAGAGTTTTTGCCAGAAATCTGCTGAGATGAAATCGTCGAAAAAATACTTTATTTTGTATTTTGTTTTGATGTCTGGCCTGGGACTCGAAGCCTGGCTTTTACGTCTAATAAGACAACACACTACCTACTAGACCACGGCGACTACAAAGTTTAAGCATTTTAACTGATTTTTTTTTTTTTTTAAAGAATATATTAAAAGAAAATCACAAATTCGAATATCTTTTTCAGGGTATCTGTGATAATCTTTTACTGTGCGTTGTACGTGCATGGGATTTCAATAAACCATTACTTTTCTGTCCAGCAATGAATACGCGCATGTTTGATCATCCTGTAACCAATGAGCATATAATAAAACTTAAATCCTGGGGCTATGATGAGATACCAACAATATCAAAAACTTTAATGTGTGGTGATACCGGTAATGGAGCTATGGCTGAAGTTGATACTATTATTAAATATATTTTAAATAAATTTGCTGTAAAACAAATGGAAAATAATACAAATAATTCGACTGTATAACAGTTAAAAAAATTTAAAACTTCTAATAGGTTTTTTTTATTATACTTGCCTTTTGTTTTCATAAATGAGGGCGCGGTTGGCTAAGGTGAGTAGACTGTTTACACGGTCCATGGAGATCTCTCTGTAGAGAATAATGTTTCAAGAACTTTTTTATTTTTTGTGTTATATTATTAAATGTATTTTTATTGAATGATAATCATTTTTTCTGATTTTGTTTTGTTTTGTTTTTTTTTATCTTTTTCATATTTTCATTTAATTCGTATAATTATTCATAATTTTATGCGCGGTGAGTGCATCTAAGAGCAAAAACTTTCTTCAATTATAATTATTATTTGTTTGTTTGTTTGTTTCTTCATTTTTTATATATATATATATACTTTTTTTGTTTTTTTTTATTTGTTTGTTTGTTTATATAATAATTTTGCTTAATTATTCTTTTCAATATAATAACTATGTTGAGTATGTCTAAACATTATGAACATACCTAAAGTTATTGTAATAATGTTGTAAATGTGTATTTTTGCATTTTACTTTTTCTTTTTTCTTTTAATTATTTTGTTTTGTTGTAATCATAGCATATTATAATTTAATTTTAAACATAATACAACTTTTGCTTAACCAATTGAATATCTTAAAATCTATATAAAAATATATATTTATACTTAAAATATTTGTAAAATACACAAACTAAATATTATTACAATAAATTTTAATTATATGTAGTAGTAAAAATTAAATTAAGAGTAAAAAATTATAACAAACAATTATTTGCATTTAAAAATAGATAATTAAATTAAAACAGAATATGTATGTTTTGTATTTACAATTTATTATATGTTGGTTTAGTTTTGAGTCGTTTCAAAATGTTACGACAAATTAAAATTAGAAAAATTATAAATAAATAAAACGATTTAAATTCAAAATTCGAGCCCTCACTATACGATATTTTTTAAAGCCCATATAGAATTTTATTTATCTAGCGAATAAATGTGTAAAGCCGTCCGCCGTTTGTCGCACATAATAACGGCCGAATGAACTATTAAAAGATGCTTCCTTCCGATTTACTTATATGCAGTTTATGGGAAAATGTTTCGAATATAAAATAAAAGCTATTACAAATTATTATGGTTCAAAGCATTCAAAGGGAAATTTCGAGGAAAAAATAAATACAATATTATTAATATTACAAACTAAAAAACAAATAAATATTAAAGTTCCCCATTTATATATTTCCTTGTCATAATATTTAAACATTTTGTATAATATTTCTGTCTTTAATAATTAAAATCATAGTACATAAATACATATACATAATGCTCCTTTATTGCCACATAGTCATATCTCAAAAAAACTTGAACTTGGCAAAATGCGATTTAAGTTTTCAAGACATAAGTCCTATGATCTAATTGCCGCAAACACTTTTTGCTATAACTTCGGTTCAGCTTGAGATATAAACTGATTTTTTTCAACATGTACAGAAGGTCTAAAAGTGCAGTTTTGCTTAAGTAACTACATATTTTTAATTTTTTGAGATTTAACTATGTTGCAATAAAGGAGCGATATGTATGGTCTGGTCTATGTACTTGCATAGTAGTGAACCTTTTTGCCTGCGGTTGTTATATTATTGTAAATAAAATTTGATTTAATTTTTTATCACCACACCACTTCGCCTTAATAATGCATTTAATAGTTGCTGATTTGTTAAAGTTTTTTTTTATCTAGTTAAGCTAGTTTTCATCTCTAAAATAAAATTTGAAGACTCTCTATAACATCATTCAAAAAGAAAGTTAAAATTATAAATCATTGATGCATGACCTCACTTGAAAGGAGAAAATCTCCTAAATGGAAGAATATTCCGACTTATAAATGAGACAATGCCATTGAAAATGGAAGTAAAATCTATTTCAGAATATCACGTGGGGATTTCATGTAGTGAACACGTCATCTCCGAAAATGATAGAAATGCAATAATGATATGCAGAATCCTTGGGGATGCACAAGATGTACAAAATGGTGGTCCGACCAATAATAACTTATGGGGGAATTGTTTGGACAAATATAACGAATCTAAAAACAGCTCAATTGTAGTTGGACAAGATACGTACACTAGCAGTTGTTGGTAATTATACCTATTACGGTGCAATGAAAACCTAAATACTCTCTTAAAACGGCGCCCATTTTGTGGTATACAAATGGGTTGATAATGGATCTAGGTACAGCAGCGAGAGCTTTTGGTTCCAGACTGAAATAATCCGAGTCCCCGAAGAAACGCACAGTTATCTTCCAAGCGGAAGTCTATGTCATCGTAGGATGTGCTTAATTTAACTTGAAAGGAGATAGAAAAGACAGCAATATTATCTGACAGTCAGCACATCATTCACTCTTGACTTTTATGAGGTCAAATCGAAGATGGTATGGTAGGGAACATATTGCTACTTTTTGCTGCGTCCTGTGGAAATTCTCGACAATGAGCCATCTGATTGGCTTGGGGAACTCTCCTGTGGAGTGTGGGCGATTGCAATCTGATCGGCTTGAGGATCTCTCCTGTGGAGTGTGGACGATTGCTTGGAAAGCTATGCTTAATGATAGGGAAGTTAAAGAGAGGTTAAGTCGAAATGGGTTTGATATAATCAAAACGTTTGTTTTGTAATTATTATATAAGGAGCACCGAGTTAAGAAATAATAACAGACTGTTAAAAATAACTTACGGTTGATAACTCTGAATACACTACAACGATGAGAATGAATCATAGGAACGCATTTTTAGAATCTTTGAGCTATTAATGATTTCCAGAAGGTAACAACTTGATTCCTCCTGATTACTGGGAAAAGAATTGCACCCGAACAGCATTCAGCAATTTATCAAGGCAATAGGCTCGGAGCTGACATAGTTAGGATAGCCTATATAATATATTAATTACTTTTAATTACGTAAAAAGAGTTTTGCTTCAAAGTATTTTATACTATGATTAAAATTATGAAATTAATTATTTTGCTTGTTAAAATCTAGTTGTTTAGAGGCGCTAATTATATTATTTAAAAATGTAATGAATAATGAAATTAACATTTTTCGAGTAATACAACTTTGAGAATAAGTTTCTTTCTTATGGTGTTGTAAGCATACCTTCAAAATATTGTGGAAACTGATTTTAATAGAGAAAGTAGTTAATTACACTTTTTAATTATGGCATCCTTATATAAAAAAACTTTTTAAAAGATGCCAAAAATTTTTTTTCTTGCTTCTTGCTTGTAAAGTTATGAAAATTATGGTATTGGCTTTTCTATCTAAGTCATTGATGTACTCTCAAATGAAATGTATGCTCAAGAAATAAAAGTTACGAATTCAATTTAAAAAATTTACAAATTTTTAATTCAATTTATCCTTGTCTTCGTCTTGGAAATGTCTGTAAATATGTTATAGAATAATTGATCAGAAATTAAAACTTAAAAAGAAAAAAAAAAAAAACAGAAAAGCATGAAGAAAATATTAATTTCATACTTTGCTTCTTTTTTTTCTCGCTATGGCACAAGTGTTTAAACTTCAATAGTGACCCCAGTAAATTTTATATTTCAAGACTTTAGTTTTTCAATTGTCTTAACAAACAGCTGCCTTTTTTTGTATATGTAAATGAAAATAATGAGTTAAGAATTTGAAATATAAAAGATTCGAGTATGAGACTCGTGGACTATAGTATTTCAATAACATGTTTAAGCTATTGAGATCACATATGGGTATACAAAAAGTTTCCAATTTGAAGAGAGTTTTCATGTTATGTCACATTTGTTGAATACATTCATTTGCCTCTATACAACTAATTCTCTAAATATTAAAAAAAATACGAATTTTTAACATAAAATTTAGCATAAAAGAATTTTAAGGAAACGGAGCAAGATAAAATAAATCGATCAAAATAATCAAAATAATAATATTCCGTCTGCAAATATGGATATGCGTTAGCCTTGTACAATCATGTGTTAAAGGAAAAAAAATGTGTCTAGTTAAAGAAACCACAATACGTTTGAAATAAAAGGAAACAAAATTAAAAGAATCTAAATTTCTATATAAAAAATAAAAACAAAGTATGTATGTACACAAATAAATAGGAATGCACTTCAATTAACGGGTTAGTTAAAAACAAAAAAATATTCGAATTAATTAGGTTTAAATCTCAAATTATAAACTATTGATTTGTGCAAATATTTATGTTGTTGTTGTTGTTGTTAACTATAATTTTTTTTTTTGTTAGATTTCTTAAGTGGGGCTTATAAAAGGGTTATCAAAAAAGAAAGATGAAATAATTCTGAATGGTGAAATTGAATTTGAATTTGAATTTTTTTTTACTTGCTTGCTTGCATACTTTTCACAATGGAAAACAAAAAGTACTAGAATAACTAGAATCCGGAGTGCAGGAGGTTAATGATATATAAATGATACGCAGTATGATTATCGTAGTATATTACAAATTACATAATTTATGTATAATGTGTGAGCGAATACTGTTTTCTTTCTTTTTGCTGTTTTGCTGTTGTTTTCTTACTGGAATTAACTACCGTCGTTTCTGCTGATGTCATTTTTTGATTTCATATTTTATAATGGCATATTTGTTAATTCATCTAATTACACAAGATACACATAATTTCGATGAACTTATACAATCATCATGACAAAACGCTCCACATTGTTGGCATATTACCATGGCATTTAAGGAACAGGCACAATTGTTTGCATCTGCACTGTTAGTGGGACTATGACCACTACCACCGCTATTGCTACAGCTACTGTTGCTGTTGCCACTATCAAGATGTTGATGATTCGCCCGGAGGCCTACAACACTACTGCCCCCGGTTAGAATACCGGCAACACCACTACCACCTGTTCCTGGTGTACCGTGAGCAGGTGATGTTGTTACTACATAATTTCCACTACCATCAACCAGACCTGTGGCTGTTGTATCACCAATACCTTCAATATATATATTGCCTATAATAATAATATTAGAATTAAATTAATTTCCAGAATTAAAATTAATTTCCAGCAGAAGGAAAGATAAATAAAAAGACAACGATGCAATTTCGTTTGTTTTAGCAATCAAAAACGTGGCTTAAACAATAGTTCTGCTTAAAAGTCTGCGAAGAACTTATGTTGAATAACAATTAAAGTAAAATCGTTGTTGTAAGTTAAAAGATTAAATAAATAAAGGCAAAAATTAAGCATCATTTACTAAAAAAATTATGAAGTCTATTACTATTGCTCGCAATTTTTGATTTCTTTTTTGTTTTTTTTTTTGATTATAAATTATGTATGTACTTACCAGTAGCCACATTTCGTCTCACAATTTGTGTGGCGGTATTTGTTGTCGGATTACAAACTGTATTATTGTGTATGTCTTGTAATGTATTAAATAAATCTACATCCACTGAAGCAGGACGCCCGCGTCCTGTTATAGAAATACCATTCATACCATGTAATTGATTCTGTTTAGGTAAATAAAACAATAGTTCTCTTAAAATAGAATTTTAGCACGTCGTACAAACCTGATTTTGAGGAACTGGTGGAGCGCTGGAAGCCCGAGGGGCCTGATTGTCGGCAGCACCGACATTGGCCCGATGCACTAAAACGTATTGACCATTACCATTGTGATGTATATCGTGGGTAGCTTGAACATGTGCCAAATGTTGTCCCGCTTGTTGACCAGGTGAAACACATGGCTGCTGCATTATGGTCACCTTTTGACCAACACCAACACCCACACCAACTGTTCCGGCAGCTGTTACTGCCGCAGATGTCGGCACGGTTGTAACGTTGGTATTTTGTAGCACAGCAGAATTTTGATTAGCAAAAATATGCCGTATAAGCGTTGGTGAAGATTTACGTTGCACGTACTTTTTACGTGGAAAACCCATTCGAGGTCCAATGACCTATAAAAATGAAGACGAGTTTTCTTTATTATTCATATTTCCTTAAGATTACCTTCTGCCTTTCAATGTAATCAACTGGAATATGTTTAAATATCGAATGAGTTTCTCTTAAAACTATTTTTTTTTTTTAATTTACCTTATAAACACCGGGTCTTCCCACACCCATTATATTTGCTGGCATTCCGGTAGGAGCTGTGTTGTTTGTATTTACATTATTCATGACAATATCATCTTGAGTTTTTATTAAGTTCGCCACAGATGTTGCTACTGACACTGGAACTGGTACCGACGAGACTGATTTAGCTAATTGCGTATTTGTCTGTATTATTTGCTGTTGTTGCTGCTGCTGTTGTTGTTGTTGTTGTTGGCTTAGAAGAGCTGATGGAGGTCTTAATTGTGCCTTTAGATTTTCCCTATTAGGACTATTCTGTATCACGGCTTGACAAATTTGATAGCTACGCTCTAGGTTAACCGCCCCAGGTGGTAGTTTGTTTGTGGTCGATTTACGCCCCTTGCCAGTAGAAGCTTTAGCAGCTGACCTTTGCTGTGCAATAGTCGTAGGCACTCCAGAGATTGGTAAGGCGGTTTTAAGAACATTTATATTACTGTTATTACTATTGTACATGGTATTTGAAGGATTCGAGGCAGCTGCAGCGGCAACGACGGCAGTGGACGGAATGGCAACTGTATTTGAGGTGGCAATACTTGAAGGGATTGCTGCTGTTGTGGGACTACGTGAAGGCATTGAAATAATACTCAATTGTTTTGAGATGAATTTCGGGGTTAATGTGTTATGGGTTTGATTTTGAGTTTGATGTGGAGAATGTGGCTGTTGCGTTTGAGTATGAGGCTGTTGCGGTTGACTGTTTACATTTTGAAATGAATTTATATGATGATGTTGTTGCTGTTGCAACTGTTGCAATTGGTGCTGTAATTGCAGCTGCTGTTGATGCTGTTGAGTAGCGGCCAGTAAATTATTTGCGTTAGTTGCTAAACTATTTGTAGCGGCTTGTGTTGTTGAATTTGTTAAAAATGTTCGCTGCTGTTGCTGAGGCTGTTGCTGGGAGGTCAAGGAATATTGTTGTAACTGCTGATGCGCCTGCTGATCTATATGTGCTGTCTGATGTTGTGTTTGTGATATAGCATTGGGGCTGGCTAGAAAGTGTTGTGTTGCTCCATTTGTGTTTATATGCTGCTCATATGTTTTTCTTACTAAGGGCAACATTTTCTGAGCCAATTGCTGTCTTTGTTGTTGTTGTCGAGCAGCTTGTTGTTGCTGCTGAAAAGTGAATTGTTGCAGTAATTGCTGCTGCTGTTGTTGTTGCTGTTGCTGTTGGTTCTGTATATGCTGTTGTGCAGTTGTCTGAGATTGATGATGTTGCGTTGTTGGTTGCTGAACGAGAAAATTACCAATAATCTGTCCATTTGAATCTACTAAGATTTGTCGTTGTTGTGTGGTTGGAGTATTATGCATTGCTTGAGGACTGGGCTGAATTTGTTGTTGTTGTTGCTGTTGGGGTTGTGCATGCTGCTGTTGATGATGCTGTTGCTGCCGCTGCTGTTGCTGGTGCTGAGGTTGTTGGAGCTGAGATAATGGAGAGGGTACAAGATTCGAGGCTTGAACTAGACTTGCACTACTACTCGAACTGCTACACATGCTAATATCATTGGTACTATCATTGGAATTTGTATTTGTTAATACAGTGCTGGATACCTCCATTTCCGTTATCGACATCGGTACATCGGATATCACCTCCGACGTCGTCAACTAAAATTCAATAAAAGACAACAATTACACTATAAATACGATTAACAAAAGTAATTGAAATTTACCTCGCCGACATATTCATTTAAATGCGCATGATTCTGTACATGATGATCTAGTAATTGCTGCTGCTGTTGCTGCTGTTGATGATGTTGCTGTTCCTGCTGCTGCTGCTGAAAGTGTTCAACTTCGAGTTGTTGCAATTGCTGATGCTGTTGTTGTTGTTGCTGAAGTTGCATTATTTGCTCATGTTGTTGCTGAAGCTCATCAACAATATCCCGTACAGCATCGTTATCATCCATTTCTTCTTCATCTTCTTCTGCCTCTGCTTCATCATCCACATTATCAACATTATCTTCAATACTATTATCATCAATTAAGTCAGCTACCGCTTCTTGCAAAATACAATCTCCACTAGTCGTATGACTGTCGTCTTGTACTATTTCCGTTGCTATGGATCCTGCTCCGATATTGCCGCCACTGATTCCACCACTCATATCGGTATGATTCAACATATTGGCATAACTACTGGATATTGGTTGATCTTCTTGCTCCGCTACCATACTTTGGGATTGTTGGTTTCCATCTAATTTTATTCCACCAAAATTCCAATCATGTTGTAAGTGATGGAATATTTCATTAGCTGTACTCTCCATAGGCAAACTTAATTGTTGCGTTGGTTCTTTCACTAACGGCGAGCCGGTCAGCGATACTACCGATGTTATCATGGGCTTCGTATTGCCCAGTGTGGTTGCCGATGCAGATGCCGAATTTGATGAGGAAGATGAAGATAATGTTGTCGAAGTCAATGGTGATGAGGCAGATGAAGATGACGAAGAAGATAGTGACGAAGATGTTGTCGCTTGTAAGCTCGAGGAAATTGTCATTAGATTGTTGTTGCTATTGCTATTATTATTTCCTTCGCAAGTTTCATGCGTTACAATCACTAAACATAAATAAATATGTACAATATTATAAAAATATTTAATTTAGAAATTAGAAAACCTACATATTATTGATTTGAGTGATCTGAGAGTGAAATTATAGAAGAGCATGTGCATGCTTTTTAACTTACTGCGATATGCTAATAGGAGGAGTTTTATGTGGATGTGGTATATTGTCGTGTTGGAATTTGTACAAATTTTAAATATATAGCAATATCTGTAGTATAATACATAATATATACATATATCTATATATATATATATATATATATGTACGTTTTGCTTAAAGGAGTATTACACAAAACCAACATAGAAGGAAAGTGATTTCGGTTTTTTAATGGGAATAAGGGTTTCTAATGTTAGCAGATGTATTGGAAGTGTGTGTTAGTAGTTAAGAAACATTTAAAGACGATCACAAAAAAAGCTTTAAAATAAAAAAAAAAAAATATAAATATTAAAAAAAGAAACGAAGCAATTAAGCATATGACCTCAGATTATATTTAATGTTATTTCAATAATCAATGCAAATAAAAATAATGATAACACTGCATTAAAATAAAAATTGTGAATTTTAATTTAATTTAATTAAACCAAAATATATATTAAAAATTAACGAATTAATTAGAAATTATAAAATATTAATTAGAAATGATGTACACTTTAGAATGTATGTAGTATGGTATGTGTATGCACACTTTATATTAAATTTTTTTTATTGCCATAGGTAATCTTACCGTGATCGAGAGAGTTAGTAAATAAAAAATCTGCAGCATTTACAATACTATCTGTAGTTGTAGCAGGTGCTGTAGATGCTACAGTTTTAGTTGCTGCTGTTGTTGTTACGCAATGAAAGTTAGTTTTGGCAAGTTTGGAATCTTAGAAAAGCAAAATCAATGTTACAAGTTAGTATTGGTGAATGATTTGTAGTGAATGTCAACTGATATGTTATATTGCATGTTTCTTTTTTGTTTTGTTTTTAAATTCCGAAAGATTCAACTTACCATTGCCACTATCATCTGTACTGACTTCGCCTGATTCCAATACATAATTTTCTGCATCATTGAATTTTTGTTCGATCACATCATCTTCGTCCTCGTCCAAGTTATTATTATTATTATTGTTATAAGAATTGTGTAATATTTGTTCGTTGCAGTTATCCAGCTGCATTGAATTTGTTATAAGCATCCTTTGCTGTTGATTTTCATGTTGTTGAACAACATTATTTTCGGGCGTATTATGAGCATATATTGGATCTGATTGAATTTGTTGTAGTTGTTGTTGCTGCCGTTGTTCTCTTAGACTTGAATTATCTTCATTGCCCACAATTTCAATTGAATAGGGCAAATTACTATCACAGGTACTGTTAACAGTTGATATTGTTGCTGACAAAGGAGGTGGTGAAGAGGAGCAGGAGTTGGTAGTGGAATTGGAGTTAGAGTTTGTGTTAGAATTAGGGGAGTTATGAACCATATAATCATGTTGCTTATTCAACATCATCATTATTGTAGTATTGTTTTGTTCATCTAGGTACTGAGGCGTATTTGGATTAGGTGGTGCCATCACATCTATTACATCGTTCGTAGTAGCATCATTTTGACAAATATTGCTATCATTTTGCGTATTTGAAGAAGATTCTATTTTTAGTTTTTTATTAGTGCTAGGACCATCAACACATATAACATCATCACTGCTAATGCTTTTCACTTCTATAGGAACATTTTCTTTTGAATTACTTTCATTATTAGTTTCATTTTCAACAGTCGACACTCTAGAAACTGATGAGACAGTATGTGATTCATTTAGCTTATCAACAAAATCATTGTTTGATACTGGACTATTAGAAGGTCTTTTAGTGCCACGTCTTTGTGTATCCTGTATTAATTTAATGGCATTTGCAGATGATGTTGGCAGATCTGGTAGTATGCTATCATCTTCTTCAATTTCATTCTCACACTAAAACAAGCATAAAGAAGATTTTAAAAACAACCAATAAGATATTTTATACAATAACATAAGAAATTTTATATAAAATTGTATAAGAAGCGAAAAAAAAAAAACTTTTTGCAACCAGTTAAAATCAGTAACATTATCGCAAATATACTTTATATTTTTTTAGGAAATAAAAAAGAGATTCAACGCTCATGGATATCTTATTCTATAGATTCAACCATCTGAAACTTATATTATTAAATAGCAACTATTCCTTACAGTGTTAACTGTTTGCTTTCTCGTAAGCTTTAATAATTATTTGTTTAGGAATTTTAAAATTAAAGCGAAAATATGCATGTTAATTTAAAACTTACATATTCTTGTTTTCGTTCAGTCTTTTCATCGAATTTATTTAATGTAATAATGGATAGAGGTGTTACTGTTCCAATGCTTTCGTCATCTTTGTGATTAGGTGATCTAGTTTCATGGCTTTTCAATGTCAATGTATTATTGCTGGCTATATCATCTAATGAACATAAAGAGGAATTTGTTGTAGAGGAGTTTAAAGAGCTTGCGGGTGAATTTGAAATTAATGCTTCGTTTTTGTTAAAATTCGAGGCACTGATGTTTGCTGCCACATTCGACGATGAGGCGGCAGTTGTTACTGGTGTTATTGCTGTAGCTGTTGTCGTTGAAATGGTAGTCGTTTGCGTTACAACTATAGTACATGTGGCTGTTGTGCTGGTGATTTCAACTGGTTCCACTTTCACTTTATTATTTACACAAGCATCGGCGGTTGTTGAACGACTACTGCTGGCACGATTGAATATTTTTTCACCCCATATCGGTTCGAAATGTTTCAATTTCCAAGGATCTAATTTATTCTTTTCACGTTCGGCCTCTGTTTTCAGTTTCATTTGATTTTCAGGCGTAAATTCACCTTCGCCTAAACGTTCACGCCATTCCAGACACGCCCGAGCAAAAAACTCATTGTTAAGACTTGAGTTTCCCAGCCGTATAGCCTCTGTGGGTATGGTATTAGGTGGACACTTTTGTTCCATTTCAATTGCTTCACGATCTACACTAGGTAATAGTTGTATTAAATTATACTGATACAGAGGTGGGAGCAATGAAAATGTTTGCTTATTAAGCAACGCACGCAGATTTGTTGATGCTAATATCGAATCTGGTGTCTCCAGATCAATTTTACCATCTTTGGTCTGTTCTATTTGAGCGGCAGTCGAAATTTTCTTTGATGATCTTCGGCGGGGCTTTAAGCTAAAACCAGGTATTGATGCTAACACCTCACGCATGGTAGAAGCCTGAGTAATGGCGGTGGTGTTGGTCGTGGTGGTTGATGTGTTTGCAATATTCGAAGCAGCAGCTGCTGCCTGCCGCTGCTGCTGCAGCTGCTGCCATGGCTTGCTGTTTAGCCTGTTGCTGTTGTATACGTCTACTGCTGCTAGTCCTACCAGACGATGGACTGCAATTAGTCGATGGAACAGCTTGATTTGAAACTTGCCGAAGATGTTGATGAAGATGAGGGAGAACCATCGCTAGCATTAACCTGTTAAGGACCCTGCTGTTGTACCCAGCGTTTGTTTCTTATCGGGAAGTATTGGTTTAACAATAATACGTGGTACATGACGTCTACAATATTTTAAAAAGAAACAAACATAATAAGTTTTGATTTCGCTAATAATATAGAACAAAACTTACCTTAAACTGTGGGAATGCTTTGAGGTGGAGGGGGCACTACCCAATGAGTCTTCGGTAGAACTCCGCTCTCCGGATGAGGTGTCCAAGGCTAGGGGATCTTTTTCATCCTCATCATCGATGAGATTTATATGGGTGGTAGTGGTTTCCATATTGCCACTAAATACCGTGAAATATCTATTCAAATTGGCTGTCTTACTAAAGATTTGTGCCTGGTGGTGATGTTGCTGTTGTTGATGCTGTGGTCTTGAACCACTTGCATTTGGATTCGTTGTTTGTTGATGTTGGGTATTGCTAAAAAATATTCCACTTGTTTTAAGGTTGGTTGATTTTTTCGTTACAGCAGCCTCTAAATTAAAAGTTTCCGTTTTCATTATTTCACTCTTACAATGAGTCTATATGCGGTATTGACATCAAATGCAGTGATTTTCTGCAGATGGACAAATACATTTTGTACCTGCCAGACCCCTACTGACAACGATCCTCTATAAGAATTACACACTGCCCAAATGATGCCTGGCAAAAAATCATTGTTAGAATTATTAAGGTCTTCCTGCAGAAAGTCAATTAACGAAAAGAGAACTTATTTATGTATTTACACACATTTTTGTTGTATTTCAATAAGAAAAAAAAACACATTTATTTCTTAAGATTCACAAAGTTTACCTGCTCATAATTATCACGTATTTTTTTTATCCTGTTAAATGACCATACGACGGATGATTGTCAGTCAATACGCGAATAAATTTATTTGTATATTGCCTTTAATAATTCAATTAAAGGCAGCCCAATGATTTTTTCCAATTGAATTTTTTCGTACTCAGTTTGAATTTTTCACCATATATTACTAGTTCTTTCTTCTTTTATATAAATTTTACATATATAATTTTTCTTACGAACATTAGTATTGCCGAATTACCATTTTAGGTTTTCTTTTTCAGTTGGTAATAGTTTTTCCTTCTTTTAACTTGATATTCTACTACTTTTACAAAAAAAAAATATATTCCTTACAGAGATGCCACACATTGGAATTTAACATGTATAAAACTCTCTAAGCTAAATTGGCGTTTTTATATATAAAGCGTAGGGAGTATCGTAGCAGAACTATTTTAAAATATATTGATTTTTTATTCAAATGGATTTGAAATGCTAAATAGCTTCAGACTATTGAAAAATTTAAGTTGTAGAGATCTTTTCATTGAAGTATTTCTAATATAAAACTTACTGCTTATTATTTCTGGTTTATTAGAAAAAGTCGTACTTAATTTCTTTCAATTTCAGCAATACTTTATTTTCAGCAAAGCAGTTAGAAGCGGTTATAAACTGTTCATAATTTTATATTTCGTTACTATTTGTAGACTTGCATACGAATGTATGAAGGGTATGAAACACAACTATTATATAAGCTAGGTTGGTGAAGAAATAGGAGGTTAACATTTCGAACTACCAAAACTACTCAAATAGATTAATATCTTGCCGCAGTATTGTTTTCTTCACAAGTTAACAATTACACCAACTATGACAAAAGTTTGTTTGAGATTGAAATGGAGGTCATAGATACATATAGGAGCTTTAAATAATTTTTAATATATATTTGAAAGTAAACTCTAAAAGCACAGCTAAGTAACATTTTCGAATGAATTGAATAAACTTAGATTTTCTACTTATAACGTAAAATAACAAAAGTATGGAAAAATTACTAACTTTTTATTTATACATCAACAGCACTTTAGTGCGCTTATTCGACTGCAACTTTCATATGTTTGTTTATATGCCTTTAACTATGCCTTTCATTTTTACTTAGTATGGCATCCCTGAATTTAACTATTTTTCTTTTGTATTCGCTTGTTTTGCGTTTTGCTTTAACGATTACAACAACAATACATTTACAAAATTGCTTTTTTTTTCTTTAATGTGTGTTTCTCACTCTATCTCTACCTCTTCTTTGTCACTTCATTCACTTGTTCATTTTTTACAACCTTTCATTATATTTTTTCCTTCCATCATAAATTATAATTATTCAATATTATTAACTTCCAGTATATATACATTGCCTTTTACTTATTAGTTTTACGTTTGATAAATATTTTTAATTTGTTGTTTGTGACTTCTCTTACGTTTTTACATTGGTTATTATATATTTTTTATATACAAACAAAAGATAATATTCGTCTATTTGCTTTTCATATAACAAGAGGCCCAGCATAGTGCTGTAGTGGTTACTTTTAAACACTCAATACATTTTTCACACAGGCCAATATTTATTCTATTGTGTAGAACATAGCTATTATTTTATATTTATACACTGTTTCTTATAGTTATTTATTTCATTACACGCACAATGTGTTTATTTTAAACTTTAGCATATATTTTATTATTATTTACTAGCAATATTTTAGGGTTTTTGTTCACAAATGAAAAAAATCTGAAGCAAAATTTAGTAACTGCGTTCGCGAACGATTTAACTTTTAGGCGACTACTCGTGAACGGTTGAGTAAAAATGGCCCAACTGCAAATGGAATTACTTTCGTATACAGTGTTGTAATTCTGAGTATTGCTTGACAATAGGAAAATTTGAATAAGTTTTTCACTGATTAGGTAAAATATCAAAGTTATCTTATTGAAAGCATATCTGATGATTATTAACAATATAAAAATGTAGGTATCATTTACGTATACCTGCAATTTGTATCGATTAATATTATCCTATCTATTAAGTAAATAAAAATTATGGATGATTTTTTTAAAAATATTAATCAAATTCCATGATGTAGCTAAACATTTTACTCTTGGTTAATCCAGCTATCAGATTATAATTACTTTGATTTATTAAATTCAAATGTAATTGAAATACATACATACATACATAATTGGCCATTACAACCCTTCAGTCAGGATTAGGACCTAGCTTCTCACACCACTTATGTTGTGTGCGTTAATTTTATGCATTAGTGGCGGGACCTACAGTTTAAAGTCGACTCCGAACGACAGATTTTTGAGACGCTTTTCATGGTAATTTTTACTCCCAGAGTCTTTGCCAGAAATCTTCTGAGAGGAAGTCGCCGAAGAAATATTTTTCGTTTTGATGTCTGACCTGGGATTCGAACCCGGGCCTTTCGTCTAATAAGCCAACACACTACCTACTAGACCACGGCGACTAATTGTAATGAAATAAATAAAAGTAAATGCTTGACCTGTTATTAGTAAAAATTTAATTTCCAGGGTTTGGAGCCGTACCAAAATATTTTTCTTTTTTAATCTTTAGCCGTTCATACAAATGCATCTCTGTCATTTAACGCCGCCATTTTTTCTTTCAGCGAACAATTAGAAAAAATATCAACTCGTTAGTTTTGACAAAAATGTTTTATGTTTCGCGTTCATTTACCAAATAACGCATCGCGGGAAAAGAATTTGTGAAAAAAACAAGGAAATAATCACAATCCTGGTGAATATCTTACAAATCTTAGTTATTCATAATAAATATCAAAAAATCTATTGTGAACAATTTAAAAATACAAAACGAAGAATTAACCAAACGTTCAATACACGAAAAGTTGTTTGTATGTGTCGGTTTTTTTCCCCTCAATAAAAAAGATTTCTTCACATGCGGTGTCTAGTTGGAAAGCAGTAAAAATTTACGGGACCGTATAATAAAAGAAAACTAAATACAAACAATTAAAATTTGTTGCAAAAAACTATTTATAAGTGCTAAAAATATAAAATTAATGCTCATCCAATATGGATTTGGCAAATTTAGACAAAATGAAGGTGGTCGATCTGCGTAATGAATTGCAGACGCGTGGCCTGGATACAAAAGGTGTTAAAGCAGTGTTAATTGAGCGTTTACGCGCTCATTTGGAAGGTGGTGAGTGATCTTTCAATATCTATTCACTATTTCGTTAACAAAATAATCTTATAATTTAATACACAAAATAAATTTGTAGCTCCGAAGGTATACGTTTTTTAGGCATTTATGCAGATAGGGCTGCCAACTTTTGTTTTATTGAAGAACGTTCGTTGAATATTCTTGTTTTATAAGTCCTTGAACTCATTAATGTGCACCTATTTTAAACAGAGTAGCTCTAATATGTCAATGTTTTCTTTGATAAAATGAAATAATGATAGATTTAGGTTAATTATTAAGAAAAATCATTTATTACTTTCCCTCTGACAATGGTTGAAGTGTTTATTGATAGGTAGGGACAGCTAATACCACACTTTCTACCTTTTCAAATTATCAAAGCTGGCCTTATGAAACTTCTGGCCATGTTATAAAACTTGATCAAGATGCAAGATAACAGAGAAAGACGGAAAGCATATAAAAAATTATGCAATTATGTAGATAAAATAAGCCTTGGTCTAATAAGGACACGAGCTTAATTGTGGCAAAAAATATCAGAAAGAATTGAATTTGGGCAAAGTTCCTTTGTGGGCAAAGTTCCTTTGTGGGCAAATCCAGAAGCAAGGACGGCATTACTTCTCCAAGTCCTCCGCCTGACTAACCGGCTTTAACACCATTATTTTTTATGCATTTTAATAAGTTAAATTCGTGGAGTAATCCTAGGAATATATGGGCATATGAATAATGAAAACAAAAAGAAACTCATATGTGTTCCTAAAAAGCCGCCAATCAAAGAGGTAGTGTATACATATATTACTAAAGCCATTGTCAGTATTTAAGCTCTGCAAAGTCTGTCACATCATAAACATCACATAATATTTACCCCTAAATGTGGCTGGGCTTACTAGTTTGCGGAATAAAGACATTAAACTGGTTTTGCCAGTACAGATATAAGATAGTAGGTATCTGAAGTTGGAGTTCAGGTATAAAATTGCCGAATTTTTAAAGTAAAGTGGATAACACCTAATCATTTACCATTTTTCTTGGTAATGATATTTTAAATATAATTTTAAACAATTCAATAATACAGAAAGATAAAAATAGAGTAGAGTTTATTTACAGTGCTGAAGAAAATATTAGCTACACTTATTAATATAATGTATTCTTGTGTTGGTTAAAGGTTCTGCTGGTGGTTTGCCCGGTTCACCAGGTACCCCTGGACGTAGAAGTCGCCGAACCCGATCTATGACTAAATCGCCTTCACCATCTCCAGTTAAAAAAGCACCAGAACCAGTTTTGGAAACTCTGGAAGAGGAAAGTAATCCTCAAGAGCAAGAAACCACTACCGAAGAAAAGCTTTCAACTCCCGAGAAATTGAAAGAAAATTCTTCTCCGGAGATAATAGATAAAGAAGAAAAATCACCCGTAAAAGAACAAGATAATGATTTACATGAACAAGAAAATTGTGAAAGAGTCGAAGAAGTCGAAGAAGCCGAAGAAGGTCAAGAAGAGGAAGAGCAAACTAATGGTGCTGAAGAAATTCAAATTGAAAACCATGAGGAGGGTAACAATGAAAATGAACTTAATAATGATGTTAAAGACGAAGAAGATATTAAAGAAAACGAAATATCTACAAAAGAAGAAGAAACGAATATTCATGAAGATGCCGAACAAAATACGGAAAGTCATGAAAGTGAAACTATAAAAGAAGAAATTCATGAAGATTCATCTAAAAACTCCAATGCTGTTCAGAAACATTCTCGCAGTAATTCTCTAGAGCGACGTGAACGCAGTCATCGTTCTCACAGTGATTCACGTTCTAGAACACGTTCGAGATCAAGATCACGTTCTCGTTCACGACAATCTAAGTCCCATACCCGGTCGCGTAGCCGTACACGATCACGCTCTCCCAAACGTCGAAGTGGTGCAGGTAGCTTAGGAAGTCCTTCCAAAACTACCGAAGATTCAAGCACGCCAGAAGACGAGCCCACCTTTGAAGAAAATCAATTCGGCTTAAGTTGGTGTAAGTAATATATTTGATTTATCTGTTTATTATATTGTTTATAATTAATAAATTTTTATTATTTTCATTAAATTTAGTTGATTCCGACTTACATTTACGCATAGATCCCGTTACTTTCACTTCGGCTAAACCCATGACTCATGATATTTATGCCTTAGTTTGGTCCGGTGCTCGCACTAATTATGGTGTACGTGAGGGCAAAGTTTGTTTTGAAGTTCGTTTGTCGGAGGAAGCTAATCTGAACCGCGATCATCCTTTTAGAGATGAACCACATACAAAAGGTTTTCGGGTTGGCTTTTCAATGCCATCATCAAGTTTATTATTAGGAGAATCGGAAAATTCATTTGCGTTTTGCGACTCTGGACGTAAAGCTACAAATGGAGAATTTTCTGAATTTGCAAAATCCTTCCAATTAGATGATGTAATTGGTTGTTATTTGGATTTAGAGAGCACACCATGCACCATAAAGTACACATTAAATGGCGAAGACTTAGGTGTAGCTTTTGAATTTGATAAAACTATACTGGGTGAGGATCAAGCTCTATTTCCCCATGTCTTAACGAAAGGTTACGATTTTGAAATAAATTTGGCCGATAATGATAACCTATTGGTAAATAAAGAGCGTAAAGTACGCAAGCGTCGTAAGGAGAAAAAGATAGAAGAAAAGAAAGAAAGCGAAGAGAAAGCAAGTGAAGAGAAGAAAACAAATGAAAACGTAAAAGAGCAAAATAAAGAAGAAGAGGCTACGAATGAAGAAAACAAGGAAGAAGCTAAGAAAACGGATGTAGAAGGATCAAAGGAACAGATTGTCGAAGAAGCCACCAAATCAAATGAAAATAACGAAAACAAAGAAGATACTTCCAAAGAAGGTGACGTTGAAGTGAATGAAATACCTGAGGAAAATAAGAAAAATGTTGAAGAAGCAACGGAAACTGAAGGTGTGTAAATAAATAAAATAATAATTTTGTTTTTATTTTATTTATTTCGTTTTTCTTTTTTTTTTTTAATTTCAGCAACTTTGTCTCATGATAAATCAGAAGAAGACAATAAAGAAGAAGATAAACCTGTAAAGGACAAGGAAGTTGAAAAGTCTTCTTCTAAAGACCAAGAGGATAACGGTCCTTCGCCATCAAAGCGACAAAAATTAGAAGTTCAAGAAGAAGATGAATATGAAGATATTCATCCGGTACCTCGCGATCATATGTCTCTGTTGGAGGGTTACGAGTTGATAGCATTGATCCCTGAAGAAAAATACATTGCAGGTCCCCAAAGACCTGAAAGTCGCAAAGAGTGTGAAGTTATCTTAATGGTTGGCTTACCAGGTTCTGGCAAAACAACATGGGTTTTGAATCATATCAAAGAGAATCCCAATAAACGTTATCATATTATTGGTGCTGATGCTTTAATAGCTAAAATGACGGTAAGTAAATATAAAATAAGAACTTTTTGTATTTATTTAAGCATTTTTGCTTTCTGTTCAATTATAGATTGATGGAACACCACGTAGATCCGTTCATAAGGGCCGCTTTGATCGTATCTTTGAATTATGTTTTAATGTCCTAACATCTTTAGAGGACATAGCTGTCAAACGTCGCCGTAATTTTATTTTGGATCAGGTAAAAATCAATTTTTTGATAACGTGCACGGGCTAAAAACATTTTAAAGGTTATGTGAGGAAGAAAAAAAATGTTTGAGCATTTATTTTACATAGGATTTAAAAAAAAAATATTAGGGAATTTTGTTTTCGTGTTAATACACACTTTCTAGCATTGCTCAACAGTTATAAAGACTGCAACAAATACCAGGTGAGTCTTTAGTTTATAAGCTAAGTACATTACAAAAGAGTTAATGTAAGTATATTAACAAAAAATAATGAAAATTATGGTCCATAATCAAAGAAACAAAAGAAAAATACAGTTGACTTTAAAATGTTTTGGTGTAACTAACACTATGGGTTAGAGCGGCATATTAGCCAATTGTAAGTAAACATTGAAGCTAAACCTGATAATTGAAATTGATATGGCATTACAAAAAATCAATGATTTTATATCACCATAATTCTACTTTATGTGCAAAGCAAATAAAAGTATTTAATAGAATTTAGTCAACTGTTGAAACAGAAGTAAACAAATTTACTTGGACTAAATCTACACGTTTTTTCAAAAGGTATGTGTTAATTTTAGTATTTTAAATATAGAAAAAGGAAAGATAACAATGTTGTTGGAACCCTGACTACATTAAAAAAAAAATACAGAAACTACTTAAAAAGAAATTGTACTAAAGAAATGCTATCAAACATAATAACCAAAAAAATAAAAAAAATACCATTATGAGTTTATAAATAAATGTATGCCCTGCACAAAACTTGTTATATTATAAATGCAACGTAATCCATAACGTTGCCTTTATTTTTATTTGTTACCAATGAAATATCATCACAATATCTAATGTCTATGAAACAACGAAACAACCTAAAAACAAACAAAAAAATAAAAAACTTACAAAACATATCAACAAATCTCTTACTACGTATGTACGTGAATCCTTACTACGCTGCAAAATTTCGATATCGATATTATACACTATGTGCTATGCTATGTAACGTAAATATAGACGAATGCTTATGCCTCAGCTCAGCGACGTAAAATGAAAGGTTTTGGAGATTTTAAACGCATTGCTGTTGTTTGTGTACCAAATGAAGAAGAACTTAAACGTCGTTTGGAAGATAAAAAGGAAAAAGGAAACGCGTATACTTTGAAAGAATCAACTTTAAATACTTTACAAGGTAAATATTTCCTATAAGCGAAAAACCAAAACGAACAACGTTTTTGAGATTGTTTCGCTGTATATATATAAATATATATTATATTATATATGTTTTCCTTTTATACTTTAAGTATTTATTAAATATACAATCAATATATTTATATTATAAATTTCAGCATTCAAATATTTATAAAATATTTTTTAATCATTTATTGTTTAACGAAAAGTTTAAAGCAAAAATTTATTCTGCATTTAATTCTTATTTCCTTGGTAGTGTAATACAAACCAGATATATGAGTATAGATTGTATTTATTTCGATAGTAATCTAAAGCCACGAGGACATTGGAAACATGTTACCCTTAATATTCAATTAGATCACACACATCTATGAATTTGTTGCAAATCCGGAAATTGAACAAGTTTTAAGATTATATTCAAATAACATTCATGACGATTCACCTTATACAATCGTCTTTCTCAAAATCCTTTTTTTCAACTGCTTTTATGGGTTTCATTTTAATTTCTAGTGTACAGCACACATTAATTATCGTTGTCTGTTTTATTTCTAGAATTTTTCACTATATTCCTTCAAAAAATTTAACAAGTTACTCTAGTTTATAGGCTGAATGCCTTTTCTTTAAGATTTCTCAACCTTTTATTTCTCTTCGCTCAATCCTGCAGCAGTAGAACTCTCTGATTATGAATATCAAAGACTTCGTTTCCTAAAATTTTGTTCAATATAAAATTTTCCTATTTTTTTTATCAACGTTACTATCGAATTTTGCTTAAACTAATCCCTGAAGTCGGCGTTGGCTTATTAGACGTAAGGTCATGGTTTAAATCCATGGTTACTAATCAAAATGAAAAAATATTTATTTGGCGACTTCCTCTCAGCAGATTTCTGCCCAATTATATATGCATGCGGTAATACTGATGGCTTGACATCTGCAGAAGGCGATCCTCTGTTGGCACTTTTATATTTCGCAAAATATTTCCCATACATTCCTTTCCACTTCATTACTTGCCTCCTTCCATTTGCGTCAGTTCGTCACACCGTCTCACCGGAAATCCACTTACAAATGATTTAAGATTCTGTGATCCTAATGCCGCAACATATGATTTTTTAAGGCAGTTGTTTCTATTACAATGATCAAACAATCTATGAAGTCGCCGTAGTCTAGTTCTAGTTGCTCTCAACAGATTTCTGGCTAAAACACTGTGAATTAAAAAATTTCAATGAAAAAGTTTCTTATAAAATCTGTCGTTCGGATTCGACTTTAAACTGTGGACCCCGCCACTCATGTATTAAATTAACAGACACAACATATGTGGTGTAAGAAGCTAGGTCATAATCCTGACTGAAAGGCTATAATGGCCAAGTATACATGTATGTAATCCTAAAGGCTTAACTTCTGCAGAAGGCGATCCGCCAGCTGTATTTTGTATTATGCAATTTATCTCCCAGACATTCCTTTCCACTTACTTCATTATTTAATTGGCTATTAACAACCCAATTATCGGATTTCGCCCAGCTTTAGTATATCCTTCCATACGCTTATGCTTCTCTGCGCGTCAGTTCGTCACAGCAATTGATGATAGGGCTTCCCCAATTTGATCCATCCAACACAGACCAGGTCATTGTCCTCTTCACCGACTTTCGAAAATATCCGCATCAAATATACGTCTCTCTGGCAAATCCTCTTCCATCCGTACGAGATGGTCTTTCCTCTAACAAATAGTTTAAGGTTCTGTTATCTTAATGCCGCAACATATGATTTTTTAAGGCAGAATCAGACTCACGGATTTAAGCCCATAAATAGGTTTTAATACGATAAAATTGTTCCATCTCCAAAACTTAGTCGTAATCTATATCCTTGATCCTTTCAGAACCACAAAATATTCTTTTCTTTCAAATTACGGTTAGAAATACTTGTTATTTTATTGGAATACCATAGAATAATTAGAAAAATAGCGTACCTTCCATGCAAAACAAATATATTTAGTTATATTCAGCGGTAGCTTTGAACTAACTGATAGTTCTGTAATTGATTTCCACCGAATTCAGGTGATACGTAACATATTATGGGCTAAAGTTACGTTTTCTTGTAAATTTTTTTTAAAGAGTTTATCGCTTTTTCAATATCTATTTATATGACCAACCTATGATATAATAAATATACATAAATAATGCATATGTATATATGTATGTATGTGTATTAATTTCAGATTAATGGTAATAGATTGTTGAATTTATAAAGTTTGATTTATATCTGTGAACATTTTTATATTGCAGCCGCTTTTACGTTACCTTCATTGGAATTCGGTTGGTTTGACGATATAATCTTTACGGATCTGAATGGCGATGAAGCCAAGGAAGAGGTGAAAAAATATAATGATAAAGGAAAGAAAGCTTTAGACGAAAACCATTCTAATAGGGATAAGCGTCACCGTCGTGACAATTATCGCAATGATAATCGGCGGCGTCAGGACGACCGTCGACGTTACGATCACCGTAACGATAATCGCTGGAGTGACCGTCGAGCTGGTGGTGGTGGATATCATCACGGTGGTGGTGGCGGTGGCGGTAATGGTGGTAATAGATGGGGCGGTGCTGGTGGCGGAGGTTATCGCAATAATTCTGGCGGTTTTAGAGATGATCGTGGTTATGGCGGAGGTGGTGGTGGTCGTGGTTACGATCAACGACATCAGCGTTATGGTAGTGGTGGTGGTGGTAACCAAAATTGGGTGCATAATAATCGGAATCGTTATGATGATCGTAATAGCCGTTACAATAGTGGCGGTGGAGCAGGCGGTGGCGGTGGTGGAAATCGCTACGATTCATATAGCGGAGGTGGTGGTTCACGTGATTACCGCAGCGGTGGTGGTGATCATCGGGATCATCGCGATCGCAATAGAGGCAACAGCAGTGGTGGTAGCAGTGGCATTAACAGCAGCCGCCGTGACAGTCATCGCTCTGGTGGCGGCAGCAGCAGCAACAATCAACGGGATTTTCGGCATGGCCACCGCGACACTCGCGAAGATAGTCGCGGTGGCTCAAGCGCTGCCTCAGCAACAGCAACTTCATCTAAATACAAATCAAGCTCTGCTGGTGTTGGCGGCAATGGTGGTTACGATAATAAATACAATAAAAACGTAAGTTTCTTGTTTTATTAATATTTATTAAATATTATTTATTCAACATGATGTATTCAATATAGACTAACAACCCAACAACATCTACATCATCATCAAATTATAATTCTTATAATCAACAACTAAACCAAGCTAGCAATTGGTCCCAGTATCCACCCCATCCGGCAGCGCAAAGTGGCCAACAGCAACCACAGCATCAGCAACAACAGCAGTACTGGAATTATGATACGCAAAGTGAGTTTTTTTATATATATTCTCGTATATAAGGTGTAGCAAAAAGAAATCTATTATTTTCGTATGAACTTGAAGGCACAATTAGAATGATTTCCTTTCGTAACTTGTTACAATTTTGAAAGAATTGGATTCTTATAATACTGCGCTGATATAAAACTTTGTGGCTAATGGTACAAAACTGGAAAATAGTTCAATAGCGATTTCAAAACATTAGAATACTTCCGAACTTCGAGTATCTATTGAAGGAGTGTAGCCAATTTCCATGCTAATCGTATTTAGTGTGATGCAAAACTATATTAAACGTTAAATCTGGTTTGGTCTTTGCAATTTAAGAATAATATTCTTCAAACATTTTTTTAACGTCCATAGATGGGAATTCAATCCATTAAGTTTTAAGAGTATTTTTTTTTATAAACCTTGTCGGTCTACTGTACATAAGCAACACGAGTTATAAATTAAAATTTTTGACTCTTTGTTATAATTAAATTAAGCTTTGAATTTTGCAATTATTATTATCATCTTCTTTACCAGGTTACGGTAATCAGCAGCAATGGCAATCGATGGATACTCAACAGCAACAACAATGGATGTCTTGGTGGCAAGTAAGTATAAATTTAAAAAAATATTCTCGTTAAACGGTGTTATTGAATTTCATTTTTATTGTAGCAACAGGGTAATAATACCCAACAGTCTGCTGCTGGGCCTGCAAATGCAGTTGATTCCAATCAATATTGGTCACAGTATTCTTATAATACATCAGCTGATGCCACTAAGAAATAAGTTCCCACATACTTTTACCATCCACATAAAATGTTTTTATATGTATATGTTTAAGGCTTTACATTATAACCTTAATACAAGAACAACAAAGCATAACAAACAAATTCAAGTACAACAATATTTTATTAAAACTTCTTTAACACACTAACACACGTACACCATTTAAAAACAAACACAAACAACTTTTCATAACATAACAAAGTTTTATAAACAATGTTTTCAAAACAAACAACACGAGTAATTATAAAAAAAAATAACCACCCAGATTTCAAATTTATTTAATTAATTAAAAATAAGTTTTCTATGTAATTAAGTTTTTTTTTTATTATTATTTTTTTTAGATTTTTAAACTCTAATATTTAATTATATTTTGAATTCAAAAATTTTATAATACATTCGTTATACCATATTTCTTATTTGTTCATTGTTTATTCCTTAAACGTTATAAAGTTATTTTTCCTTTTCAAATTGTTTTAGTTTTCATCCTAGTTTTTTGGGTACATACTTTTTATATACATACATATTATATATAAATAATTAATTATAAAAATTGGTTATATACAGAATTTGTCTCACAACAATCAAATTTCATAAAGGTTCAGAATTTCTTACAAAACAGTTTTTATTATTTTTATTTTTTAAATTCATAAAAAGTTGTATGTATACAAGCTTAAATAACTTGTTGAAATGATAAGTAAAATACACAGATAATATTTAAATAATATAATTTGAAAACAAAAACAAATTTATTGTATTTTTATTTAATTTGACATTTGTTTGCCATTTTTTAATGAAAGGATTTGAGCTTGAGATATTTTATTTTTGTAGTGGAATTCTTTGACCGCTGAGCATTAAGGCGTCGGATAAAAGTCTCCAGAAAATGTCTATAATAAGTTTCTATCATTTGCGGGGCCAGTAAGTGGTGTCAACTACTCGTCATGTATTTATAATTATCATTGGAAATTTAAATGTTTGATGGAATAAAGAAATCCCAACATTTTTCATTAAAAGCCATTTAATTGGACCCTACAGTGCAGTTTATTTAACCCTTAGAGTATGGAATGGGGTAACTTAGGTCCTCCAATCTTAGTTTTTCTTCAATAACTTAGCAAATACATAATTTTTCTGTCTTAAATTAATTAATTAAACTGAAAATAATCTAATCAAATAATACTGTTTTACTTTCAATATAATATTTTTAGTTCTTTTATGCTAACATAAAGACATAAAAATCCCATTTTTCTTTTGGGGGCCTAAGTGACCCCACTCAGTACTTTATGTAAAAAATCGGGCTTCACACTCTAAGGGTTAAAATATTTAATGTGGTTTAGGTATTCCTTTTAATTTTTCTTTCTTTAATGATACGGCATCACTATGGTTCCAGTAATAATAACTCTGTCCATTTATTATTTACAGTGTTGAAAAACAAAAATCCGTATTTTTTTCAGTACTTTCCATTTCAAAATTACATTTTCAGTACCATTTGAAGCAAAACAGTACTCTTTCAGTTATAGTTCAGTACTATTTCAATTTTCCAACACTGTCTGAAATAATTTCTACAACAATAAAATAATCATAACAAGGAGTATGGCATCACTGCACTACAAATAAATACAACTCTGTCCTTTTATTATCTACAATCTTTTTCTACAACAATAAAATAATCATAACAAAGAGTATAAGCAAATAATTTTGTACTAAAGAAGTTTATAAAATTTTCTAGAAATAAAATAAAACATAAATTACTGTTATCATTATAACAAATTACAAGTAAAAAATAAAATAGAGTTATATAAAAAGGATTATATAAATTCATTGAATCTTCTAAACGCAATAAGACTTGAAAAATACTAAAATACAGGGGGTGTGATTAATCACGGAAGTAGTAACAGTACCAACGCAAGCAGCATTAAAAAATTAAGTATCGTAACGTAATATGGCCAATAATTACTTGCAGCCTGTTAATGATCACTTTGGCTATAGCAACACCAAATTAGATGATATCGATGATGATATTTTTCTAAATAGTTCTAGGTCTCGTACGCCCATGTCAGACCAAGGTGCTGTGGGCGGAGTTGGTCGAGGCCGTAGCACCAATCCATTCGAGGACGACACAGAGGACTACCAAAGTCAAGTGCTAGAGGAAAAACGTCGTCAAATAGAGGCTCGTACTTTGGAGTCTACACAAAAGAGTTTAGGTTTACTTATTGAAACTGAAGAAGTTGGCAAGGCCACTGCCGTCGAATTAGCCAAACAGAGAGAGCAGTTGGAACGAACCGCCAAACAGTTGGACGACATTAATGCTTCGTTAAGATTCAGTCAACGTCATTTAAATGGCCTAAAGAGTGTTTTTGGTGGCTTGAAAAATTATCTTTCCGGCAATCGTGACCAACCACCACCTGCAACTGCTTCGAACAATACGTCACGTTCGCCAAGTGAAAGTCAAATATCCCAGCCGGTTGATAATGTTAAACCTTTGAATAATGCTAATAATATTGTGCAAAACCCTAAATCACCCACTGAGAAATATGACAATCATCCTATATCTCGTCTACGCGATGATTCCACCGCTCAGCAACAATTTAAACAGCAGCAACAACAGAGGCGTAATAATCCGTTTGAAGCACAGCTGGAGGCCAATCTAGAAGAGATGTGCGGAAATTTGTCACGTTTAAAGGGTCTTGCTACAGATTTGGGTCAAGAGATTTCGTCGCAAAATGAACTACTCGACAACATGAATTATAAAATCGAAGATGTTGACATAAAGTTGTCTAAGCAGAATAAGGATATAAACAAATTGCTGGGCAAAAAGTAAATGGAGCAGTATTTATGCGTAAGAACAAAACATTGAGAATTGTTATATTGTTGATAATATACTTATAAAATTGCAAGGAATAAATTTTTAGTTAAATTTTATTTTTTATTTTCTTTTTTTTATATACATTTTTTTTAAGTGAAATTAAAGAAAACTACCATTCCTAAGAATTAAAGACGTATTATTATGCAAAATAGTTTTAAGGAAATCTCATAAATTAAAAGCTTTCATTCTTAAAAAAGAAAATATTTATATGGAATTTATATAATAAAACCGAATACAAAAAACAAAAATAATCTGAAAATAAAGTGAAAAATTCTTAAACAGCATCCAGCATTTCAAACGCCAGTCATTGAATTTAATTAATGTGATAATGGTGCCAGGCACGAATTCTTCTTACATAAAAAATGAATAGACGCTTGCTTGTTTCTTTAAAGCAAGTCTATGTGGAAAAAAACTAAAGGAAATATCGTATCAAATTTTTAACAGGGAAACACTTCTGTGCATAGCAGCTGAACTAATATAACAAGAACACCTTTATAGTCAGGATCGCAACCCAGATTCTCACACCACCCATCTTGTATGTATTATTTTGTTCATGGGTGTTGGGACGTACAGTTTTAAGTCGACTCCGAACAACAGATTTTTGAAGAACTTTCTTGGACGTAGTATTTTATCAAACCCTACATTTTCTTTTAAACTTTGTTTCGCTTTTATAACTTCAACGTTCACTTTTTAACAAACTTTTGATAGTTTGTTGTTGTGTATACAATCATCTATAAACGAGGAAAGAACAAAGCAAAAACTTACAAACTCAAGACTTAGCAAAAGACTTTGAACGTTCAATAGGCGTCTCTGTTTATTGATCCATTCTTATTTTCCGAAAAATTATAACGGTTTAAAATGCGATAAGATTAATTTAGTCAATGAAGATCTACTTTACAAGGTGGCCACACAACATTCTCAAAAAAAAGGGGTTCTTTGCTTGGAGGTGCCACACTTTTTTATTTATTTTTTGAAAGTCTGCTTTCACCTTTTCTGTATTGTCGTGAAAACGCGGCCACCTTGTATAAATATGACTTGAGGATATTTATGTGCAATTCAATTACTAAAAGGAAAAGATAGAAAGTGTTTTGTATTTATTTTGTTTTTTATTGATCTTTCGCATTTGTTATAGATTTAAAAAAACTGTAAATCGCAATGAACCTAACGGTTTTTATTAACTGTATATATACTTTCAATTTGCTAAAATTATCTAATTTTTATCTGTTCTGTTTTCATTTTTTAGATTTTGTTTTGCTATAGATCTCTCCTCTTTGGTTTTTGTTATTGTTTTTTAATCAGCAAGAACCGACGTCAACAGAAAAGATAATCAAAATACCATATCACAAACAACTAAAAGAAACAACAAAACTTTGTTTGCCTCTTATTTGTTGCTGCTGCTGACTTCGTCTGTTCACATACTCGTCAACATTACATATTAGTGTGTGCACTTTGGACTTTCTCTTTGAACAGACAGAGTAATTGAAAGAAATCAAAATAAAATTTTTGCATTCAGTTGAAAGCAATTCGCAAGGGAGGTTTTGATTTTTAATTAAAATAAGAAAGTATGATTAACACTGGCAAATTAGCGGGAAGAACTTTGTTCATTACTGGCGCTTCTAGAGGTATTGGTAAAGCTATTGCTTTGAAAGCTGCCAGAGATGGTGCTAATATTGTGGTGGCAGCCTAAAACTGCTGAGCCTCATCCAAAGTTGCCGGGTACTATATATACTGCCGCAGAGGAGATAGAAAAGGCCGGAGGCAAAGCCCATCCTTGTATTGTAGACGTCAGAGATGAAAATGCAGTGCGAACAGCTGTGCAAGAAGCCGTAGCCAAGTTTGGAGGTATTGATATATTGGTAAACAATGCTAGTGCCATTTCTTTAACGGGAACTTTGGAAACTGAAATGAAAAGGTATGACTTAATGAATCAAATCAACAGCCGTGGAACATTCTTGGTGTCCAAAGAATGTCTACCCTATTTGTTGAAATCGAATCATGCCCATATTTTAAATCTTTCCCCACCATTGAATATGAACCCTAAGTGGTTTGCCCCTCATGTAGCTTATACCATGGCTAAATACGGTATGTCTATGTGTGTTTTGGGCATGAGCGAAGAATTC
Source organism: Sarcophaga peregrina (assembly GCA_014635995.1). Taxonomy (NCBI): domain Eukaryota; kingdom Metazoa; phylum Arthropoda; class Insecta; order Diptera; family Sarcophagidae; genus Sarcophaga; species Sarcophaga peregrina. Next base: position 87,909,086 of record CM025793.1, read on the forward strand.
CGTGACAGAGGTGTAGCTGTTAATGCACTCTGGCCTCGTACAGCTATACAAACTGCAGCCATTGAAATGTTAACCGGTCCTGACAGTTCTACATGGTCACGCAAACCCGAAATTGTTTCAGATGCTGCTTATGCCATTTTGATTAAGGAACCTAGAGCAGCTACTGGTCAATTCTATATTGACGATGAGGTATTGGTATCGAATGGCATAACAGATCTTAAGCAATACGCCTGCAAACCGGAAAATGCCGACAAATTGATGATGGATTTCTTTTTGGACGAACCCGTCTCAACTAAAGATCAATCTTCCATCAAGGATTCTACTACCACCACCTCGGCTTCGGCAACTAGTGGCACAATACCACAACTTTTCCAAAAAATTGAGTCTTTGTTGTCGGTTGAAATCGTGGGCAAGACTCAAGCTGTTTATCAATTCAATATAACTGGCGACGAGAAGGGTACCTGGTTTTTGGATTTGAAAAATGGCTCTGGTTCTTGTGGTACAGGTAATGCCCCTTGCCAACCCGATGCTGTACTTACTATGAAATCGAATAATTTCTCCGATATGTTTGCTGGCAAATTGAAGGCTGCTCCCGCTTTTATGACCGGTAAATTGAAAATTACTGGTGATTTGCAAAAGGCCATGAAATTGGAAAAACTTATGAAAGCCTTAAAATCGAAATTATAAATGGACTCTGAAAGAGTCTTTAAGCCACATTAAGCATTTTAGTTATTAGATTATATATTAAAAGTTTATTATACCTATATATTATGTATTTTCGTAGTTTCTTATACTGTTTGTTTTAAACGACTGAAAAGCAATAAATTTATTAAATAAAATTTTATACAGAAAGTAATGCCTTTTGGTTTTAAAATGACTGCTATTCGGTTATATGGAATTAGTATTTTATTGTTTAAAATTATACCTCTATATTAAATTGCATTTTTAATTATAAAAATTTAGAAAGTTTTAAATTTAATAAACTTTTAATATTTTTTTTCCCCGGGCTTTACTGTTTAGTACATGGTTGCATGATTATGTACAAAAAATTCAAACGTTTTGCAACACTTTAAAAGTATGTCAATAATTCCCAGTGAGTAGTTAATACTTACCGTTGAGAAGCATACAAAATTAAAATTTTAAGTAAAAAATATCAAAATAAATTAGAAAAGTAAAAAAATTAAAGTAAATAATTGCAACAAAATATGTAAGTAAAGTTTTCCCTTATTATTTTCGTATTTGTTCTTTGTACTTGATTAAGTATTTAGGAACTAAGTAAGAAAAACAAATATTTCTAAGCTTACCTCTTGGCCTAGACTAGTAAATGGCGGTGTAAACCTATCTCAATAAATCCTTGCTCAATAAATATAAACATTTCTAAATTTTTAATATTTTTCCCCCGGGCGTTACTATTTGACACATGGTTGCATGATTATGTACTTAAAATTCAAAAGCTTTGCAACACTTTAAAAGTATGCTAACAATTCCCAGTGAATAGTTACGCGTTACTGTTGAGCAGCAGACAAAATTAAAATATTAAGTGAAAAGTATTTCTGTGGTGAAAAGTATTAAAATAAATCAGTGAAATAAAAAAAAAGAAATTAAATTAAAACATTGGAACAAAATAGGTGAGTAAAGTTTTTCCTTACGGTTTTCGTACTTGCTCTTTGAACTTGATTAAGTATTAAAAAACTAAATAAGAAAGAAAAATATTTCGTAGCTTACCTCTTGGCCTAAACTTGAAAATGGCGGTAAATGGCAGCGTCATTGAAAAAATGTTGAAATCTTGTGCATATACTTTTCATGAATCCATTAATTAAAGTAGGTGAGCCACCCCACTTTGCCATAAAATTAAAAGAACGTTATCAATTGGCCCTTCAGTAGCCTTTGTCTTTAAGATATGAAATCAGTGAGTAAATAATTGTAATTTCCACTTGGGCACAATTTCATGTTGAACATTACATTAAAATTAGAAAATTAAAAAATGTAGAATCATCATCTCCAACCACAGGCCGTTTGTAAAATAAACGGAAGAAAATGTTTATATTTGTTCCCTATTTATAGCCTACCTATGTTATATAGCCTACCAAACCTACAAGAGCCGAGCTGTGCAGATAGGTTGTATAGAGGAACATTTATTTGCTTATTCACGACACTGGTTTCAACCTGTTCTATGTCATTGCAGGTCCAATAACGAGTCGAGCACTAGTCAAAAACCGGATGGGTTTGTTGCGTTTTTAAATGGGGCATTGATCATCCATAGGGTGTGTTCTACCTCTATTTTAAGAGCATAGTCCGTGCTTTTGTTAGCTAGTTTAGCTATGACATCCGAATGCCTTTCCATGTCATTAAGAAATTTCTAATCGCATTCAAAAGCCATCCAAAACTTTTAGAGGTTTTTGCCTACCGAAAAAGATACCTATATTCTTACCCTTCTCTGGTAATACTTTGGCTAATTCACAAACTTGTAGATTACAGAGATTTTAGCTTAGGGATGCTGCTACAGTCAGGGAAAATGTAGTCTCTATATAAAATCCTTGATATAAAGCATGTTTTTTCTTAATTCTTCGTGCACATTTCTTCAGTAAAAAAAGAGATTCGTGATGTGGCTAGGTTAGGTTTGGAGATGTGCACGGTCAGTGTGGCAGTAGCAATTTATTTCATAGCAGATTGGACTCATTGAAATCGACATAGCAAGAAGAAGAAGGGGAAATAGAGAAGAAGAAAAAGGATGGAAAATAATAAAACAAAGAGAATAAGGCTTATATGCTTATGGCTGAACAACATTCTAATTATGGTCTCGCGGCTTCTGTACAATCTTCTGATTAGCCCATATAGGTACCAGTTTTGAGCATTAATACCGCTGACCAAGTCACCCATGATTTAGATCCATTCTTGAAGATCTCAATCTAATCTGTATTGTTTAGAGGCAAAACATGTATTATAGATCTATGCGGCAATACAGTAAGTCCCAGCTTAACGAGGGGGATACGTTCCAATAAGTTCCAGCGCTAAACGGAACAGCCTTAAACGTAGCAACTTAACACGATGGCTTATCGATGGCTTAATATAGAAATGTCGTATCTTAATTTTTTAGTACCTTACAGGTGAAGGAATAAATTAACTTAAATGCAGTTTTTATTAAAATAAATCAGTAATTCAATCATAAAATAATGGTAGTATATACTGTAGTTGAATATCTTCACTCGATACAAATAGTCGAAAATATTTATTCAATTTTATTTGGGTTAGGGCTTTTTCTTTTAATTCCTGCAAGCCAATTATTCGTCAACATAGAAAGCTGAATTTTTCAGAGGATGTTTAGGTGGGTTTTGTCTTCCAAAATATTTAAAAACGCCGATTTTGAGAAAAAATGAGATACGACCTTTCTTTCTTCTTTTCTCTCTCCCCTTCCCTACATTCCTATATCCTCCATTTCCTTCCTCCCCTAAGGACAATGTACAATGGGTCAATTTCGACCTCCGGGTACTGTGCTTGTTTTGACTGACAGGTGCACATTCTCTAACCTAACCTAACCTAACCTAACTAATAAATCAACTGTGACGCAGGAAAGATGTATTCGTACTGTTATTGCAATTTCGGAAATTACAGTTGGAATCTTTTTTCTGGACAGATTAGCAATAGAGCTTTGAAAAAGAAAAATAGTATAGACTGTCGCTGTATAGTGCACTGCTTTTGGTTAGTGCATGAACGTTTCATTTGCAACCGCATAATACTGAATCAGCGTTAAGCGGGGTCTTACTGTATATTGATTGGTCTAATTGGTAGGCTAGCGTTTCCGCTTTTTTCTCTGATTAGAAGGATATTGTATCATACTGGAATCAAATAAGGCCGGGTCAGGTGTTCGTCGATAAGGAATCAGGGTAGTTTTTTAGGTCTAATGCCATCTTGCGTGGCTTAATTGCATTCCTAGCACACAGTTATCTAAAGATTACAATGTTATTTTATGTATTGAACATTTTTACCATTTTTTGTTTTATATGAAAACAATAATAAGAAATCTTTCGGTTAAAACTTATCTTTTGCTTCTTTAAATCTCTAATAATTTCAATTTATTTATTTCTTTATTGGTTTGTTTGTTTGTTTGTCTGTTTGTTTTTTTTTTTTTTGTTTATTTAAATATATATTTTCTTTGTTTATATATTTTGTAATTTGTTAAATACATAATTAAATAATATTTTTAATTATATATATATATATATATATATATATATATATATATGTATATATATATTTTCTTTATATTCTTCTATATTGTATAGTTTTTATGCATAAGTTTTTGTTTTTTCTTAAATATTAAACATAATTCACTAGCTTAGGCTTATTTGATTTCTTAATACATTTTATGGGGGGTTTTTTTTCTTCATTATGGTATAATTTTTTCTTTTTAATTTATTTATTTAATTAACTAATACTGTTTAAATTTAACAACAAAATTTAAAACATTTTTTTTTCTTAATTTCCTTTTTTATTTGAATTTCTCTGTAAAAGTTTCCTTTAATAGTTTTACTTTTTTTATATTAATTTATAGTTTTCTTAATACTTTTCTTTACTTTTGCTTTTGTCCGAGTGCTTTTTTGCAATTTTTTTTAATGATTTTTTTGATTGTTAATTTTGTTTTCTTTAAAATTTTCTTCTTTATTTAATTTTTTTTATTTGTTTTTATATTTAAAATTTGTATTTTGTGTTTGTTTTGTTTTTTTTTTCTTCTTTTTTTAAAATAAAATAACACAACGTATTGCTTAACGGAAATATTATATATTTTTTTAAATACTAAAATTTATTTATTTATATTTTTTTTTTAATAATTTAGTTGAGCTTTAATTTTAATTCAATTTAATTTAATACTTTTTCAACTAAGTTAAGTTTTCTTATCCCTTTTTTTTTGCTTCAATTTTATAAATATCGTTTAACATTATATTTCAAAATTTTACTTATTTTTTAAACAAAACATTTTGGCTTTAAAACGAATTAAAAATTTTGGCACAAACATTTAAGAATCAACAAAAATATAAAGTAGTTTGCCTAGGAATTAACAAATTTAAAATCAAAATCACAAATTATTGTTTTTATTATTAATTTAATCATTTTTAGTATATAAAAAATGCTCCTGGGTAGGGCTTCTACTAACGATCGTTCAGTAAATTATGTTAGAATTAGGAAATAGGTTTCGAGATTAAGGAAAAGAGTGTATAAAGTGTCCTTGGCTATTAGATTATAAACTGTTTATCCTAATAGAGTCAGAAATATATTTTTCAGGAGAGAATTACACATACGTATACATAGTAAGGCTAAAAACGAATTACAATAGATCCGAGATGTAAAGAAAAATGTAATTATGGAGCTTAACCCCTTTTTTGTATTGTTTCGAACGTAGAAGCAACACTAAATAATTATTCTGAAAACACAAGCACACCAAGAAAAGTAAAGAATAACAAAATAACTAAGAAATTGAAGTTCTCGCACAAATTTAATAAGAAAAAGTACTTAAAAATCTAAGTAATTTTGTAAAGTGCATATTAAGAGCTAGTTTAAACATATTAAAAAAGAAAAAAACGTTCCTAGATTAGGAAGACACTCTTGGAACATACTTATTTTTTCAAATTGGTATAAAATATTGAATATTTATTGGATGAACAAATTCTATTGATTATTATTTTTTTTTTTTTTCATTAAACCTGCACTCTGGGGATGACCCCTACTCATGCAGTACATTGTACAGGTTTAGGAAAGGTGGAAAGAGGGAACGGGGTGGATGCGAACGGTAAGGAAACAAGTTGCTGCTGGTGACTTTAAAATGGCCAGTGCTATACCTTCACCATTAAACAGTCTACAGCAATCGTCCACAAGAAGCCTGTAGTTTCTCACACCACTTATGTTGTGTGTGTTAATTTTATACAGAAGTGGCGGGACCTACAGTTTAAAGTCGACTCCGAGCGACAGATTTTTGAGAAATAAGAAGAGAAAGAGAAGAAATCGCCGAAAAAATACTTTTTGTGTTTTTTATTTTATTTTTGATGTCTGGCCTGGGACTTGAATCCTGACTTTACGTCTAATAAGCCATCACACTACATACTAGACCACGGCGACCCCTAATATGTTGATTGTAATTTGTATTTCATACGTTTTTTGGTATATTGTGGAGGTATAGACACCTTAACTCGTATATTATGAATCCCAGTTTTTCTGTCATGAATTTTACTATGATTTGAAAGGCGTTTTGGTTTAAACGTCTTGCTTGTCGTGAAGTCTTCACATGAAACAAAGTTTTTTTGTTTCCATAAATACATTAGTATGGGCATTAATTAAAAAAAAAGTTGCTTAATTTAAAAAATATGCCGTGTTAAATATTTGGGACATCGTATCACATATGTATGCGTCAAAAAGTGAACATATTTTCTATCTTTAGAGGATTGGAAATCTCTTATTAAACCTTATTCTTTTAAGTCGTTCCTAACTTCGTATTCAGGAGAGCGTTATGACTTTTACGCTTGAATGTCCAAAGGACTTGACTTACGGTCAAAGGAATATGATTGAAAAAAAATGTATGTCTTCTGATAGGATTAGAGGTTAAGGAAATAATGCTATTAAGGTGAAAATGGAATGCTATCTTGTGAATTTATCCTGTACGAGTCTAAAAATATTAGTAAGAGTTATATAACGAGCGTCAAATGAAACTACACTATGGAAAAAATTGTCACAATCACCGAACTTAACTTCTTTTGGCACTTAAGGAGAGTGCACGAAAAAATTTGACAATATTTCAAAATTTTTTTGTTATTATTTTTTGCAATTTAAAAAACTGGCAACGAACCATTTTTAAAATAAAATAACTGTAATTTGTTAATATATCTATTTTTTTAATGTACACTTTCTTTTGACGCTCACTGTATGTATTCCTAAAAAGCTCTAAAATGGTTTTATTTTCTTTTTCAGATTTTCAACATGCAACAATAAAAGGGGTAAGTAAATTATTATAATTTATCGTTTATTATTTTTTTTTTATTCATAAAATTTTATGCTTCTAATCGTCTTGTAAATATTTTTATAAAAATAATATTCAATGCGAGCAATTTAATGCGTTTTTTTCACTGCTAAACACTTGAAATTATTGTTATTATGAAATATAAATGATTGTGGAATGTAATCCTGCATTTCCTATGTAACGGGTGATTTTTTAAGAGCTATAGGAAAATTTTTCGAAGAGAAAAAAAACATCAAATTCAGAAAAATTCATGAAATCTTTATTCGAATCGATAGTACGGTCCATATAATTTAAAAATGTTGACCGTGACTGCGCCCCAAATGGTCCATCTGCTAGTTCAATTTTGGTATACTCTATTCAACATTACGGCTGGTGTCACACGATTAAATGCTTCAATGTTGTCTTCCAATGCTTCAATTGAAGCGGGCTTGTTTGTAAATGTTGTTAGTTGGTAGGTTATCACTGTGACGTAGATAATTGTAGGAAATTGGCCGACTCTATTGATCATGTCCAGAGATCCATAGGTGTGAGGTTGGTTTTTCGACTGGCCAGTTAAAGAATGTTCGTGTATCGTGATCCAGAATCCGTAATTATATATTTATTTATTTTGAAACTTTCATAGTCACACTACCTATGTTGGCTTATTAGACGTGAGGCCTCTCTCCAAAACCCAGAGGCTGTCTGACATCTCCAACAAAGCGAAATACGAAAAAGTTTCTCTTTGGCGTCTTCCTTTCAGCAGATTTTGGCAAAATCTCTAAGAGTAAATAAAATTGCCATGAAGAAGTCTTGCAAACAAATCTATCGTTCGGATTCAACTATAGGTTCCGCCACTCATGTATAAAATTAACATACACACAACATAAGTGGTGTGAGAAGCTGTATTATTATCCTAACTGGAAGGTTGTAATGACCAGCCAGGATGTATTATCAGGAAAGTTTAACTGCATGTACACAGTTTTTTATACGTAACGTACGTATGTATACAGTTTTTATATACGAAACGTAACTAAAAGAATCATTTTTGAATTGTATTCTAATTGAAATTATAGGAAATGGTACGCTACGTTAACGTTAAATGAAAATGGTTATGCTGGCCAAGCCAGAATTGATACTTAAAAGAGAATAATGCCATGTTTGGTGGGCTTTCGTTGCGTTAAAAAGTTTTCGCAATAATTTTTACTCAGTAAATACTCTCGATAGTTGAGTTGTTTGTTACGTTTTATCTTTTCTCTTGTTCGTGACGTTGAAGGAGTCTGACGTTCGGAGTCCAGTATGAAAACAGAAAGTACCGACTCTGAGCAAACATATCAACGACTCTGTTCTATAAAATTCTAAGTCGAAAAACAGTGTTTTGAGTTACAAGTTCTCAAAGTTTTCACGCGACATACGACTATATACGAATTCTAAATAGATTTTTCCCTATAACTTTGGAATGGAACGGTGGATCTTAACCAAATTTGGACAGTTTTTAAGTTAGAGAACGTAGAATTTAAAAATGCAAGAACATTAAAAACGTTCTAAGTCCACTAAGAACGTTATAGAATGGAGGCGTCGATATTAACAGCTAGTTTAAACAGATGCAAGGATAGGAGACGTCGATATGTGGAAATTGGGGCACCTCCAAAGCAATGCCAACGTGAATCGTAGTACTAGCTGAAGTCGTAGATTACAAATATTCAAACAGGAATTGTGCAAATATATCAAAAGGGGTCTAATGGCATTTAAGGGAACTTTTTAATGACGAGTTTGTGTGTGATCATGTTTTTAGAGATTACTAGGGACGATAAACTAAATATGCATTCGTGAATCGTAGTAGTAGCTGTAGTCGTAAATTACGAATATTCAAACAGGAATTGTGCAAATATATCAAAAGGGGTCTAATGGCATTTAAGGGAACTTTTTAATGATGCGTTTGTGTGTGATCGCCTTTTTAGAAATTACTAGGGACGACAAACTAAATATAAGTTATTATAACAACAAAAATAGTGTATAATATTATAGTTTAGTATGAGTTTTTTTCAATTAATTTTTTGTTTTTTAATACTTAAACGTAGTCATTAAATTTAAATGCTAAATATTTTTGTTTGTTTTGTTTATGTTAATATAAAACCTGTAACCACTAAGAATCTAATTCTAAGTACAAGCTCGTGCTTAGTTTAAAATATAATTTAATATAATTTAAGTATGTATGTATATATTTTTCATAAATGTAGTTAGACTAAATAGGATAAACTTAAGATTTAATTTGTTTTTTTATATTTTTATTATTCGTTATTTAAAAACAAATAATTTTTTTTTGGTTTTTTGTTTTTCAAATTAATTTAAACATAAAATGGAATTGACGGCGTGTGTTAATATATTATATTTTATTTGTTTTTTTTTTCATATTATTCTAAAATATATTTCATTTATAAATATTTTATTTTCTCTTTTTTTTATGTATCGTATCTCGTACTGATATCTCGTATATTTTGATTTTTTTATTTATTATTTTTTATTGTTTTCATAAAAATATTTATTTTCTTTCTGTTTTATTTCATTTTATCTTATTAACTAATAGTTTTATTTTTATCTAATCTTAACAGCCATTTTTTTTGTTTGTTTTGTTTATGTTAATATAAAACCTGTAACCACTAAGAATCTAATTCTAAGTACAAGCTCGTGCTTAGTTTAAAATATAATTTAATATAATTTAAGTATGTATGTATATATTTTTCATAAATGTAGTTAGACTAAATAGGATAAACTTAAGATTTAATTTGTTTTTTATATTTTTATTATTCGTTATTTAAAAACAAATAATTTTTTTTTGGTTTTTTGTTTTTCAAATTAATTTAAACATAAAATGGAATTGACGGCGTGTGTTAATATATTATATTTTATTTGTTTTTTTTTTCTTCATATTATTCTAAAATATATTTCATTTATAAATATTTTATTTTCTCTTTTTTATGTATCGTATCTCGTACTGATATCTCGTATATTTTGATTTTTTTTATTTTTATTGTTTTCATAAAAATATTTATTTTCTTTTCTGTTTTATTTCATTTTATCTTATTAACTAATTAATTTTTTATTTTGTATTTTATTTACTTATCTAATCTTAACAGCCATTTTTTTTGTTTTGTTTTTAAATTTTATTTTTTTTTTTTAAAGAATTTATAACTGAAAAAACACCATCCATAAAATATTAAAATTATTTCTTAAAAAATATATATTTTAAATATTTATTTTAATAGCTATTACATATACGTATGTATTATATCTATGTATGTATGTATATATTTTATTTTCTTATTATAATAAATTTTTATAATTCAACTACACATTTAACATCAAAGGTACATGGTTAATTTTGAATTTTAAAACTTAATTAAACTATTTGTGGATTTCTTCTTTGTGTAGTAGTTTTAATATAATAATCGATTTAATTTTATGCCATAGATATCGAAAAAAAAAATTTTTTTTAACAATGTTTATAAAATAAAATTTATCGGATACTATCCCCTTTTTCCTTTTTCCTATAACTAATTTTCTTTTATGTCAACACAATGTATATACAACATAAGTAGGAGCTATCCGCTTAGTGTTGTTCTTATAATAATAAAAAAACCAAAATTTATTACGAACTTTAAATTATTAGTGATCGGAGGTGTTCAATGGATAGATATTAGGAAATCTCCAGAAATGTTGCTGTTTAGTACTCTAAGTGAACCTAGAACCTAGTATCCGTTGTTTAGTAAGGGCTTTTTCATATATGCCTATAGTACGGCCCATTAGGATTTTTTGCTGATTCCAAAAATTTAGAAAATTTAAATGGTACAGTAAAATTTCACAAATTAGTACCTCCATTAATTAGAAATTCCAGAAATTAAACTCAGTGTTTGCAATACATTATACACTCTAAAATTCGAATTTAAAATTCTAGCGTTTTTTTTCTTTTTTTTTTTTGCTGTTTTAACACAAGAAATCCCCAAAATTCTTTTTATTTTGTAAAACTAAAAAGGGGAATCACCAAATAATATACGTTTTTCTGTATTTGAATAGTCTTTTTGTCGCACATATGTATTTTGTGCCTAATTTTATTGTGAAATTTGATACGTATGTACAAGAAAAAAACGTTCAGAAATTAGAATTGCCTCAAAAGCAAAGCTGTTCTAATTTGTGAGCGACTACTATATCGCTAAACAGCATTTCACATCATGTTTCAATTCTTAAATTTTTTTGTGTGTTAATTTTGTGTAGGTCTGGCCACAGTGTAGCAGATAGTGTATTGGCTTATTAGATGTAAGGCTACGGTTCAAACGATTTCTTCAGCGACTTTCCCTCTGAAGATTTCATGGCAAAAATATTGGTTTTGAAGTGTATTAGTAACAGTGTACTGTCCAATCTAAAGCTCGAGTTTATACTACTGAATGAATATATATTTCGCATAATTTCATTTTGAGCCACTTGTACTTTAAGCGTTAATCAAAGCGAATATTTTCCTTCGTAGCGTGAATGTCATTCACTTTCACATTTCTAATATTTAATCAGTTTTATAGGGAAAGTTAGAATCCTTATGGGTGTTTTCATGCTTGCTAGGGAAAGCAAAGGCTCCTATCTCTTGATAATATAACTTCAGTTTCTCAGTATAAATAGGAACGATTTGTTTAAACTTATATATCATTCCTTTGGATTAAACTTTTTCGAATGCTTGGGAAACATCTTTTAAAAGAGCAAACCAATGTGTGTGTTTCCTTTTAAAGCCAAAATTATGGCATGGTGTAGACCTACTCACATTTAAAATTGACATAAGACTAGATATAAAACAATTGAGACAGTAATTTCATTTTTTACGGTAAGGTTGAAGTTGTAAAATGTTATTGAAAATAAAGCAGCAACCTTATCACTACACGAAGCAGCATCAGGATTATTAATTTTATAGTTCCGAGGAGATTTCTTTGCAGAAATTAATTTTTTTGATAAGGTTAAAGTCGTAAAATGACATCGAAAAGAAAGAATCATTCTCATCACTATATAAGGTAGCATCATTTCCTTGAATTAACAATTCTGAAGAGAAGATTCCTTTGGAATGAGCTGAGTTGAACCGTAATTCGAATTTCGAACCTAAGTAGACAGTATATCAATATAATATGTCAAATAGGTCATACTATTATATATATTTAGATTTAACCTACAGAAGAGTTTTGTATTGGCAAGCCAGCGCCTATTGACGCTTTAAAGGACAATGTTCGTCAAGCCATTAGTGAAATACAGCTGTACGCAATCGATAATGTGCTTAAAAATTGGACCGATCGTGTAGGCTACTGCATGGCCAGCCAAGGCAACCATTTGAATCATATTATTTTCCATTATTAACCGAAAGGATTGTACTTTCAAATAAAAAAAAGAAATTTAAGTAAATTATCTGTAGTTTTTTTAAAGCATTTTCAAAAAAAAAAAAAAAAATTATTTGGCGGACCCTTTTAGCAAGTGAATAAAGGATTTTAATTTTACGAAATACCACACTCAATCGAATCGAATGAAATCGTTAGTTATTAAAGGAATAAAAAAAATATTTTTCTTTTTGATAATTCATTTTATAATTTAAATAAAAATAAATTTAAACTTAAACTTTTTTGGCTTTAGTTTTGGAACTTTTGGTATAACATGTAATTTATTTAAAATTTAATACGATTTTTTTAGTTAATTTTCTTTATAATCTCTTATCTAAATACAATGCCTAGGCATAATATTACAACATTTTTTGTTTTAATTAGTTTATATTATGAAATTTAATATTTATTTTCTGGACTCTATTTTCTAGACTATTTACTATATGTAAATATAGGGTATATATATATATATATTTTTATTTTATTATATAATATATATTAGGTGTATGTATGTATATGTATAGGTACGTATCTAATATCTAAACACTAAAAAGACAACATTCATCACATTTATTATAATTTGTAACTTAATTATTTTCGCTTTGTTTATTTATTTAAAATAATTAATAACTAATTTTTGATTTTAATTCTTTTGCATACATTATATTATTTATTTATGTAATTTATTTTTTGTTTCAAATTTCTTATATCTTCAACAGTTCATAAATTTATATTATTTTTGTTTTAGTTTTATAAAAAAAAAACCATACACATTTCATAAGTATTTTATGTATTAATAAATTAATAATAACAACAAAAAACGTTTTATAAAATAAACAAAATATCACAATATATATTTTTTTAATTTAATTTAATTTTTTTTTTATTTATTTTTATGTATTATATCTTCTCAAATAAATATATTTTTATTTAACATTATTTATTGGATTAGTTTTTATTTCTCTTTATTTTTTTTTTATAATTTTAATACATAAATAACCTCTAACTACAGCTAAAAACACATATAAAACATATATTTATTTATTTATTATTTTTTAATTTTTATTTAGTTATTTTTTTTATTTTTATTTATTTATTTTTTTTATTTTTATTTATTTAATTTTTTTTTATTTTTAATTCTTTGTTTTTATGTATTTATTAATTTTTATTTATTTATTATTTTTTTTATTTATTATTTTTTAATTTATTATTTATTTATTTATTTTTTTTTATTTATTTATTTCTATTTATTTATTTATTTTTATTTATTTATTTATTTATTTATTTATTTTTATTTATTTATTTAATTATTTATTTATTTTTATTTATTTTTTTTTATTTATTTTTTTTTATTTTTATTTTTTTATTTATTTTTTTTTATTTTTATTTTATTTTTATTTATTTTTTTATTTTTATTTATTTTTTTTGCATTAATATTTACAAAAACATTTTTAATTACATTTAAATTTTTTTAAATAATTTATTTTTTTTTGTAAAAAAATAATTTAATATTTCAAATAATTTTAACTTTACTTGGCAAACAAAATTACGTTTTCTTCTTTTTTTTTGTCTATTTTAAGGTACTTATTATCATTATTTTGTTTGTATAAATACTCTTGGAAATTAATTATTTATTTGTCTGTATTTAAATATTAAAAAAAAATAATTATTATTCTCAATCCCTGACTTCACTTGATGTATACATAACATGTAACAAACAATTCCATAAATTCACATGCCTTTTCTGAAGTGTAGTTTATAGTTTTTTGGCCGGTAATTTTTTAAATTTAATTGTTTTAATTACAATACAATTATAAATTATATTTAATTATGATGAGTTCAGTATATAAATAAATATACTAGAGTTTCTGGTGGGAGTTGAACCCACGATTTTCACGTTAATAGTCTAGCACACTATCAACTAGGCACCCAAAACTAATTTTTTTTTCTTTAATAAAAACCAACACTCAGGGGATGCCCCCTACTCAAGCAGTGCATTGTGCAGGTTGAGGAAAATAGGTTATAGGAAGATAGAAAGAGGGAGTAGTGTTTGTGGACACTTGATTTAAACTTACCAATATCGTAATTGACGGGAAAAACCTTCGCAGGAAGATTATTCCACAAGCGAACAGTGCGTACAAAAAATTAATTCTCCCTTTAATGCATTGTGCAGTTCACTGGACAATCAACCACAAAAGGATGTACTCTGCGAGAAGCTCGAGTACCACGTAAAAATATGTGGTTATCGGGAACCAAGCCCCTTATCTCTCGAGAACACCTCCCATTATAGTACCGATAGAACAATGAAACACACGCCACATTGCGACGATGCTCTAATGAATCAATAGAGTTGGATACCCCTACTGTCATTAATAAGCACCTTCGCCTTCTCCTGTACGCGGTCGAGAAGCTTCAAAATAGACTTTAAAGCACCGGCCCATACATGAGAGTTGTACTCCATCCGGTGTCGGATAAAGGTCCTGTAAATAGTAAGAAGGTCGGATGGAGTGAAGTATTTTCTGCACCGTTTCAAAAACCCCAAGGCACTTGAATGCTTCCTTCGACAGTCGAAAAATGTGATCGTTCCAACGAGCATCACAACCAATTCTCATGCCCAGAACATCAAGAGCATCCGCCTCCTCAATATTTACATTACCCATAGATACAGATGGCAGAACACCAGCGCCAGCATCACGTCGGTGTGTCAAAAAACAACATTGGGTCTTGCGCGCATTGAAATCGACCCTGTTCGCGAGGCCCCACTCAGAGATTATTATCAGGTCATTCTTGTTCAAATATAAATATAATTGTTTTGTAATTCTTAAATTTTTTTTATCGAAGTCTCACATTTTCAGAGGCTCTTATGAAGTGTCCCTAAATGTTTATCAAATCGACTTTAATGCTAAAATATTCTTATTAACCCAGGCTACTGGTCAACGATAGGCTTTATCTATATGTACGTACCTTGCAAATTTTTTGAAAATCAAACAGATGGATTGGATAGAGTTTCCATGAAAAAATGATCGAGGAGATTAATCTAGGCGCTTTTGTGGGGAATTAAGTAGCGAAACCGCTTTAATTCTTTCGAGAAACCGCAAAAAAGTCGTTGGTATTGTTTTTAGAGATACTTGAGAACTCATAGCAACGCTGTCATATACCACTCGACTCGGATATTGAGCTTTAATAGATTTCATGAAGTGGTAGACTTCATGAAGTGGCTGACTTCATTACAAATACGAAGAAAATTCTTAAAGGTTCATATGAGAAGTTCTACGGCTTTAATATATTATTCGATTATACAATCTGGTTACAGGTACTGTTTAAATGTATCTCAAAAGTTCCCGGACATATACACACAAATATGAACCGGAACAAATACGTCTGGTTGGCTAAATTACAAATTTTTCGTCGTACTTATCAATGAGGGTAATGAATTCGTTAACTGTCTAGGTACTTTAAATTATATCTGGGAAGCATAGATAGAGTGGTGCTGACACAAAAGTAGCATTCATCATGTTTTGGTCTATTTGGAGCTTGGCTAATAAACATATACAATTCATATGTAAATCTTATTCAGCAATTAATGCTCCTCTATAAACTTTAATAAACATATTCCTGCTGAATTAATTTTGATTAAATGGTGGGCATTGATTTCTTTACCGGAAATTTTTGCTATATCAGCAGAAATGGAGGTGCTTAGGGCACAACGCATGAGTTAAAGATAACAATGGTTAATTGGCCAGAAGACCACACACTACATTAAAGACTAAATTTGCTCTTTAGCCAGATTATTTGTATGTGGAAGTCCCTTCTTGCAGAGGTTGATATAAAGAGATACAAATCTAATGTCCATAAACATTACTCCGTCTTTCCTCCTTCCCATAACATATTTTCCTAGTTCCAACTAAATATATTGTATTAGTAGGGGTCATCCTCTGCACTATACTAAGTAAAAGAGAAAAGTGGTACTGCTTTCCAATCCAAACTTGTATAACTTCTAAAGAAAATATTAAAAATATAGGTAGATTTACGTAGTAGGTTCAGACTATTACCCATTACTTTCTATATTAAGACGCCGCTTAACGCTGTTTCTGTATTACGCGGTAGTATTAAGATTTCCCTAAATCGTACACGCGTATTGATACTAGTTGTATACGTATGCAAATGAAACGGACATGCACCAACCAAAAGCGGTGCCCTATATTACTACGGTGTAGACTATGTATCTTTTTCAATACTCTTTTGTAAGTCTGTCCAAAATAAAGATTCCAACTGTGATTTCCGATGTCGTGCTAAGTTGTCTCGTTTAACGCTCTTATGTTTAGCGCTGGAAGTTATTGGAACGTAAACCACGCGTTATGCGGGGTCTCACTGTATTTCACATAAAAAGTTTTTTAAAACCGCAAAGCAGTTTTAGTTTCACTCTACCGTATATATATATATTATAATGAGGTTTAGGAGTGTATAGATAGAAATGCAAATATTTGGCGTCTTTTCTTCTGACGAAGTGGAAATATATCCTCTCTTACAAATTTATTACAGGACATTACAACCAGCGGACATGTTCAGTACTATGACAACGAACCCAATTCCTAAAATAGCAAGAAAAGGAAACCGATCACAAAAAAGACAATCCTCAGGGGTAGTGTCTAGTAGTCAAATGATCTGGGGTCGATGATATCACCTTGATCATTTTACAGATAAAACATCTAGCAGTCATTCTAAACCCAAAGCTCACGAGGCACTTTGGATTTTTGTTGCGGCTGTGAGACCAGTTCTCATGTAGGGATCTTTTGTTTGATAAGGGACACTTCATACCTTAAGAGAAACACAGATCTGCCTGCAGGCTATTATTTTTATAATAACTCGGGAACCATTAGGAATTTATCAGCGAAATAATAATGACCAGATAAATGCGCCCTTCCTTCGCCATACATCATACATAATTGGTCATTACAACCCTTCAGTCAGGATTATTAACCTAGTTTCCCACACTACTTATGTTGTGTGTGTTAATTTTATACATAAGTGGTGGGACCTACACTTTAAAGTCGACAGATTTTTGAGAAACTTTTCATGGCAATTATATTTACTCTCAGAGTTTTTGCCAAAAATCTGCTGAGAGGAAATCGCCGATACTTTTTGTATTTTATTTAGATGTTTGGCCTGGGACTCGAACCCTGGCTCTACGTCTCATAACGGAACACACTGCCTATCATGGTATTGAAAAAACATTGGACGCACGTTTGCCATTTCATTTAGGAGGTCTATTATAGATCTAGAAAGGAGTGCTGGTAGTGAAGACTCGTGAATTGTTCTGAATCTGGAGACAACTTAACTAAGGCTAAAGATCCAAGTATTGACGTGTCTTCAAATAATTAATTTGTCTTTTTGTCAAATAAATTCCGGCTGTTTGTACACTTCTTTTTATGAGAAAAAAATTAACTCCAGGAAACAATTCTTCATAAATTTTTTGTAAATTAATTAGAAAGGAAACAAATGTTGGATTTAGTTTGTAAACGAATCAACTAATATAAGTAACTTGTAGTTGAGCTATTACTGCTAATAATAAAACTACTTTGTAGTTTTCATTGTGTTTGTGGTTGATGATTCAGTTGTTGAGGTTTTTGTTGCTGTGGTAGTTTTAGTTGCGGCCGTAGTAGTGGCGGTGGTGTTTTGAAGTTTTGTAGTGGTGGGTGTTGTTGTCGTTGTTGTGCTCATCGACTTTGGTGCGGTAGTGGAAGTAGTAGTAGCTGTTGTAGTTGCAGCTGGGGCTGCAGCTGCAGCTGGTATTGTGGGTTTTTGTACTGTAGCAGAGCTAATGGGTTTCTCATTTGCTGTTACTACCGTTGTTTTGGCAATTTTTGCTGGCACATTGGAAGTTTTGGTAGTAGTTGTAGCGGATGCAAATGTAACGGTTGTGTTTATGGTGGCGACAGTTGTTGTAGTAGTAATAATATTTGAGCTTGTCACTTTAACAGGTGCTTGTGTATTTGTTGCTAAATTTATGTTTGTAGTTTTTGGTGTAGCTGTAACTGTAGCTGTTGTTGTTGAACCAGTTGCGTGACTTGGTTTGGTTATGCCTGACGTAGTGTTTATTGTAGTCTGCGATTTAATCGTAGAAGTTGTTGTGGTAGAACTGTTTGTAGTTTGTGGTTTTTGCGCTGATAATGTGTTAGTTGTAGCTGTTGCTTGTGTGTGTGGTTTGCTTGCTGACATTGTAGTTGTTGCGATTGTTGATTTTTGCACAGCAACAGTTGTAATTTGCGGTTTAACCGTTGTTGAGGATAAGGTCGCTGTTATTGTAGTTTGTGGTTGTGGTTTTATGTCTGTTATTTTAGTTTTATTCGTACTTGTTGTAGTCACTGGCATTATTGTGTCCTTGGGTATAGTGTGTAGTTTTGTTGTAGTTGTAGTCGTAGTTGTAGTTTGATTTGTCAAATTTTTCGTAGTTGTAACAGTTATTGGTGTTGTTGTTGTTGTTGTTGTCGTATTTGCTCGAGCACTAATACTTTTTGTCGCCATCACAGAGGGCGTCATAGTTGTTGTTGAAGCACTTGTAGGCAATTTATTATTAAAATTTGATTTGACAACATTGGTTGTGTTTGTAGTTGTGGTTGCAGTAGCTAATGTAGCTGAATTTGTGGTTTTAATGGCAGCCATTGTTTTATTTATTATTTGTTCATTTGCTTTTGTCGTCATAGTTGTTGTGAATGTATTGGAAGTTGGAGGTTTCGTTATACAGTTGGCTATACTCGTTACCTGACTTGTGGACGTAGCAGCCAAAGAAGTTTTTGTTACCGTTGTTGGTGTAAGAGTTGTTTTAGGTTTTGTAGCCGTTGTAGTTACCGAGGGCACCATACTTACCGCAAATGTAGTGGCTAATGTTGAGGTGGTGGTGGTGCTACTGGCTATACTGCTGCTATTACTGCTAATGAGTGTGGCAGCTGAGGGAACTTTTGTTGCCGGCTTTGTACTTACTATGTCCGTAATGGTAGGTTTACTTGTAGTCGTAGCAAATGTGGTAAGACTTCTTAGTTCTCTACCACTGTCGCCGGTACCAGCTACAAAACATTTTGTAGCCGTAGCTGTGACCGCTGTCGTTGTTGTGGTTGCTAGTGCACTATGAGTAGCACTAGACGTTGTTATTGGCCCTGTAGTTGTGGGCATTACAATAGTGGCAGTTACTTTGGTTATTTTCTCATTAAAATCATTCGATTTTGTTAGACTTGTTTTTTCATTAAGGAATGAAACGACGCTTTCATTGGGCCTTAGTTCGGCTTGTATGAGAGGCTGCTTACTGGGACTCTTTTCGGGTGGACCTTTAGCATTATCAGTGCCAGGTTTATTGGCTTTTAGTATGCTTGGCCCTGGCGGGCGGGAAGAAACTGTTGCTGTTTTTATGGCCACAACGGAAGCGTAATCATTTTTCTATTGAAATTTGAAAAAAAATCATCATAAAAAATTACATATGAAATCTAAAGCCAGAGAACTACTTACATTTTCCCCTTCACTACGGCCATTTATATTGGAAGTAGCAGTAGCTGTAGTCGAAACATCACCGCCTGTTTGCTTTGGCACAAAGGTAGACGTTGATGCTTTAACTCGTTCTCAGAGTTGCATCATGTCCCTTTGGGCTTCGCCTACGCCACCACTACTGCCACTTTTACTGTCCCTTACATAGGTGTCCGTATTATCATCATAGGGTATGGTCTCCGCCATATTACCCTCCATTAAACTATGCATGTTTTCATTTTGATAACGTTCCGGATATAAATTACAACAGGGCCGGCCAGCTGGACCCCATTCCTCTGTTGGCTTCATTAAAAATATTATACGATCCTTGAAGCCTAAATGGCCGGGTCCACTACAGATTTGCTTAAACGCCACTATGAATATAACAACGACAGGCAATAAGCCTATAATCCAGCCCATGGTATCAGCCCACAAGGGATATACATAAGCGCCATAGGTGGCTGGCTTATATTCAACCCAATTAAAGAATAAAATAAACTGCGGGGAATAGTAAAATGATAGGCATTTAATAAAGTTTTTAGCTTAAGGAGCATAGATGCTCTTACCAATAAAGTGGCTGGAGTAATGAAACGCCACATTATGGACCAAAACCAAATCCAAAATTTTGAACGTTTACCTATCATGCCTTGTATGTCATTGAGGAAACGATGTGAACCATAAATCCAGGCGATTAAAACACATTCCGAAATGGCTATTAGCAATACAGACCAATTGGCGGCATATTTATCCATTAATTGCAGCCAATACATGCCACTCTGTAGGACAAAACGGAAATACAATAAAAACCGTCTTTAATTGTGTAAAGAAAACTTACATTTGTGGTAAAACCCAGGCCGCCGACATAACCGAAAATCCCTACAAAGAGTACAACCCATGTTTTATATTGTCTTAGATTCGGAAATTTATCCAAAATGGCAGTGGTAACGGTCTCCATTAAAGCAAACTACAGGAAAAACAAAAACTTAACCTCAAAATTTAAACGGTTTTTGTGCAAAATAACTCACCTGTGAGTCCAAACCCAATGTTAAGAGCATAACAAAAAATAATACCGACCAGACGGGTGCCACCGGCAGACGTGTTACCACTTCGGGATATACAATAAACGCCAAGCCAGCGCCATGATCCACCACTTTCTTCACTTCCACATTTAATTCGTGTGCCAGAAAACCAATAATCGAAAATATAACTAAGCCCGCAAAGAAAGAGGTGGCAATATTGCAAAAGGCCACTATTAAAGAATCTCTGTGCTCAAAAAAAAAAAATTAAAAAAATTCAAGTTATAAAAGATTGAGGTTAGGTTTTCTTTGTATACTTACTTGTAACAATTATTCGAAAACTTATTATAGGAAGATAAAGTAATTAAACCGCCCCAAGCAGGACTTAAGGCAAAAAATATTTGTACGGCAGCATCACCCCAGACCTGTAATAATAAAAATTCGTTTTTGAAAATACAAAAATTGTAAAGGCAACAAATCATATAACCTGGGCATTAGCTAATTGTTTCCAATCCGGCGTTAAATAAAACAATATGCCCGTACCAGCTCCCGGTAGAGTAACGCCTCTAAAAAATAATATAACCAAGACCACATAGGGAAATAAAGCAGTAAAGTATACCACTTTGCCCGATGATTGCACACCCTTGCACAGGCATAGGAAAACTATTACCCAAGCGCAGAGTAAACAAGCGGCTAATGATACTTTTATGCCTCCCGTTTCCTCAATGCCTGAAGAGAGGCCCAGAACATAGTTGCTAAAATGAAAAGAAAATTAAAAGTCAATTGTTGTTTAGCATGCGACATAGGATGGGCAGTAGTAGTCTAGTTGCATGAGGTTCATGGGTTCAATAAACTGTGTACAGTCAAACTTCTATAATTTGAACTGCTTTTACTTGAATTTTCTATAAGTTAAAGCACCGCAATAGCATCTTGGAGAGAGATTTTATCAAGTTTTGCTTCTTTAACTTAAAGTTTCTATAAGTTGAAGTTTTTTTCTGGATAATGGCGATTCAATTTATCGGAGTTTGACTGTATTATGTTGAAGGTGATCATACATACATAATTGGCCATTACAACCCTTCAGTTAGGATTACGACCTAGCTTCTCACACCACTTATGTTGTGTGCGTTAATTTTATACATGAGTGGCGGGACCTACAGTTTAAAGTCGACTCCGAACGATAGATTTTTGAGAAGCTTTTCATGGCAATTTTTACTCTCAGAGTCTTTGCCAGAAATCTGCTGAGAGGAAGTCGTCGAAGAAATATTTTTTCGTTTTGATGTCTGACCTGGGATTCGAACCCGGGCCTTTCGCCTAATAAGCCAACACACTACCCACTAGACCACGGCGACTTCAAGGCGACTTGAAGGTGATCACATAATTAAATTTAAGCGATTAAATATGGAATCCTGGCTTAAGTAGAAAAGTCGAACCAAGATCAAATTTGCAAGACATTTGTTATATTAAAGAAATGTTCTCTATGTATCTCTCGTTTTCCTAGAGCCATACAGCTACACAGATGACTACACTTTCAGAAATATGACTGATACTATGGAACCAAAACCTAGGGGCTTATGAAAACTATCAGTATCTAGTGAGTGAATGTAGTTGTCTATGAAACTTCTTCTTATACTGACGTCTACCAACGTCATTATTGTATTAAGACTATCTACAATATGTTGTAGGCTGATCATATATCTCATTCTCTGCATTTTCCCCTCGAAGAGAGTACTATAGTTTGAAAGCGGAACAGATATCGTCTGAAGATCATTCGGGAATAGTAAGAAATTTCAAATCAAGCAATTGAAGAGGTGAATTACGTGGGTATCTCGAGATTCTTTTCATTCAGATCTCCATTAAGTATTGAGTATTGAGGCTTTAATGTTCCTATTATTGGAAGGTAAACTAGTTTGTTTTTCACTTAGGATGAGGAGAAAGGATTTATGGTACCATAAAGTGTACATCCCACAGTGAAGTCCCTGTAGTTCACTTGGTATTGGGCCACGGTTCAAATTCCCGGTCAGACATCTCCAATAAAACGCATTATAAACAAATATTTCTTCAGTAACTTCCTCAGCAGATTTCTGACAAAAACTCAGAGAGTAAATAAAAAATTGCGATGAAAATTTTCTTAAAAGTCTGTCGTTCGAGGTCGACCATAAGATCCCGCCACTCATGAATATAATTAACACACGCACGTCACATAAGTGATGTGATAAGTTAGGTCGACTGATGTAATGAGCAATTATGTGTGTGTTATGTATCGTTCTCATTTCATTAAGGAAGGCTAGTTTTCAAGCTTCATGGTTCCGCCACTCATGTATAAAAATAAGGCACAACATAAATGGAGTGAGAAGCTAGGTCTAATTATGCTATGTAGTATGCATTGTTCTCATTTTCGTCTAGGCAGTCTAATTATCAAACTATATTCAGAACATAGCGAAATTTGTCGTATTCACTCCAACTATAATAAGAGGTTTGATCTTCTCCCGTTGCTGACATGGAAGTTTTGCTTCCTAAATGACACCTGTTACTTCGACTCCTTTGACCAATTGTTTTACTTAAGAGGTTCCCTTAGCGCTGATGCAATGCATACATAAAATATTATATCACTCGAGTACCCACCAACCTTTGTAAACTTATTACTCTGAATAGATTACTGTTTCATAAAACAGATAATATGACTCCATTTTAACCAGTGGCTCTTTAAGCCACCTTCCCAATTACTCTATGTTCAAGAGAGGCAAATAGAATTTCTTCTGTTAATCCCGACTCTAGTCCAATTCATTTGAATGATAGACTTAATCCTTCGGGAATTATGTAATTAAAAAATACTTTCTTTTGACTTACTTAAAGTAATCCTCAGCTGGTGCTTTTCGCAAGGCATGTAAAGCCAGTTCCGTTATATTATGCTCCTCGGCATACGAGGTATTATAGCAGGTCCTCATATAGTACGTGCCATTTATCATGTTACACTCATCGTTCAGCTCATAAGAAAAGCAATCTGAAAAAAAAAAGAAAATCAAATACAAAATAAAATCAAATACTATTCAGAGGTTCATTTATTTAATTTTGTAAAAATCTATCGCACAGAGTTTACTTTAAACTGTACGTACAGAAACTAGGTTGTAATCCTGATGGAATTAGGCCTATATGTGCCCTTCTATATGGGCCTTTCGTCTAATAAGCCAACACACTACTTACTAGACCACTTATGTGGAATAGCATTACAATTAAGCGACCCTGTTTATTGCACTTGATCTAACAACTACTGCAAAGTATTGCCAAAACAGCTTTTTACAACTTAATATGCATATTATATATAACTGACTTAGTAATAAACGGCATTATAGTAAATAGCGGTATTGCCAGAATGGATTTTAATACATACTATATTTTGTAGAACTGCATTACTATTAAGCTACCCTGTATTAGCACACTTGAACAAAAACATATAATCATAATGACAACAGTATTATTATGCAGTTCTATAAAAAATATAATTTTTATCAATGAAAATATTAATTTTTCAATTTCTAATTATTTTTCGCCATTAGTGTTAGATATAAGCTTTTAAACGAGATATCGTTCATTAAATTTGGTGCGGTGGTATAGGAAATATTTGCAACCGACAAAAAAAAGTTCTTTAGAAATAATATCTATGATGTGTCTCTTAAATAAAATGAATTGAATTTGTGAATGACTTTATAACGATTTATTATTTAAAGCCTTTCTAAAATTCTCACACAATCCGAAAGATTACAATTTTACGCTTAAAACTTGAATATAAATACTTACTTACATCACTCACTTTGATGAGTATTTAAATATGCTAGTGAGTGAATGAGTTTTTTATATTACAGCTTATTTTGTTTTAACTTTTTTAATATTTAAAGCCATATTTAAATGAGATTTCCATTTCCTCTAAGTACTTTTCTTTTTGAATGCTTATTTAAACAGCATATGTCAGAGTATAATAGCAGCCGTCTATCCTATCTTCACTTATTTTGCAATGCATAACCATAACCATGGCAGCCCCGTTAGTATATAAATTTTTTTTTTAAATTAACTCCATAATTATGTTTTTATACACAAAAAATTAATTTCCCTAAATTATTTGACCTTTAATAAGATTTCTTAGTTTTATATTAGGGTCTGTGCATTAATTCCTGATGCATTTTTCAGTCTTAAATTGCCAGCCTCTGGATTGGATGCAGACTTGATTGTTTAAAGTTAGTTTTCGAGCATTTTTTCAAACAAATTAGGCGATATTTTGGTCAAGATTGGGAAAACCATAAAATTCTCTTTTTTTTCATTAGCAGAGGGGATGGCCCCTACTTAAGCAGTGCATTGTATTGAATATAGGAAAATAGTTTGAGGAGGAAAGAGGGAGTAGTCTACCCGTATTATACGTGACAGGAAAAATATTTGAAGGCAGAGCGTTCCGCATACAAATAGCACACCTAAAAAACGAATTCTGGCCAATCGACAACAAACAGATGTAAAGTAAGACCCCGCTTAATGCAGGGATTACGTTGCAATAAATTCCAGCGCTAAATGAAACAGCGTTATAACGAGGCAACTTAGCACGACGACGGAAATTACAGTTGGAATCTTTATTCTGGACGGACTAACAAAAGAGCTTTGAAAAAGATACATTGTATACACCGTCGCTATATATAGTGCCCCGCTTTTGATTGGTGTATGGCCGTTTAATTTACTCACATATACAACAAGTATCAATATAGTGTGCTATTTAGCGGAATCTTAATACTACCGCGTAATACTGAAACAGCGTTTAGCGGAGTAGCGTTAAGCGGGGTCTTACTGTACTCTGCGAAAACGACGAGTTGTACGTGTGATATATGGGAATACATGGTTTTCTGAGAACTGTTCATGAAATTAAGCCCAAAATCTCTCATGTTGTGTGACCCGTTGCTGAAACCACAAATCTGTTCGATCATAAAGTCCCCTATCATAATGCTATAACGCCCTGAATTTTAGGTAAAAGTTCTTTTAGGTTGATTTTCAGACCATAAACATCATCACTTCTTCCAGTAGCAATTGCTTCTGGGTTCTTTAGGTTCGGTTAGGTTAGGTTAGAGAACGTGTACTTATCAATTAAGACAAGTACAGTACCCGGAGGTTGAATTGACCTATTGTACAACGGTCTTAAAGAGGGAAGGATAATAGATAGGAAAGGTTGAAAGAAGTGTATGTAGGAAAGGGGCATCTGGGTTGTTTGATTCCTTTCATATGCGAAAATTTCGTTGTTTGTGGATTGTTGCTTGTTGTAATAAAAATTACAATCAGAGTGTACTTATTAAGAATGGTGACTGCCTCCTACGAAACACATCCTTGGCACTTGTGGGGATGTTAATGAATTCCAGAACGAATCATTTAAATGCATACCAGGTACTGCACCGCTAATTAGCAGTTGTTGATAACGAGCAAGAGGGTAATAGGTTTGGAGGCGACATTATAGGGATGCCCTATAAAGTTGAACGGTAGTAGAACTGATCGACTGGTCGCAGTATTAAGACATCTTTTCATTTAATGAAACATAAAATAGGATAATATTTGCATTTTGTCTAAAATCAGTAGCTTTAGAATGACTGAGAAACGCCAGGTACAATCGGTATTGCAACGTGACCATACATGACCCAAAATGGCTGGCAACTTCAACTAACTTTACATTTTGAAGGCGCTGTAACCTAGTAGTTAGTGTGTTGGCCTCTTATACTTGAGGCCACTGTTCAAACCCCAGATCAGACACCTCTAGTTGTTAATTGCAATGAAAAAATATCTTAAAAATCTGTCGTTCGGACTCGACTTAATTCTGTAGGTCCTGGTACTTATGTATAAAATTACTTAAGTGGTGTGATAAGCTAGGTTGTAATCCTGGCTAAAAAGTTGTAAGACTAATTATGCATTTATGTATGTATGTAACCTAATATCTTTCACCTTATTAAATGAGATTATACGATGAAGTCGCCATGGTCTAGTAGGTAGTGTGTTGGCTTATTAGACGAACTGCTCGGGTTCGAATCCCAGGTCAGACATCAAAACGAAAAATATTTCTTCGGCGACTTCCTCTCAGCAGATTTCTGGCAAAAACTCTGAGAGTAAAAATTGCCATGAAAAGCTTCTCAAAAAGAATCTGTCGTTCGGAGTCGACTTTAAACTGTAGGTCCCGCCACTCATGTATAAAATTAACGCACACAACATAAGTGGTGTGAGAAGCTAGGTCGTAATCCTGACTGAAGCGTTGTAATGGCCAAATATGTATGTAGCCTAGTAGTTAGTGTGTTGGCCTATTAGTCATGAGGCCACTGTTCAAACCCCTCCAGTAGTTAATTGCAATGGAAAAATTTCTTACAAATCTGTCGTTCGGCGTCGACTTAATACTGTAGGTCCTGGTAATCATGTATAAAATTACATAAGTGGTGTGATAAGCTAGGTTGTAATCCTGGCTAAAAAGTTGTAATGACTAATTATGCATTTATGTATGTAACCTAATATCTTTCATCTTATTAAATGAGATTATACGATGAAGTCGCCGTGGTCTAGTAGGTAGTGTGTCGGCTTATTAGACGTAAAAGCCAGGGTTCGAGTCCCAGGCCAGACATCAAAACAAAATACAAAAAGTATTATCCTCTCAGCAGATTTCTGGCAAAAACTCTGAGAGTAAATAAAATTGCCATGAAAAGTTTCTCATAATATTTGTCGTTCGGAGTCGACTTTAAACTGTAGGTCCCGCCAATTATGTATAAAATTAACACACACAACATAAGTGGTGTGAGAAACTATATCAATAATCCTGACTAATGGGTTCTAATGACCAATTATGTATGTATGTATACGATGATAATTAATGCATATACCCAATACACTATTGGTTGAAAATTTTTTCCTTAAATATGCGTTTAAAAACCATAATGACAGCGCAAAAAAAAAGAAACTAACAAACACACACGCTCTGCCACAAAACATAAATCCATCAGAAGTCAAAACATTTAAATGGCATTGTAGAAAGGAAGAGAAAGAGAAGAGGTAAAGAGGGAGGATAGAAAGAATATGTGCCGTATACAATAATCTGAAGAGGAGGTTTAAGTGGCTTTTCATTGTGCATTAGCTGGTATATAGTATAGGCTCTCTTACACACACATATGTGTACACACGTGCGCTCTAACACACACGCACACATAAATAAAACATTATGCTTAAAATGATGATTAAAATATATCCCTCCTCCTCCCTCTCTGTACGTCCTAAGTAATTTAAAAATTTGACCCTCCATAAATGTTTTAAAACAAAGGAGTTCGTAATAGAGAAAGAGAATGGAAGGGAATATAATATTATGAAAGGGTTAAAAAGCAACTGAAAAAAGGAGAAGACAAAAAAAAAAAAATAAAAATGACTTGTAATATGAACAGCAGCACAATGCCAAAACAAAGAAAGAAAAAACAACAACACAACATCATGAATAAAGTATGAATAGTAGAGTAGACTTTATAGTCCAGGATGATACAGATAATGATATTACTTGTGATAAATATGAGAGATGATATTAGATGGATTTTTGTTGTATGGTTATGTTTGGTTGTATGGTTGTTTCTGTTGCTCTATGTTTTGTAAGATTTCTTTACAAAGTTTTCTTTTCTGGCGTGTTCATTTCTCCATCATTTAACGGGTTGCCTTTGTTCATTTTTTGGTCTCTTTTGTTTTGACCACAAATTAAAAACTCATTAATTAAAAAGCCAAACAAAATAATATACACTCACTCACACGCAAATAAATACGTATGTCTTTACAATATATTTAAAATTGTTGGTTTCTTTTATTTCTCGATAGTTTTAATAAATTATGGATTTGTTGTATTAAAAAATCGATAACTGGGAAAAATTTTAAAACTTTTTTAAAAACTAAAAACTATTTGATAACTTACATAGTTTCCTATTAATGATATAAAATTATCGATTTCTTTTATAGCGGAATCATTTTAAAATATTATAGATTTGTTTTATAAAAATATCGATAACTGTGTAACGCTTTAATAATTTATAAAAACTAAAAACTGTTTGATAAGTTACATATTTCCCTAAGCCTAATTTAAAATTGTCGGTTTCTTTTATTTCTAGATAGTTTTAACAAGTTATGGATTTGTTTTATAAAAATATCGATAACTGGGAAAAATTTTAAAAACTTTTAAAACCTAAAAACTGTTTGATAAGTTTCATATTTCCCAATCGCTAATTTAAAATTGTCAATTTCTCTTATAGCTGAATCGTTTTAAAATATTATAGATTTGTTTTATAAAACTATCGATAGCTGTGAAACGCTTTAGAAACTTTTAGAAGCTAAAAACTGTTTGAGAAGTTACATATTACCCTATTCCTAATTTAAAATTATCGGTTTCTTTTGTTTCTGGATAGTTTTAACAAATTATGGATTTTTGTATAAAAAAATCGATAACTGTGAAAGACTTAAAAACTAAAAATCGTTTGATAAGTTACATATTACCCTATTCCAAATTTATAATTGTCGGGTTCTTTTATTTCTGAATCGTTTTAAAAGATTATGGGTTTGTTTTACAAAAATATCGATAACTGTGAAAAATTTAACAAATGTTTTAAAGACTAAAAACTGTTTGAGAGGTTACATATTAACCTATTCCTAAATTAAAACGATCGGTTTCTTTTATTTCTTGATAGTTTTAAGAACTTATGGATTTGTTTTATAAAAATATCGATAACTGTAAAAAACTTTACAAATTTTTTAAAGACTAAAATCTGTTTGATAAGTTTCATATTACCCTACGCCAAATATAAAATTGTCGGCTTCTTTTATTTCTATAAAGTTTATAACAAATTATGGATTTCTTTTATAAATATATCGATAACTGTGAAAAATTTTAAAAACTAAAAACTATTTGATAACTTACATATTACCCTATGCTTAATTTAAAATTATCGGTTTCTTTTATTTCTAGATAGATTTTAACAAATTATGGATTTGTTTTATAAAAATATCGATAACTTTGAAATTCGAAAGAATTTTCTGTGAAAATTTATAATTATTTCAAATTATTTTTCCAATTCTATGGAAAATTCTTATGAAATAGAGTTTCTTTCATATTCATTTTCTTCGAAACAATTAGTAGCTGGCAAGTAATTATAGAATACAAATGTATTTTAGCAATTAATCGAAAGAAATTCAATTTTAATTGTGGCAATTTATTTAAATTGGTTTTAGTTCTGTATGCGTTCTGCTTAATTGTTTTTGTGTCTAACTAGATTGGCTTATCTGATAAACAAGAATTGAAACCAC
Organism: Sarcophaga peregrina; assembly: GCA_014635995.1. Taxonomy (NCBI): domain Eukaryota; kingdom Metazoa; phylum Arthropoda; class Insecta; order Diptera; family Sarcophagidae; genus Sarcophaga; species Sarcophaga peregrina. Next base: position 87,939,334 of record CM025793.1, read on the forward strand.
AAATGATTGACAGTCTGCTGGTGTGGCTACAGCTACAGCTACGGCTACAGCTGCTTTCTGTATCAATAACAGTTCAAGTGACGGACGTTAAATAACAAAAGAACAATTGATACATTGATTACAATTATTATTATTATTATTATTGTTGTATTGTATTGTATAATGTTTAATAATAATTATAAAAACAAAAACAACAACAAAAAAACAGTAGCTTATACATATGCATACATACATATGTACTTCTGTATGTATGTGTAATGAAAGTAAAGAAAATAATATTTAAGTAAGCTTTTACACCTTTGGCACAACAACACTGTATTAAGGGTACATACATATGTATATACAGTGGACAACAAAAGTCTTAGTACTGTAATATATTTTGACAACAAAAAAGTCCGTAGAGGCTTAATATTTTTGTACAAACTCCCGATAAGACTTCAAGAAAGTATTTAGGAGATCATTTGAAAGAACGGTTACGTAATTGCGTCAAACAAAAGTCAATCGAAAAACTTTCTCCTGGTGCCACCAGAAAGGTGCCACACTAAACAAAACTTGTACATTCAATTTCAAATGGGTTAAATAGAGTGCTTGACCTAAAGGAATATTCTACTAAATTAAGTGTCTGCCAAACAACTTTTTTTTCCGGAATGTTTTCTCAAATTTCTTTTTTTATTTGAAAGTACAATCCTTCCGGTTAATAATGGAGAATAATTAGCCTACACGATCGGTCCAATTTTTATGTACATTATCGATTGTGTGCAACTGTATTTCATCAATGGCTTTACGAATATTGTCCTTTAATGCGTCAATTTTCTCTGGCTTGTCGGCGTAACACTTATCTTTAAGGGCACCCCACAAATAATAGTCCAACGGTGTCAAATCCCAGCTCCTAGGTAGCCAAAAGACATCAGCTCTGCGGCTGTTAATACATAATTGGTCATTAGAACCCATCAGTTAGGTGATGGGCCTAGTTTCTCACACCACTTATGTTGTGTGTGTTAGTTTTATACATAAGTGGCGGGACCTACAGTTTAAAGTCGACTCCGAACGACAGATTTTATGAGAAACTTTTCATGGCAATTTTTATTCTCAGATTCTTTGCCAGAAATCCGCTGAGGAAGTCGCCGAAGAAATATTTTTCGTTTTGATGTCTGACCTGGGATTCGAACCCGGGCTTTTCGTTTAATAAGCCAACACACTACCGACTAGACCACGGCGACTATCAGGAAGCTGATGGTGCTTTTTCCAAGATTCGTACGCAATTTTCGCACACTTTTTCTGCAAAATTATCATGATTTTCAAAGTAATGTCACAATATTTCCCAGCGTTGTTCAGCGGAAGAATAAAACTCAGACATGAGCTAAGTGTTACCATGCACGTAATAAACAATAGTTGAGAAAAAAAAAGTTAGATGTTGGACCCGATATGATGACCTTTGACCATGAGCCCAATTAGTGCAAATGCAACGCAAACTTTTGGAGTTTGACTTCTGTTCCGTCACACCCACTAGACTACGTTAAATTTTTAGAGTATATTTTCCATAATACGGGAGTCTACGTAAAGTAGATGAAAGCCATAAGTTATTTTCTGTTGTTGTTCTTTAGGTTAGAGGACGTGCACCTGTCGGTCAAGACAAGCACAGTCCCCGGAGGTCAAAATTGACCCTTTATACAAAATTTTGTTGTTCTTGTTGTTCTTTAGTAATAGGTTTTCATAATGAAATTAAAGAAACTTGAGAGATTTTTAGGCTTTTCAGTTTTCTTTTAGAACTTAAGATATGGATCTGCCATTGAACCGAGGCCTTAACGCCTAATAAGCCAATAAACCACCTACTAGACTACCATAGCCAGTATACTGATTTTAAATTCGCTTACTTAATAGCTTTCCATTATCGGAAAAGTCATTACATGGCTAGTATAAAAGGTTTTGCATCAATTTAAACAACACTTGCCTTAAATTCTATTGAAAATTAAAATTTATAAAAGATTTTCGATAGTAATTTTAAAGTTCATGTGCCCCGCCCCCTTATCTGGCCTTAGTAGATCAAATCAAACACGTGTTCTATTTAAATTAAATCAATTTATTTTATGTTGAACATCTTGCCCCTTTCCTCTTTTACTTAATATGGCATTGAAGGTAAAGCAAAACATAACAATAATAATTCTGATTCAGATTCAGAGAAAAAACACAAAAAATTTTCATTTTCGTTCATCTATCTACAAAATTTAGGTCACATTTTATAGTTAAGCAAATAAATAAATGTAATTGCAAACATCCCAACTCTGTTGTAAAGTTTTTTTCCTTTCTTTCTTTTTTCATCTCATTTTTATAGTCCTTGTGTGGTTACAAAAACAAACAAAAATATATTGAAACTATGGCCATCTTGTTAGGAGAGTGAGTGAGTATATGTGTATGTGTGTGTAGGGCCTAGTGTAAGCAAAATGAAAACATTTTAAAGAGAAATTTTATTGATAATCATGTGGTTTATTTACAACAGTCATTTATATTATTTACTTTATACACACACACACACAAACACACAAACACATACATAGCCAGTCATTCACACCTATTATGTTGTGTTTGGCTTATACTCTCATCCTCTCATGCTTGTTTAGCATGTGTTTGTGTGTGTAGAATTTTATTGTGTTTAATATTAAACACTAACTGTGTATACATGTACAGTGAACTCCCGAAAACGTGAACACTCGAAAGTGTGAACCTTTCAGAAACGTGAAGGCTCTAAAATGTGAACACTTTTTTTATTTTTTTAATCTGTTTTATGTTTGAACCTCTATTTCATTGTATCGGGTCCGCCATCTAACGTTTTTTTTTTCAACTAATGCTTATTTCGTGAATGGTAACACTTAGCTCATGTCTGATTTGACAGATAATTAGTTTTATTCTTCCGCTGAACGAATAAGGTTATGTATACGATTGAACAACGCTGGGAAATATTGCGACATTACTTTGAAAATCATGGTAATGTTGCAGAAAGTGTGAGAAAATTGCTTGCGGATTTTAGAAAAAGCACCATCAGCTCCCTATGTTCGTTATCTTGCGAAAAAAGTGAAAGAAACTGGCATCCTCATCGATAAACCAAAGTGTGAAAAGCCAAAAACAGTGTTTAGACCCGAGAATATTGCTGCTGTGGCAGAAAGTCGTTTTCAACAATTGAACATTTCGGAGACATCATTGGTATGACACCATACAAAGTCCAATTGGTTCAGGAGTTGAATGATTAATAATCCAATGCATTTTCACTCCGCTAAGTGGGCCTGCGATCGACTAACAGAAGATACCGATTTTGACAGAAAAAAAGCATCTTTTCAGGTGAAGCTCATTTTGATATTAACGGGCATGTAAAGAAGCAAACTTATTGCATTTGGGGTACAGAAAATCCGCACGCATACATTAGAAAGCCGGCCCACCCAAAACGAGTCACTGTTTGATGTGGATTTTAGTCCAGAGGCATAATTGAGCCATTTTTCTTCGAAGATGAGCAAGGTGTGGCCGTTAGTCAATGGCGATCGTTATCGGGCCATGTTGAACATTTGGTTTCAACAGGACGGCGCTTCGTGCCACACAGCCGAAGCACTGGGGCACAGAAAACCCGCGGGCATAGAGACATAATTGGGCCATTTTTTTTTTCGAAAATTAGCAAGGATTAGTCGTTACAGTCAATGACGATCGTTATCGAGCCATGTTGAATGAATTTTTGCCCACAAAAATTAAAGAGGAGGATATTGGCAACATTTGGGTTTTAATAGGACGGCGCTACGAGCCACACAGCCGCAGTTACACTAGATGTTTTGTGCCCTATTTTTGAAAATTGGATTTTCAGCCGCAGAGCTGATATCGTTTGGCCACCTCGGAGCTACCATTTGACACCGTTTGACTATTATTTGTGGGGTGCCGTCAAAGATAAGTGTTACACGCCAACAAGCCAGAGACAATTGACGTTTTAAAGAATATTATTCGTGAAGTGATTGATGAAATACAGCTGCACCCAAGCGATATTGGGCTTAAAAATTTGACCGATCGTGTAAGCTACTGCCGAGGCAGCCATTTGAATGAAATTATTTTCCATTATTAACCGGTTGGATTGTACTTTCAAATAAAAAAAGAAATTTGAGAAAATAGTAGTTTTTTTTAAAGCATTTTCAAAAAAAAAAGGTATTTGATGGAGCCTTTACAAGCTGGAGTTGAATTATGATGTCGTTGTAGTCTGGTAACTAGTTTGTTGGCTTATTAGATCTGAGGTCATGGTTCAAATCCGAGGGTGGACATCTCCAACAAAACAAAATACGAAAAGAAATATTTCTTCGGCTACTTCCGAACAACAAATAAGTCTTAACTAGGTGACCCGTGCGAATATTTCGCACCGTTAGTTGTCATTTTTGTAACATAAAATGAAAATAATTAATAGAAATTTTATTAAAAGTCTAAAAATATTAGAAATCATTATATTTCGTACATATTTACATACATATTTACATACATACATAATACTTCTTTGAATACAATGTTAGAGGTAATGACGTGATCATCGTTAACTTTTTCCCCTTGCGAATCCTTAATAGAAATGAAAATATCTTTGAACGTACGCAATCGAGAAAAAGCCACGCATAACTGCCCATGTGCCCGGTTCTTGTAAATACAATCCGACCTTTTGAAGGGTCTGATCTTGTGCTTTGTTTATCGCCATAGCAAAAGCAACTTTCACAGGGAATTGTTTTCGTGTCATTCGGAAAGGCACAGTTGGATCAGAAGGTGTAATGTTGATTCGGGTTATGAGTACAGTTTTATCGGTATGAAAATTTTTGCTGTTTTGATGTGCTCTCCCAAGTTTGTTACGATTAGCCTAGTACCATTTATTAACCCCTGTTTAGGATTAAGATTTCTGATTAACATTATAATTGCATTTGTCTTTTCAAATCCACGTTACTTATGTTCTTACGCTACACTAAGCGACCCTGTATTAGCACACTTGAACAAAATCATGTAATCACAATGACAACCGTATTATCATGCAGTTCTATATAAATTATAATTTTTGACAATGAAAATATAAATTTTTCAATTTCTAATTATTTTTCGCCATTAGTGTTAGATATAAGCTTTAAAATGAGATATCATTCATTAAATTTGATGCGGTGGTATGGGAGATATTTGAAACCGACAAAAAAAAGTGCTTTAGAAATAGTATATATGACTATATGGAATAGCATTAAGCAATTAAGCGACCCTGTTTATTGCACTTGGTCTAACAAATACTGCAAAGTATTGCCAAAACAGCTTTTTACAACTTAATATGCATATTATATATGTATAACTGACTTAGTAATAAACGGCATTATAGTAAATAGCGGTATTGCCAGAATGGATTTTAATACATACTCTATATTATGTAGAACTGCATTACTATTAAGCGACCCTGTATTACCACACTTGAACAAAAACATATAATCATAATGGCAACAGTATTATCATGCAGTTCTATATAAAATATAATTTTTATCAATGAAAATATTAATTTTTCAATTTCTAATTATTTTTCGCCATTAGTGTTAGATATAAGCTTTAAAATGAGATATCATTAATTAAATTTGATGCGGTGGTATGGGAGATATTTGCAACCGACAAAAAAAAAGTGCTTTACAAATAATATATATGATGATTGCTTTAATTATTTGGTATTTTTGAAGAATATCAAAAATATTTTTTATTTTTTAAATTTGTTCCATAAAGACGTATTCATTGTAAAAACGGAAGTAAAGCAATAGTAAGACAATAAAGTGAATGAAACGTATTTTAAGCACAAAAGAACATAACCTTACATTTATTTATTCCCCTAATAATACTTGTCAGCTGCCATTAAAGCTATTTAAAGATAAAATTTTTATTTCAAATGGTAATATTCAATCATTGTTAAAAATTTATTGCTTTCTTCTCGCTCTTTCTCTCTCTCTCTTCCTCTCTTCCTCGCTCGTTTCTTTCTCTTTCCCTATAGTTGCTATAATAATAATGGTTTATTACTAAACAAAAACTAAAGCTTTTAATTAAATATTTATTTAACTGGCATTTAAGCAACTCAACGCCAACTCAAACCCCAACCCCGACCCTAACCCCAAAATATCAAATCTAAATTCAAATCGAAATCGATAATATTTATTTACAACTGGTTAAATATGACTGACTTTGATGTCTTCTTAAATAGCTGTTTGGTGTAACAACAAACGTTACATTTCGTAAGTGTTATGAGTCGAGTCGTCGTTTACAACAGAATATTTGTTTACTCAGCCGCTTGCTCCCTCCCCCGCCTTTCGCCCATGTGATGAATACTCGAAAGCAGAACAAGAAGAAGAAACACGAAAGAAATAGAAACTGAACTGATTAACAACAACATCTGTTTGTGTTTTGAAAGACAAGTCAAATGACTTGCTCTTTCCTATTCCTATTCCTTTTTTTTTTACTAAATGTTAGGAGGGGGGGGGGTGGTAGAGGTCGAGGCAGACACAGACTGCTCTCGAAAAGTACATACAATAATTACAATCAATGAACAGTGTTGGCAAAAATAAACAGAAACAATATTTTCTCTTAAACTATGTACAGTGGGGTGCACAAATGAGTACATGTTTGTACTCTAAGCAATTTTAATTGCCTAAAAAATAAAATCAAATTCTAAGTAAAAAAAACAATCAAGAGGAAAATAACTCGGATATACTCAATTTTGCACCATTTCATAATTTTATGGAATACGAGTATTTATAATATTTAGTCCAAAGACGTAATTCCTTTCGGAATATTTGTCCATTCCGGATTAATCTGTTGCCACATACGTAATTGGCCATTACAACCCTTCAGTCAGGATTACGACCTAGCTTCTCACACCACTTATGTTGTGTCCGTTAATTTTAAACATTAGTGGCGGGACCTACAGTTTAAAGTCGACTTCGAACGACAGATTTTTGAGAAGCTTTTCATGGCAATTTTTACTCTCAGAGTCTTTGCCAGAAATCTGCTGAGAGGAAGTCACCGAAGAAATATTTTTCGTTTTGATGTCTGACCTGGGATACGAACCCGAGCCTTTCGTCTAATAAGCCAACACACTACCTACTAGACCACGGTGACCACAATCCGTTGCCACAGCTCATTTAAATTAGTTGGGGCTGATCGGGGTACTGTCCCAACTGTTTCTTCATAATTGACCACAAATTCTCAATCGGATTGAGGTCGGAAGTTTGTGGTGGCCACTGTATTAAATGAAATTTTTATTCACTAAGCCATACTTTAACGATTTTGGAAGTGTGTTTGGGGCCGCCATCCTGCTAGAAAACTGCTTCTTGCTCAAGGTAGGCGCTTTTATCGGCAAACTCGGGAAGATGGCTGTGCAAAATTCTCAAATAACTTTTTTTTTCATAATGTTATTGATTCTTTGTAGTGGCTCGAGGTGCAATCATGTAAAGCAATCCCTTACCATGACATTTCCTCCAACGTGTTCACCGTTTCCTTAACATAACGTTTCTGAATTCTTTCCCGTAACTGCGCTAGCAATTATGCTTACCATCGGACTGAAAGCGGTTAAAATTTTGATTCATTTGACCAGATCACATGCTTTCAGTCATCCACTACCCAATTTCTGTGTTTTCTGGCAGACTTTAACCGTGCCTTTACACTTTTAGCCGAAAGTGCAGGTTTTTTCTTTTTGACTGCTGAGGTTAGCCGATATTTTCAAGAGCTAACTAACGGTTTTCCCCATTGCCAAAGGAGCTCAACCAACAATTTGTCCCTTTTAATTTTTGTTACCATTAGACGAGCATCTACTTTAGTTGGTAGATTTTTACGATTTTAGCTTGCGATCCTACAAAAAACAGCTCGTGCAAGAATTCTAGCCAAACCATTCATCGTTTGCAGTATTGGAAGCGAATATAATGCTGAAGCTATTAACGAATCATTATTAACCCTTTGACGGACACCAAAATTTTAGGAGGCGTTCCCGTGGGACACTTGCTGTATCTCCGTTATTCGGCAAGATACAATTTATGACGTGTATATACGTCATGTCGCGCCCCAGAAACCCATATTATGACGTTTGTAAATGTCAGTGTCCGTCAAATGATTAAAACCCTTCAATCAGGATTACAACCTAGCTTCTCACACCCTGCATGTTGTGTATGATAATTTTATTCATGAGTGGCACGACCTACAGTTTAAAGTCGACTTTAAACGGCATATTTTCTTGGCAAACTTTACATGGCAATTTTAATTGCTCCCAGAGAGAGAGAGATAGAGAGCTGCTGACAGCCATTCGCCGTAGAAATATTTTCCGTTTTATTGGAGATGTCTGACGTGGGTGTTGAATCGTGGTGGCTGTACGGCTTATAAGCCATTACACTCTACCTACCAGACTACGAATCACCATTCCATCTATAAAAATTGGGTGCTAGAGTTAAACTGCAGCTTCAACTTGGCAACATTCTAATCAGTTCTAGAAGATGATTGGGTGCTTAATGTGGACTGCATGAGCTGAGGAAGCTGAAGTTAAACTGCAGCTTCAACTTGGCAACATTCTCCAGTTACTCTAGTCAGTTCTAGAAGATGATTGGGTGCTAAATGTGGACTGCATGAGCTGAGGAAGCTGAAGTTAAACTGCAGCTTCAACTTGGCAACATTCTCCAGTTACTAGTCAGTTCTAGAAGATGATTGGGTGCTTAATGTGGACTGCATGAGCTAAGGAAGCTGAAGTAAAACTGCAGCTTCAACTTGGCAACATTCTCCAGTTACAAGTCAGTTCTAGAAGATGATTGGGTGCTAAATGTGGACTGCATGAGCTGAGAAAGCTGAAGTTAAACTGCAGCTTCAACTTGGCAACATTCTTCAGTTACAAGTCAGTTCTAGAAGATGATTGGGTGCTAAATGTGGACTGCATGAGCTGAGGAAGCTGAAATTGAACTGCAGCTTCAACTTGGCAACATTCTCCAGTTACTAGTCAGTTCTAGAAGATGATTGTCCACTTGTTGCAATATCGAAATCCATTGTTTTAAACACCACTCTACGTCTAGATGTAACAAATCGATTTTCGCAGAATGTAGTTTTCCCATTGTAGTCACCACTACTCCCAAAAAGTGTGGCTACTAGACACTTTTTCGCCTTTTATAATGTAGGAAATGTAAGAAATTGTATGCTAATGATATGTATCACAGATTTCTCCCACACTGTACGCATATAATGCGATAAGAAATATTGAAAAAGATTGCAAATGTTTACCCCTTTTTTTGTATTGGAAGAAGGAAAATGTAGCAATTTAAACAGCCAGAGTACAAGTGTACAGCAGAGCAGAACAATACTCATAAAAACCATAAAATTTAAATCAAAAACTCTCGTACAACAGTATATTCTCTCGTTACATGGAGCAACCATGTTTTAAACGTAAATAAAATAAGGTTAAACTACTCTAACGGTATTTAATGTGAGAGCAAGAAGGGCAACATGTTTTCTTGATTTTCTCCTATTTAAGCATCATTTAACAACAACAAACAACAACAAATATACACTCGCACACACACACGCAGTCATGTAACCAGAACAGCCAGCTACACACACGCATTGAGTAGAAAGAGAAAATTTCCTTCCTTCCTAACAGCAAAGGAAAAATAAAAAAAAAACACAAGAGATAATAAGATGTGTTCACTCGTCGGCTCTGCTCTCTTTGTTGTCATTTACAGCGACAAACATATAAAAGATTAAACTTACGCATAAAGGAATACAAATTATTTTCTTATTTTATCATAAAATAAAATTGTATGTGTGTGTGTGTGTGTGCGTTCGTTTATAAGCATGTATTTGTCGTGTGTTTTCCTATGCCAATATGTTGGGGCTTAAGAGGAGCAATGGCATGAAATTTTTGTTTGAACACAAAATAAATTTCGCTATGCAAAGTCATCACTTTAGTTATCGAAAGATGCTGAATAATTTTCGTAGGTTAAAAAGAAATTGTTTCTAAAACTTTGATAAAAGTTTTCTAATAGAAAAATAAAATATTAATGACAAAATATTACTTAAAAAATATTTATTACCATGATATTTACAAGAGAAAGCTTTTCAATTTATCGCAAGTATATGTACAATACAATTTTTGATAACATTAAAACTGTTTTTGAAGGCTTTGTTAGTATCAAAAATAACTTTTCGATATCATTTATAACATAGAAAAGTAAACGATATTTCTTAACGATTTTCTGTACGTAATTATTGTTATCGAAAAACTTTCCCATGAAAATAAGAAGTTTTGTAGAGAATATGCCATTGAATTATGTAGTAAACTGGATGAATCTATAGATTTGTTATTGGTGTGCTAACTTATTTATTTCGTGCCGAAAATTTTCTATTTTATTAAAAAAAAAATAGATTTTAAAAACTCATAAATTAAACAGTCATTTAAGAAGATGGTTCAAAAGATTTTCAGAGAAGATTAAAACAATTTCTTCTTTAGATTGTATATTATTTCAATTTCAAATATTTCAATCAAGATATGAATTGCCAAAATTCTATAAAAATGTATCAAAAATAACAATTTCAAAAAATTCAAAGGATTGCAAGAAATTCTCCAAAAATATTTTTGCATGTAAATTTCTACAGAAAATTTAAGTTGTGGTATAATTTTAAGTTACAGTTAAAAAATTTTATAGAAAGTTTAAGTTATCGAAAATTTTTTTATAGAAAATTCAAGTTATCGAAAATTTTTTATAGAAAATTTATGTTATCGAACAATTTTCTATAGAAAATTTATGTTATCGAACGATTTTCTATAGAAAATTTATGTTATCGAACGATTTTCTATAGAAAATTTATGTTATCGAACGATTTTCTATAGAAAATTTATGTTGTCGAACAATTTTCTACAGAAAATTTATGTTATCGAGCAATTTTTTATATAAAATTTATGTTATCAAACAATTTTCTATACAAAATTTATGTTATCGAACAATTTTCTATACAAAATTTATGTTATCGAACAATTTTCTATAGGAAATTTATGTAATCGAACAATTTTCTATAGAAATTTATGTAATTAAACAATTTCCTATAGACTTTTATGTTATCGAACAATTTTCTATAGCAATTTATGTTATCGAAAAAATTCCTATAGAAAATTCAAGTTATCGAAAAGTTCCTATCGAAAATTAAAGTTATCGAAAAGTTCCTATAGAAAATTAAAGTTATCGAAGAATTTTCTATAGAAAATTAAAGTTATCGAAGAATTTTCTATAGAAAATTAAAGTTATCGAAGAATTTTTTATAGACAATTAAAGTTATCGAAGAATTTTCTATTGAAAATTAAAGTTATCGAAGAATTTTCTATAGAAAACTAAAGTTATCGAAGAATTTTCTATTGAAAAATAAAGTTATCGAAGAATTTTCTATAGAAAACTAAAGTTATCGAAGAATTTTCTATAGAAAATTAAAGTTGTCGAACAATTTTGTGTGGAAAATTATAATTATCGAACAATTTTCTATAGAAAATTAAAGTTATCAAACAATTTTCTATAGAAAAAAATTGTCTATAAAAATTTCTATAGAAAATTAAATTTATCAGACAAATTTATAAAGAATGTTAGTTATCGAAAAATTTTCTATAAAAAATGAAAGTCATGGAACAAGTATTCTATAGGACGTTAAAGTTATTGAACAATTTCCTATAAATTTCGCAAGGGAAATTTAAGTTATCAAATAATTTCTATAGAGAAAATAGATTACAGGAAAATTTCATTTTGGAAATTTCTATTACTTTGTTGAATTGTTTTGCTCATTTTTTTTTACATTCACTGTACTATTGAGATGAATAAAGTTGAATTGGAACTCTTTATTAAGTTTAATCATTGTATGATTGTTATTGCGTATCATTGTATAACATCATCATCTCATCCATCTCTATGTATAACAATTTATTTATTGTAACTATTCTTTTATAATATTTTCTCAAAAGAGAACGACACACACACACACAGACAATATCAAATGATTAGACATTTCAATGGCATTTTTATGCGGTCATTATTATATAACCATACACAAACATACACACCCGCACTCGCTCGTATTATCCCACAAGCATACAATATTGTTGTGTTATAATATCAAACCCTTCAGGATTCATTCAACCATTACTCATACAATAACAATAAGTATGAAAGAGTACAGTTTGTTGGTGTAATGGTATGTGTGCTTGTGGCCTTTATTCACTCATATCCAGATTCTTACTTCATTTGTTCATTCTCTTTGTATTTGATTTTTATGTTTCTCTAACGGTATGTCTTCTTTAATAGAGTTGAGAGTATCATAGAATACCGAATGTAAATAAATAAAGAATAAAAGAGAGTAATAAATTGAAGAGAGAAACAGTTAGACGGGGTAGAATGGGGAAGGGGTAAGTGTTGTATCATCAGAATAGTTGTTTGTTTATGAACTTAAAGTGAGAGATCAAAACAAATGCAGTCCCGTTTTTTGTTTTCTTTTGTTTGACTCTGTGGTGCTATTGTTTTACGTGATTTTGTTTATTGTTTTTAATGGGCGAGTGAAAGAACTTCAAAATTAAACAACTGTCAAGTATCTGGTATTAAATATTCTTTTGAATGAGAAACATAAAATTTTAAAAGCCTCATTCATTTTTTTTTTTTAATTTTAAACATTTTAATTTTAAATTGAAAACGTATTCAAAAAAATTTTTTTTTTTTTTGTTTTTTATTTTGATTCGTTAAATTGAATGTCGAACAGGCCGCCTCAATACATTCTGTCATTAAAAAACGTTTAATTTGTACTTGTTTTATAAAGTTATTGTTATTGCCAGAGGGCAGGAAATGAGTGTGTAGGTGTGTATGTGAGTGTGTGTGTTTTTGTGGAAGTAAATATAATTTAATAGCAAGCAATTGATGACAAAAATAATTTCCACGAATATGTTTCAAAAAAATAAATATGAACACTCATACACATGCATACATACCCATGCAGCCATATATAGAGAGACGCACACATACCTTCAAAGAAATATGACCTAATTTATCATAAACATACACGGTACTTTTTCTCTTTCATGCACTTTCTCTTCCCTCTCTCTTTCTTTCTCTTCTCTCTCTCTCTCTCTCTCTCTCTTACGAAATACACTCTCACCAACATGTTACATTTACAGCGAGCGACACACACACAGGGCACTTAAAATAATTATTGCTGTGGGACTATATATCGACAGGACGTGGGTTTACACGTAAGTCCACGCACACACGGGCATTGAGTTGTTGTTTATCACTGTTTGGGAATAATGACGGTACAGTGAGTAGCATAATAAAAATTATGAACAACGATTATTGTTTATTAATAATTTTTTAAATATTTTAAAGATTTTCTTTATATGAAATCTAAACATTTATTTGTACAGTACGAATCCCATTAGCGCGAGTAGGAATTTTTCTTTACATTTCAGGGTTTGTAATTACAATTCTTTACGTAAAAACGTTTCAATAAATGCAGCTGTTTGAATTTATCTGTGCAGAAATGTAAAGGGTTCGCAAAATAACTTCTTTTTTTGTTTTGAAAATGCTTTAAAAAAAACTACTGAATATTTGCTCAAATTTCTTTTTTTTATTAAAAACTACAATCCTTCCGGTTAATAATGGAAAATAATTTCATTCAAATGGCTGCCCCGGATGGCCATGCAGTAGTCTACACGATCGGTCCAATTTTTAAGCACATTATCGATTGTGTGCAGCCGTATTTCACCAATGGCTTCACGAATATTGTCCTTTAAAGCGTCAATTGTCTCTAGTTTGTCGGCGCAACACTTATCTTTGATGGGACCCCACAAATAATAGTCCAACGGTGTCAAATCGCAACTCCGAGTTGGCCACAGCTGTGCGGCTGATAAAGCGATCTTCAAAAACAGGGTGCAAAACATCGAGTGTAGCTTCTGCTCTGTGGCACTTAGCATCGTTTTGTCGAAACCAAATGTTGCCAATATCTTCCTCTTTAATTTTTGTGGGCAAAAATTCATTCAACATGGCCCGATAACGATCGCCATTGACTGTAACGGCCACTCCTTGCTTATTTTCGAAGAAAAATGACCCAATTATGCCTCTGGACCAAAATCCGCACCAAATAGTGACTCGTTTTGGGTGCGTCGGCTTTTCAATGTATGCGTGCGGGTTTTCTGTGCCCCAAATGAGACAATTTTGCTTGTTTTCATACCCGCCAAGATCAAAATGAGCTTCATCTGAAAAGATGATTTTTTTTCTGTCAAAATCGGCATTTTCTCTAAGTCGATCGTAGGCCCACTTAGCAAAGCAAAAACGCGTATACACAATCATATTCGTTCAGCGGAAAGATAAGACTAATTATTTGTCAAATCAGACATGAGCTAAGTGTTACCATGCGCGAAATAAGCACTAGTTGAAAAAAAAAAAACGTTAGGTATCCGATACATCTTTTTTTATTTATTTAACAATTGAAATAAAATGATAATCGTTTAATGATAATTATTACTCCCTTTTTTAATACTGCAATATAATGCATTCCTTTAAATATCTGTTTGCGTTTAAATTGTTTCAAAACCTTTTTTTTTAATACTGCATTAGAATGCATTCTTTTAAATATCTGTTTGCGTTTAAATTGTTTCAATACCTTTTTTTTAATACTGCATTAGATCGAATGCATTCCTTTAAATATCTGTTTGCCTTTAAATTGTTTCAATACCTTTCAATTGCTGTATTTTCATAAACCACAAACCCAAGTACAATAGCAATGAAATGTCTGTGTGTGTGTGTGTGTGTGTGAGAGAGAGAGAGAGAGAGGGATGAAAGTGAATGAATTGATGAATTATGATTCTTTAAAAATTGTTTAATATTTCGGCAGAATAAAACACACACACACACATACACATACACATGAAAAACCTTTTTTTTAATACTGCATTAGAATGCATTCCTTTAAATATCTGTTTGCGTTTTAATTCTTTCAAAACCTTTTTTTTTTAATACTGCATTAGAATGCATTCCTTTAAATATCTGTTTGCGTTTAAATTGTTTCAAAACCTTTTTTTATAATACTGCATTAGAATGCATTCCCTTAAATATCTGTTTGCGTTTTAATTGTTTCAAAACCTTTTTTTTAATACTGCATTAGAATGCATTCCTTTAAATATCTGTTTGCGTTTAAATTGTTTCAAAACCTTTTTTTTAATACTGCATTAGAATGCATTCCTTTAAATATCTGTTTGCGTTTTAATTATTGCAAAACCTTTTTTTTTTAATACTGCATTAGAATGCATTCCTTTAAATATGTGTTTGCGTTTATATTGTTTCAAAACTTTTTTTTTTTAATACTGCATTAGAATGCATTCCTTTAAATATCTGTTTGCGTTTTAATTGTTTCAATACCTTTCAATGGCTGTGTTTTCATAAACCACAAACACAAGTACAATAGCAATGAACTGTCTGTGTGTGTGTGTGTGTGTGAGAGAGAGAGAGGATGAAAGTGAATGAATTGATGAATTATGATTCTTTAAAAATTGTTTAATATTTCGGCAGAAAAAAACACACATACACATACACATGAAAAAAAATGTAGATAAAAAATGTGAAATAAAACGAATAAATTAAATTGATTGCCATTTAAAGAAACAGTGGGAGTCAACTGTGGGCGTACAGATTCTGTTTAGACGTGACAAACATGAAAAAGAAAGAACATGTTTTAGACAAAAGCATAAATTAAAATGAAAAGTTAAAATAAATACGTTTAGGAAACAAGGACAGATAGAGAGAGAGAGAGAGAGAGAGAAACAGGAATGGGGAGTAGTGGGAGTTAAAAAAAAATTGACAATAAATCTTAGAATGTAAATTTCCTCTTTTCTCACACACTTAGTTTACATACAAAAGTAATTTATGTTACATAACGGTGTACTACAGTCAACACTCCGTATGTTTAACGTACTATGATTAAACAGCGGAGAATGTCATACAGAGTTGTAATTTTGAGTAGTAAAGTTTGGCAAATTATTAAAGCAAATATCATGGATTATTTCGCCAACATAATCCGCTTAGTAAGCAAGGAATACGTCGTAAAGTTGACCACACTGTTCACGATTGAAAACCAATAAAAAAAAACAAATACAGTAAAACCCCGCTTAATGCAGGGGATACACATACACCCATAATTGGTCATTACAACCCTTTAGTCAGGATTATTGATCTAGTTTCTCACACTACTTATGTTGCGCGTTTTAATTTTATACAGGGGATACGTTCCAATAAGTTCCAGCGCTAAAGGAAACAGTATTAAACGAGGCAATTTAACACGTACACACATTGCGACTTCAGAAAATACATTCGGAATCTTTATTCTGGACAGGCTCATTAGAAATCGTTGAAAACGTTATATTGTCTACACCGACGCTATATAGTACATCGCTTTTGATTAGTGGATGCATGGCCGTTTTCGTATGATTTAGGGGAATCCCAGTCTCTCCGCGTTATATTGAAACAGCATTAAGCGGAGCAGCTTAAAGCGGGGTTTTACTGTAAATATGCGCTACGAAGAGAATATTGTTGCTGTAAAACGATATTTTGAAGAATATTCCAAAATAATGTTTTGATATCGATCCCAACTTGTTGTCCGTTGCCGGCTTTCAACCACATGGAAGATTTAACTTTGGTATTCGGGTTTACGTGCCCGTATAATACAGATCGTTCGGGAACTGAAGTAAATTGGCAATCGTTTGCGCGTTTTTATTAAAGAATTGTGTTTAGTGTGATCAAGCCCCTTTCTGTTTAATCCTAATCTTACTAACATGACCCCATGGGCCTAATTACTTACTTTACTTTATTAAACCATAGGCCATAACAAGCCGATCAACGGATTTCGGCCTGCCGCAACACTTCCTTCCAGGCACCTCTGCTTTTTGCGCGCCTACACCAGTTGGTCACACCAATTGAAGACAGGGCTTCCTCGAGTTGGTCCTTCCAACGGTTACAAGGTCGTCCTCTTCGCCGACTAACGCAGATCCCGGCATCAAATACTCATCTTGCCGGAGCATCCTTCTCCATTCGAACGATATGGCCGAGCCAGCGCAGCCGCTGAATATTAATACGCTGTACAACGTCCATGTCGTTGAGGAGCTTATACAGCTCACTGTTGAATCGAATGCGAAACTCCCATTGGACGGACGATCTTACGTAGGACTTTTCTCTCGAATACTCTCAAGGCAGCTGTATCAGTTCTTAATAGGGTCCATGCTTCTGAGCCATAAAGAAGCACGGGTAGGATGAGCGTCTTGTTGAGTATTAGTTTCGTTTTACGACAAAGGTCTCTGCTACTCAATTGCCTATTGAGACAATAATAACACCTAATGGCGAGAGTAATCCTGCGCTTGATCACCAGACTGACATCATTTTCGGTGGTAACGGCGGAGCCAAGGTAAATGAATTCCTTGACTGTATCAGAAGTATAGTTATCGGCCGTAATTTTAGAATCAATACGCCGCACGGCTCTACTTGTCGATAACATATACTTCGTTTTGCCCTCATTTACTGCCAAACCCATCTTCTTAGACTCCCATTCTATGGCACTACAGGCAGCAGTGATATCTCGTTTGGTACGCCCTATTCAAATTAAGTGGGTTCACTACCTTAGCACTCGCTCTAATAAAATCCATTTGATAAGCCCGTACACCATCTGGAAAGGGGGAAATAAAATATCTTTACAGGAAGGACAGAAAGTGCCGCCATTTTGTGAGAAAAGAGATAGAAGAGCAAGATTCCCATGCACTACAATAAATACTCGGAGGGCGACGATACAAGGCAACATTGCATTTCTTATAACAGCAGACCAAACACCTGATAAGATGGAACGAAATAGATTAAAGAAATGGAAGCTGAAGCTGCTGGGTAGAAATATTTTGTGGAAGCCATATGCTCAACAAGATAGGTAATGGAAATAAATATAAGATGAGCAGGCGATTTACAGACGATTTATCGTACAAACCTATTTGGCGATAATTTTCTTTTCCTTTATGGACCCATTGTTTGAGGGATTTAATACCTTTGGATTTCTTTTTATGGAAGCATAAAAGCCATTGCTTTATGTGGGCCAACCAGCAATGCTTTAAGCATTGTAAGACAATATTTAAGCCAGCATTAAGGCCATACTTTTTTTTTTTTTAATAAAACCAACACTCAGGGCATGGCCCCTATTCATGCAGTGCATTGTGCAGGTTTAGAAAAATAGGTTATAGGAAGGAGGAAAGAGGGAGTAGTGTTTATAGACATTCGATTTAAACTCACCAATATCGTTATTGACGGGAAAAACTCTCGCAGGAAGATCATTCCACATGCGAGCAGTGCGGGCAAAAAATGAATTCTCCCTGTAATGCATTGTACGGTTCACTGGACAATCAATCACAAGAGGATGTGCTCTGTGAGAAGCTCGAGTGCTACGTAAAAATATGTGGTTATCGGGAACCAAGCCCCTTATCTCTCGAGAACACCTCCCATTATAGTACCGATAGAACAATGAAACACACACGCCACATTGCGTCGATGCTCCAACGAATCAATAGAGTTGGATACCCTACTGTCATTAATAAGCACCTTCGCCCTCTCCTGTATGCGGTCGAGAAGCTTCAAAATAGACTTTGGAGCACCGGCCCATACATGAGAGTTGTACTCCATCCGAGGTCGGATAAAGGTCCTGTAAATAGTAAGAAGGTGGTCGGATGGAGTGAAGTATTTCCTGCACCGTTTCAAAAAAACCAAGGCACTTGAATGCTTCCTTCGACACTCGAAAAATGTGATCGTTCCAATGAGCATCACAACTAATTCTCATGCCCAGAACATCAAGAGCATCCGCCACCTCAATATTTACATTATCCATAAATACAGATGGCAGAACACCAGAGCCAGCATCACGCTGGTGTGTAAAAAAACAACATTGGGTCTTGCGCGCTTTGAAATCGACCGGCCCCACTCAGAGATTGCAATGAGGTCACCTGTGAGTGCGTCATTCATGTTCGACCTCCTTGCTCCAATCTCCAAAAGGCTCGGCCTCCGATCAAATGAATGTGAATGACAAATGTTGCTGTCATCCGCAAAAGAGTAAATAGGATTCGAAGTAATAGATAGAATATATACTGTCAGATTTATTAAGAAAGTAAAATAAAATAAAATTAAAAAAATGCACTTGTCGAATAGGCCATTTAACGCCTGTCTTTGGCGAACATTTGTCGGAAATTATATTTCAGAAATTAATGTCATGAAATGTCCTTCCCAGAGCCTTAAAAAATCGATCTTATTTCAACAATATTTCTGTCTTAATTTAAGTTCTCAAGCTCTTAAAAAGACAACCCTTAATACGAATACACCCATAGATAGTTTTTGCCAAACAAAATCATTTTTCATTATACTGGGGTTTCACTGTACAATACTCGTCGTATTATGACTGGCATATTTTGTGTGTTTTTTTTTCTCCTACAAAAGAAATATTTTCTAAGAATTTTTATGAACTTAAACAATCTTCCTAAATTAAGTGTGTTTGTATGTGTGTGTATGTATTTGTGTGAGTGAGTGTATGCTTATTTTCAACCAAATATTTTATTTGTGTTTGTGTATGTAAGTTTGTTTGTGTGTGTGTGTTTTTTTAGGTTATTTTTCTTCCCACATTTTTTTGCCTCTAAATACCGGAAATATTTATGATTTAATACAACTTTCTCTTGCTATTGTGTGTGTTTTTCTAACAAATAATCTAAAACTTCCGCTTTTCCTATGTCCTATAATAAAAAGAAAAATAAAAAAACGAAAAAACATTTTTGAAATCCACCACGCTTTTATAAAAGCCGAACGGCGGAAACAGCGTGACTTTCACAATGAAAAGTTGCGACAAAATAAAAAAAATTTTTTTTCTCATAAGCTTTTCAAAAATTTACCGTTACAACTTGTACAGGAAGTAGGGAGAAATAAAAAAAGGAATGTGGGGTAATATTGTATGAGATGACATGCCCGTTTAATCGTTGTGAAACAGAAGAAAAAGTAGAAAAAAATTTTTAAATTAAAAAACGCAGCGAAAATGAATTTCATTATCAAATTGGAAGCATTTAAAGTAGCATATCAACCAACACACAGAACTTGTTGTATGTTCTTATTTAATTATCGATAACTTTTGTTTTTTTTTTAACAATGTAGGTAATGGAAACATATGGTTCTGGTTATAATTTCCATCAAGGAAATTAATTTTTCGAATATTCTAAACTAAAAACTCTTAGAAAATTTTAACTATTAATTAATCGATTAATTTATCGATAAATTTATTTAGTAAATAACTTTCTTTTATCAGCTCTTATTAGATTTCTGGCAAAAATTCTGAGAATAAATAAAATTGCATAGAGAAAATTTAAAGATTCGCGAACTTATTTTCAATAACTTATCGATGACTTGTTTTCGATAACATATCGATAACTTATTTTCGATAACATATTGATAACTTATTTTCGATAACTTATCTATAGCTTATTTTAGATAACTTATCGGTATCTTGTTTTCAATAACTTATCGATAACTTATCATTAACTTGTCTTTCGATAACTTATCAATAACTTGTTTTTCGATAACTTATCGATAACTTATTTTCAATTTAAATATTATTCAATATTTTCAATATTATTGAATATAAGTTATCGATAGCTTATTTTCGATAACTTATCGATAACTTGTTTTGGACTAACTTGCTTTCGCTAACTTATCGATAGTTTGTTTTTGATAACTAATCGATCATTTATTTTTTCGATAATCTATATGAAAAAATTTTGATAGCAAAATTTCGATAGCAAAATTTTGATAGCAAAATTTCGATAACTGAAAATATTGTTTCACAAAAAAACAAAAATGTTTCTTAATTTATCGATAAAAAAAATGGCATCAATATATAATCTATAATCTTTTTTATCGATAAGTAATATTTTTTTTCTACATTTCATTAATTTTTCCTGAATATTTATTATTATTTTTTAATTGAATATCTTCTATTAAAATTAATAATTAAACCTTTGTTATCGATTATGTTTTTTTAAAACAATCAGGGTTGTTGCAGAATCCAAGTCAGAATTGTCATTTATCAGAATTGAAAATCGATTCTGATTTGAATTGGTGTCATGAAATCGACTTGTTTTTCCTTTATTTCGAAAATTAACAAAACCTATATTCGAATCAGATGTTTTGCTTTGTTTACATTCTAAAATATTTTTTTGATAGATTTTTGCAAATATATAATACAAAAAAAATAAATAATTTGTATTTAAACTAAAATGGTTGAAGCGGTAGTTTTATTTTTAATGATGGAGGAAACAAAAAATGAAAAAGTGAAACGAAAAATATTAAGGGACTACACCAATCCACTGGAGTTGCCGGAAACAGCGTAAGTAGACATTACAATAAAAACCGCAATGATAAAGGTATTAACATTTACAAACTTTAAAGATTTATTGGACAATTTCGTCTCAATAAAGAAGCTTTTCGAATGTTGTTGAACATCATTAAAACTCACCTGCCTCCTTCAAATATTCCTTGCGTTAATTTAAGAAATAAGTTATTTTGCGCGCTATTTCTGTGCTTGTATGATAGAAAAAATATGAACATCTTTGTCTTTTATTTTTATAAAATTTAATTTAACTTATATTCTGTGTCAATTTCATTTATCCATTCAAAACAAAACAAATAAAATACAAATCTGGCGCCTGTCAGCTAATCAGAATATTTCTGACAAAAAATCGATAAAAACAGTTTCTGTGACACGAAATTCTGACAACAATTCTGATTCGAACATAAAACCGATAACATCTGTTTCTGTGACACCAATATTAACTTTTTGTCGATTTCAATTCTGATTCTGACTGTAATCAGATTCCATGACAACCCTGAATATAAAATTCAGCTCTATAAATTACAATTTTCTGTCTGTCTTTTTTCATTGAAAAATTTTTCTGCCGTTTATCGATAATGTTTTCGATAACTATGAATTGCAATGTTTGTTTAAAAACAGTTTAAGATTTTTTTATTTTATTTTTCTTTGTTATCGATTTAAAATTCAGCACTACAAACGAAAATTTTCTGTCTTTTTTTCATTGAAAAATGTTTCTACAGTTTATGATGATATCGATAACTATGAATTTTTTTTTTATTTGTTTAAAAACAGTTTTAAATATTTTTATTTTAAAACTTAAAATGTTTGTTTGTAATAAAAATTTTATTTTAAAACTAAAAAAGAAATTCACAAGAATACTTTGCTTTTGTACTTACGTTCTGATCTCCACTCCTCTTCACAATTTTGCCACGGCAATTCCGTACGGAACGAAGCGAACATATAGAATATAGTCCAGGCTATAATGAGATTGTAATAGAGCATGACAATGGCCGAAACGATTATCATGCCAGTGCCCAAACCGCAAAGTAATGGACAGAAACGTTGATAAATGGCCACTGGACCCAAAGCCGCATATTGGCCAAACGATAATTCCATAAACATCAAGGGTAAGCCAGCAATAACCAACATAATGCTGAAGGGTATAAGGAAGGCACCTGAAAATACAATAATTACAGAAGAAGAGCAAAGAAGAAGAAAAAGAAAAGTGAAAATAGTTTGTGGCTTTTGGGAGAAAATGGCAATACACAGCAATTAACTTACCGCCTCCATTATTGTAGCATAAATAAGGAAAACGCCAGACATTGCCTAGACCCACCGAATAGCCCAAGAGGGAAAGCAAAAAATCAAAACGTCCCGTCCAATTGCCTCGCTCATGTTCATTGGTTTCACTTTGTGCCGTTACATCTAGTGTCAGGAGGGCGGCATGGGAGTCGACATCACGCAGTGTAGCCACTGTTGGCACAGAAGTCAGCTGCTCTTTGCTGGGTGTGTGTTTTTCAACTTTTACCGGCTTGGGAGTGGGTGGTGCTGGTGCTGGTGGTGCATTGTTATAGGGCATCTTCTGACCCGGCGGCAATTCAATCGATGTAAAACGGTCTTCATTTTGCTGTAATTAAAGGGGGGAGACAAAGAAAAATTGTTTTTTTAAATATTGAAAGCTAAAAATCCTTCGGATATTTTTTAAAATTTTCAAATATCATGGATGATAGGAAGAGGAAGAAGGGTACAGTAAGACCCCGCTTATAACGGAACAACGTTAACCGAGGCAATTTAACCCGTAAACACCTAGTAATGCTGATGACAACTAATAAATCAACTGTGACGCGCCGTTTCATTTGTAACCGCTTAATACTGAATTACAGTGCTAAGCGAAGTAGCGTTAAACGGGGTCTTACTGTAGGTACACCTCTTTTCCTTAATTTAAAACCAAATTCTGATGCGTTAATATTTTTAATTTTTATTAATGCGATTATTATTATTATTTTGGTTCGTTTCGTTTTTTTTTTTTGTATAATTTACGACTAAATTAAAAGGCAGCCACTTGAAGTACAACTGCGATGACCATGGCCTCCACAATAAGTCACAGTCACAGTCACATCTACTAACGCATCCACAATCAACATGAGCATCAGCATCATTATCATCATTGGTATGCATTATGTACGACATGAATAAGTGTGAGTGATGGGTGTAAGTGTTTGGAAATGTTTACAGTACAGCACAAAAGTTTGTACTCGTAGTAGACGTGGATGTGTCATCCGCATAACGTTATGAAGAAACTAACGAGCTTTTTGGATCCTAACCTAGTTGCCGTAGTTTAGTAGGTAATATGTTGCCTTATTAGACGTGAGGCCACGGTTTAAACCCCAAGTCAGTCATACCTCAGCAGATTTCTGGCCGAAACTGTAAGAGTATATAAAATCCAAGAGGATAGCTATCGAGTTATATCACGGATACCAGAAAAAAGCTCAACCTGTTTTATAAAGGGTCCGCCATCTTTTTTTTCAACTAGTGCTTATTTCGTGAATGGTAACACTTAGCTCATGTCTGATTTGATAGATATTTAGTTTTAGCCTTCCGCTGAACGAATATGGTTGTGTATAGGGGTTCTCGCTTCGCTATTTGGGTCTGGGATCGGTCTGCAGAAGATGGCGATTTTAGAAAAAAAAAATCATCTGTTCAGATGAAGCTCATTTTGATCTTGGCGGGTATGTAAACAAGCAAAATTGACGTATTTAAGGCACAGAAAACATGCACGCACCCTAAACGAATCACTTGTTTGGTGCGGATTTTAGTCCAGAGGCATAATTGTGGCATTTTTCTTCGAAAATGAGCAAGGAGTGGACGTTACAGTCAATGGCGATCGTTATCGGGCCATGTTGAAGGAATTTTTGTTTCTAAAAATTGAAGAGGAGTATATTGGCAACATTTGTTTTCAACAGGACGGCGCTACGTGCCACACAGCCAAACTACAGTCGATGTTTTGCGCCCTCTTTTTGAAGATTGTATTATCAGCCGCAGAGCTGATGTCGTTTGGCAACATCGGAGCTGCGATTTGACAACGTTGCACTATTATTTGTGGAGTACCGTCACAGATAAGTGTTACGCCGACAAGCCAGCGACAATTGACGCTTTAAAGCACGTTTGGCCACATCAGAGCTAGGATTCGACACCGTTGGACTATTATTTGTAGGATGCCGTCAAGGATAAGTGTTACGCGGACAAGCCAGAAACAATTGACGTTTTAAAGGACAATATTCGTGAAGCCATTGTTGAAATACAGCTGCACACGATCGATAATGTGCTTAAAAATTGGACCGATCGTATAAGCTACTGCATGGCCAGCCGAGGCAGCCATTTGAATGAAATTATTTTCTATTATTAACCGGAAGGATTGTACTTTCAAATAAAAAAAGAAATTTAAGAAAATATTCAGGAGTTTTTTTTTTTAAGGATTTAAAAAAAAAAGTTATTTGCGGACCCTTAACAATAAAAAAATGAAGCCAGTCGTTGCCACTACGTTAAAAAAAACTTGTTTAATTAAGCAGTGTTATCGACATTGCTTCGACTCTGCCATAG
Source organism: Sarcophaga peregrina (assembly GCA_014635995.1). Taxonomy (NCBI): domain Eukaryota; kingdom Metazoa; phylum Arthropoda; class Insecta; order Diptera; family Sarcophagidae; genus Sarcophaga; species Sarcophaga peregrina. Next base: position 87,964,369 of record CM025793.1, read on the forward strand.
TTTTGTTTGTTAAAGTTAACTTTAATTTGTCTGTAAGTTGTAATAACAAAAATAAGTGACACAAAATAAAAATCTACAGTTAGTTTAAAACATATGTCTACGAACATGGTTTGTGTCTCGGGTAACATATCTAACATTTACGGCTATTATTACAACTTGCTGTTAAACTTGGCTTTAATTAAAGGTACCTTTAGCTAAAGGGAACTGTAATGTCAACTTTAACTTATTTTTGTTAATACAACTTGCCGTTAAACTTGGTTTTAATTTAAGGAAACTGTAAAGTTACCTTTAACTTATTTTTATTATTACAACTTGCCGTTAAACTTGGCTTTAGTTTAAGGGAACTGTAAAGTTACCTTTAACTTATTTTTGTTATTACAACTTGCCGTTAAACTTGGCTTTAGTTTAAGGGAACTGTAAAGTTACCTTTAACATATTTTGATTATTTATACCAAAAATTGCCAACAATTGACGTTGACACTTTTTCTCTCTTCTTCTTTTTTATATTTTTTGTTATCGTTGATGATGGGACAAGCAGGGGTAACAGCATCAGCGACATCATCATCATCATCATGCTGTTGGTCTCTTGTAATTCATCCTGCCTCTTTAAATTACAAGTCTGTGAGTCCGGGCTATGAGTGAGAGTGTATGTGTGTTGTCGTGAGTTAAATTTGAAGGTGGCAAAGGAGGGCAACAAAAACAGTGTCTTTGACTGAGTGTGTGATGTGTGTGTGTGCCTGTAAGAGAGTGTAATTTTTTTTTCTATTTCAATTGTTGTAGTTGTTATTTCATTCTCTTTTTTTGTGGAAGTAGAAAAAAATATAAATTTTGTTAGACCACGTCAACAACAATTTGGCCGAGAGCCAATTCAAACATTTGATATTTTATAACCAGATTCTTTCTATTTCGTTTCTTTTCGTTTGTCGTTTGTCGTTTTTTTTTTTTGTTTTATCGGCAAGAACAACAAGAAAAAACGACAACACTTTAATTTTTTTGTGTGTTCTCTGCTTTTGCCTGTGCTTCTTCTTTATTTTTTATTATTATCATTATTTTTCTATTACTTTTGCTTAGACGCATTGCTGCTGAGTAACGGTAAGAGATAGAGAGAGAGAGCAAGGGAATGTTGAAATTTCCAACATATGTTAAGTGGGTTGCCAGATTTAACAAATGTTGTGTAGGTCAAAAAAAAAAGGACAACCAACAAAAAACAATTTTAAATTGATAAATTAAAATTAATTCGCAATTAAAATTAAATAACAAAAAGAATATGAAAAAAGGGACAGCAAGGAAAAAGTAAAACTAAACATATTTGATAAATTGTTTATTAAAATGAAATTAAAAGTTTTTATAAACACGTGCCAAAATATACTACTTTAGGGCAAAATACAAAAATAAATTAAATTGAACAAAAAAAAGGATAATAAAAAAAAGAACTACAAATTAAATTGAATTAAAATTTAAATAAATTAGATTTTAACTTCATAGGCCATAAAAAAATATTAAAATAGGACCTTTGGAAGAAAATTTTTTAAGCTACAATGCAATATAAATTGAAATTGGAGGGGATTTTGAAAGGAACTCTACTAAAACCGTTGCAATCTAATTAGACGAAAGACCCGAGTTCGAATCCCAGGTCAGACATCAAAACGAAAATTTTAAAATAATTTTTCGGTGACTTCCTCTCAGCAGATTTATGGCAAAAACTCTAAGAGTAAAAAATTGCCATGGAATGCTTCTCAAAAAAAATGTGTCGTTCGGAGTCGACTTTAAACTGTAGGTCCCGCCACTCCTGTATAAAATTAACGCACACAACATAAGTGAGAAGCTAGGGCGTAGTACAATGGGTCAATTCGACCACCGAGTACTGTACTTGTCAGAATTAATAAGTACACGTCCTCTAACCTAACCTAAACCAATCCTTAGTAGAATTTAAGTTCGATTAAAACAATATCATATAAAAGCCTATGGAAGAAAATTTTTTAAGCTACAAAGCAATATGAATTGAAATTGAAGGAACTTTTGAAAGGAGCTCTACTGAAACCAACACTATCTAATCCTTAGAAGAGTTTCAGTTGCATCACACGCTAAAGATTAAATAGATAAATTATGGATTATACAACATAATAGTGAGACACAATAAGAAGAGGAGAACACCCTAGGGAAGCATACCTCCTCTTCTCATGTGGATTCCTACAATTTATTATATTCTAAGGATATTAACTAACAAAGAACTTGAACCAGTCTGATGCCACGGACGTTGTGTTAATAGTTCTTAGGGCTAAGAATTTAAAACAACTAAACAGGAGACCGAATTACGATCTGAACATAGCATACAATTGACCACATACAGACCAGAGATCAGCAACGAGTATTCAAAATGATGAATAGATTCGAGTCATACTTATAATTTCTGATACTTATTTTTACATGATACACAATACAAGTTGAAATGCTAAAAAAAATATGACAAAATTGGAATTTTTAAAATTGGAAAGTTAACGTTTACGTGAAATAATCTTTAAGGATTCGTTACTGTTAGTATTTAATGTTCTTCAAGTACTCTTTCACTGTGTTGTACATAAACTTTCAATTGGCTTTCATACATGCCAGAGATCAGCAACGAGTATTCAAAATGATAAGTAGATTCAAATCATACTTATAATTTCTGATACTTATACGCATTCATACTTATTTTTACATGATAAGTATGAGTATCATACTCATACTCAAAGTTGGAAGTACTCGTCGTACTTATACTTAACAATATGCATGATGTTATTGACTTCGACTCGCCTCTACTTAACATTTACAAGAAGCATAAAAAGAGTATGATTCGCATACGAACACTGCTATACTCACAAGAAGATTGTGTGTATGCTTTGCTTGTTGTCTTTGTCTTTCTTCTTTGTTTGTATATACAACAACAACAACAAAGGCTGTAAATTTTTATGAATGATTCGAATCAATCGTATCATTTATAAGTAGTTTTCTAAATTTATGAATCAGAATGAGTAGGCGTGTGAATCAAATATATTTCGAATACTATGAGTTTGAAGTCAACGTTGTACTCATACTTATTGTAACCTATACTTATAAATCAATGTTGTAGCGAGGACGAATGAATCAGAGTAGTTGAATTTCAATTCTGTTGATTCACTCACACTCAAAATTGCATGAGCACGTATGAGTAACGGAAAAACGATTCGCTGCTGCTCTGTGATACAGATCTCGTAGTATGTAAACCTAGTTGAGATTGAAAATTGCTTTTTTTACAAGGAAAACATGTTAAAAATATGGGTTTAATTTTAATTTAATTGCTTATTGTTCGCACAATTCCGTGTGCTACCTTTAGAAATTGATTTACACAATAACAATTTACTTTAATTGCTATTCTTCTTTCACACTCTTTCGCGTACGCAAGAACAAACTGTTCGTTATTCTTCTCTGCTTACAACGTTTTTGTAAGCAACAACACAATATTCTCCTCACATACTACGTGTCTGACCGAGTTCTTATTGAATCCCACTTGTCGTCTTCACACACGACTGACCGAATTCTTACTGAATCCCATGTGTCGTCTCTAGCATTTCTCATTTTGTCCTGCCTTTTATATCGTTGGATCAAAGTGTCATGAATAATACTCTCGTAGGACAATGACGGCCTTTGGGAAATATCGAAAAATGTAAACAAGTTGTGTTCATTATTGTTGTTTCTCCTTTTCTTTTTATACTGGACTTTGTTTTTGCTTGTTTACTTCTTTGTCTGGTGCACTTTTGTTGTTGGCTGTTTACATCTTTATCAGAATTTGTTTTTATGCTGATGTTGTTGCTATTATTTTTTTTTATTTATCGATCTTGTAAACAAGTCCATTATTTTTGTTGCTATATTTTTTTACTTACTAACTAGAAGCCGTATGGCAAAGTATAACAGACAAGAGTTTGTCTAAAGAAATCTAACCCTTACCACCACTGCACTGCTAAAGGACAAGGCTATTAAACATAATCTTAAGATTAATTAAACATTAATTAATTATAATTGTAAAAAAACTTACCTCCCACAAATCAATATCCAATTGTGTACTCGATTCTTTGTTGGGTTTTAATTTTTTCTGTTTTGATTTCGATTTTGATTTTGACGAAGAGCCAGATTTTTTATCCATTTTAACAAATGTTTGCTTTTTTCTTTTCGTTTTAACTTTTAAAAACTTCAATATAAGCAACAGTTATTTTTTTGTAACGATATTTCAAATATTCTACTGGCAATTCTCTCCCTTGGCTAAATTGAAGTTTTTGTTTTTATTATTTAAACTCCTTGAGAAACTAGAGGCGAGAGAGTAAGCATCTATACATGGGTGTAGGTGTGTGTGTAAATTAGAGTGTTTGTTTACACAATAGTTCAACAAATTGTTACAGTAACTTAGTGTTGCTTGCTGCTTAAGGGAGTGCCGAAGAAACAGAGAGCGAGAGAGAGAGAGAGAGAGCGAACACCACTATATTGTTTTCCTTGAGAGGAGTGTTAGTGTAAGTGTTTGTTTCGCCACAAAAACAATTGTATTGATTTAGTAAAAAAAAAACAACAATACGTAAACAACCCAGTTATAAGGAATTTGAGCAAGAGTATAAGCAATTTTATTTGCAAACGTAGTTTAGTTGAGTTCAGTTCAATTCAGTTTAGTTTAATGTTTACAAACTGTTGCAATGGCATTTATTCCTTGTATTTGCTTGCAAAAATAAAAACAGTGAGTGTGTGTGAGTTGAGTGTACAAAGCAAGAGAATAAACGTTTTAACAATGTTCATTTCTTGTTGAAGCCGTTATTGTTGTTATAGTTGTTGTAATTGCATTTACTATTTTCATTATCATAAGAGGAGTACTTCACCATCATCATTCCTATCATTGTAGTTTGTTTTTGTTTTTTTTATTTGTGTTATTGTAGTTGTTATTGTTTTAATTTCCTTTTTTTCTCGTTTCTAGTTGTGTTGTGTTCATTGACATTGTCAAGGTATTTGAAGGTTTTAGTAATTTTTTTTTATGCTGTTCTTGCTCTCGTTTGTTTAATATTATGTACGTAATAAAATATAGAACAACAAAGAGCAGTGTTGTCAATATGATGATGACCTTTTACAGCAATCAATCTGTAAAGAAAATAACAACCGTTTTTATTTTTTTTATTACAATTTTTAAATTAATTAAACATAAAAAACAAAATGTTTTCAATTTTTTTTTATTGCATTTTTAGTTTTTATGAGTTAATAATGATAAAAATCTGTTTTATTTTCTTTATTTTTTTTCCAGGGAATATGCAAAGAATTTCAAGGTTAAAATAATAATTTTATGGTCCATAAATGTGTTTATAAAGTATGGTAAGTTTTATAAATGCTTTGTTATTGTTATTAAGATGATATTTAGAAAAAGTAATATTAATTCCTATTAAAATAATTGACTAATTTTATTGGCATGTAAAAATACTTGTTTTTTTTTTTTAATTTTCAATATTTTTCCTTTTTTTATTTATTAATTACAATACAATTACAAATTATATTCTAATCACATACGAGCTGAGTAACTTCGACCATATGCCCGGTGTAGTGTCACAGACCAGAGCCTCTGGTGGGAATCGAACCCACGACCCTCACGCTAATAGTCTAGCACACTACCCACTAGACTACCAGGGCGCTCGATTTTCCTTTTTTTTTTGAGCGGTTTTTGATATCAAAAGGAATTATTTTGTTGTTTTCTCTTAAATCTACTTAGAAATTCTTTAAAATTAAGCCTTTTTCTCTTCTTAAACAGAATTTAATTTGTAAATATTACTAAAGGGTCCGCCAAATAATTTTTTTTTTGAAAATGCTTAAAAAAAACTATTGAATATTATCCCAAATTTCTTTTTTTTTTTTATTTAAAAGTACAATCCTTCCGGTTAATAATTGAAAATAATTTTATTCAAATGGTTGTCTCGTATGGCCATGCAGTAGCCTACACGATCGGTCTAATTTTTAAGCACATTAATTCACCAATGGTTTCACGAATATTGTCCTTTAAAGCGTCAATTGTCTTTGGCTTGTCGGCGTAACACTTATCTGTGACGGCACTCCACAAATAATAGTCCAACGGTGTCAAATCACAGCTTCGAGATAGCCAAACGACCACAGCCCTGCGGCTGATAATGCGGTCTTCAAAAACTGGGCGCAAAACATCGAGTGTAGCTTCGGCTGTGTGGCACGTAGCGCTGTCCTATTGAAACCAAACGTTGCCAATATCCTTTTCTTCAATTTTTGTGAAGAAAAATTCATTCAACATGGCCCGATAACGATCGCCATTGACTGTAACGGCCACTCCTTGCTCATTTTCGAAGAAAAATGGTCCAATTATGCCTTTGGACCAAAATCCGCACCAAATAGTGACTCGTTTTGGGTGCGTCGGCTTTTCAATCTATGCGTGCGGGTTTTCTGTGCCCCAAATGCGACAATTTTGGCTCTTTACATACCCGCCAAGATCAAAATGAGCTTCATCTGAAAAGATGATTTTTTTTTGCCAAAATCGGCATCTTCTGTAACTCCCAGGCCAGACATCATAAATAAAAAAATACGAAAAGTATATTTACGGCGATTTCTTCTCTTTTTCTTCTTGAAAAGTTTCTCAAAAATCTGACGTTCGGAGTCGACTTTAAACTGTAGGTCCCGCCACTTCTGTATAAAATTAACACAAACAACATAAGTAGTGTGAGCAACTGCGGGCTTCTTGGAGACGATTGCTGTAGACTGTCTAATGGTGAAGGTATAGCACTGGCGATTTTATAGTCACCAGCAGCAACTCGTTTCCTTCCTGTCGCATCTTCCCGCTTTCCTAAACCTTCACAATGCACTGCATGAGTAGGGGTCATCCCCTGAGTACAGGTTTAATGTAAAAAAAATAAAAAAGTCGGTCGCAGGCCCACTTAATGAAGCGAAAACGCGTATACACAACCATATTCGTTTAGCGGAAGGATGAAACTAATTATCTGTCAAATCAGACATGAGCTAAGTGTTACCATTCACGAAATAAGCACTAGTCCAAAAAAAAAAAAACGTTAGATGGCGGACCCGATATATATAAAGTACTTTTATTACTTCAGTATTTTATGTGTATAACCTCTTGTCTTATGCGGTACAAATTTCCGTAGAAATAGGGTACCAAAATTCCGAAATTTTATTTTACATGTCTGCCTTAGCTTTTGGGCTAAAAAAGAGACAGAAACTCTTAAATTGTTGAGGACGTTTTACGCGTTTGCACTTCAGGTTTGGATGTTTGATTTTCTTTAAAGCTTGACTTTATAGTTCTAACAGAATGTGTGATCATGAATTGCCCATTCATTTCCATAACATTTCCTCCTTGACAAAAAGCCGCCACATACAGATTATTAGCGACAATTATTTTGGATGAACACCGGACGGACCGTTTCATCAACGATTTCTTTGCAGAGCAAATGCATCATGAACCTATAACAGTTTCCAGAGTTATAGGCGACGAAGCTAACTTTTTTTATAAAGGCTTAAAATGCCCTTTTCGTTATTGTCGATTAAACTTTGGAATCGGAAATATAGCTGACGAAGTTAACTTTTTTATACAAGCGAACAAAGTGTATGTAGAGCGAGCATCATATCAAGGATATCATTACCATAGATCAAGCATTCCAAAATAATTTTCATTATGGAAACAGGAGATATAGCCGACGAAGCTAATTGTTTTCCTCAAATAAAAAGTGCTTCATATAAAAATGTCCTCAACCTAAAAGGTGCAAATCATCGGCAAAAATGCAAAATATCGACCAAAAAAATGCAAGTCATTGACCAAAAAAGGCAAGTTATCGGCCGAAAAAATATAAAAAAATCCAAAAAAAAAATGCTAGTTATCGACCAAAAAAATGCAAGTCAACGACCAAAAGAAGGCAAGTTATCGGCAAATAAATGGGAAGTCATCGACAAAAAAAAAGGTGATTCATCAAACACGACGAAGCTAATTGTTTTCCTCAAATAAAAAGTGCTTCATATAAAAATGTCCTCAACCTAAAAGATGCAAGTCATGGGCAAAAATTCAAAATATCGACAAAAAATGCAAGTCATTGACCAAAAAAGGCCAGGTTATCGGCCAAAAAAATATAAAAAAATCAAAAAAAAAAATAAAAAAGTGCAAGTTATCGACCAAAAAATGCAAGTCATCAACCACAAGAAGACAAGTTATCGGCCAATAAAAGGGAAGTCATTGACCAAAAATAGGCGATTCATCAAACAAAAAAAATTCAAGCCATACATCAAAAAAAAAAAAAATGTATGTCATCGACCATAAAAGTGGAAAATATCGATCATTAAAGTGCAAGTCATCGACACAAGGAATGAAAGCCATCCACAAAAGAGCAAGTCATTTGTACGTAAAGTCTAAAAAAATACAGTTTTTGAGGTCGCCGTGGTCTAGTAGGTAGTGTGTTGGCTTATTAGACGGAAGACCCGAGTTCGAATCCCAGGTCAGACATCAAAACGAATATTTGAGAATAATTTTTCGGTGACTTCCTCTCAGCAGATTTCTGGCAAAGACTCTGAGAGTAAAAATTGTCATGAAAAACTTCTCAAAAATCTGTCGTTCGGAGTCGACTTTAAACTAAACTGTAGGTCCTGCCACTCATGTATAAAATTAACGCACATAACATAAGTGGCGTGAGAAGCTAGGACGTAGTACAATGGGTCAATTCGACAACCGAGTACTGTACTTGTCAGAATTGACAAGTACACGTCCTCTAACCTAACCTAACCTAACAGTTTTTGTCAAATAAAAAAGTTTGGAGGGTTCGAGAAATGTAAAAAGAAATTTTTTTTTTATCATTAGCCGAGAGTATTTAATTTTTTTTTTATTTTGTCGCACGGTGTTATTAAAATTTATTGAAATTATTAAAGTTTGTTTCAGTTTTCAAAATCTTTTCATATTTATTTCTTGTCTTTTTTTTGTTTTTCCTTTAACATGACCTTTCCTAAATAACTGTCATACTCTCAAATGTCACTCACTCATCAGAGCAAATAAAGAAAAAGAGAAAATAAAAGAACATGGAAATACAAATACAAACACAAAATCACTTTAAATAAATACACAGCTTAACACAAGAACACCAACAAAAGTAATACTTCTACTCATACTGGCATTAAATCAAAACTACTCTGAGTCCTGTCTCTTTCTCCCTCTCTCTCTCTCTATTACTTTATTTCTCTCTCTGTGTGTGTGTGTGTGTGTGTGTGTGTAACTGTAATACTCTTGGCTTAATATTTATCTTATTCAAATGACAACAATAATTGAAAATAACAAATAAAAGTGACGACGACGACAACAACAAAAATACGTATAAACGAGAAGACAAATCTTCAAAAAGAGAAAAAGAACAAAAAAAAAAACACAAAAAAAAAAACACCAAAAACAAAAAGGACAAGCAAAGGCGATGATAATAACAGAACAAACAAGCACGAGGAAAATTATAGTCGCCCAACACAGATTATTTGATATCCCAATTAACCTAGCAGTGGTCCTTGGTTCCTTAACGGAAGAAGATTTATCAGTTCATGGGATTTCAAGAATTCTGCATTCTAAGGCCGGAGAATTTTCAGTCAATCGAATAGATCAATTATTTGGACTAAATAATGGACTCGATATCTAACCTGGTCAACATTTTGTGTCTGCGCCTGTAGGATGAAATGTTTCTCTGGTTGTGATATCTTAACCCTTCACTCTGATTTCCTGATGTCTGTTCTGCTTGCCAAGTGGAAGTGTACAACATTGCTAGGGTGATCACAAGGATCTTCCGTTTGCTCTTCTTTGGGTATAAATATTCCCTTTGTACACGTAGTGCAGTCGTCGTAGTCTAGTAGGTAGTGCATGGGGTAATTAGACGTAAGGTCTCGGTATGAAAAAATATTTCTTCGGCGACTTTCTATAAAGAAATCTCTGGCAAAAACTCGTTTGAGAGGAGGGCGCACTGTATGGTTAGGAGTGGTAGCTTTGATACCAAAATACGCATAACGACCCGCTGTAATGACACAGGTGAACGCAGTCCCTGTACTAGGAAGAAAAAGTTGGTCAGCGCAAGGGCTGCACATTAAAAACACGATTAACCCACTCCGCAAAACCACCACAATGTTTTATTAACGAAACTATATTCTTGACATCAATAGATGACAGCTGCCTCAAGCTGATAAGAATTGGAGAACCAAATAACCTATATCTGCACCTCCCAAGAGTTGGGCACTGACAAAGAAAGTGGATTCCTCAGCGGATCTGCACCCACGACAGAAGTCGTTAAATGGAAGTAGCATCCTTTCCGCGTTTCTACTGATAATGCAATGATCTGTAAGGATGGCCACTGTGATTGAGATATTGCCACGACAAAATCCGAGTAATTGGTTGGTGTGCCTTCTTTCCATCAAGGGCCATGTGAGTCTAGCGGTGGAGCAGAACTCCTCATTGTCCCAGGATAAGTTGGCATTCCGAACTTGACCGCAATAGGTGGCATACTCAAGTCGACTGATGAGGATTCCGGAAGGAGTGCACCAGCCCTAGCGAGCTCGTCGGCCCTGCAGTTTCCTGGAATGCTACTGTTCCCAGGGGCTCCAGGAACCTCGGCTGGCTATTGGTGTAGCCCCTTTTGGGAGTATCGTGGTAGCTGTGGTTTGGACCCAAATCGCGGGAAGAGTTTAGTTAATGGGCTCGGTGTGGAGTTGCATTTTTCAATCGGGTGCCGAGATCCAAAGATCAGAAGGAGTTTTAGATAGGCTCCGCTCCTAACCAAGGGGGAAGTTATGTTCAAATACATGGCTTCGAATTGATACTGAGGTGAAACGGCCTGTTACATTTGGGAGCGTTGGTAGACGCATTGTATTTCACCCTTTGCGAAGAGCACCATAGGAGTAGGTCCATGCGGACAGGTACCCATGTAAAACACATCGGAGTTGTTCACAGGGATCCAGACCAGTGAGACACTGAAGCGCTCAGAAAGAAAGTAGGGACAGCGGCGACATTCCCTGTAAGTATTCTGGAGTTATTCACAATGCTCTAGAGAGATCTTATGGGGCGGCCTGACTATCAGAGAAGACCGAGGCGCGGATGAAAGGAGCACCCTTGACTAGGATCCATTAAGCGGCCCGATAAATGGCCATTACCTTCTCCTGAAACACTCTACAATAATCCGTCAATCGGAGAGAAATGTTCAGATTCAGTTTCCCAGAGTAGACTCCCCCATTATCGAATTTAGAGCCACCGGAGTATAGCCATTATATAGGTTACAAGCATTGATGATTTGTATTGTAAGAATTGTAAGAATGAGGGTAAAGAGAACTCAGAGCAACGTCTTCTTTATGTCTGTCCCACTTTAAGGGAGGCACCTTAGATTTAGACAGTTGTCGCATGTCCAATGGGGTACCAATTGCCCCCTTTTAGGACTTTGTTTACTGTTACTTCCAGAATATGTAACGTAAATAGCTTAGTGTAGGGTATACGGGCAGACAGACAGAGAGAGTTCAAAAGCAAAATAATCCCAAAATGTAAATCATAGCAATAATAAAGACAAAAAGAAAGAAAAATAAATCAAAAGAGAACAAAAAAGAAAAGAAGGAAAGAGAATAAAAGAAAAGAAACTTTTTCTCTATCGGTGATTGAAATAAACAAACAAAACTTGATGTTCTGTTGACAAATCTATTAAACTAAGTGCACCGAAAAGACTGTTAGCAGGGAAGAAAGAGTAGGAGAAGAAGGATTCGCTTTTTTTTTTCTTTCTCCTTTTTGTTTACGTATTCAAGTATTCAAATTGGCAAAAAAGCTAAACTGTTGGCCATATTTCTTATACAGACGAAAAGTAAAAGAAATTTTGACAAAAAACGAAATGAGAATATAAAACTTGATGAAATAGATTTTCTTTTGCCTAGGATTGTACTTCAAAAACTAAATTTCTTTAACAATTTAATTGTCAATAAATGATTTTGCTGATAAAGCTTTAAAAAATCAAAAAATATAAAAAGAGAAAAGAAATTTTAACATAGAGATCCCATAAAACTTGCATTAAAAAAAGGTTGTCAAATTAAACAAAAAAGTCGGCGTGCTTGCATACACAGTGGAGGCTGAAATAATAGTTACAATTTCATTTTTCTCAATTCCGTACTACACACTTTAAAAGTTAACAAAAATATAATGGGCTTGAAAGGCCGATCACTGCTTTTTTGCAAAAAATTATTAAAAATCCGGTTTCGAAACCGGTTTCTTAAAAATTGCAATTTTTCAAATCATTCGCAAACCGGTTTATCAAACAACCCAGTTTTTTGAATACTATATGTCCTAAATATAAATGCATTCAATTTGCCCGTTTTTGACCCCTTTTCCCCTCTTTTGGACCGCTTTTGGTCCAACTTTATAAATGGAACACCTCCAATAGCTATTTGGGAAACTTAACCAAATTAAATCGTAAAAAAATCCCTTAAAAACAGATGAAATATAGCATTTATGCATAAAGTACTAATTTTTTCCCCTTTTTTTCTCCCTTTGTCCCATTTTTCCCCCTTTGGGTAAAAGTTTTGAAAGCCTATAACCTGCACCAACAAAAGTTCGATCAATATTCCAAATTTCAAGAAAATCGAACCAGGCGTTCAGACATGATTGGCTATGTACTTAATTTGCTCGTTTTTGACCCCCTTTCCCCCTTCTTGTATCCCTTTTGGTTCGACTTTAGAAACGGAAAACAAAACAACAAATTTACAAACAAAACAATCAGACTTACGGAAAGGTTTATAATATATATTAGGATTAGGGTAAACTGCACTTAATTTGCCCGTTTTCGGCCCCTTTCCCCCTTTTTGCATCTCTTTTGGTTCAACTTTAGAAACTCCAATAGCTATTTTTTTTTTTTTTTTTTTATAAAACCAGAACTCAGGGGATGGCCCCTACTCATGCAGTTTATTGTGCTAGTTTAGGAAAGATGGAAAGAGGGAAGATGCAAACGGTAAGGAAACGAGTTGCTGCTGGTGACTATAAAATGGCCAGTGCTATAACTTCACCATTAGACAGTCTACAGCAATCGTCCCCAAGAAGCCCGCAGTTTCTCACACCACTTATGTTGTGTGTGTTAATTTTATACAGAAGTGGCGGGACCTACTGTTTAAAGTCGACTCCGAACGACAGACTTTTGAGAAACTTTTAAAGAAGAGAAAGAGAAGAAATCGACCTTTTGGTCAAAATTTTGAAAATATTTATAGCCTATAAAAATCGGTCCAGGCGTGATTGGCTAAGAAACAAAAAAAACAGATTTACAGAAGGATTTATAAAATATATTAGGATTTATTAAAAAAAAAAAGATCAATGATTCCAAAACAATTTTCGAGACGGCCGGCGGTTAACCTTTGGGACCGGAGCCAACTTTGCTAACTTTTTTATAAGAGCAAAGTGGTGTCGTACAAAATCGGATAAAATTTGATCAAATTTAAAAAGCTGCGACTTTTGAACCTAGTAGGCTGAATAGCTAACAGATCAAGCTTTCCAAACAAGGTTTCATTATGATCAAGTAACCCTTGAGACAGGAGATCTAGCCGGCGGAGGTAATTGTTTTCCCCCAAGGAGCAAAACAAGGGCCATGTGAGTCTAGCAGTGGAGCAGGACTCCTCATTGTCCCATTGGCATTCCGAAAGAATTTCCGCGCAATGACCAACTTGACCGAGATAAGTGGCATACCCAAAGTCGACTGATGAGGATTCCGGAAGGAGTGCACCAGCCCTAGCGAGCTCGTCGACGCCCTGCAGTTTCTTGGAATACTACTGTTCCCAGGGACTCATGGAACCTCGGCTGGCTGTTGGTGTGGCCCCTTTTGAGAGTATCGTGGTTAATGGACTCGGTGTTGCATTTTTCAACCCGGTCCCGTGATCCAAAGATCGGAAGGAGTTTTAGATAGCAATGTGCTTTATATAAATCGATTAAAATTAGATGAGAAATGGTCTTGTGGTATAAGCGGTATCATCTTCCACATCATGGTATCATTGGCATTACTTGGCACCGGAGATATAGGCGACAATGTAATTGTGGACTTCAAATGGTCAATAAAACGATTTCTATATAAATAGGGCAAAATTGTAAGTGAAGTAAAAAAAAAAAAATCAGTTTTTGTCAAATAAAACAAGTTTGGAGGGTTCGAGAAGTCGCCGTGGTCTGGTAGGTAGTGTCTTGGCTTATTGGACGAAAGGCCCGGGTTCGAATCCCAGGTCAGACATCAAAACGGAAAATATTTCTTCGGCGACTTCCTCTCAGCAGATTTCTGGCAAAGACTCTGAGAGTAAAAATTGCCATGAAAAGCTTCTCAAAAATCTGTCGTTCGGAGTCGACTTTAAACTGTAGGTCCCCCGCCACTCATGTATAAAATTAACGCAGACAACAACAAGTGGTGTGAGAAGCTAGGTCATAATCCTGACTGAAGGGTTGTAATGGCCAATTATGGAGGGTTCGAGAAATATAAAAAAAACGTATTTAATTATTAATCATATCGTTGGTGTCATGTCGAAAGGTCCTAACTCACATACTTTTTTTTTATTAAGTTTTTATGAAGAGGTGTATGTATTTGTGGTAAATGTTTTAGAATCACAAAAAAAATCAATTTCAAAAAAAGTGTGAGTTAGGGTCCTTCTGCATGAGACCAACGATATGATCAATTACTGGGTATACACATTCAAAATCCGTTTACCCCATGATTTTCTTAGAATGAAACCATTTTTAATTAACTTTTTTTAATAAATAAATTTGTCTAGCGTTTAAATAATATTTATTTTAATTATTTCGTTCAAATATTCTTTTAATTTTCTTGTGAATTAAATAAATTTCACAAAAAGTAAATACTCGTACGAAAAGAGTAGAGAAAGAGAAAAAAACCTGGCGAAAGGTAAAGAATTTAAAGCATGTTTATCCGTTAAACGAAAGATAAAAGTTCATAACACAACAGTTTTTGGTTGAAATTCTATTGGCATTCCTAACAAAACTATGGCAATAAGGGAGTCCCTTTAAGTTAAAGGTCCTTAAGAAGAAATCTCTAGTCTGTTGAGTAAGGTAGTCTGCTGAGTAATAGGTTGACTTATTAGTCGTGAGGAACTGTAGGTTTACAACAAAAGTGGTGTAAGAAGCTAGATCGTAATTCCGATTGAAGGGTTGTAATAAATGTATGACCTCCTCCTTCGAGGGGGTTCGCCCCCTTACCTAATCTCACTCCTACACTGAATAATTGATTGAAATCGAATGTCCTTGTAACAAAGTTCATGTCATTGAGGAAATCATTACCAACACGCCCTAAAGCGTAGAACTTTTCTCTCGAATCCCCTATCATGTAGGGTGCGAGGGCGTATCTGTTTCTATAATTCTGCGCCACAGAAAGGATAATCGATAGTTTCGTAACACGAGAGAGTTCCCTTCTACTCAATTGTATATTTATACGAAAAACATGGCTCAACGCAGCGCAACCGATGGCTGTTACAACAATCGATGACAGATCTTCCTCAATTTGGTTCTTCCAACTCAGATAAGGTCGCTTTGTGTGCTGACTTCCACTAATTCCCACACCAAATATCCAAATATCACAGAGGAACATATTCTTCTTGTATATGAAAAACATCGAACCAGCGCAGTTAATGGATCTTAATATAATTAAAGGGGTTCATATCGTCGACTGTCGTGTTGTATGGTAAAATCATTACCAAATCGCACTAAAACGTAGAACTGTTCACTCGAATCCCCTCGTCGGTGTGGTGCAAGTGCGTAATTGTTTCTATAATTCTGTGCCACGAAAAGGACAAGCGATAGTTTCACAAGAATAATCCCTCCCTCCACTTGATCTCTAGTCTTGTACCATTTATACTGAGAACGGTGAAGTCAAGATAAATAAATATGCAATCCGTTGGAGAGCTCTCTCCGCTATTCAATTACCAATTGAGACCAAAATCACATCTGTTTGCAAGAATAATCCCGCTCTTGATCTCTAGACTTCAATCATTGCAACAGTGGAAGAAAAAATTAATATGCAATTCAATACGCCGCATATTCCTACTTAATTCCCATCCAATGGCGCTAAAATTATCAGTAACGTGTCACGTGAGTCCGGAATAATATTAAACCTTCTTGACCTACAAATACAGTAATCCCTCGATTTAAATTGCAGTTGGTTCCAAAAAAGGCGATGTAAATCAAATGACGACAAAAATTGAATTTCATATTGCTCATACTGCAAGGATGTATGTTCTTAATCAGAAACTTAAAAAAGTTACAATAATCCCTCGATTTACGTTGTTGGTTCCAAAAAAAAGGCGACGTAAATTGATTTACGACGCAAATTATAGTTAAAGGGAACAAAAACTTTTGACGACGTAAATCGAAACAAAGTTAATCTAGGCGACGTAAATTAAGGTGACATAAATCGAGGCGACGTAAATCGAAGGATTACTGTAGTGGATTTATCAGTTCATTAAATTGTTACTTCTGTGTACTAATGTGGGAAAATGTTCAGTGGATCAATAAGATCAATTATTTGGATTTAATAATGAACTCGAAATTGCCATCTTATCCAAACCTGGTAATATTTTCTGTATGCGCCTGTAGGCTGAAACGTTTCTCTGTTGTGATATCTTGGCCTTTCCTTCTGATTTTCTGATGACTATTCTGTTTTCCAAGTGGAAGTTTATGCCACAGAAGTCGTCATAGTCTAATAAGTATGAATGAAATGCGGTGACTTCCTCTCAACAGATTTCTGGCAAAAACTCTTAGAATAAATTAAAAAACTGCCATGAAAAGTTTCCCAATTTATGTATAAAATTAACACAAACAACATAAGTGGTGTTGTGAGAAGCTAGGTTGTAATCCTAGCTGAAAGGTTGTTATGTTATGAAGTTTATGCCATTGACAGGGGCACAAGGGTTATCCGTTAGTTGCGCCATGTGACCTAACATCACAACTTGAAGAATACCCAGAACATTTAGCCATTTTATGGATCACTTATCGGTTTGGAGAGTGTTGATTAAGTCTTCTAACGGGAATAATTGTTGGAGGACACTATATGGTACGCGAATCATACTTATTTTGTGCTTCGTGTAAATGTAACGAGTCGAAGTCAGTAACATTATGCATATTGTTAAGTATGAGTACGACGAGTGGTTCCAAGTTTGAGTATGAGTAGTATGAGTATGATAATAAAATAAGTATGAATGCGTTTAAGTATCAGAAATTATAAGTATGACTCGAATCTACTTATCGTTTTGAATACTCATTGCTTATCTCTGGTAGAAACTATTCTCTGAATGTCTGACGATTCTTCATTTAAGGGACACCCTAAATTTGATCACTAATACTGTTACAACAGTAAAATAGTTGTGGATTGTTAGGTATTCCTTCTATCCATCCTTGTATATTTTTTGTAATTTGAGAGTGTCTGTATGTATACTCGGTATAACCATCAGTATGTATTGAGTTTGTGTAAATGTATGTATTAACATGGGTGTTATTTACTTGAATGAATACATAACATTTAAATATTATAACATTTCCAAAGGTCAAAGGTGATTTTGAAAAGAAAAAAAAAAAACGTTTCAAATTATGAAGAAGAAGAAAGAAAAAATAAAAAACGAAACGAAAAGATTGAATTTTAATCTGTAACAACCTGATAATGATCAGATTTTTTTTTTTTATAAATTAATTACTGGGTATCAATTTCAAATTCAAATTCAATATTTAAATTTCAACTTCAATTTCAATATCCAGTAGGTGGAAATTTATTCAAATCTGTTCGTTTAAATTATAGTGTGTGTTGCCTGCCCCTGCCTACAATACAATCTGAATAGAGAGAGGAAGAGTAAGAAAAAAATTTTGAAAAAAAAATTATTTCCATTGTATTGGATTTCTTCTTGTTCTTTTTTCTCTCTATTTCTCTATTTTCTTTACGTTCGATTTCCATTGTATTGAAATGATGAAGAACAATGGAAATTGAAAGGAAAAAAATTGCCTTAAAAAAAATTGAGAAAAACATGTTTAAAGGAAACTTAATGCAGCAACTTAAACAGGAAGGAAATTTATCGGGTATAACATCACACATACAGTGAAGGAATAAAGTCTACATACAGCATAGTATTTTAATATATTGGAAAATTGATTACGATTAGTAAAAAAAATTATTATTATTCGTATAGAGCTTTAAAAGTTATGTTTATTAATGCAAAAAAATATTATAAAAAAAGTATATACTTTTTGAGATTACTAAAATCATACAATTTTGAACGGAAAAAGTCTACATACACCTATTTTTATGTAAAAAAACAATCGCGAAAAGAGGGGAAGCCCCATGATTGCTTTGCAACTCTTAAATTGTTTATTTTCTTAAAGTGTAAACAAACATTCAATGATTATTTTCCCAGCATCAAGTGTAAAAAATAATGGAAAGTCGTAAAGAGATACAGATTTCAGTTGGAAATCTTGTAATTAAATTGCGAAATGAGAATAAATCGTATGGGGAAATCGCAAAAATTGTGAATTTAATTATTTATAATAATATTACAACGAAAATGGTACAACCGAAAATAAGCCTCGAACGGGTAGACCAAAAATATTGTCTAGACAAGATGTTAGCTGCGTTCTCAAGGAAGTAAACCGGGACCCAAATAAATAAGTTCAACAAAATTAGCAGAACACGTGGCGAAATGTTCCAATAAGATCGTTAATCCCAAAACCATAAGAAATGCTTTGCATGACAATGGATTTCGTAGCCGTGTCCCACGCAAAAAAGCCACTAATTTCGGAGAAAAATCGTAACCTTCGGTTAGAATTTGCCCGGGCACATATCGATAAGGGAGCTGATTTTTGGAATCGTGTTATGTTTACTGATGAAAGTAAATTTAACATTTTTGGAAGTGATGGGCGATCAAAGGTCTGGAGGAAACCAAATACAGCACTCGATCCTAAGCATATAACAAATACTGTTAAGCATGGTGGGGGTAATGTTATGGTTTGGGGAGCAATGGCCGCATCTGGAGTGGGCAATTTAGTTTTTATAGAGCAAAACATGGATCGTTATCTCTATAAGAATATTTTAGAACAAAATTTAAAGCCATCTGTGGATAAATTAGGACTCGGATCACAATGGATATTCCAGTAAGACAACGATCCTAAACATACAGCGCACGTAGTACGGGATTGGCTTCTATATTATGCCCCAAGGCAACTTAATTCGCCTCCCCAGTCACCTGATCTAAACCTCATTGAGCACGTGTGGGATATTTAAAAAAAAAAAGTTCGAAAATATTACATTAGTAGCCGCGAAGCCCTTAAAACAGCACTTAATCAAGCTTGGTCTGAAATCACTCCCGATATAACGGACAATTTAGTAAAATCAATGCCAAGGCGACTAGCAGCTGTTATTGATGCCCAAGGAGGACCAACAAAATATTAAAAAAGTTCAAAACAGTTGAACTTTTTATACAAATTTTTAATTAAAATGTACCTTTTATACCTGTATGTAGACTTTTTTCTTATGAATTTTTCATGTTTTTGTTTTTGTTTTTTTTTATTTTTATTATCTTTTAAGTATATTTTTTTTTGTGTAAATAAATAAATATATTGAAGCACTAAATATTTCCACAAATATTTATTTTATTGCCTTTAATACTTTTCAGTAACGCCATAATCTTAAGGTGAATGTTGACTTTTTTCACTCACTGTACATGTACATTCATTCACACACACAATAGAATAAAATAGAAAACAATAACAAATTCTAATACACACTTACACACACACACTATCTGAATTGAGAAAAATTATTGTAAAGTTTAGTTGTATTTTCAGAGCAAAGCAAATCATTTAAAATGAATAGAAGAAAATAGTAGGTGGAGGAGGAGGAGGAGCAGCAGGAGGAGCAGCAGGAGGAGATGGAAAAAAACTTCAAATACGAGTAAACATTTTCGGATGAAGAAATCAGGAATACAATGAAAGCGAAATTGAATTCAATGCAATTCAAGTCAAATCATAAATACTTGGAAAGTTTAATTGCTAATTACCAATAAAATACTGTGGCCTTATGCTAAATAATTCGTAAAATTAAGATATTTTTGCTTCGAATAAGAACTTGGCTCACCACAAGGCAAAAAACTGACGAATTTTTTTTTTTTGTTAAACCTACACTCAGGGAATGACCCCTACTCATGCAGTGCATTATGCAGGTTTAGGAAAGAGGGAAGAAGCGTAAAGTAAGGAAACTACCTTCACCATTAGACAATCTACTGCAATCGTTCCCAAGAAGCCCGCAGTTTCTCACATCACTTATGTTGTGTGTGTTAATTTTATACAGTTTAAAGTCGACTCCGAACGATAGATTTTTGAGAAACTTTTCAAGAAGAGAAACAGAAGAATTCGCGGAAAAAACCTTTTTGTATATTTTTTATATTTTTGATGTCTGGCCTGGGACTCGAACCCTGGCTTTACGTCTAATAAGCCAGCACACTACCTACTAGACCACGGCGACCCAATTGCAAAATTTGCATGTATATACAGTTTCTAGGCCATTGTGGATACTGGCCTTGACGACAATATATTTTTTTTCTTTACACCGAGGTGAGGTAAATGTACCTAACCGCACCATAGAGAAAATAGTCACATCCTTCGTGTGTGGGGCCACATCCACTAAATCCCCCCCTCGCGGACTATTGTGCATATTCCGGCACTACGGTAGTATTACTTCGTCCTCATATCCGAAAGTTGAGAAGACATCTAAGTGTCACCACTATTCCTTTCTTTCAGGTCCATGTTTACAATTTCGTATTGTCACGTGTGCCAGTGTCATCTATGCCGGCGTTCCTATCTTTTCTGCAGCCTCAAGATCTCTATTTTTCAGTCTTAGAAAGCGCTTCACGTAATTCGCCACTGAGGCCCAATTCTCTCTACTCGCCATCAATTCCCTCACTCACAGGTCGCTAGGAATCGACCTACAGTTTAAGGTCCCGCCCGATCGTTGACAGTTTTGAATCGATTGCTACTGGTTCTTCTGCTCCGTGTCGTTCTTTATATCGATGTTTGGAGTTCAACTGATAGTAATCGCGGAGAGGTACTCATGTAAATTCCATCATTGTTGTAGATCCCGCCACTCCAGTATGAAATTAACGTACCCAAATTGAGAAGCCACGGTTGGGAAGATGACCCTCTGGACTACCATTTGTATATAGTCTGTATTGTGTATTCTTATTTATATAATGGCCACTGATCTTCTAAAGAATTTTCCAAAGTCAATTTTCTCAATACCTTACCCTTTCTATGTGACTGATGATATTAAGAGGCCTTGGAATCTTCCTTTGCATATAGTGTGGTACTCAGGGGCCTAGAGTATTTCCCAGTATTAGCGCCTAAACAAGTAAGTTTGTTCAGATGGGTACTGTGAAATAACTAACAGTGGTCTGCTAATGCCAAATGTGGCTTTGCTAAAATTTATGGATTGTGTCTTGGATTTTCTAATTCGAATTTATCTTTATTCGCATCAAATTATTTACTGAATTAAGAGTTTTTATGCCACTGATTTCTCTTTTATTCTGCACTCTGATTACATGTTCACGTATGCACCTTTATTGCGTAAATCGCAATTAACCCAAATATTGATCTCAATATTTCACGTAGAATCTCAATTAATTATTGTTTAATTAAATCATAATTGTTATAATATTGAGTAAAACTTTAAATACAGCACTGTCATAAGTCTGTTTAGTGAGTATATTATAAGTAACCGAACACTTCCTGTTGATATTTAAGTTGTCAAAACAACGAACAAAACAAAAACAATGTTGTTGAAATAAGCAGCTGTTTTGTTTACCAGCTGCTAAATAAATATTGAGTAAGCTGAATATTGTGTATATTTATTATACCTGAACGGTTAAAATTTTGTTCTCAATTAATTATTAATTAATTAAATAATTAAATTGAGTAAGCTAAATATTGTGTATGTTTATTATACCTGAACGGTTAAAATATTGTTCTCAATTAAACGAATATTGTCTCAATTAAATAATTAAATTAAGTAAGCTGAATATTGCGTATGTTTATTATACCTGAACGGTTAAAATATTGTTCTCAATTAAACGAATATTGGCTCAATTAAATAATTAAATTGAGTAAGCTGAATATTGCGTATGTTTATTATACCTGAACGGTTAAAATATTGTTCTCAATTAAACGAATATTGGCTCAATTAAATAATTAAATTGAGTAAGCTGAATATTGCGTATGTTTATTATACCTGAACGGTTAAAATATTGTTCTCAATTAAACGAATATTGTCTCAATTAAATAATTAAATTAAGTAAGCTGAATATTGCGTATGTTTATTATACCTGAACGGTTAAAATATTGTTCTCAATTAAACGAATATTGGCTCAATTAAATAATTAAATTGAGTAAGCTGAATATTGCGTATGTTTATTATACCTGAACCGTTAAAATATTGTTCTCAATTAAACGAATATTGGCTCAATTAAATAATTAAATTGAGTAAGCTGAATATTGCGTATATTTATTATACCTGAACGGTTAAAATATTGTTCTCTATTAAACGAATATTGGCTCAATTAAATAATTAAATTGCATATGTACGCATAATAAAAACGTATTCAATATGGTCGTATGGTTTCGTGACAACTTTTGTTACATTTTTCATTAAGGATTTGTATAAATTAAAAAAAAATATTTATTTTCTCTGTTGAACAGTTGATTTGTAGTCCAAGTTAAATAATTGAAAATCGATTAATTTAAATATTCATGGACATTGCTCCTTTATCCATTTTCAGTTGTTTAATAATTTATAAGATTTTGTAATAGTCAGTTAACCAATTACGTTTTCATTGTTAGTAAGTAACTGAAAATAATGGATGAATAAATAAGAAATGAAAATGGAAAAATATATTTGGGAAAACAATTCAATTAAATATTCCCCTTTTTGTCTCGTTTTTTTATTTTTGAGTGACACATTAAAGGTGGAATATTTAATATTTTTCCTAATGTTCCTGTTCCTTTTGTGAAAAAAATGTGCCTGAAAATTTCAAATAAATCTTGATAACTCTATTTGGAAGTACAGTTGCGAAGGCAGAATAAATACTAAGTTATTAATGAGAATACAACAAAGAAATTTGTGATAACAACGAATAGGAATAAACATACGTTAAATTTTTATAATTAGTTTGAAAAGGACTACTGCGATCTAATGTACTCCCCTCTAACTTTATGGTGTATAACTATAATGTCTCCTTCCAGCCAATTGCCCTAATAAATTTCAAAATGCTGCCTGGTGTTAATAAGGGCAATTGCCCGGCCTAGCATCAGTTATTCACTTACATGTTTCCTCTTGGTTGCATTCATGATTCCACACATTCCGAGATTGTGCTCTGATGATTCATTCTCGTCATTGTAGAGTCTTGAGAGTCTAACTATTCTGCATAAATGTATTCTGACTCTACAGTGACCTGTCAAACCCAGTATCGGTTTCTTAATTTCAGATTGTTCCTGTATAGTCTTATGTACGCTCAGATCTCCTCTTTTTTGTAGTTTTCCAACAAAATTTTCATTTGAGCTTCCCCTACGTTGAGCATATCTTTACAAACATTTGGTATCACTCTACAAAAAGTTTATAAAAGCGGAGGAACAAAGGGCTTCCATACACAGATGGCAGTCTCGATAGGAGAGCAGTTTAAAGGGAAGATGAACATTTCACCTTGTCCCTGATGTAACCCTTTGAATGAAAAACAAACATTGCGAGCTGAACTACTACGTAATCCAGTTCCTGACTGGTTATGGGTGCTTCAGGAAGTACCTGCACAGATTTGGTCATAACACTTCCCCTATATGCCGAAACAGTATAGATGAGGAGAAAGATGCGGAGCATATTCTAACAAGCTGCCCCAGATTTAGATGGGCTGAGTTTAGGACCAATCCGACTCATGGAACAAGTGCTGAATTGTAGGATTATATAAAGTCAATATAGTCAGAATGGCTGAAGTTATGCTAGAACTCTGAAAACTGATGTGATAAAGCTTTCGAGTTAACCAGCCCTCCGCGAAGTAATACCTTACGACAGTCCTGCTGGGGAAAGTGATTGAAATGTGTAAGGAGTGGGTTTAGTACGCAGACACCAGTGATGGTGAATCGTGCATGCTTTTGTTGGAACAAAAGTATCTTTCAAAGATTCTCACCTCCGGCCCAAAACAAAACAAGAAAAAAACTCTACAAAAGGGTTCTGGTTC
The DNA here is from genome assembly GCA_014635995.1 of Sarcophaga peregrina. Classification (NCBI taxonomy): domain Eukaryota; kingdom Metazoa; phylum Arthropoda; class Insecta; order Diptera; family Sarcophagidae; genus Sarcophaga; species Sarcophaga peregrina. The sequence goes on from CM025793.1 coordinate 87,988,654, forward strand.
CATTAGCATTGTAGGAGCATTGTTCCTCGTTTGCTTACTATTGTTGAGAATTCCTGCCTTAATTAATCCAGCTCCTCCAAACATTATAATACTGTTACGTTTTTAACTTTTGAAAACTTTTAAAATATAAGTTCATAGATTGCAAATAAAATAAATATTAAATTTGTCTTCAGTTTTAATTATAATTTTTTAATTATTCGCACAATTCTGTCTGCCACTGTTCGCAACTTGATGTAAACAACAACAATTGTTTTGTTTGTTATTACTTTGTTTATAAACTTTGCATAAATAATAACAATTCTAGGCAATTATTCAACAGGTCTTTGTAACGGTGATCTTCAAACCACTGTTACTCTCTTTAAACGCGCAGCGTCTTTACACAAGACTGACTGAACTTTTACTAAATCAGTTACCTGCTTTGCTTTGCCTTTACAGATCTTTGTAACTGAGATCTCCAAACCACGATTACTCACTTCAAACGCATCGCGTCTTTACACAAGACTGACTGAACTTCTACTAACTTATATAGCAAAGTAAACAGTCTGATTAATATTCTTGAAGGCGAACGTTCATGACTGCTTCGTCTTCTCAAAATCACTTATAAACGTAGACATCATTCTTTATATTAATTTATTATTGTAGTGTTGTTGGTATATTTTTGTTTACTTGTTCACCATTTTTTGATGAATATTCTTAAAGGTGAATGTTGATGGCTTCTTCGCCTTCTCAAAATCTCTATAAACGTAAACATGATTGTTTACATTTATTATTGTAGTATTGTTGGTATACTTTTGTTTACTTGTTCACCATTTTTTAATGCTAGTGTTTGTTGTTATATTAAGCAGTATGATAATTTGTAAACAGGTTTGTTTACTGTATTGTTTTGTTTCATAATTTTAATGTTAAGCAAAACACAAGTTCAGTAACAGTTTCTAGAAAATCGAACGTAATTTGTTTACTTTAAAGGTAGTTTTCCTTGCCCCGATATTATTTTCTTTCTTTCTTTGAATCAATATTTAATGATAAGAAAATGAATAATTTGCGAAAATGTTTCTTTAAATTGTCTGTTATTATTATAATTAAAATTCAAAAGAATTTTCATTTTTATATTTTCCATATTTTTTTATTTTTCTTTCAGTTCCTTTTCCTTATTGCTTACACAACCGTATTCTTATAATTTTTTCTTTTTTATTTATTTATTCTATAGATTGATGGCAAGCCCCACTGCTGCTTTTAAAGCTTAAACAAAAATCCCATCAGGTATTTCACATCCGATTAAAATATTTTTGTATTGCGAATAACGCAATAACGCATTGCGAATTGTCTGTCCTCCTCCTGCTGCTGCCGAATACGTGTGTATGGAATTGAATCTTTGTAAGCAGTTGGAACATACGCACGCATGGGATATTGCAACAGTGAAATGATTACCCAGTGAACACTGTTGCCAATTTGACGTTTTTCCCCATCAAATCTGATGTTTTGCAATGCCAATTACGGGGAAAAAATGCTTTTTAACGGTTAGCGTGAAATCTTTAAGAAGTTATGGCAACTCAGTATCCACAAAAGTTTCGAAGCGAATAATTGGACCATTATAAACTAAAAGGATGGCTAACAAAAAATGAAAAAATATCCTATAAAATGTTTTTGCAAGTACTACAAATGTGCCTTATCCGGAATGTTGAGCGATTTAATTAATCACGGAGAAACCCGAAAAACATAATACCGCAGCCTCTTTAAGAGTTTCATGTTGACGGAAACTTGACTTTCAATCAGTGATAGCTGAAAGCTGTTGGAATAACCCTTTCAAGGATTTATCAGAATTCGCATTGAACGTTACGTCACTTCCGTGGTCTAATGCAGACGAGTGAAAGAGTGTTTAGCCAACTTAATCTAGTTAAAATCAAACTACGAAACAGCTAATAACCAGTACAGTCAAGGTAAATTTTATTTTTAACGCAAACATTTAAATTTATATGCATTTTTTTAAATTAAAATATTTTAAAAAGTCTCAAAAAGCTAAATTCTAAATTAAAAATGAAGATATATTTCGAAATCTTTCCAATGATTAAAGGAAAATGGGGAAAATTAAATCAACTACATAATTATTTTCAAAAATTTTGTAGTTTCTTATACTATGTCCACGTATGCACCTTTATTGCGTAAATTATTACGCAATCAAAGCGAATATTGAATTCAATATTTCATATAAAATCTCAATTATTGCTCAATTAAATGTTAATTGTTATAATATTCAGAAATACAACTCTGTCATAAGTCTGTTTAGTGAGCATATTACAATTTTCCGAACACTTTCAATTGATATTTGACAACTCAAATGTCAACAACGTCAAACAAATACAACAAAAAATCGTGGGCATTCTTTTCTGCAAACTTTTCAGAATTTCCAAAATTTTCTCCGTTATCCTTCTGAGAGATGCCAGCACGGTGTTCCTGTTACACACTAGTAAGACCTTTCCCAACTTTGAATTATTTTCCATTTTTTCACAAACTTCTTGTGGAACTAATTTTCGCAACCAAAATAAAAACAATACTGTTGAAACAATCAGCTGTCAAAAGAATTTGCGTATGTTATGTGTCTGAACACATAAAATACATACGTACATAATTGGCCATTACAACCCTTCAGTCAGGATTGCGACCTAGCTTCTCACACCACTTATGTTGTGTGCGTTAATTTTATACATGAGTGGCGGGACCTACAGTTTAAAGTCGACTCCGAACGACAGATTTTTGAGAAACTTTTCATGGCAATTTTTACTCTCAGAGTCTTTGCCAGAAATCTGCTGCTGAGAGGAAGTCGCCGAAGAAATATTTTTTCGTTTTGATGTTTGACCTGGGATTCGAACCCGGGCCTTTTGTCTAATAAGCCAACACACTACCAACTAGACCACGGCGACTTCAACACATCAAATATTGTACACAAATAAAGGAATATTAAGTTAATAAAATTGCCTGTCTGAACATTGAACATTGGCCACGGCGATAAGACGATTTTGTCTTTACTAGACTATTCTTTTGTGGAGTTACGTAGAATTTCTTGTATAGAGGAACAAGTTGGCTATATACTTGAAGACGACATAACAGCATTCATTGGTGAGATATCGGTGTAAATTCTGCGATGTTAAAATTAAATCCTTTTTAAAAATGAATTCACATACACAATTGATTACTACAACCCTTCAGTTAGGAGTAAGACCTAGCTGCACACACCACTTATGTTGCATATGTTAATTTTATACGTGAGTGGCGGGCCCTACAGTTTAGAGGCGATTTTATTTGCCAAATATCTGCTGAGAGGAAGTCGCTGAAGAAATAAATTTTCATGTTTCGCTTTGTTTTAGATATTTTGACCTGAGATTTGCACAGAGGCTTTACGTTTAATAAGCCAAAACTCTACCTACTAGACTGCGACGATTGTAGTCAGTTCTGATACTATCTGGAATTGGCCTCTGTGTGATGTGACCTATTTGCCTTAATATTTAAATGAGTGCAGGGATACGAGCACTTCATTGCTATCAACCCTTTATGACCAAAAGAGCTAAATCTGTGCAAGTTCAACGTTTAATTAATTGATTTTGGCCAATGCAATAATAGATGCATGTTGTCTTAATGAAAAACACTATCTTCTTTGCTAAGAATGGCTTTTTTTCTCTCTTAGTTTATTATAATTTGGTTGGTTTTCTTTATAAATACGCTACACAACATCCCATACCATGAATCTATTTTTGTTTTAAAATGCTTGCTGGTTTATTAAATAGAAATCGTTGAATTTTATTTGCAATGATTTTGTCGTTGTTGCATATTTACGTTGTTTACTTACGCGTATAACACATACATGCTCATCATTTCGAAAATACGCATTCATACATGCACAACACACGTACGCAAGGATGTAATAAACAACGATTTACGTTGTTGTCTCCCTTTTGCACTCTTTCTCAATCTCGTTCTCTTCTCTCTTTCGATTTTCAATACAGAAAAAAAAAAGAATTAAAAATAACCTGAACACACACGCACACAACACACTATAAACTAAGCATACAAATAGATAACGGGTTATGAAATGTAAGCGCATACATACATAAATCCTATGTCCTATGCATGTCCGCATACATCACTAAATGCATACAGTAGAGTGCATTAGTGGTGAAACACTATCGATTTAAAAGAAAAATAATTCGCAGGACATTCTAGAGTTTTGTTCATGAATTGAATGGAGTAACAACGAATTGCAAATCGATGTAGAAGAGGTAAATCCATCGCCAGGAACAGTACAGTGGATATTAATTAGCAAGAATGATTAATCTCAGCTTGAGAAGTTGGACACAAAGATCCGTATGCACCCTTCTAACATTACGTACTACACCTACATCATCGTCGGCGACTATTTTGCGCATACTTCCGTTGAAACTTCATTCTAAATGCTCAGCAGCTACTGAGTACTAGTTCAAATGTCTTGGAAACGGATTGAATACTAGCCACTCGAGTATTTTGATGGAATTTAAAACCACTTCATAGAGAGTTACCGCAAAATTATGTAATGCCCCATGTATACGATTTCGCGGAGATATCCATGTATAGTTTGAGACTGGTTTGAGAGTCAGCAGGCTGTCTGGTCTCTTCCACGTATTCATATGTACTAGATGATAGAGGAGGAGGACGTGTACTTGTCGACAGAGACAAGTACAGTACCTGGAGGTCTAATTGACCCATTGTGCAGGGTACTAGAAGGGTTGCGGTGATAATTATAAGGGTGACAACCCCTGATAGTCATTCGGCTTTTACGGCTCCAGATTCTTATATAATGATCAATAAGGCAGTTTTCAGCTACCGCGAATTTTTAAACGATTTACATCATATGGATACCTAGATACAGGATACAGTGGAATTCGAGGAAACTGGAGAGAACTTGATTGATGGCTCAGAAATATATACCGTCATCGGCCGCAGCAAATTTAGGAAAGTCTACTCAATCTCTTTAAGAAGTCAATGCCCATCATAGTTATTGGATTCATTATAGGTCATTGCATTCTGCGTACTTATATGAGACGCATTGGTCGCACAGCAGATGATTGGGCATAACCATTGCACAAACTGCAAGCTCATGATTGATGGCTCAGAAATAGAGCAGCAAATTCACGAAAGTCTGCTCAATCTCTTTAAGGAGTCAATGCCCACTATAGTTATTGGATTCGTTATAGGACATTGCATTCTGCGTACTTATGTGAGACACATTGGTCGCAGAGCAGACGATGTGGCACAACCATCCTACAAACTGCATGACATGATTGATGGCTCAGAAATGGATACCGTCATCGGCCGCAGCAAATTCAGGAAAGTCTGCACAATCTCTTTAAAGAGTCAATGCCCCCCGTAGTTATTGGATTCGTTATAGGACATTGCATTTTGCATACTTATGTGAGACACATTGGTCGCAGAGCAGATGATTGGGCATAACCAATCCACAAACTGCAAGCACATGATTGATGGCTCAGAAATAGAGCAGCAAATTCAGGAAAGTCTGCTCAATCTCTTTAAGGAATCAATGCCCACCATAGTTATTGGATTCATTACAGGACATTGCATTCTGCGTACTTATGTGAGACGCATTGGTTGCAGTGCAGATTATTGGGCACAACCATCCCACAAACTGCATGCACATAATTGATGACTCAGAAATAGATACCGTCAACGCCCGCAGCAAATTCAGGAAAGTCTGCTCAATCTCTTTAAAGTGTTAACGCCCTTAAGAAAATTGCATTCTGCGTACTTATGTGATACGCATTAGTCTTGGTTATTTATGCAATGAACTCTGCAAAAACATGAAGTAAGCTGTTCTTCACCTATTGGATGCATGCTCAGCGCTTCGTCTTAAAGCATCTTCTGCATCAACTTATTATCCCTCTGCTTTGTTGTAATTTCATTAAGTTTCATTAGACGTTAGTTTGTAATCTTGATAAGTAAGGATTTCCTAACCCAATTCACTGCCAAATTAGATCCAATGGTTCTGGGTGATTGACAGCACAACACGAAGGGCAATAGTTTGTGTAAGAGGTCATACACTATCTAAGTAATGATGAGTTCCATTAAGACAATTCACATCTTTGATGGCTAGGTTGAAATTGGGAACGTTTGAGGTGGTAAGATTTAGTGCATCGCACTATATTACCCCGATTTTCCAGTATTAGATCTCCATTTGTTTGGAACTCTGTAGAACCATGTAATTAAATTAAAACTTTAAAACTCGTTCAGAAATTTCTTGAATTAATGGCTTTAATCTAGGTTAGGTTAGAGGACATGTACTTGTCAGTTGTGACAAGTACATTATCTGGAGGTCGAATTGATCCACTGTCCAACGTCCTAATTAATTTTATTCGTGAGTGGAGGGAACTACAGTTTATAGCCGACTCCGAACGACAGATTTTTTGAGAAGCTTTCCATGGCAATTTTTACTCTCTTAGTGTTTTGCCAGAAACTTGCTGAAAGGAAGTCGCCGAAGAAATATTTTCGTATTGATGTCTGACCTGGTATTTGAACTCAGGTCTTTCGTCTAATAAGCCAACGCACCCTACCTACTAGACCACGGCGACTTCCATGGCTTTAATCTAAAAACAGTCGCTCAAAACATCTTTTGAGGATGTCTACTAAATATGGTAGAGACCTGTACAGTGGCGACTAGCTGAGATAACACAGATATTTATAGGATCTTATCTAAAAAAAAAAATGTTGGGCCTTTTTTAATTATACGATCCTAAAGATTTTGTTTATCTAGCTTTAAACGCTTTCATTCTACGTGATATTTTAGTGACAAAATGTTTCATGTGTTGCACTACTTAGGCTTGACACTGTCTTTATAAGACATTGTATAATTTGTTTACGATCCTAAAGATTTTATTTACCTAGAGTTAAACGCTTTTATTCTACGTGATATTTTAGTGATAAAACAGTTCGTTGTGTTACGCTACTTAGATTTGTCACTGTAAGCATAAGCCACTGTATGATTTGTTTACAATTGTAAGCCTGAGTGTGCATGTATGTGTGCGTGCATACAATTTCAATGACCTTGGCGTTCATTCACGGCAAAAAAAAGAAGAAGAGAGAAAGAAAAAATAGAGAAAATCATTTAAAGAAGCAGTGAAAGCAGCAGAGCTTGACTAAAAGATGCACGATGAGTAAATCTGGTTTGTAAATAAACAAAACGCAACAACAACATACTGTGTTAGACGGCAGAGGCAGCGGTTGTAGCCGCAGTGTTAGCTTTAGCTAAACCAGTTGTGGTGCAATATAACAGATGTACGTATGTATGTATGTGTGCATTTACATACAATAGAATAAGCAACAAAAAAACAAAGGGAATAATACTATTTTTCTCTCACTTTAGTTTACAAAAAAAAAACAAAAACAAAATTAGAAAAAAAAACATGAAGAAAACCTTAAGAAATGTGAAACAAAACAAAAAAAATTTCTGCGTCTTCACATATTAATGTGAATGGAGGTTTTTATGCATTATTGCTGTTGTTGTTGTTGCTGCATTTTTTCCACACAAAACTGTTAGAAAGCAACACATGTACACACACATACACTCACCCTTTTTAAAATCATTTAAATGGAAATTATACAAACAGATGTAAAAAAAGAAAACAAAACAAAAAGCGAAAAAACGAAAACGAATATGAAAAGAAAAAAGCATTTCCGTGTTAAATTTAAGTGCTTATGAACTTAAAAAAAAAAATATTTTTTTTAAAACATACAAGAGAGAGAGAGAGAGAAAACGAGAGACTAAGTGAGAGGGATAGAGGGAAGAATAACAAAAAAACTTGAAATAATAATAATACGGGTGTCATAAATATTAAAATTACGATGTGCTAAGTAAAATGTATGAGAGAGAGAGAACAGAAAAAAAAGAAAACCAAATCATATACACCGTTAGACAGCCATTGCATGAAAAGAGAGTATAACTTGCATTTGTGCGTGTGTGTGTGGACTGTGTATGTATGTTACTGTGTTATAGAAAAAATTTGAATTTTTAATCGTTTCACATGACGTATGAGTGATATTTTATTTATTATTTGCAACCAAAATAAACAAATTACTCATACGCCATGATTTACTTTTTCCCATTCATCGTTTTGCATAATTTATTATATTCTATACTAGTGTAGTACTTCTTGAACACATTCATAATATTATCATATCACATCTAATATTGTATTATAATACAGAGGGGGGGGAGGGCGGTGTCTGTGCTCTGTTCGGAATAATATTTTTTTTTTTTTTTTTGAAATTCGTTTTAACACACTATGTACATTAGAGCGACTCAAGTTGTATGGAAGCGAAATTCGTGCAAAGTGTACACCCCCTTAAAATGAACATTGGCATTTTTCATGACTACATTTAAAATATTTCGGCTCCAGCTTCAACCTCTCGTGAGCTGGACCATTTTGAAAAAGGGTCTATTTTTGAATATTTTATTAATTTGAGGATCTGTTTCCTTACCAACATAAACAATATCTATATCATAAGAAAGATTTTTTTAAGGCGCCCAACAATGTATAAAATTTGTCCAAGGACGATGGATGATTGTCGTTTTTTAAGGATATTCTATAAAAATAAAGGGTTTTCGAATTTTTTGCACGGAGTTTGTAATACAAATCCAAAATTAACATATTTTAATCTTTAGTCGATTTAATTAAATGCAGCTCACAGCATTTTTTGAAATTCGCGCAAGTTCGCGTTTTGAATGCAATGGAGTGGCAGCCCTTCGTTATAAGTAGGGCAATTGGGTATCAAATTTTTTCTTTTGCCAGATACATCATCTTTGTATGTAAATTATTTAAATTTTTGCAAATTACATGCATTTTACACGGTGCTCTGGGATATACAAAAATGCAATTTTGTGGTAACTCTAATTTGATAGGGGATTTAGCTTCTAGATCATGTATGTTTTTAAATAGGTCTAAATAAAAAAAAGTTTTGGTCCACGACTTTTTGGCGGCATATTTGTTTAATATTTACAAAACTACAAACTTAAACCACTACAGCACTATTTTGGTGCTTATGTACTCTGTGCCTGTATTAAGGGCACAATTAAGCAATTTTTAAGAACTTTCCATTTATAAGAAATTAAATTCTTTGAAAAATAATAAAAAAAAATTTAATTTCAATTTAAAGTGGACTTCAAACGATACGATTTTTTGAGAAACTTTTTCAAGGCAATTTTATTGTAAGCTCAGTCACCGAAGAAATAAAGACTCCGCCAAATAACTTTTTTTTTTTGAAAATGCTTTAAAAAAAACTACTGAACATTTTCTCAAATTTCTCTTTTTATTTGAAAGTACAAACCTTCCGATTAATAATGTTTCGGCTGCCAATACAGTAGCCTATGCGAGCGGTCCAATTTTTAAGCACATTATCGATTGTGTGCAGCTATATTTCACCAATGGCTTCACGAATATTGTCCTTTAAATTGTCAATTGTCTCTGGTTTGTCGACATAACACTTGTCTTTGACGACAACCTACAAATAATAATCCAACGGTGTCAAATAGCAGATCCGAGGTGGCCAAACGACATCAGCTCTGTGACTGATAATGCGATCTTAAAAAAAAGAGCGCAAAACATCGAGTATAGCTTCGGCTGTGTGGCACGTAGCGCCGTTCTGTTGAAACCAAATGTTGGTAATATCGTAATCTTCAATTTTTATGGAAAAAAAATCGTTCAACAAGGCCTGATAACGATTGCCATTGATTGTAGCAGCCACTCTGCTTATTTTCGAAGAAAAATGGCCCAATTATGCTTCTGGATCAAAATCTGCGCCAAACAGTGATTCGTTTTCGGAGCGCCAGGCTTTTCAATGTATGCATGCGGATTTTCTGTGCCCCAAATGCGACAATTTTGCTTGTTTACATACCCGCAAAGATCAAAATGAGCTTCACCTGAAAAGATGATTTTTTTTTTTTTTTTTGCCAAAATCAGCATCTTCTGTAAGGCGATCGCAGGCCCACTTAGCGAAGCGAAAACGCATTGAATTATTGATCATTTCACTCCTGAACCAATTGGACTTTGTATGGCGTCATACCAATGATGTCTCCGAAATGTTCAATTGTTAAGAACGACGGTCTCGAATGCACGCACTATTTTTAGCTTTCCACACTGTGGTTTATCCACGAGGATGCCAGTTTCCTTCACTTTTTTCACAAGATATCGTTATACATACGGAGCTGATGGTGCTTCTTTCAAAATCCGTACGTAATTTTGCTTGTTTGCAGGCCCACTTAATTATTTTCCATTATTAACCGGAAGGATTGTACTTCAAAAAAAAAAAAAAAATGAAATTTAAGAAAATGTTTAAATGTTTTTAAAGCATTTTCAAAAAAAAAAAAGTTATTTGGCGGACCATTTAGTTGTGTTATACTGAGCGCTGTTACTGCTCACAACTAATTTTTAACACACACAACATTGGTGTTGTAAGACGATAGACCCTAATCCTGACATTAGAGATCCTGTAATGGCCTATGATGTGTGCTTTTTGTTCCTATAAATAAATTGTATTTTTGTAAATAAATTTTACGGAGATCAAAATCTATAGCCCAAGAAATAAATCAAAATCCAATTCAAATGCTTTCTGTAAATTAAAACATCATTTAAGAGGAGGGCCCATAATAATAAAAAAAAGGATTTGAAAAGAAATTTTATTTTTAAAACAAACGGATGCCGTAAAACAACCATAAAATGTATTGAGCACTTCCGGGCAAAACAATGTTTCATGCTATGGGAAGCCATTTTTTTGTACGCGCGAAATTATTAAATCGAATTGATGGGTGTGCGTGTGTGTGTGTATCCTCTTGCCAGTTGTTTAAACAATTTTGTTGTTTTTTTTTATGTTTCAATATTCTATTGTTGTTGTTATTGCTTCTTCTTGTCTATTTAATTTATTGCCATTTTTTATGATTTTGTGTCACAATAAAATTGTTATTGTTGGTCTCATTTAATGTACACGTGTATTCTTCAAAAGAAAAAATGTCTGCATACATCTGTGTGTGTATGTGTGTGTGTGTGTCTGTTTATTTGGTTTCAATTGTGTATGTATATTAAAGTCTTTTATGCGTGTATGTGTGCGTATGATATGTGTTTGTCTGAGTGTGTATTTGAAAAATTATTTTATTTACTTCTCTGGAACATAAAAACAAATTGATTTCCATTGTTCAGTATGAAGTCAGAAATGTTTTATGTTCTCTCTCTCTCTCTCTCTCTATATGCAGAGATTTTCGTGTATTCGATACAAATGGACCAAATTGGTGGAGAGGGCTTCGAATAAAACAAAAAAAAAATTGTTTTCTTTAACTTCTTAAGTCAATTTCGATTTAATTTTCGGGATGAGAATTTTTTTCAACTATCCGTACCCTGCAGGCGTTGCTACGCCACCAACTAAAATAAATTTGAATCATTTTTATTGATTTTGTTCATTTAAATTCTAAAAATGTGGGTTTTAATTTATGAACATTTACTAGAGTACTGTTTGAAATTGGCCATACCATCTTAGAAACATTTTCCGGACCAAGTGCAACAACTTTGCTAAAGATCATAGTATAATTAAATGCACAGTTTACGATTTAATTCATTTTTAGTAAATTTCAGTAGCGCCACCTATCGGAAATTGGTCATACCAACTTAGAAACTTTAGTCGGCTCAAACGCAACCACTTTGTTAAAGATCGTAACGTAATCAAATGCACAGTTTACGATTTAATTCATATTTAGTAATTTTCAGTGGCGCCATCTGTCGGAAATTGGTAATTCCGAATTAGAAACCTACGTCGGCTAATGTGTAACAACTTTGCTAAAGATCATAACATAATCAAATGCACAGTTTACGATTTAATTCATTTTTAGTAAACTTCAGTGGCGCCACCTGTCGGAAATTGAGCATACTAACTTAGAAGCCTTCCCCTGCTCATGTGCAACAATTTTGCTAAAGATCATTGTATAATCAAATGCACAGTTTACGATTTAATTCATATTTAGTAATTTTCAGTGGCGCCACCTGTCGGAAATTGGGGATACTAACTTAGAAGCCTTCCCCAGCTCATGTGCAACAACTTTGCTAAAGATTATACATACGTAATTGGTCATTACAATCCTTCAGTCAGGATTATTAATCTAGTAGCCTACACGATCGGTCCAATTTTTATGTACATTATCGATTGTGTGCAACTGTATTTCATCAATGGCTTTACGAATATTGTCCTTTAATGCGTCAATTTTCTCTGGCTTGTCGGCGTAACACTTATCTTTAACGGCACCCCACTAATAATTGTCAAACGGTGTCAAATCCCAGCTTCTAGGTGGCCAAAAGATATCAGCTCTGCGGCTGTTAATACATAATTGGTCATTAGAACCCATCAGTCAGGATTATTAACCTAGTTTCTCACACTACTTATATTGTGTGTGTTAATTTTATACAAAAGTGGCGGGACCTACAGTTTAAAGTCGACTCCGAACAACAGATTTTTGAGAAACTTTTCATGGCAATTTTTACTCTCAGAGTCTTTGCCAGAAATCTGCTGAGAGGAAGTCGCCGAAAAAATACTTTTTGATACCTAAGGCCGTATTTTATGCAATAAATTCTGAAAGAAATCAGACCAAATTCTACCATATATTTTGGGCCCTATATATTGAGAGAACATTTGAGGCGAGTAATATCTTCTTTTAGGATTGTACTGATATTTGAGAAGGATTTCATAATTCTAAGCCAAGTGAGCATGCCATAAATCTTTAAGGTTAGGTTGTCTGATGTTGGGCCCTCTACTTTACATGATAATGGAAATAAAAATTTCGGAAATTAAAAAAAAAAACATTTTTAAAGCAATTTATATCAACACTAAGCACTAGCATAGGCGGAAGAGGGTAATAAAGACATGCACTTTTATTAAATCAATATTCGGTTTATTGAGAACAATATTTTTAACGTTCAGACATATAATATACGAAAATTTATTTGACAGCTGCTAAACAAAACAGCTGATTGCTTCAACAACATTGTTTTTAGTTTAATCGCGAAAATTAGTGCCAGAATTTTTAGAAAAAATGGAAAACAATTTCATATTGGAAAAGGTATTTCTAATGATTAACCAAAACGCCGAGCTATTGGGGTTAATAGGGACTACATGTGACTCCAAAGTGGTTTTCCTCAGAAGGATGAGAAATAAAAATTTGATAATATTGGAAAGCCAGCAGAAAAGAACGCTTTTGCTTATGGCACTATCGTTGTTTACATTTGAGTTGTCAAATGTCAATAGGAAGTGTTCGGAAAAGATGTAATATGCTCACTGAACGTACTTATGACAGTGTTGTATTTAAAGTTTTAATCAATATTATAATAATTTATGAATTTATTGATCAATAATTAATTGAAATTTTATATGAAATATTGAGATCAATAATGCCGTTTATTGCGGTTTTCTCAATATAAGTGCATGTCTGAAAATAGTATAAGACGCAAGACTAGCCATAAATCTGCCTAAACCAATTCAAATTAATTTCTCAATGTTTGAATTTAAATTCACGCTGTTTCAGACTTGTCATATTTAGTGGTGGTTATACTAAATGGATAGACTACATACAGAAATTAAATTTAAATTTTTTTGTTTAATTTCCCAATAGTTTTTTTTACAAATAAAAATTCTGTTTTTTTTTTTTAATTAAAAAATGATTTCAAAAAATTTTTTTTTTATAAGATTTGCTGGATTTTTGCTTATCATATTAAAAAAATCTATAAAAATAATCTCAAATACAAGTTGACCCAGTTTTGAACTCAAATTAAAATGAACTGACATAAACACACACACACACTTACACAATTATCCCTGACATTTGATACCCGCCTAATGCCTGTGTACCATTTTAAAACGCTCACTCCCACTTATACAATCACATCACACACATAAAATATCTGTTGTGCATGTAACATTTCCTAGAAATAGAAGGAAATTAAGGTTGCAATATTACAAAAACAAAAAAAAAACAAAACTAAACGAACAACGACAAACACATGCATTATTACTGTCATAAAATATGTATTCACATGCATGCATACACACATAAACACGTACACGCCAAAGTATTAGTAGGTACGTGTACTAAATATGTCATAAAGTCCATACCATAGCACAGCCATTCGCACTAACACATACATACTATAAACATTTAAGACAATGATTGTGAATAGAGAATTGAGGGAGAGAATAAGATAACGGGAGAAAAACTAACAAGTGTACAGTAGGCCAGTAGGAGCAGGTCTCTTTCTCTCACTCTCTCTCTACATTTTCAATGCTACACTGAGTGTTTTATGGGTTTGTTTTTAAACTCCTGTGTGTGAAGCTCTCTATGCCTATGTTTGTGTGTATGTATGTGTGTTTTAACAGTTTTAGTGCTACAAATTATTTGAATTTGTTAAAGCATCGTATTAATTATTAATTTTGTTGTTGTAATTGCATTAAAATTTCGTTTAGAAACAAAAAGTAGGCAAGAAGTGCCATTAATTTGCCTTTTTTTTCATGAGGATTACATGGATATTGGATTTGCTTTCACAATCTTGTCTTTAAAGGTCATACAATACAAATGATGCATAAAAAATGGGCCCCACAAAAATGTTATTTTCAATGTAAACAGAATTTCAAACGAAATTTTGTTTTAAATAAAAAAAAAATTATTTTTAAAATTTTTTTAAATCAATTTTAGTGTCCTAAGTGTGTGAATTTTTCCTTTTTTTTTTAACCAATTTAGTATCCTTAATGGTTGAACACTAATACTATTTGCAAAAAGTAATAAATTTTTATTAAATACACTCAAATAGCCAAATGTAAATAGAAGCCATATTTAGTCTCTTTCACAAACAAAAGTTTGAAACGACATAATAGGTTAGGTGTTCGAAAAAGTTTGGTTATAAATTTTAACAAAAGTTTTCTTAAAACCAAATATGTGCCATTTTGATCGACAATATTATTACGTTTTTTACCTTTTGAAAATGTTTAAAATATAAGCTTGTCGTTTAGTTAAGATTGTGTTTAGTTTTAAAAGAATTTTTATTATTCCTACAATTCTGTATGCCACTGTTCACAACTTTGTGTAAACAACAACAATTGCTTTTCTTTATTATTCCTATGTTTATACTCTTTGCATAAACAATATCAATTACTAAGCAATTCTTCCGACAGATGTAACTTTGTAACGGCGATCTCCAAACCACGTTTACTCACTTTAAACGTACTGCGTCTTTACACAAGACTGACTGAACTTTTACTAACTCAGTTACCTGATTTACCGTTATCTTTGTAATGGAGATCTCCAAACCACGTTTACTCACTTTAAACGCACCGCGTCTTTACACAAGACTGACTGAACTTTTACTAACTCAGTATCTGCTTTATCTTGCCTTTACAGATCTTTGTAACATAGATCTCCAAACCGCGATTACTCACTATAAACTCACCGCGTCTTTACACAAGACTGACTGAACTTTTACTAACTCAGTTACCTGCTTTACCTTGCCTTTACAGATCTTTGTAACGGAGATCTTCAAACCACGTTTACTCACTTTAAACGTACTGCGTCTTTACAAAAGACTGACTGAACTTTTACTAACACAGTTACCTGCTTTGCCTTGCCTTTACAGATCTTTGTGACGGAGATCTTCAAACCACGATTACTCACTTTAAACGCACCGCGTCTTTACAAAAGACTGACTGCTGACTTCTACTAACTGAATTACCTGCTTTATCTTGCCCTTACAGATCTTTGTAACGGATATTCAAACAACGATTACACACTTAAACGCCACCGCGTCTTTACACAACACTGACTGAACTTTTACTAACTCAGTTGCCTGTTTTTTTTTGCCTTGCTTTTTATATGGCAAAGAAATCAGATGAATGTTCTTAAAGGCGAATGTTCATGGCTTCGCCTTATCGAAATCTGTATAAATGTAAATATCATTGTTTCCTTATTGTTCCCAGCATTTGGTGGGTAAGTTCGTAGGGTCGATATTGACAATCCAAATAGGCGAAACAACCCTCCCTCTTCAAGTGATACCTATAACTCTTAAACTATTGAATCGATTTTAATCTTTATTTCTTTGCTCGAAAGCTTATTAGGTTTAGATGGTTTAAAAAAAGCATTAGATGTACTAAAAAGTAGGCGTGGCAAATCTTTAAAATTGAATATTTGGGGACACAGTGATCATAGACCGATGAAATTTGGTGGATAAGTTCATAGTGTTGATATCGACAAACTCACCAAAAATGGGCGTGGTAACACTCCCCCTTTAAGTCGGCTAATTCGATGGTTTATAACTACATATGTATGTACATATAACATGTATGCCCGTTAGTTTTGTTTTGGAGTGGCACGATTACAACAACTACAACTTCATTAGCGCTTTATGTAGCGTATTACAATAAATATATAATGTGACGTGTTTTGGCCAATAAAAAAATCAATTTTGGTAGAGACGAAGTTCGCCGGGTCAGCTAGTTTATTCAAGGGATTAATCCAAGGATTATAAGTAGTTCAAGGGTACTAGCTGCTAAGTCCATCAGCTTGTTAAAAATAAAAATGTTCTTTTTTTTAAACTTATTTCCCTCAAATAATTGCTATTTCCAGCAAATACCCGTATTTTGTTTAATTTTGTAATTCATATGAAATTAGACCACAATGTTTGCTGGGTTTATGGCTATTTTTGTAAAGCTTAAGCTCTCCTTAGCACATATTATTGCCGTTTATTATTTCAGCTGATAATAGTACATGAGACATGTACGAAAATAATTTCTCTTTTACACACACATATTCATACACGTACAGAACTGTACGTACGTACTGTATGGTGTGGTACATGTAACCAATAGTGTTTGTTGGTTTTCTCTTCGTTTTTTTTAATTTTGTTTTTGTGTGTGTGTGTGTGTGTGTACATGTTTTTTTTGTTCTTCTTATCCTTTATTCCTGCCTTAGTTACATAACCAGATGTTCCTTTAGTGTTACATATTTTGTAATGGCAAACAACAAGAACTACAACAACGAGTGAACTGAGAAACTGAGCGAAGCAGTAAAAAAAAACACGAACACATTCATAGTTGCTCAAATGAGTATAGGCATGACACTGTGTGTGTGAGAGTGAGTGTTTATGTTTGTTCACATATGTAAGGAAATAATTGTAAAGCGAAGAGGCGTAAACGTAGTAGAGTTTGTATGTGAAAATGTTAAAAATTTTTGAAAATGTTGCTGCTGTTCTTGCCGTAATAGTAAATTAAATTAAAATTTAATTGTGTTGCAACATACATATAACGGCAACAGTAACTGTAATAATAACAACAACAGTAACAGCAGCAACAACATGGAGTAAAATTATACAATTTAACAAAAAAAAATTTTTATTGCTTTCAAATAATGACTGCAGAGGCAACAACTTTTCTGTACATTTTAATCGTTCTTTATTGCATTTGTATACACCAGAGAGTGCATAAGAATTTTTGTTATGTAGGCTTATACACGGTATCGCGATAAAACACTAAAATAACTTACAGTGTGACACAAAAATATTTGCAATTGTTTAAAATTTTTAAAGATTTTTTTTATAGACTAACACCAGCAGTGTTGCCAACTATTGTATATTAAAAGGCGCACAGAAAATTAAAAAACGGGTAAAAACGCGTATTTTTGGAGTTTAAAAAAGGTAAAAATGCACTACAGTTTTTTTTAGTAAGAAAAATCGTTTATAAAACTTTTATTTTATAATATTCTTTATTTGATAAGTAAATATTATGGTTAAACTAATAAATCAGTATAGTTTATAAAATTAAAATTTATAATTTAAAAAATTTTAAGTATGTGGGTATACAACCCTTATACAAAATTCCTTATTAAAAAGGTTACTTAAATCTTCGGCGAATATTTCCCTGATATCATCTGCATTTTCATCCTCCGCAACCACGTTTGGCCGCAATAGTTTTGTTTGAATAAATATTTTTGCAAACCTCGGAAGGATATTGCATAATTATTACAGCAGAAATTGTGTCTACGTAGTTCATATTTTATATGTAAAATGGAATTAATAGAGTTTAATGATAGTCGGTTTCGAATTTTATTCGAAGAACAAACTGTGCTAATACTAAAAATATTTTTCTCCTAACGAGTTTTTAAATAAACTAATCTCCAAAAAAGATCTCTTCTAGTTTTGTTTTCCCAATTAAATTAAATTTTCTAAACAAGTTTCTATTGTTGATAATGTATTTACATCATTCATAAAGTTGCTTATAAATTCTATTAACTGATCATTATTTATATTACTTAATATATTTTCGACACTGAATAAGGAAGCTTTTTGTAACATTTTTAAATTGCTAGGAAGTCTAGCTTTAATTTCATAAATAAGGTTTTTAGTGAAAAGAATACATTTTGTTTAATAATACTTTTTTCGGTTTCTGTTTTAGGTATTTATTGGAGGCCTTTTAAAAACTATAACCAATATATTAGCAATTTGTTAGTTAGATTTTTAGCAATCTATACAAATCATTATACAACTTAACGTGGTCTGCATTTTTTGCTTCAAATGATAAATTGAACCTCTGAACCTCTCCCAAAATGAAACTTAAAAACGTGAGATATACAAAATTGTTATTATTGTACATATCCTTAAGTGAAACATACCCACTGTCCTTAAGAATATTACAATGTGTTCTAAGTTCCATCCACATATTCAAAATACATTTAACCGTCTTTTCAATTGATATCGTGTTGTAAATTTTGCGCTTAAAAAAATTTGGATACTTTCCTTTGTAGTTTCAATATAAAGGCTATTAAAAATCAACAAAAAGCACTGAAAGCACTGTAATGAAATTTGAAAAGCACCATGATAGTGCCTTTTTACGGACGTTTCATAAAGCACCATAAATAGTGCGAAAAGCACTAAGTTGGCAACACTGAACACCAGACGTCGTCACCAAAAGAACATGATAAAAATGTGAGTGGATTTGTGAGAGGAAAATTGTTAGTAATATTTTCAAGTGTAACCTAATAATGTGTTTATAAATTTACAGTGTCAAATCCCTAAAGACTGCATATTTAACTTTGACAAATATTCTTCAAAAATGGAAATGGTGTTGTTAAAGTAATAAACAAAAGCTCCAAAAAACAAAACAGAACACTGTTCATGTGATCAATAAATGAGTAAATAAATATACTAACAAAATAAAGCGCTTGTTTACAAGATCGATGAATAAATAAGGGGATATGGGATAAAAGACGTAAATAACCAACGACAAAATGAAGGGAACAAAGAAGTAAACATGCAACAACAATGTGCAGTATAAAATAGCGGAGAGACAAATAAACCAACAACAACTAATCTCCCTGGACGAATGTAAACAAGAAACAAACATGATAAGGGGGTTGTTTACATTTTTAGAATGTTAACGAAGGCCGTCATCTTCCTTCGAGGGCATTCATTACACTATAGCGATATAAAATGTAAGCCAAAGCGAGCAAGGAGGATTCAGAGTTTGTGTTGAATCAGTCGTGTGTGCAGGACGGCACGTTGTATTAGGAGTTTGAATTAAGCTAGTCGTGTATAACGACGCTACGTTTTGGTTGAAGTGTTAAATCAATCGGTTGTGTGCAGACAACCTTAATTATAAACAGCAACATTGAAGCGAATTTAATCCAACTTCTTGAAGCCAATATCATTGGCGTATTCTCTGAAGCATTGACGGCAAATGTTCAAACCATATTTACGGATCAAACCATGACGGTTTGAGCAGGCACGGCTGTGCTAATACTAAAAATATTTTTTCTCCTAACGAGTTTTTAAATAAACTAATCTCCAAAAAAGATCTCTTCTAGTTTTGTTTTCCCAATTAAATTAAATTTTCTAAACAAGTTTCTATTGTTGATAATGTATTTACATCATTCATAAAGTTGCTTATAAATTCTATTAACTGATCATTATTTATATTACTTAATATATTTTCGACACTGAATAAGGAAGCTTTTTGTAACATTTTTAAATTGCTAGGAAGTCTAGCTTTAATTTCATAAATAAGGTTTTTAGTGAAAAGAATACATTTTTGTTTAATAATACTTTTTTTCGGTTTCTGTTTTAGGTATTTATTGGAGGCCTTTAAAAACTATAACCAAATATTAGCAATTTTGTTAGTTAGATTTTAAGCAATCTATACAAATCATTATACAACTTAAACGTGGTCTGCATTTTTGCTTCAAATGATAAATTGAACCTCTGAACCTCTCCCAAAATGAAACTTAAAAACGTGAGATATACAAAATTGTTATTATTGTACATATCCTTAAGTGAAACATACCCACTGTCCTTAAGAATATTACAATGTGTTCTAAGTTCCATCCACATATTCAAATACATTTAACCGTCTTTTCAAATTGATATCGTGTTGTAAATTTTGCGCTTAAAAAAATTTGGATACTTTCCTTTGTAGTTTCATATAAAGGCTATTAAAAATCAACAAAAAGCACTGAAAGCACTGTAATGAAATTTGAAAAAAGCACCCATGATAGTGCCTTTTTTACGGACGTTTCATAAAGCACCATAAATAGTGCGAAAAGCACTAAGTTGGCAACACTGAACACCAGACGTCGTCACCAAAAGAACATGATAAAAATGTGAGTGGATTTGTGAGAGGAAAATTGTTAGTAATATTTTCAAGTGTAACCTAATAATGTTTTATAAATTTACAGTGTCAAATCCCTAAAGACTGCATATTTAACTTGACAAATATTCTTCCAAAAATGGAAATGGTGTTGTTAAAATAATAAACAAAAGCTCCAAAAACAAAACAAACCACTGTTCACGTGATCAATGAATGAGTAAATAAATATACCAACAAAAATAAAGCGCTTGTTTACAAGATCGATGAATAAATAAGGATATGAGATAAAAGACGTAAATAACCAACGACAAAATGAAGGGAACAAAGAAGTAAAAAGCAACTACAATGTGCACTATAAAATAGCGAACAGAGAAATAACCCAACAACAACTAATCTACCTGAACGAATGTAAACAAGAAACAAACATGAGAAGGGGTTGTTTACATTTTTAAAATGTTCCCGAAGGCCGTCATCTTCCTTCGAGGGCATTCATCACACTATAGCGATATAAAATGAAAGCCAAAGCGAGCAAGGAGGATTCAGAGTTTGAGTTGAATCAGTCATGTGTGCAGACGGCACGTTGTATTCGGAGTTTGAATTAAGATAGTCGTGTATAACGACGCTACGTTTTGGTTGAAGTGGTAAATTAATCGGTTGTGTGCAGACAACCTTAATTATAAATAGCAACATTGAAGCTAATTTAATCCAACTTCTTGAAGCCAATATCATTGGCGTATTCTCTGAAGCATTGACGGCAAATGTTCAAACCATATTTATGGATCAAACCCCATGACGGTTAGAGCACCCACGGCAGCATCTGGAACCTTGGCCGTATTTACGTCTAATAAGCCAATAGACAGACGTCAAAACGAAAATATTTCTTCGGCGACTTCCTCTCAGCAGATTTCTGGCAAAGACTCCGAGAGTAAAAATTGCCATAAAAAGCTTCTCAAAAATCTGTCGTTCGGAGTCGACTTTAAACTGTAGGTCCCGCCACTCATGTATAAAATTAACGCACACAACATAAGCGGTGTGAGAAACTAGGACATAGTACAATGGGTCAATTCGACCACCGAGTACTGCACTTGTTAGAAGTGACAAGTACACGTCCTCTAACCTAACCTAAGCTTCTATAGTTTGATACAAGATTCAAATTTACTTTTTAAATACTCGAAGATCAACAAGAGATTTCTTCCCTGAAGCTTAAAAATTTAATGGAGGCTATCCTACAAGTCGCCGTAGCCTAATAGGCGAAGTTCAAAGACCAGATCGGACATCTCCCACGAAACGAAAATATTTCTTCGCCGACTTACTTTTTAAATACTTGAAGATCAACAAGAGATTTCTTCCCTGAAGCTTAAAAATTTAATGGAGGCTATCCTACAAGTCGCCGTAGCCTACCTAATAGGCGAAGTTCAAAGACCAGATCGGACATCTCCCACGAAACGAAAATATTTCTTCGCCGACTTACTTTTTAAATACTCGATGATCAACAAGAGATTTCTTCCCTGAAGCTTAAAAATTTAATGGAGGCTATCCTACAAGTCAAATCAATCGAAGAAGTCGCCGTGGTCTAGTAAGTAGTATGTTGGCTTATTAGGCGAAAGGCCCGGGTTCGAATCCCAGGTCAGACATCAAAACGAAAAATATTTCTTCGGCGACTTCCTCTCAGCAGATTTCTGGCAACGACTCTGAGAGTAAAAATTGCCATGAAAAGCTTCCAAAAATCTGTCGTTCGGAGTCGACTTTAAACTGTAGGTCCCGCCACTCATGTATAAAATTAACGCACACAACATAAGTGGTGTGAGAAGCTAGGTCGTAATCCTGACTGAAGGGTTGTAATGGCCAATTATGTATGTATGGATCCTACAAGTCGCCGTAGCCTAGTAGGCGAAGTTCAAAGACCAGATCGGACATCTCCCACGAAACGAAAATATTTCTTCGGCGACTTCCCCTCAGCAGGTTTCAGGCTCTTTACTCTAGGCGTAAAAAAAAGTACTCTTCCACTTTTTAAATCCATTTTTTAACCAATAAAACCCATAAAGTTGGGTTTTGCCCAAAATGTTTAAAAACGGTTTACAATTCATTCGAATTGTCACTTAAAACAGGTCAGTTTGGTTGACCTTTTGCACTTTCTCACAAGTTTTTTTTGCATTTTTTTTTTTCTGTAAAGCATATGCTTCAAATAATTTTTCCCCCCTTGTGCTCCAAAAGTACTTGTTCAACCATACTTATGATTTTAGTTGTAAAGCCTGCAATTTGGTTTTGCAACACCCTAAAGAGCAAAGGGAAATAATTTTTCTGTTGACCAACTTTAACGGCTTAAAATTTAAACATGAAATGAAAAACCCCAAAAAAAAGTTACCCAGGCAAAGTTAAAGGGGAGAAAAAAAGAAAAGAAAACTTCAAAAGTGTCCTTAAATTTTACTCGAGGCCCCATTTTTTTTTTGTGCTTTTTAAACAACCTTGAAGTCAGCTGAATATCTTTTTTTTATTTTATTTTCATGAGTCTTCTCTCACTTTCTCTCTCTTTCTTATTCAAGTCTTTAAAATTTAAGCGCAGGTTTTGTTTTTCGTTTATCCTTTACGAAGGAGAATACATGATTATGACAAATTTATTTGAAAATCATTTTAATACTTGAATAGCAAGAAAGAAACAAAAAAAAAAAACCAACAAAAAAAGGCAATGAAGGGGGATAGGGCATATTCTCTTTCTTCACTTTCATTTTGACGACAATAACAATCATTACAATGGCAGAAAATGTAAAAATTCATCGAACCCATCTTACTTTCGCTCAGGCACAGCACAACAGGAGAGAGAAAGAAAGAAAGGAAATCTTCAACAATAGCTTCTTAATATGCAATTTGTTTACATTAGCACATAGGGTTTCCCAATGTTAAATATTTTTTTTATTTTATATTTATAAATTTACCTAGTGGCCCATTGGACCCAGTTGACTACATAGCCATAACCTCAATGATTCCAAAACGGGGTTTCTTATTGTCGAAAGTTACTTGGAACTGCAGATATTGCCGGGGAAGCTAATTTTAGAAATGGAATTGTTAGCTTTTAATTTCAAAAGCAACAAAGTTTAATAATTCTCATTTAGTTCATATGCATTTATACAATATATATTCAACAAAATATCGTATTTTTCGCAAGTTGCATTTCTTAGGTAGATGACTTAGATTATTTTGGTTTATGACTTGCATTTTGTCTTTGGGTAGATGACTTGCATTTTTTTTGGGTAGATGACTTGCATTTTTTTTTCTTTTCTGTAAAGCATATGCTTCAAATACTTTTCCCCCCTTTGTGCTCCAAAAGTACTTGTTCAACCATACTTATGATTTCAGTTGTAAAGCCTGCATTTGGTTTTGCAACACCCTAAAGAGCAAAGGGAAAAAAATTTTTCTGTTGACCAACTTTAACGGCTTAAAATTTAAAAAAAATATGCAAAGAAAACCCCCAAAAAAAGTTACCCAGGCAAAGTTAAAGGGGAGAAAAAAAAGAAAACTTCAAAAGTGTCCTTAAATTGTACACGAGGCCCCATTTTTTTATTTTTTTTTCTGCTTTTTAAACAACCTTGAAGTCAGCTGAATATCTTTTTTTTTTTTTTTGTTTTATTTTCATGAGTCTTCTTCTCTCTCTCTTTCTTATTCAAGTCTTTAAAATTTAAGCGCAGATTTTGTTTTTCTTTTATCCTTTACGAAGGAGAATACATGATTATGACAAATTTATTTGAAAATCATTTTAATACTTGAATAGCAAGAAAGAAAGAAACAAAAAAAAAACCAACAAAAAAAAGCAATGAAGGGGGGGTAGGGCATATTCTCTTTCTTCATTTTCATTTTGACAATAACAATCATTACAATGGCAGAAAATGTAAAAATTCATCGAACCCATCTTACTTTCGCTCAGGCACAGCACAACGGGGGAGAGAAAGAAAGAAAGAAAGGAAATCTTCAACAATAGCTTCTTAATATGCAATTTGTTTACATAGCACATAGGGTTTCCCAATTTTAAATAAAGAGAAAATTTATAAATTTACCTAGTGGGCCATTGGACCTAGTTGACTATATAGCCATAACCTCAATGATTCCAAAACGGGGTTTCTTATTGTCGAAAGTTACTTGGAACCGCAGATATAGTCGGGGGAAGCTAATTTTAAAAATGAAATTGTAAGCTTTTAAGATCAAAAGTAAAAATTTTAATAATTCTCATTTAGTTCATATGCGTTTATACAATATATATCCAACAAAAAATCGTATTTTTCGCAAGTTGCATTTCTTAGGTAGATGATTTAGATTATTTTGGTGTATGACTTGCATTTTTTGGATAATGACTTGCATTTTTTTTGGGTAGATGACTTGCATTTTTTTGGGTAGATGACTTGCATTTTTTTGGGTAAATGACTTGCATTTTTTTGGGTAGATGACTTGCATTTTTTTGGGTAAATGACTTGCATTTTTTTGGGTAAATGACTTGCATTTTTTTGGGTAGATGACTTGCATTTTTTTGGACAATGACTTGCAGTTTTTGGTTGATTACTGGCATTTTTTTGAACAGTGACTTGCATTTTTTTGGTAGATGACTTGCAATTTTTTGGTTAGATGACTTTGAACAATGACTTGCATGTTTTTGGACTGTGACTTGCATTTTTTGGTCGATAACTGGCATTTTTTTGGACAGTGACTTGGACTATGACTTGCATTTTGTTTGGTATATGACTGGCATTTTTTGGTCGATGACTGGCATTTTTTTGAACAGTGACTTGCACTTTTTTGGACTATAACTTGCATTTTTTTGGATTATGACTTGCATTTTTTGGTCGATGACTGACATTTTGTTGGACAGTGACTTGCATTTTTTTGGTAGATGACTTGCATTTTTTGGAATATGATTGGCTTTTTTTTGGAAAATGATTTGCGGTTTTTGGTTGATGACTTGCATTTGTTTGGTAGATGACTGGCATTTTTTTTGGACAATGACTGGCATTTTTTTTGGACAATGACTTGCATTTTTTTGGACAATGTCTTGCATTTTTTTATGCGATGACTGGCAATTTTTTGGACAGTGACTTGCACTTTTTTGGACTATGACTTGCATTTTGTTTGGTATATGACTGGCATTTTTTTGGACTATGACTTGAATTTTTTGGTCGATGACTGGCATTTTTTTGGACAGTGACTTGCATTTTTTTGGACTATGACTTGCATTTTTTGGTCGATGACTGGCATTTGTTGGTCAATGACTGGCATTTTCTGAACAGTGGCTTGCATTTTTTGGTAGGTGACTTGCATTTTTTGGAATATGACTTGCATTTTTTTTGGACAATGATTTGGAGTTTTTGATCGATGATTGGCACTTTTTTTGACAGTGACTTGCATATTTTTGGACTATGACTTGCATTTTTGGTCGATGACTGACATTTTGTTGGACAGTGACTTACATCCAAGGAATGTACGAATGCGAATAAATTATGCTATGATTTGTTCCTTACCCGCTATATTCTCTGGATTTATTCGCAAGAAGGTTTGGTTAGGTTCGAGGACGTGTACTTGTCGTTAGGACAAGTACAATATCCAGAGAAAAATGGCTCATTGTAAATTCATTCTAGAAGGGAGAGAGAGAGGATAATCAAGAAGATAAGGAAATTGGAAAAGAAAAAGAGATAAGAAAGGAATGATATAAGAGAGGAAGGAAAAAAGTTGGAGAAAGCGACTACAACCATGATGTCCTAGCACTTTTCAATCAGCTGAATCCATCTATGAACTCGACAGATAGTCTAAACTTTTGAAGAAGGTCCCAGACTCAGGGTCCTCAACCTATTTAGGACAGAACAGTTGCAGAGGAAGTGTTCGATAGTTTTCAATTCCTCTTTATCGCAACATACTCTGTAATAGTCCGGCTGTTATCTGTTTCAGATCCTTATCAGTGGCCGAATCTCGCACAGAAAACCCAGACGCATACTTTAAAAGCCGACGCACCCAAAACGAGTTACTGTTTGGTGCGCATTTTGGTCTAGAGGCATAATTGGGCCATTTTTCTTCGATAATAAGCAAGGAGTGGCCATTACAGTCAATTGCGATCGTTATCGGGCCATGTTGAACGAATTTTTGTTCACAAAAATTGAAGAGGAGGGTATTGGCTACATTTGATATCAACAGGACTGCCACACAGCCGTAGCTACACTCGATGTTTTGCTCCCTGTTTTTGAAGATCGCAGGGCTGATGTCGTTTGGCCATCTCGGAGCTGCGATATGACACCGTTGGGTTATTGTTTGTGGGGTGCCATCAAAGATAAGTGTTATGCCGGCAAACTATAGACAATTGACGCTTAACGGATAATATTCATGAAGCCATTGGTGAAATACAGATGCACACAATCGATAATATGGTTAAAAATTGGATCGATCGTGTAGGCTACTGCATACATAATTGGCCATACAACCCTTCCAGTCAGGATTACGACATAACTTCTCCACACCACTTATGTTGTGTGCGTTAATTTTATAACATGGTAGGCCGGGACCTACAGTTTAACAGTCGCTCCTGAACGACATATTTTATAAGAAACTTTTCATGGCAATTTATTTACTCTCCGAGAGTTTTTGCCAGAAATCCGGCTCTGAGAGGAAATCGCTGATAAAATACTTTTTGTATTTTGTTTTCATGTCTGGCCAGGGACTCGAACCCTGGCTTTTACGTCTAGTAAGCCAACACACTACCTAGTAGACTACGGCGACTTCAATACAGTACCCAGTATATGCAAATTTATTTGCTAAAGTTTATTTTTTAAGATTAAAAAAAAAAAAGTTGTCTGGGGGACCCTTTACAAGGGATGGGATCTGTTTCAGATCCTTTTAAGCGATCTAATCTCACACTGTGCCCATAAATAAACTCAATAAGTAACCTTAAGCTAGCCATATCCAAGCCAACCTGTTCTTACACTGTCTATAGCAGGCCATAGACAACTAGAAACATAACAGCCCGATCCATTTCCTAAATACTTCTACTCTTCCCCTTACCCTGACTCATCCATTGAGGAGGCCGTAAAGGTGGCAGATTGGGGGATCAGAACCTCTCCCCTGACTCATCCTTTGATAAGGCCGTAGAGGCGGCAGATTGGGGATCAGGACCCCTCCCCCTGTGCATTCCTTATTTATTTAAAAAATATTTGAAAAACAAAATTATAATTTTACCAATTTGACCTTGAAAAAGTTGAAGAAGTCTGAAATTTCTTTCCATACCTATGACTTAAAGTAGTTGTTTTACCTTTTTCAACTAAAAATAAACAATTTTTAAATATTTCTGATTTAAATATTTATGAAAAAGTGTATGTAAGTGGTTCCCTTTAAACAAATTCATTAATGTTTTACCGCAACATTTTACACGTGTACGTGTGCTTTGCTCTACTTACCCGTTTTAATATTTTTAATCTGGATTTACATTTTATGTGGCCTTAACGTTTATTTTTTTGTACACATTTTAAGCATTTTTTTTTTTTTTTGGAAATTCGAAAAAGTCCATAGAAATTAACATTAAAATTTAATTAAATTATACGATGACAAGCGTTTATTTTTAATGGCTTTATGTGGTTCCAAGTTTCGTTTTCGTATTTTCCAGAAACACATTCAATAATTATTAAAAATTTATTGTTTTTTAAAAAAATCTTAATAAAATTTGGCACATTTTTGTTGTTGTGTTTTTAAAATTCAATTAAAAAAAGTTTTAAAAATTATTTTTACACACAAAATTTCAAAATTCATTTCAACAATTTTCACTTCACTTCTTCTTTATTGTGCTTTTTATCCGAATATTTCAAAGCAGGTACTTTGTTTTAGCAGGAATAGTTCAAGGTTTGCGTCTAAATTTTATCATTAATTTTATTGAAATTAATTTTATTTAAAAAAATAATTTCAACATTTTTGCAAAATTCTATATTAAGGCGGTGACTCCAAGTGAGAACGCAAAGTTTAATGTTTTTCAGAATTTCTAGTTTGGAAACTGGTCCTAAGCATTTGATTTGAATTAAGAAAGACAACTGCCTCATCTTATGGTCCTTCATTCCTTACCTACATAAACACTTTCACGCTGCGCCTTAATGTTTTTCGTTTTATCGTGACGTGACGTGGTTAGGTCTTTAGGTTAGGTCGTAGTGGTAGCTCTGATATCACAAAGCTCACTTGAGCACGCATGTCGGCCCGTTGTATGCCACGGGTGAAACGTGACTCAGGTATCACGTGACGCGACGTGTCTCAGGTATCTTTTTTTACGGCAGTTGAAGTGTTCAAGATTTAAATATTAGGTTTCACGTATTGCCCGATAAGACAATCTAGTGCGGGCCACCGGTGATACACGCCGCCCGAAAAAGGGAGTCTGGTGCGAACCACAGGTGGTACGCGCTGGTGTAAACGTGTTAAGTGATATAATCTGGAGACTTAACAGAAGAATAAAAGAGTTTAATCAACGGACTTACGTTTTCCGGTACACAGGCATGCTACGGGATAACTGAATCCTATACAAACAGCTACTTAAATTGGCGATCAATAATGGCCAAAACAAATCAATACCGTCATTAGGAAACGTAAACGGTGGAACAGCTTTTAATGCTAGTGCCCTGCACTTTAGACCAGCTGTCATCGGTTTTTGGGTGACAAAACGTTTGAACATCTGGAACTGGCCGGTTTCATTAGAAGCTTGGGGTTTTTCAAATCTACCACTAACGGATCATGACAAGTTGGCTTATCTTACACTTGTCTGTGAACGTCAAGTGACGTGCTAACCTAACCTAAGCTAATATCACCAACACAGTAAGCCTGAAAACATTTTTTTTTTATTAAACCTGCACTCAGGGGATGACCCCTACTCATGCTATGCATTGTGCAGTTTTTAGGAAAGGTGGAAAGAGAAAGGGAAGATGCGAATGGTAAGGAAACGAGTACCTGCTGGTGACTATAAAATGGTCAGTTCTATACCTTCACCAGTCTTCAGCAATCGTCCCCAAAAAGCCCGCAGTTTCTCACACAACTTATGTTGTGTGTGTTAATTTTATGCAGAAGTGGCGGGACCTACAGTCGACTCCGAACGACAGATTTTGCAGAAACAAGAAGAGAAAGAGAAGAAATCGCCGAAAAAATACAATTTTGTATTTTTTTATTTTGATATCTGGCCTGGGACTCAAACCCTGGCTTTACATCTAATAAGCCAGCACACTACCTATTAGACCGCGGCGAGTGCCCTGAACTTCAGACATGCTGTCATCGGTTTTTGGATGACAAAACGTTTGAAGATCTTTAACTGGCCGTTTTCATCCGAATTTTGGGGTGTTTCAAACCTACCACTAACGGCTTATGACAAGAAGACTTACCTCACACTGAGTGACTCAGTGGAACATAAGGGCCACCGTGTAAACTTGTCAGTGAACGTCAAGCGACGTGTTAACCTAACCTAATCTAATATTACCAACACAGTAAGCCTAAAACCAATTTATTATAATTTTGAAGGCATGTCTTGACTTTACTATCTCGGAAGTATCCTCAAAATGGAATCTTTAGAGGAGTCCAAGAACTGGAAGACCAACCTATACTTGGCAGAAGCCAGATTAAGAGCAAGTTTGCTTTCTGTGGGAAGAACTGTATGTATGTGAATCTCGGAACCAATTGAATGAAAATCAATACAAATGTATGGAAAGTCGTGCTTCGTTTTCCACAGGCAGGGAGCATAGAGCCAGAAGACAGAATTACCCATTAGGGTATTAACCCTGGTTTGCATCGCTATGTGATTTTGCTATCTTGGAATTACTCGCATAGTGCAATCCAAACAAAGCAGTCGAAGAAATAGTAACCTTAGACTTAGGTTTGAAGAGATATTTGGAGAAAGCAGATTGGAGGAGAAATTGCTTTACTCGAAATCTAAGCTGAAAACTGAAAACATAGACTTTCGATAACAACAAATTTTTTAAGGTAATAAAAAGAGGCGATTTGGCATTTCCATCCAAACCAGTGATATATTCTGAAAAATCGTGGGGCCCCAAATCAGGAAACATCTTCAGCAAAACGAAATATAAATATTTCAGCAGATTTCTAGTAAAAGCTCTTAGAGTAAAATAAAGTTGCCATGAAAAGTGTCTCAGAAAAAATCTGTTGTTCGGAGTCGGCTTTAAACTGTAGTCTCCGCCACGCTAATCATGTATAAAATTAACACATACAACATAGGTGGTGTGAGAAACTGTGTCACAATCCTGTCTAAAGGATTGTTAAGACCGCTTATGTACGTATAGTCAAAATTGTAGTTGTTTGTGGTTTGGAAGTTCTGACACTTTAAACGTTAATTTATTACTTATAAGATGTTAAATCAAAAACAAAATTATTGTTGTACTAACGGGTGATTTTTTAGCTGTTATCTTTTTGGCAACACTTGTTTAAATAGCTCACGCACATTGCGTTTTTTGTTTCACTGTCAAACATCTTCAGTTTGGTCTATAATTTAACCATGAATCGTCTTACAAACGAATGACGCCTGCAAATCATTGAATTTCATTATCAAAATACCTGGTCTCTGTTAAGAACTTCAAATCAAAAGCGACGCAAACCGGATTATTAGGGTAATTCTGTCTTCTGTCTATTATTCCGAGGGTTTTTCTTCTCAAGATCTCTTTTGCCAATTATTTGAAACCCCAGGCAGGAAGTATAGAGCCAGAAAAACCACTCCAGCAGAAGAGAGAATTACCCTAATACCCCGGTTTTCGTCGCGTTTCTTCAGGCCCTATTAGCACCGCAAACCGGGGTATTAGTGTAATCCTGTCTTCTGCTGGAGTGGTTTTTCTGGATCTATGTTTCCTGCCTGGGGTTTCAAATAATTGTCAAAAGAGATCTTAAGGAGAAAAACCTTCGAAATAAATATGAATTGCTTCAGCTGGTGCAACAAAGCTGGCATAACATGCCAACGTTGGATACAAAGTCTGCCGAAAAGACTTGCAGATGTTGTTCAAAACAAGGGCTAGCCGACAAAATATTAAAGTGTGCTGACTTATTAGACGTAAAGCCAGGGTTCGACTCCCAAGCCAGATATCAAAAATGACCCTAGATCGCGCAATTTTAACGCTTTAGACTATTTTTTTGAGGAGCAGTGATTAAAGCTCATGTTATCCAGACAAGCCCGCTCAATTGAAGTTGTGAAATGACAACATTAAGCATTTATCGTCTCAAAATGAACTAATTGGATCGACAATTTTAGCGCAGTCAACGGTCATATGTTGCATGAAATCTTCAACATTAATTATATGGACCGTACTATCGATAAAATGAAATGATTCATAAATTTTTCGAATTTTATGTGTGTTTTTTTGAACAAAAATTCCTATGTTTTTAAAAACACCTTAAATGTTATTTTTGTAATAGAAAATAGTAATTATTGTGGATGTTGACTCACTTATGGCGCTTAGTGTTTGTATATATGTATGTACGCATTTTTGTTTCGTTTTTCAACAGATTTTTTACCTTTTTTTTACGTATTAGCAATAACGTGTGAAGAAAACACACGATTTCATTCTTCTATCCTAAAATAATGATACAAATGAAAACGAAAAACAATTGTGAATGGAAAAAATTACTTTTGCAAAATTAAAAACACAATATCGAGAAAGTATCTTGAAAAAAAATTATTTTTTTTTTATTAAAAGCAAAAAAATTTTCATCTTTGAGTTGAGTTTAGCATAGATTTTCATACACAATTCAAAGGAGGAAAAAAAAGATACAAAATTTAAGAAGCAAAAAACAAAAATTAAAGAAAAAAAAATGAAAGGAAATGCTAAAATATAGTGTACGAAATACCATAACCGCCTACAAGAAGTTCAAATGAGAAAACACACACGCACAGACACATACACACTCTCGCATTATACATACGCATAAAGCTTTATGTACGCAGATACCATACTTTACCGTACCATAGACAAGTGCAAGTGCCAGTAAATCTTTAAGTGTATGTGTGTGTTAGTGTAAAACTAGAGAGAGAGAGAGAGAATTTTATTTTATATGCCAGAGTGAACTGAACAGGATACCTTTATGCATTCATAGTTAATACACACACACATACATAGCCATATGCAGCAAAAAAAAAAACAACAAACAAATTTGTACTCACACAACAACACAATATTCCAACAGTACTTGATACTTTAGAAAAATTTATCCTTAAAAATTGTCTCACACACACACACATTTACCATTTACGCATACAACACAATGCTGTTATACAAACACATATACATACGGTATGTATGTATGTACGTTCTATAGGTTCATGAATACAAATATAAAGGAGAACCAACATATACAAGTAAAAAAAACAGAATTTTGCACACACATACACTTAAACACATACATACACTTGAACAATGTAATAAAAACACAAACAGGAGGATAAGGAAAAGAAAATTTAGCCTTCAATATAGTTTTTTGCAAAAAAAAAGGAGAATTTTTTTTTAATAAAAAAATTTTTTTTTTTTTAATTTATTTTCTTTTATAAAATTAAATTTTATTATGTTTTCAATTTTGTTTTTTTGTTGTAAATAATTTACTTTTTTTTAATTTTTTTTTATTAAATTGAATTTTTAAATTAATTTTTTTTCCGAGTTTTTTTGTTTGTTTTAAGTTCTGTTTTAATAGGAAATTTTTTTTCTTTTGTTGTTATTGTTGTATTAAATAAAATTTTGCTTTGATTTGCTTAATTTTTTTTTGTATTAATTTTCCTTATTAAACGGCGCGTATATGTACTTTGAGCAACATCTCGTAGGCAACTGATTATTAAATTGTTGTAGTCCAACTAGACGTATGAGTGACAATGATTTTATTATTGTGCTTCCCAAAAAACAAAAAAACAAAATTTTTTTTCCTACGTCTGCCTTATTTTTCCCATATTTTCCCATAAAAAATAAAAGCTTTTACTCTCCATTATCATATACACACAGTTACGTATGTGTTTTATGTATGCTTTCTCTCTCGTATACCAATATTCAGTTATTTCCATATCGTACTCCCTCACACGGGAGTATTTTATAATAAGCTTAAGCTTGAAACGGAAATCCGCTAATGTATTACTGCTGCTGCTCCTGCTGCTGTTGCTGCTATAAAACAGTGTTGAAAAGCTTTTTAATTACAACACCCGCACACTTTTAATCGAAAAAAAATCAAAGCTTTTACTCTAGCTTTTACTTTCACTTTTTTCCCTCTCTCTCTCTCTCCCTATTCTTCTCTTTGTATGTAATGGTCTTCTCATATGTTTATGTTGCATGAAAAATATCTCAATTAACTGTTAAAGCATATGTTTTTACTGTTAACTGTGCACAGACACTTATTAAATAGCCATGTTATGTTAGCTTTCATTCATTCATTATTATGTTTTACGTTTGTAGTTGTAGTAGTAGTTGTCTAAGCGTCCATGATTCTTTTTTTCTGTTTATTTATCAAATTAAGTAGCCTTGTTGCCCTTTACCGTCTCCTCTACTTTTCAATAACACTCTCGAAATTTAGGCTTTTGTGTCTTTATCGACATTGTTAACATTAAGGATTGCGTTTAAAAACACTTCTCTATACAATTACCTTTACACACACACATACATATATGTACATCCGTCCTCGTGGACAAATTAAGCCTGCCGCCGAGACTAGGACTAGTCACTCGACGGCGAAACTAGCAACTACCACGAATCAGGCTATGGTAGTGCCTTCAGCGACAGAAGACACCCAGGAGCACAACGATTGGATCGTGAAAACTAGGAAGCGCAGGAAACCTCTAAGACCGGAAGCAGTGATAATAAAGCCAACCGAGAACTTATCTTTTGCCGACATCCTAAGAAAGGTGAGGAATGCCCCAAAGCTTTAATCAGTTGGTGAGGATGCCCAACTGCTGAAGAAGACGCAGAGGGGCGAAATCCTCCTGGAGTTTAGAAGATCAACCGAGGTGGCTACGGAGATGCACCGTTCTAAGCTAAGGATCTTATTGGCCGAGGAGATAGAGGTCAGAACAATAACTGAGGTGGCTACATTCGCACTAAGATACTTGGATGAAGTAACAACCGAGGACGAAATAATCGCCGCATGGAGGGACCAAATCGGTGAAAGACGATCAGAAACGTTCCTGGGGGTACTAGAACGGCGATAATCGCAATCCCTGTGAAGCTGGCATGCAGAAGATAGAATTTTTTACCATAACGGTAGGTGACCAGCGCATATCATCAAAGTAGGCGATTAAATATCTGGGAGTGATAATTGACAACAGGCTCACGTTTAGGGAATACCTGTCGTACATCGGCCAAAAATGTGCGGCGACGGCATGTGCACTTGCCCGATTAATGCATAACTTAGGAGGCCCAAGACAGGAGAGAAAACGGCTACTGATGAAGGTGAGAGCGATTGATATATATGCAGCTCCCGAATGGGCTGTGGCTACGGAGAAGAGGACCTATAGAGCAGGAATAGAAGTAGATTACAGGAGATCTGCTCTCTGGGTGATTTCTGCCTTCCGAACGGTGTCCACTGATGCAGCGTTACTGATTGCGGGGATGATGCCCCTGAGGCTAGTAGTGGATATAGAAAGGAGGAAATATGAAGTAAAGAGAGGAACAGATTTTTCGAACCCTGTCCAGCTAACTGACAATGCTATGGATAGATGGCAGCAGGACTGGTCCAATTCCACTAAGGGAAGATGGATCCGCAGACTCATACCAAGCATAGGCGTATAGACAAAAAGAAGACACGGTCAGGTGAACTTCCACCTGACACAGTTGCTAACGGGCCATAAGTTTGATCATGACATGGATGAGGCATGCCCAGAATGCCGTAATGAAAGGGAGAGACGGCGGAACATGTTTTCTTTAATTGCCCGCGATATTCTGTTCAACGAAACTGCCTGGAGAGAACAATAGGATTCCAGGTAACGCCCAAGAATATAGCTAACCTGATGTTAATCTCATGTAACAATTGGAACGCAGTATGTGTTTTCGCACGGAATGTATTGACGCAGCAAAGATTGGCTGAGAGAGCAAGGTCAGCGGAATTTGAAGGCAGTATTCGCTGAATCTCCACCCCCGAAGTAATACTTGATTGTGGTCCCGAGGGGGCAAATGGTTGAAAGTGTGACGAACTAGATTGGTTTTAGTACGCATGCGTTTAGCAAGCCGAGAGTAGGTCTTGCGGTGAATCGTGCACTTTGGTAGGCCGGGCTACCAATGGCTTTCGAAGATTTTCCAACCTTTAGCTCGTAAGGCTATAAAAAAATATATATGCATACCTCGGTGTTGAATATGACGGTGTATTTAGGCTTCCTACGGGCGCACAAATATTTGGATTTGCGGACGATATTGCTCTCGTGATAAGAGCCAAACATCTTGATAAATTGGAACGAACGTGCAATGCAGCTCTTGGCAGAGTTTGAAGCTAGATCACAAGTGTAGATCTAAAACTTGCTGACCATAAAACGGATGTAGTATTAGTAAGTAGTTGGAAGAAAATAGAATTCATCACCATAACTGTTGGTGAACAAAGGATAACATCGAAGCAGTCAATCAAATACCTGGGAGCTATAATAGATAACAGACTCACATTCATCTGGCGTTTATTAGTAGCAAGTGTGTGGCGACAACAGGTGCACTCGCGCGGATAATGCCTAACCTGGAAGGTCCGGAGGCAAGAGAAGAGGTAATTGCTGATGAGAGAAGTTACGTTGAGTGGTCTATATGAAGCTCCTGTATGGCCTGAGACCATGGACAAGGAAACATATAGGATGGGAGTGGATGCGGCCTACAGAACATCTACCCTCCGAGTAATTTCTGCCTTTCGCACAGTATCTACGGAAGCAGCCTTGGTGATTGCGGGGATGATGCCGCTTCGAATATTAGTGAATGCAGAGAGGAAAAGACACTTATCAAGTAGGAGAACGGGGCTAGTTCACCCTAAACAGTCGAATGATGATGCAAGGAATAGGTGGCATCATGAGTGGACTTCTTCCACAAAGGGAAGATGGACTTATCGATTTTATACCAAATATAGAAGAATGGACTAGAAAGAACCACGGCCAGGTGAATTTTTACCTTACACAGTTCTTGACGGGCCACGGTTGGAAGTGTAACGAGCTAGGTTGGCTTTAGTACGTATCCGTTTAGCAAGTCGAGGGTAAGTCTTGAGGCGAATCGTGTACATTGGTAGGCCGAGCTACCAATATATTTATTTGAATAAGGCCTGGAAATAATAGGGACACTTTATGTTATGCTAAAAATATGTATATTTTGGGAAATATTACCATCATTTCCAGATATTATTTTAATATTTAGTTGAAGCACCCTTCATTTTTATTACCTCCTGACAGCAACGATTCATAGATCCAACAAGATTCGCACAGACGTCAGGAGGAATTGAATACCATGTTTCCAGAATTTTTTCATACAACTCCTGTTTATTTTTTGATTTTTATTTGCCAATTTTGTTTTTTTAGGACTCCCCAGACGTGTTCAATGGCGTGTAAGCCCGGTGATTGGGACGGCCACTCCATTACCGGCACCTCTTACTGTTGAAACCGCAATTTGACACTTCTAGCGGAATACTTCGGATCATTCGCATTTCCCTTTATGTCATCAAATAGCCTTTAAAATGAATTGTGTGCTCCAGTGACAACTCGAACAATAAGAAATCGGCAGCAGGAAGTCGGATTAATGGGACGCAGTTCCAAAAAAGTGTAACTGTCGATCAAAAAAAATATACGAAAATGGCTGGAATTTGCCAGACGATATCTGTGTCGTAAAAACTGGAATAATATACTGTGGTCGGACGAAATAAAGGTTAGTTTGTATTATTACTGTATTACTAGAGTTTAAATGTTACCAGAGTATGGCGATTTAACTATGAAATCCATTAAAAAAAATATGGAAACCCAAGTAGAAAATTTTGGCAACGTTTTTGTGCTACAAACTCTGCTAGAAAGAAAGCCTGAAATTATAAAATTTCTTAGTAAATCAGACGATAATAAAGATG
This sequence comes from Sarcophaga peregrina, assembly GCA_014635995.1. NCBI lineage: Eukaryota > Metazoa > Arthropoda > Insecta > Diptera > Sarcophagidae > Sarcophaga > Sarcophaga peregrina. Next base: position 88,026,373 of record CM025793.1, read on the forward strand.
GACCGCCAATACACCATAGAGCGCTACAATCAAGTGGGCCATGAACCATGGGTTATTCCGAATGTGACAATACTTATGCCATTCTATTCTGTCACAAAATTGAATATAATCTCTCCACTGAACGTAATGAACCGATTTACGCTTGAGCACCTTTGGGATTTATTAGAAATTTATTTCCAATGTAAATGTCGTACAAAATTTGGTCGCATAGAGAAGGACCAACAGTGCCTAGTAAATATACGTACATACATACATAATTGGCCATTACAACCCTTCAGTCAGGATTATTGATATAGTTTCACATTTTTTGATCTAGTTTAATTTTATACATGAGTGGTCGGACCTATAGTTTAAAGTCGACTACGAACGACAGATTTTATGAGAAGTATTTCATGGCAATTTAATTTACACTCAGAGTTTTTGCCAGAAATCTTCTGAGAGGGGAAGTCGCCGGAAAAATATATTTCCACATTTTTGTTTTGATGTCTGGGCTGGGGATCGAACCCTGGCTTTTACGTCTAATAAACCAATAAACTACCTACTAGACTACGGCGACTTCAATACAGTGTCCAGTATATGCAAGTTTATTTGCTAAAGTTGGTGAAACTGGCTTCATTGCTGATGTGGCAAGACCAGAGCGTGTTCGTGTAACGTGCGTACACCTAAGAACAGCTGCGAAGCTAGCTGTGACTGAAAATGTACGTGATAATCTATGAGCATCAACTTGTCGTTTTCAAGAAGTGAACATTTCACTTACCAGTTTACATAGACCTAGAATATGACGCCTTATAGAGTTCAGTTGGTTCAAGAATTGAACCCGCATGACAAGAACTGAAAACGAGAAACTGACGATAATATCGATTTTGCCAAAAAAAAAACCATCTTGTTTTCGGATGAAGCTCCTTTTCATCTCGGCGGGTAAGCAAAATTTCCGTATTTGGGGCTTAGAAAACCCACACCTGGTCTAACAGAAGACAATGCACCCATTACAAGTGACTGCTTGGTACGGCTTGTGAAACGGGGGCATCATTTTCCCATTTCCCTTTGAAAATAAAGTCAGGGCAGTCGTTACGGTCGATGAAAACACCTATCGCACACCATAATAAACGATTTTTTTGTACCCCCTCTTAATGGTATTGATATGTGAATGATATTTGGTTTCACCGGGATCGTGCGATTTACTGCACACAACTCATGCCATTATCGATTTGTTACGTCAAACGTTTGTTGGCCGTTTAATTAGCCAAAATGATGATGTCCTTTGGCCGCCAAGAATTTGCGATTTGACACCGTCTTGACTATTTTTTCTGTGTGATGTTGTTAAATAAAAGTCATTATAACGACAAACCAGAGACAAGTAAGCATTTGAAGGCTCGCATTCGTGAGGCCATTACCGAGATACGACCATATACTCGAAAATCGAATGAGAAACTGGAAGACCAGCCGCGTTAGCCATTTAAATGAAATAATATTCAATTTCTAGTTGGAAGAATTGTACTTTACAACAACAAAAATATATTTGGCAAAATTACAAACCGTTTTTAAAATTTTAAATGGCTTACCCTATATAAACCTAATGCCCTACCACTTCTCTATCAGCACAATCTACTTATGAATCTAAGGCTTTTTACAAAAAGTACAAACCTTGAAAGAAGACCCTGTCCACGGTGCTCAATTCCATTTACTAAGCGTTAAACAGTTGCAGGGGATATGTTCGATAGTCTTCAAGTCCTCATTGTAATATACCTTGTCAGCATAATAAAACAATTAATTAACCTCATGCTTGCCTAAGCACAGAAAACAATAATCTGGCATCTCCATATAAAAAAATTACAGACTACAGTTATTGTTTTTATTTGATATTTTGTTTGTTGTTATTGCATCCTTAAGCTCTCAGCATGATTTGTCTGATTACATGTTAATATGAGAACACTTGCAACTGTATATGTGTGTGTATGGGTATGTATGTATGAACATGCCTTCATGCACTCATATGTGTTTATATTTCACTTGAATTTGATGGTTTTTATTCGTTTGTTAGACTCTCGTTCGCACGACATGAGACGAGACGTACATACGTACTGTAATGGTAAACATATTGAGTTAGGTTTACTGTTAATTTTTTTTTCTTTTCGGGTTTTTGTTTTTGTTATGCGACCATTGTTATAAATCGCTTTTTGAATAACATGAAATAAAACAATGAGCAGGAGAGAGAAAGAGAGGATAAAGGAAAATTAAATACACAAAAATTACTAACCTTGCCTTTGATGCAGGGTTATTGTTGTTATGTTTTTGACCTTACATCTCTCTTACTCTCTCTTTCTCTCTCTTGTTATGAGAACAGCAGCAGTAACAGCAATTGTGTATGAAACAAATTATTACCAATACATTTATAGGTACTCGTACACATACATGTATGTATTTCTGAGCATGCATATGCTTGTTTGACATACCTTTTGAAGTTCTTTAAACCTTATTTAATGCATACAGCCAACTTTGCGATTTAATTAGTAATTTTAGAAAAAAGGAAAACGTTGTGTTCCAATGTTGTATCGTTTTTTATTTGATTTGATTTTTACTTTAATTGTGCATCAGCGTTTTTTTGTTTGGGGTTTACACTTTCGTTTTTTTGGGCAAGACTAACACAGTTTCCCGATTATGTTTTTTCTTTTTTCCCCATTTTACAAGGTTATGAATGAAAAGCTTTCTTTTTTATATGTTACTGGTGTTTTGTTTTAATTCGGTTTCTTTTTTCTTAGCCTTTCTCATGTATTTACATTTCCTGCATTGTATTTTTGTTTTTGCCTTTGATTCCCATTGTTGCTCTATTTCGAAAAAAGCATCCTTTTAGGGAATATAAGTTTCTCACATTTTCTCTCTCTCTCTCTCTGTCTATCTATCTCTCTTATGGCTCTCTTTGCTTAAGCTTTTTTAGGAAAACAGTTTAATGTTGTTGCTCATAGATTCTCCATTTGCGTGTATGTATATAACTGTTGTTGTCGAATGTTAATTTATGATTTTCCGTTATGCAATTGCTATCAACAAAGGAAAGTGAAAGATGACAGAGAGAGAGAGAGAAAGAGAAAGACCGAAAAATACCTTCAATTCTTAAAGAAAAATGGATTCTATTGAAAAAACCCCTAATAAAATATGATTTAAGTTCGACCGTAGACCGATTTAATAAAGCGATTTGTTTTTAAGGATACGTACAGTGGCTTAAAAATATAATGGGCCATTTATTGTAGTTTCATTACAATCCTTCTCACATCACTTATGCCGTTTGTGTTCTTTTTTATACATGAAAGGCCGGGAGCTACAGTTTAAAGTTGACTCCCAACGTACATACATACAATCCTACATAACTGGTGATTGCAACCCTTTAGATTAGGTTAGAGGACGTGTACTTGTCAACTGTGACAAGTACAGTACCAGGAGGTCGAATTGACCCATTGTACAACGTCCTAGCTTCTCACACTACTCATGTTGTGTGCGTTAATTTTATACATGAGTGGCGGGACCTACAATTTAAAGTCGACTCTGAACGACCGATTTTTTTTCTTTTTGAGAAGCTTTTCATGGCAATTTTTACTCTTAGAGTTTTTGTCAGAAATCTGCTGAGAGGAAGACACCGAAGAAAATATCTTCATATTTTCGTTTTGATGTCTGGCATGGGATATGAACCCGGGCCTTTTGTCTACGAAACCAACAAACTACCTACTAGACCACGGCGACTACAACCCTTCAGTTGGGATTACAACCTAGCTTCTCACATCACTTGTTGTTGTGTATATTAATTTTATACATGAGTGACAGGACCTACAGTTTAAAATCAACTTCGAACGACAGGTTTTTCAGACATTTTTCATGGCAATTTGTTTTAAATCTCAAAGTTTTACAGTTCGTTGAGGCCATGAATATTTTTCAGAATGGTTTTTTTAAAGGAAAATCAAAAGTTTACATATTCTTTGTCGTTTATATGATTTTTGTCAACAACATAAAGTTGATAACACTGTTTAGTAGCAACAATTTGTCTTATACTTTCAGGCTACGGCAGAAGCTTTCTTTAATTAAAAGCTTTTATTATGAGAAATCACATTTAAGGTCAGTGAAAAATGTTAGTAAATGTTGTGAAATAATGTAAGAAGCAAGATTTTTAATTTTTGTAATTTTTTCCACATTTTCAGCCTATTTTACCGCTTTATGTGAATCGTTTCTAGAGTATAGAGTTCCATAATCCCCACAAAACAAGACTGCACTAGTTGCATTCGTGCAAATATTTGCTTTGTCACTATGGACTTAGCTTCCTTTCCTTCCTTTAGTTGTCCATGACTTTTTTCACACATTACTATCCACTTTGCATTTTTGATTTCCTTTCGCCCGGAATACCTATATAGACTACAAATAATTCGTTTAAAACAAGTATTTGCCCTGCAATACGGCCCAGAATATATAACAAAACACGAGTTTTCCCCCATGACTGGGTTAATTGGAATTATTACTCCACCCACACTATAGAGTCTCCTTTGTCTATCGTTCCTTTCGAGCAATACACAGATCTCTTACTGAAATACAATTCACGTCAAGAGAGGAATCGATTCATTCTTAACCTCAAACGTAACGTAATCCATAAATTGTCAAAAAGATGAGACAACTTGAAAAGAGTCCGCCAAATAACTTTCTTTTGTGAAAAATGCTTTAAAAATTTCTTTTTTTATTTGAAAGTACAATCCTTCCGGTTAATAATAGAAAATAATTTCATTCAAATTGCTGCATAGGCTGGCCGTGAAATAGCACAGTATCGATTGTGTGCAGCTGTATTTCACCAATAGCTTCACGAATATTGCCCTTTACAGCGTCAATTGTCTTTGGATTAGCGGCGTAACACTTATCTTTGACGACACCCTACAAATAATAGTCCAACAGTGTCAAATCCCAACTTCGAGGTGACCAAACGACATCAGATCTACGGCTAATAAAGCGATCTTCATAAACAGGGCGCAAAACATCGAGTGTAGCTTTGGCTGTGTGGTATGTAGCGCCGTCCTGTTGTAACTAAATGTTGCCAATATTCTCCTCATCAATTTTTGAGAACAAAAATTCGTTCAACATGACCCGATAACGATCGCCATTGAATGTAACGACCACTCCTTGCTCATTTTCGAAGAAAAGTGGCCCAATTATGCTTCTGGACCAAAATCCGCACTAAACAGTGACTTGATTTGGGTGCTTCGACTTTTCAATATATGCGTGCGGGTTTTCTGTGCCCCAAATGCGACAATTTTGCTTGTTTACATACCCGACAAGATCAAAATGAGCTTCATCTGAAATGATGATTTTTTTTTTTGCCAAAATCGACATCTTCTGTAAGTCGATCCTAGGCCCACTTCGCGAAGCGAAAACGCATTGCATGGTCAAATATTCGTTCAGCGGAAGAATAAAACTAATTATCTGTCAAATCAGACATTAGCTAAGTGTTACCATTCACGAAATAAGCACTAGTTGAAAAAAAAAACGTTAAATTGCGGACCCTATAGCTTCTGTAAAAATTTGAATGGAATGTTTTTATTTTTTAGATAAAGAATCTTCAGGTTTCGCTAGTTTTTTCTTAGTTTATTTAAAGAAAATAGAAAGTATTAGTGGTTTGGTGGTATATTTAGTTATGAAAACAGATTAGATTGATTTATTTCTACAATCAATTTATTTCACATATTTTTCTGCACAGAAGTTGTTTATTTCAAACAAAAAAAAAATTTTCAAATACCGCCCGCTAAATAGACGATTATTTTCATTATCAGTATGGTACCACTCGTTATCTATTAAAAACAAAAATCATAAAAAGAAAACAATTCACTTCTTACATAAGATCTGATTCTACAAATAGATCTTTCAATTTTGCTGTAGTACCCCTCTAGGGAGCATATGGCTTTCACAAAGAATTTTTGTCATGTTTCCGTTTTTGTAATCCATTTTTGTTGTTCAGGCTAAGTAGGTCATTCTTCTGTAGCAAGTTCTAGGATAATGAGGCTGATATCTATCGTTGCCTTAATATAGCGCCCTCCGCGTATTAGGTGTAGTGGTGGGAAATCTTGCTGATTGTTGCTTAGGTGGGAATCAATAAAATCGAAATAAATTTCAATTGAATACAACAATTAAACTAAAACAGTGAGCTGCTAAATATAATTTTTATGCCATATTCACCAATTTTCTTTCTTCTATAGATGTTTAGAAAGAAAATTTCGGACAGGATTATGACCTAGCTTTTCACACCGCTTATGTTGTGTTTGTTAATTTTATACATGAGTGGCAGAACCTACAGTTTAAAGTCCATTTCGAACGATAGATTTTTGAGAAACTTTTGCCATAAAGAATTTATTTACACTCAGAGTTTTTGTGAAAAATCTGTTGAGAGAAAGTAGTCCATGAAATATTCGTTTAGTTGGACCTGTGGCTTAAATCGTGGCCTCTCGTCTAATAAGTGAATACACTGCCTACTAGACTACGTAGGTTATCAACTAGATTATCTTAAAGAAACATCCGTTGAAGTACTTTCGATGATCCGAATATCTGCGGCATATACTCTGTAATACCTTGGCTTGTTTATAAAACTTTAATCAGCAATATATGATAATATATTCTTATGAATAAATCTGTAATTTTATTAAATTTACTTCCTTGCCAATGATTATTATGTTATAAATTACTAGCTAAGCCGGCGGACTTCGTCCCGCCCAAAACAGGTCAGATTTCTTGTAATACGCTGCATAAAGCGCTGATGAAGTTGTAGTTGCTGTAATCGCCCGAAACCATCAACTAACTAACAAACATTTTGTTTGTTATTTATAAAACATCAAATTAGCCGTTTTATAGGTATCTCTTAAAGGGGGAGGATTGCCATGCCCAGTTTTAGTGAGTTTAACGAACTTACCTACCAAATTGCATTCGTTTACGATCACTATGTCCCTAAATATTCAATTTTAAAGGTTTGCCACGCCTACTTTTTGCTAAATTGAATTTTTTTAAACCACTTAAGCCTGATAAGCTTTCGAACAAAAAAAGAATGGTTCAGTACTTTAAAGAGTTATAGGTATCACTTGAAGGGGGAGGGATGGTTGTCACGTCCATTTTTGGTGGGATTGTCGACATCGACTCTACGAACTTACCAAATTTTATTTGTCTACGATCAATATGTACTTAAATATTTAATTTTAACGATTTCCCTTAACATTTAGGGATATGAAAAATAGATGTTGTCCCTCTTAACGGAGTTCCTTCGGGACGCCAACCTATCCTGGGTCAATGAGGAGTCCTGCTCCACCGCTAGACTTACCTGGCCCAGGATGGATGGAAGGCGTACCAACCGATTATTTGGTCTCGGTCGTGATGTCATCTCGACTGTAGTGGCTGTACTTACGGGTCATTGCCGAGAGAATGAGGCTCCCTTTTAACGACTTCTGCCGTGGATGCAGGTCCACTGTGGAAGAGGAGAGCGTTATTCACTTTCTTTGCCAATGCCCGTCTCTTGCTAGGTGTAGATATAGGTTATTTGGCTCCCCATTCCTTGTTAGCTTAACGTAGCTATCATTTATTGATATCACGGTTATAGCTTCATTCATCAAATTTTCTGGCTGGTTTTCCAGTACGGGGTAGTCGTGCTTTTCTTGTGCAGCCCTTGCGCTGATCAACTTCTTCCTTTCCCTGATTTGGCGGAACTTGGTTAGTACAGGGACTGGGTTTCACCCGTGGCATCACAACGGGCTGCCATGCGTGCTCAAGTGAGGTTTGTGATATCAGAGCTACCACTACGACCTAACCTAACTCTTAACATTTAGGGATATGAAAAATAGATGTTGTCTGATTCTCAGACCTACCCGATATGCAAACAAAATTTCATGAAAATCGGTTGATCCATTTCAAAGGAGTTTAACTACTAATACCGTGACACGTGAATTTTATGTATTAGATAAAAAAAGTCTGAATAGTATTTGATAATTACAGAGCAATTTTTTTTTTTGCTTAACATAATTACCCCATAGATACCCCTTTTCAAAAAACAGAACTCGAGTTCTTTCTTGGCCATGATGAAATTTCTAAATACGCCAAAAATTCAATTCAATTGAATTGTTATCTTAATTGGAAAGCTGTTATCACGTAATAGTAAGTAATATGTACACTAATCGATCAATTTTCTTCGTATACACAAAATACAATTTAAATTCATATGATACAGCCTGTAGTGAGAAACGGGGTTTAAAACCTTGCTAAAGATAAAATAATTGATCATGAATTGCTAAAGTGAACACAATTAAACAGAAATCAAAAAAAAAAAAAAACGGTAAACATACATACGCAGCCATGCCTGCACAAACTCTTAAGAAATCTTGAGAGAGTTGTTTTTTACTCATGCTTCTTCTTAATATTGAGAGAGAGACAAGCAACCGTTAAATGCAAGCAAGTAAGCAAGCAAAGTGTTCAATGTTTATTGTTTGTATTTGTTTTTAGTTTTTTTAATGCACTAACAAAAACCCGTTTGTGTAACAAACAGCTGATCAGTGATCACTGAGAATTAAAAACAACAAATTTCAAGTTCAAGTACTTAAGAGAGAGAGAGAGAGAGCATACTAGTAATTGTGTTTTATTTTGATTGAAAGAGAATTGATAATGAGATTGTGTGTGAGTAAAAAAAAGAGCATTTGCAACAACAATAAGAAAAATAACCATAAATACCGCAACATTTGGCAATTTTATGGCAGTTCAAGCTTAACAAGTGACTGTTTGAAGTTAAAAAAGAAATAAAAAGAAAAGTGAAGTAAAAAAAGGAAATAAAAAGAAAGGAAAAGAAGTTAATAAAAAAAAAACAAAATTAAATCCGGTTTAAGAACAAAATAAATAGATTTTCCTTGTGTTAAATGATGAGAAAAAATGGCTATTAAAATCGTTTAAAAAATTATAAACCAAGCTTTATTAAAAAAAAAAATCAAAATTTTACCAAAAATCAACACAAAAAAATTAATATTTTAAAAAGAAACTGGTTTTTGTAACCACAATAAATTATACATAAAAAATAAAAAAAAAATTTCAAATCTTTATTTGAATTTTAATTGAAATTCCCCTAAAAAAAAAAATACAATTAAAAAATAAAAAAATGTCTGCCGATGCCAGGTAATTATTAACATGACTTTCTTAATAAACACACCTGCATATAAGACCCTATACTTTTTAATGAATTTTTTTTTTTTAAATTTAGACCTTAAACTTTAACTATTTCCATATTTAAAGGGAAATTTTATGAAATTTTTTTTATAGTAATGGGTGGTGTGATTTAATAAGATCTTTTGTTAAATTTTTTTTAATATTTTAAATGGCATTGTAAAGTAACTGAAATAGCAACGATATGTATTTGTTTTTAGTGAGATATGTGTAACCACCCGAAAAAAATAAAAAAGCCACGCGTTAAAAACCTATTTATATTTGAAACGAAATTTATTAAACCAATTATTTGCCGTTTTAATCGATAACATTTTGTCATATTTAATGTTATCAGTATAGGTATAATACAGTGGACGCGCACGTAATGTGAACTAATTAAAACATTGTGTTGTTCACTGTTGCGAATCGTTCACATTTCCGAATACTTGAAAATTTTAAAACGGGGATTCCCATAACTAATAAACACAGAATTTTAACGTTTCAAATAAAAATAAATCAGATCATATTATAGGGCTTGATGTAGAATGGGTCAATTTCGACCTCCGGGTACTGTGCTTGTCTTGACCGACAGGTGCACGTCCTCTAACCTATAGGGCTTGTTACTTTTTTTCATCTTTTAGAGTAGTCAATGAAGCAAAGAAAATGTCCATATTAAGCGGTGTTCATATAACGCGGTGTTCACATTACCGCCTGTTCCTTGTATTAGTTTTCACAGTGAAATATTGATCCAATTCCGTTCCATCTTAAATCATTTACGGAATTTAAATGTTAACGATTCAGGGATGGGAATATATAACAATTGGAAGTTGCAATTTCTTACATCATTATCATAGATGATCAGCTTTTCATCACTCGTGATCATTCACTTAAGAAATAGTTCAGTTGCGTTTTAACAGTGAATTGCAAATGAAAATTCGATTAATTTTTCACTATTAATTTATGTGACACGCAAATATCGAGTTTCTTGCTGTATTCAGCTTTCTTCAAATGTTTGATAACATATCGGTAAAGACCATCTAGTTTTCTGGTAATTTTTTTTTATATTAAACTTTAGACATTTTTCAACAGCATGCAGTCTTATTTTTTCTAAAATTCATTCATTTTTAAACATAGGATAACTTTGCACCAAATAAAATGATTTTAATAATGTGTTCTAAGCGTGGTCTAGTAGGTAGTGTGTTGGCTTATTAGACGAAAGGCCTTGGTTCGAATCCCAGGTCAGACATCAAAACGAAAAATATTTCTTGGCGACTTCCTCAGCAGATTTCTGGCAAAGACTCTGAGAGTAAAAATTGCCATGAAAAGCTTCTCAAAAATCTGTCGTTCGGAGACGACTTTAAACTGTAGGTCCCGACACTCATGTATAAAATTAACACACACAACATAAGTGGTGTGAGAAGCTAGGTTGTAATACTGACTGAAGGGTTGTAATGGCCAATTATGTATATATGTTCTAACAAAATGGCGCTTGAAATGCCATCTTCCAAATAAACCAGAGTGTTGCCAGATGCGATTGATTAATAGTACTGAAGCTAATGCATTTTAGAACCATCTACACAATATGTAACAGAACTTTTATGAACACCTAATATTACAGTGAAAATTAGTTCTTAAAATTCTTTAAATTACTTTATAGTGGAATTTTTTTTTTGGTCTAGAAGACCAAATTTTGAATGGGGGATTTTCGTGCTGGTAGATCTGGTTACAACCCTCTTGTATCAATCAAAACGTCATAGTCAAAGTGTTCATTAATGATAATAGAGTCGCTAAAGATTCTTTAGAAAGAGCCGCCTAACCTTGGGATGTAGGTTAAAACTAGGAACAACAATTTTACGCTCAACAGAGTTTGAGGACCACTACACTCAGTATAATAATCCAATATATTTTCGGAGAGGGCATATTTTTTTTTGGCTATGAGAGATAGTAACCTTTACATCTTAGAAACTGCTACAGTAGACAAATCTCCTACTTTGCTGGGAAAAACTTAAATTTCACTGGTTTTTTGAGAGTAAAGAGAATTAATAACATTTCCACGGGGGTCGCCGTGGTCTAGTAGGTAGTGTGCTGGCTTATTAGACGTAAAGCCAGACGTGTCGTGTCCCAGGCCAGACATCAAAATAAAAAAATACAAAAAGTATTTTTCGGCGATTTCTTCTCTTTCTCTTCTTGAAAAGTTTCTCAAAAATCTGTCGTTCGGAGTCGACTTTAAACTGTAGGTCCCGCCACTTCTGTATAAAATTAACACACACAACATAAGTGGTGTGAGAAACTGCGGGCTTCTTGGGCACGATTGCTGTAGACTGTCTAATGGTGAAGGTATAGCACTGGCCATTTTATAGTCACCAGCAGCAACTCGTTTCCTTACCGTTCGCATCTTCCCTCTTTCCTAAACCTGCACAATGCACTGCATGAGTAGGGGTCATCCCCTGAGTGCTGGTTTAATAAAAAAAAAATAGAAAAGTGTGGCAGAAACCGAAAGAAAAATTTTAAAAATTAATTCCATGTGTCATCGCTCTAAACAAATTATACTTCAGGTAAACATTTTTCCCCATGTCTTATGACAAATATTTGAAATTTAAGGTCATGTTAAGTCAAGTCTGCAAAGTAGAAATAAAATTAAATTAAATTTATTTTATTGGAATAATTAAAATAAAAAAATGAATTATTTAAACAAATAGGCCATAAAATTGAAATGTTTTTGTGTCTTTTTTAATTACACACACCCAGAACTGTAATCAGAAAGCATTTCTTTGTTTGATTTTCTTTTTCTTTTAATTTTTTTTAAATTGAATATTTACACAGAAAAAAAAAATGAATTTATTTGCATAGTAAAATAAATTGTAACTAATCTTTATGATATTTATTAAAAGGAAATCCTTTAAGTGATGTTTTCTCTGAAGGCTATTAAACCCCTTCTCTTGGCTTGTAAATGGAGATAAAACGTAATCGTCCATTGCCTTTTAACATTTACATGAAACGTTACGATGTATAGTAGCGTAACGTAACAATATGAATTAAATTGCATTCCCATTTAACAGGTTGACTGCCCCTGCAATTTTCAGAAAACTGGCCAAAAATTACCATTCGATTTAGTTTACGGTTATTGCGTACGAGATAACTCGTGGTTGGCACCCTAGAAGGAAGGAGACGCAATCCACGAGTTATCTTGTAGTTGGCAGTCAACGTGTTGAATTTTTTTTTTAAATCATTTAAGCAGCTTCGGTTCCAATTAGGGTTCACATGTATGTTGCGAATGGCGCTCAGTTTCAAATTTATTGTCTGGCGTGTAATATCATTAGTTGGTTTTCTGCAAATGTGTCTTAGGTTAGTTTAGTTTGTATATTCATTTGCCTTTTTTTTTCGAACGTCCCCGGCATCACAGCCGGGAGGGCTCGTCCCCATTACGTAGGGACACGTACACACTACAGTCCGGACTGCAGCGACTAAGGGAAATGTTATGGCTTATGGGATAGCTTATCTTGATGCCATTGTAAATACCTATTTCTTAATTTACCTATAATTCATGGCTGGCATTTCTTAACATTCAGTATAATTCTATGAAGAGAACATTCAAAAACATCTTCGAGTCTTGGAAATCCGACTCGAAGGTTTTGTAGGAAGCAAGAATGCTTTAAAGAACGTATCCATGTCGTATTTCCAAAGGTGATTTGGTTAGTAACGTTCTGTCAATAGTTCTGGTTTTCTACAAAACTTCCTTGCCGGATTTACAGAACAGAAAGATCTTGTTGAGTGTTCTCTCTCCTTCTAATCAATATACCAAGGCCCAGTTCTCCAGTAAAACTGCTATCGTTCATCAAGTTTGTCAGGCATTAGGAAGTGTAGTGTAGTAGCCAGTGCATGGGCTTATTAGACATCAGGCAACGGGTGAAACCCCATCTCGAACAGCTCCAATAAAACGAAATATGAAAGGAAATATTTATTCGGTGATTTTTGGCAAAAACTCTGAGAGTAAATAAATATTGCTCAGAAATGTTTCTCAAAAATATTGTCGTTCGAAGTCGTTTTAAACTGTAGGGCTCAAGTACAAAAATTAATATGCTCAACATAAGTGGTGTGAGAAGCTAGGTTGTAATCCTGACTGAAAGGTTGTAATGATCAATTATGTATGTATGTAACTGTCAATAATTTTTGCTTCCTACAAAACCTCTGTGAAGGATTTTCAAAAACCAGACAATCAATGACAAAGGAAATCCTTTTCTTTTCCCTTATCATTATAGCTTCTTTTCAATATAGCAAGGGGGCCAGTGTCCCATTAAGTTTGCTATCTTTCGAGGTTTTTATCAACTATTAGGAAGTGGTTCAGTGTTCGTGTTCCTGATTCTGTTTTTATTGTTGTTGTTTTTTTTACCATTTCTTGCAGTTATTCCGGGGCTGCAGGCATATGTAAAAACCTATGCCTGAAGTGAATTTTATTTTCTACATAATCCGCGAGTTTACTCCGCTAAGTTCTCAGGTTTACTTTGCCAAGTCCTCAAGATTACCATGCTATTTTAGGTTAGGTTAGGTTAGAGGACGTGTACTTGTCAATTCTGACAAGTACAGTACTCGGTGGTCGAATTGACCCATTGTACTACGTCCATGCTATTTTAATGTCTCAAACTTTCTATAATTCATTAATTTTTAAATATAGGATAACTTTCCATAAAATAAAATGATTTTAATGTTCTAACAAAATGGCGTTTGAAATGTCACCTTTCAAATAAGACAGAGTGTTGCCAGATGCGATTGATTAATAGTAGTGATTAGAACCATCTACACAATATGTAGCAGAACGTTTTTGAATACCCAATATTACAGTGAAAATTAGTGCATAAAATTCTTTAAAATAATTTTACGTTGTAATAAAAGAATTGCTTTCACTTCACAAGAATTAATTTTCTTTTAAGGTTCCCTTTAATATGATAGTGTTGGTAAAATTTACACTCATTTCAATTGTAAAATGATTAATCCAAACGACTAGCTATTGATTTAATTTATGATAAAAAAAAAATCAAAAGTACACTTTACATGCCCTATTATTTGTCATGTACACTTTGCTATATAAATACAGTGCCTAGACCTAGACACGTATTTGTAATCGATCACTACCCCTGAAGTGTTTCTTGTTTTTATACAAAGAAAAATTAGATTTTATAACAGCAACAACAAATACATATGAATTAAGGAAAAAACGAAAAAAAAAACTTCAAAAATAAATAGAAATCAACCAAAGAATTGGCAAGTCATTGAAGAATGAAAAAAACGGCAAAACTGAGCAATACAAACACAATATAAGCAACCTGTTACGAATAAAATAAAATGCATTAAAAAAAGAAGGCAACAACAATAAAAAAATACAAAACGAATAATTGGCATATAAAAGTAGCAGAGAATAGCATTCAAGAATAGCAAATAAGTTTAAAAATAACAATTAAAGGGGAATTTACCATAAACTGCGCCCTTCATTTTTAAATGCGTATAAACACGTGGATTGAGTGTTTATTTACATTTCTTTTAAAGTTCTCTTTTTTCTAAATACTATTCTCTTCAAACCACTGGGGATTGAAAATCAATTTCTATCATTGCAAAGGTTTTCATTTCAAATGTAATTTTTTATATACATATTCGCTATAGTAGAATATCTGTGCAGCCGTAGCATTGGACAAATCATATGCTATTTTATTATTACTACATATCCCTACTACAATGGACTGCTACTATTACTACTAGAATAGCTGTGCAGCCATAGCATTAGACAAATCATATGCTATTTTATTATTACTACATATCCCTACTACAATGCACTGCTACTATTACTACTGGAATAGTTGTGCAGCCATAGCATTAGACAATTCATATGCTATTTTATTATTACTACATATCCCTACTACAATGGACTGCTACTATTACTACTAGAATAGCTGTGCAGCCATAGCATTAGACAAATCATATGCTATTTTATTATTACTATATATCCCTACTTCAGTGCACTGCTACTTTTACTACTAGAATAGCTGTGCAGCCATAGCATTAGACAAATCATATGCTATTTTATTATTACTACCTATCCCTACTACAATGCACTGCTACTATTACTATTAGAATAGCTGTGCAGCCGTAGCATTAGACAAATCATATGCTATTTTATGATTACTACCTACCTCTACTACACAGCACTGCTACTATTACTACTAGAATAGCTGTGTAGCTATAGCATTAGACAAATCATATGCTATGTTATTATTACTTCATATCCCTACTACACTGCACTGATACAATTACTACTAGAATAGCAATAACTACATATGTAAATATATAACAAGTATGTGTATCAGCGGCCTAGTATTTAATATAATTATAGTTTATAAATTAAATTACAAATTATAAACCAATTAAAACATGATTAGTTTAATCGCTTTTATTCAAATACTAACTGTACCCTGCACGTGTTGCTGCGCCCCCAACTAAAATAAATTTGAAGGAAAGGCATTACTCAAATATTCAATTAATTTTGAATCATTTTATTGATTTTCTTTCGCGTCCTGATGATTCAGATGCACCGGTCTGAGTAGTAAGCATTTGATCAGTTTCTAATCTCACTTCTCGTTGTTCAAGTGGTTCATGCGAATGGGTGTCAGCGATATATACTTGAAGATTTTCCAGTCACAGTGCTCGTCTGATACTGAGGCTCGTAATGCTCTTTTTGTCCGTGCTTGCTTGGGGTGTAGATTGACCAATTGCTTGTCATTCATTTTGAATAATTTTTTGTGACGCCATCCATCGGAAATTAATTGCACCAATCTCCGTCGACTGATACGTTACAACTTTGTTAAAGGATGCACAGTTTAAGATTTAATTCATTTTGAGTAATTTCCAGTGGCACCACCTATTGGAAATTGATTATACCAACTTAGAAAGCTTTGTCGGCTCATGCGCAACAACTTTGCTAAAGATTATAACATAATCAAATGTTCAGTTTAAGATTTAATTAATTTTAATTGGAGTACAACTCTCATATATGGGCCGATGTTTCAAAGTCTATTTTGAAGCTTCTCGACCGCGTACTGGAGAGGGCGAAGGTGCTTATTAATGACAGTAGGGTATTCAACTCTATTGATTCGTTAAAGCATCGTCACAATGTGGCGTGTGTTTCATTGTTCTATCGGTACTATAATGGGAGGAGTTCTCGAGAGATAAGGGGCTTGGTTCCCGATAATCACATATTTTTACGTGGTACTTGAGCTTCACGCAGAGCACATCCTTTTGTGGTTGATTGTCCAGTAAACCGCACAATGCATTACAGGGAGAATTAATTTTTTGTCCGCACTGCTTGTTTGTGGAATGATCTTCCTGCGAAGGTTTTTCCCATCAATTACGATATTGGTAAGTTTAAATCAAATGTCCACAAACTCTACTCCCACTTTCCACCTTCCTATAATGGGAGGAGTTCTCGAGAGATAAGGGGCTTGGTTCCCGATGATCACATATTTTTACGTGGTACTTGAGCTTCACGCAGAGCACATCCTTTTGTGGTTGATTGTCCAGTAAACCGCACAATGCATTACAGGGAGAATTAATTTTTTGTCCGCACTGCTTGTTTGTGGAATGATCTTCCTGCGAAGGTTTTTCCCATCAATTACGATATTGGTAAGTTTAAATCAAATGTCCACAAACTCTACTCCCACTTTCCACCTTCCTATAAACTATTTTCCTAATCACGGACAATGCACTGCATGAGTAGAGGCCATCCCCTAAGTGGTGGTTTTTATATAAAAAAAAAGTGGTTTGGGGAAAAATTTTCTCTTGATGAAAACTTTAAATGGAAAGAAAAATTAGTCAAATCGATGGAGCCGTTTTCTGATTTTAAATAAATTGAAAATGTGGGCGTAAAAGTGGGAGTGGCAAACTTCATATAAACCTATCAAAGCCTAAACATTTGGCTTGAATAGGTTAGACCGTTCTTGAGTTATAAAATGACAACGAAAAGTGGCATTAATTTTTATATATTAGAGAAGATGTATACTTATAAGTCGCCGTGGTCTAGTGGGTAGTGTGTTGGCAAAAGGCCCGGGTTCGAATCCCAGGTCAGACATCAAAACGAAAAATATTTCTTCGGCGACTTCCTCTCAGCAGATTTCTGGCAAAGACTCTGAGAGTAAAAATTGCCATGAAAAGCTTCTCAAAAATCTGTCGTTCGGAGTCGACTTTAAACTGTAGGTCCCGCTACTCATGTATAAAATTAACGCACACAACATAAGTGGTGTGAGAAGCTAGGTCGTAATCCTGACTGAAGGGTTGTAATGGCCAATTATGTATGTATGTATGTATTTTGAGGAGGGGAAAGTTGGCAATCTTTCGTTTTTCATTTCGAAAATCACAACACTCTGTGGCTTGATAACAAACATATTTTTATTATCGATTAACGTACGTTTTCGGGAAAAATTATTCAAGCACTTGTATTTTAAATAGTTTATGATTAACGATAAGCTATTGTGGTAATATTTTGTTATACAATTTTAAAGTATCCACCCATTTTAACGGCACAAAAAAATATTTTTCCCATGACGTTTGCTATTTTATTTCATTTTGCAAACATTTCTGTCTGGCTTCGATTAGTGTTTTATGGATGGCAGACAAAAATTTTTCGATTTCGGCAATGACTTGACATGCTGAAAATTAACAGGCGAGGTTTTTATCACTTGCTTTTTGACCTTTAAACTTCCAAGTTGATATTCGAAGATTAAATTTCACTAAGTACCGCCACCCATAAATTTTAAAAATCTTTTATCTTCAGAAATTGAAAACCTATAGCCAGCCATGTGCTGCCATTGTCTAATTTCTCTCATTCCCTTAACGGAACCCACGTTTTCGTAATAAGAAATCGTTATCGGTGTCCTCTAATTGCGAAACAAACTAATTTGTCAAGCCAAATAGTGACAAAAACAATTAATTCTGTGTTGTTTTGATGATTTAAAAACATGGAAAAAAAACTTACAAAAAAAAAACCGAATAATAATAATGAAAACAAAATCATTTAAAAAAAAGATTTCACCATAATGCCAACATTTTAATTTAATTTTGATAAGGGCCTTTTTCAATTCCATCTACATCAATCACACAATGTTGCCGATCAGCAGTTCTAAATTATTTTATGACTTTGCAAAAATACTCGAACACACTCACTCATACACTCTGCTTGAATTTTTATCAACAAATTAAATTAAAAAGAATATAAAAAAAAAGAGAAATAGATTCGTAAAGCAAAACACAAAATTGAGTGTAGAATTTTGGAACCAGTTTTTACGAGCTATGACGTTATAAATTATCAGCCAATAGTGATTAACTAAACGCTATTGCCTATTGGACTCTATTCATAAAGCATGTGTGTTATTCAATTGCTAGCAACCAGTTTTACGCAACAGTGAAGCCTCAATACCAACTTCATGTAACATTTAAAAAAAAAAGTGACAAGATCACCATCATTGGAGAATTGGAAAACTTATTTTAACAAGGTTTAATCCTTTCAAGTGAACCATACAGGGTGGCTGATATATAATGCAACAAAGTAAAGTGCTAAATTTTTTTAATTTTAAAAATCAAAAGCAAAAAATGTTGTGAGCGCCCTGGTAGTCTTGTGGGAAGTGTGCTAGACTATTAGTGTGAGGGTCGTGGGTTCGATTCCCACCAGAGGCTCTGGTCTGTGACACTACACCGGGCATATGGTCGAAGTTACTCAGCTCGTATATGATTAGAATATGATTTGTAATTGTATTGTTATTAATAAATAAATAAATGTTGTTGAAATGGCTTCTCATCGGAGAAAACCAAATTCGTTAACTGGCCACTTTCGTGCAAGCGAAGTAACTTCTTGGCTCTTTCCAATCTAACTTTTTTTAGCCCAACGGCGAACTCTTGGACTTTTGGAACTTCAATGGCTTTAGTTTAAGCTCATTTTTCAATATATGTTGTATCCGTTCTCGCGATATGTTCAGCTCACGAGCAATTTTCCTATTACTAAGGCGTTGATTTCAATCAAATCTGGCCTTTACATTTCGGATCATTTCTGATGTTGTTACCGTTTTTTTTTTTTCGTCCACTTTTTGGACACGAAGCAGCGTTACCGTTGGGCGACTAAAATCGGAATTTGACACTTTTTCAGCGACCTCGCCACTTTTTGAGCCCCCTTACTAAAATGAACTAAATCTGACACTTTTCAAGATTTTTGACCCTTTTTCCCCTTTTTTAAAAAGTATTTTTCTAGACTATAGACTGGAATATCGTATATAGACTAGATATAGACTATATATAGACTAGACTGTAGTATATCGACTAGACTGTAGTATATCGACTAGACTATAGTATATAGACTAGACTATAGTATGTAGACTAGACTATAGACTATACTAAAGACTGGACTATAGACTAGACTATAGACATTTTCTTTTAAAAATGTTGCCCCTTTTTACT
Organism: Sarcophaga peregrina; assembly: GCA_014635995.1. Classification (NCBI taxonomy): domain Eukaryota; kingdom Metazoa; phylum Arthropoda; class Insecta; order Diptera; family Sarcophagidae; genus Sarcophaga; species Sarcophaga peregrina. Next base: position 88,046,047 of record CM025793.1, read on the forward strand.
GCAAAAATACACTTTTTGTGCGACTTTTTTTTCAAAAATCCTCTTTTTGTGCGACTTCTTAAAAATTTCCAGCGGTAACGCTGACTGCCAGGAAGCGTGGTCTAGTAGGTAGTGTGTTGGCTTGTTAGACATAAAACCCAGGGTTCGAGTCCCAGGCCAGACAGCAAAACAAAATACAAAAAGTATTTTTTCGGCGATTTTTTCTCAGCAGATTTCTGACAAAAACTCTGAGGGTAAATAGAAAATAGCCATGAAAAGTTTCTCATAAAATCTGTCGTTCGGAGTCGACTTTAAACTGCAGGTCCCGCTACTCATGTATATAATTAACACACACAACATAAGTGGTGTGAGAAACTAGGTCAATAATCCTGACTGATGGGTTGTAATGACCAATTATGTATGTATGCAACACTGCCAGTATCACGGTAACGAGAAACAAAAGATTTATTCACATTTAAATGTTGGAGGGCTCTAACGATAGCCAACTCCTGTGGTTTTCCAGCCAAATATAAAGCAATCGCACTATAGCGCTTGAATTCCATTACAAATAACTTTTTTTTCTGAATCCAATAGCGCAAAATGTTTTTGTAAGCTTTTGCAAATAATAAAATGAATTGCCACTGGAATAAATCTGTCAGCTGTCAGGCGAACGGTTTACAAATGATAACAACCTGAAGTTGGTTGCAATACATATCAGCCAACCTGTATGTACATAATTGATCATTACAACCCTACAGTCAGGATCGCAACCTAGCTTCTCAGACCAATTTAAAGCCGACTTCGCACGATAGATTTTTTTTTGAGAAACTTTTCATTTACTTTCAGAATTTTTGTAAGAAATCTGGTAAGAGACACTTGGCGAAGAAATATTTCCTCAAGTTTTACTTTTGTTGGAGATGTCTGACCAAGGTACTCGTGACAATTATTTACTTAACACCCCAAATACATACATAATTAGCCATTACAACCCTTCAGTCAGGATTACGACCTAGCTTCTCACACCACTTATGTTGTGTGCGTTAATTTTATACATGAGTGGCGGGAGCTACAGTTTAAAGTCGACTCTAAGTCGAAAAAGTGTGTTTGGAGTTATGAGCTCTCAAAGTTTTCACGTGCCATAAGAGTATTCTAAGTAGATTAGAAGTTATAGGGGAAACTTCGGAACGGATGGGCATATCTTAACCAAATTTTAACAGTATTTAAGTTAGAGAACGTAGAATTTAAAAATGCAAGAACATGAAAATCATTCTAATTATACATAGAACTTTATAGTATGGAGGCGTCGATATAATTTTGGGTTTCAAAAAAATTTACAAACTGAACGTTTTAGAGTTCAATTAGAAAAATAATGCATCTTTTGCTTTTGCAAAAGAAAATTCGACCCGGAAGAGTCTATATTATAAACAAAATTGTTTGAAACAAAATAATTTTCTTTATAGGCTGTTGCCCTCTATACTGAGTCCCCCCGGCAAAACGTTAGTCTCCCCCTAGTATTAAAACATAGAAAAACCTCTGCAATATGGCAGTCTCTAGCGTTTCTTAATATAAAGAGCATCTCTATTTATTTATTTATTTAATAATTAAATTCCTTAGAATTTATTTTTTCGCAAACATATGCTCTCTTGGATATGACGTATGACGTTTTTTTTTTTTTATAAAAATCTCCATTCAAATACAATAACAAACAATTGCCGAAAAAACAACAACAACAAAAAAAAAAAACATTAAATATTCTAAACAATATTTTTGTTTAATAAATAAACAAACAAACTAAAAAAAAAAATGCATCACAAATATAGTTATATTATAGGGTGGATGGATGGATGGATTGATGGAATGATTTACTTTAAATCTATTATCACCGCAAAAAAAGAAAGAAAAAAAATTTAAAAGAAATCAAATGGAAGGCAGACATAATAAATGACACACAAACACAACCAAAAGAATTCTTATTCCAATATTTGTTTAGTGATAAGCACGATTTTTTAGAGAAACTTTACGAAATCAAAGACAGTGGGTACCACCAGTCATAAATAAATTTGTTAAAAACAAAAATTATCGCCAAACTTCCTTAATAATAAATAAAAACCAAAAAAATTTATTTTTATAGAATGAGGACTCAAGTATTGATCGGTTTGGTATAGGTTTAATGTGATCAAAATATTTTGTATTGGTTTGAATTTATTTCAAGGGAAAGAGAGCAGAGTTCGCAATGATTTCGATAGAATTCCCCAAATCGTTTATTATAAACACAATAATGTCTACCGAAAACGAATTCACAGATCAATAATTTTCCATCTTGTTGAAGTCGCCGTAGTCTCGTAGGTAGTGCGTTGGGTCATTAGACGTAAAACCAGGGTTCGAGCCCCAGGTCTGACATCAAAACAAAATACAAAAAGTATTTTTTTGGCGATTGCCTCTTAACATATTTTTGGCAAGAAACTCTGTCGTTCAGAGTCGACTTTCAACTGTGTAGGTCCTGCCACCAATGTACCAAATTAACACACACAACATAAGTGGTGTGAAAAAGTAGGTCGATAATCCAGACTGAAGGATTGACTAATGATCAATTATGTATGTAAGTATAGTCGTTGTAGTGTGTTGGCATATTAGACGTGAGACCATGGTTCAAACCCCAGACATATCCAACAAAACAAAAGAAAATTAATAAAAAAATATTTCTTCGCCAACTTCCTTCCAGCAGATTTCTAGCCAAAAACTCTGAGAGTAAATTGAAATGATTGAAATCCGAAACTAGGGTCACGAAGCAAATAGATGAGACAATCTTTTGCGAGAAAAATAAATGAACAGCAAAATATTTGAACTCAATTTTCACATTATATTACGGCAAAAAGCACGCTTCGTTGTCTGGAACATGTCGACCGCCTGAAGGAATATTCCTCAGCTATGGAGGAATATGATACGTAACCTGAAAAATGTAATTTAAAAAGTATGGCCAAACATGGCTATAAAAACTAATTTGGGGAAGCTCTTTTGTGGAACTTGCTGTGACTAACTGCACCAGAAAAGCACAAAACCAACTGTTTAGACTTCCATTAACTTGGCTGTTGACAACTTGAGGGTCTTAATGGCCACACAATTATTTTTTAGACTGGCAGCTGTTCTTTTTTTTTTTTAATGCAGGAATTTTTTTTTGTGTCTGATAATCAAGCTTCTGACCGGCCATATTTAAATAATACTGGGTAAATTGTCGCCGTAGTCTAGTAGATAGCGTGTTCGCTTATTAGACGTAAGGCCACGCTTCAATACTCAGGACAGATATATCTTCGGCGAATTGTCCTCTCGTCAGATTTTTGACAAAAAATCTGTTGTTCGGAAAAGACTTTAAACTGTAGGACCCGTCCTCATGTAGATAACTAACACACACAACATAAGCGGTGACAGAATCTAGGTTGTAATCTTGTAGCAGCCGCGTATTAATACTCTTTACAGACACGTCTACGGGGACGTGTCATCTCGTCAGATTTCTGGCGAAAACTCTGAGAGTAAATAAAATATTTATAAAAAGTTTCTTAAAAAGAGAAGACTTTAAACTGTAGGACCCGTCGCTCATGGTTGTAATCTTGTAGAAGCCACGCATCAATACTCATTACAAACATGTCTACGGGGACGTGTCCTCGTCAGATTTCTGGCAAAAGCTGTGAGAGTAAATAAAATATCCATGAAAGTTTCTTAAAAATCTGTTATTCGGAGAAAACTTTAAACTGTAGGACCCGTCGCTCATGTAGAAAAATTAACACACAGAACATAGGTGGTAACAGAAGCTAGGTTGTATTCTTGTAGAAGCTAGGTTGTATGCAAGGAGGGGTAACTAAACAGCGGTGATAATTATTTCGTAAAAATATAACTCATTAATGGACATTCATGCCGTTTAACGACTTCTTAGTGTATGTTTATAAACATTTCATTCATGAAATAAATACAATTGACACGGTACAACGATACTACGATTTAAAACAGTCTGCTGTTACTACTTCGGCAAAGTAAAAAAATAATAAAAAATAACAATAAAAAAGAGTTTAAAATCGAATCTATTGATAACAGTAGTCAAAAGGAAAATACGCATGTTTTATTTAATAAATTTGATTAGAAATCAAGTATTTTTTATTGAATGGCAAGTGTATTATAGAAATAAATTATGTGCCTGCGTTTCTATTTTTTTGCTAAACTTTAAACAATAAAAAAAATGCTGTTGCGAATATTTTTTTTTATTTTAAACAATGAACTTTTGTTTTCAATATTGAATGTATTTTTAGCACGATTTTTTTTTTATTTGTTTTAATTTCAATATTAAATTTATTGTTGTGCTATTAGAAGATTTCAAATATTTTTTGTTTTTTTTTTTAAATTCTACTAAACTTTAATTGAATTTTAAATAAAAGAAGTTTTTTTTTAACAGTAATGAAGGTTAATTAATAATTAATTGAAAAATATCGATTAACAATAGACGTTTCTAATTTTTTTTTTTTAAATAATAAAAAAAAATATGGGATTTCAGTTTCTTTTTTGTAACAAAAATCAGGTGACAATTTGGCCCATTTGTTTATTACACCCCATTTAAAATAAAGGTCGTTTTAGTTTATTTATTTAAATTTCCTGAAACTAAACCAAGCTACTAAATATTCTACGTAAAGTTTAACGACAAAAATTCACCTTGATTGGCTCAAAGTCATTGGATTTTGACTTTCATTCACCACAATGTTCCACAGTTCTTTTCGAGGAATCTTTCTGTTTTAATTTTATTTCTTTTGTTAAAAATAATGCCAGGAAAGTATAAATTCAAATTGAAATTCAAAAAGGTATAAAAATACGTGAGAGACAGACTTGATATTTCGCGATCTCTTATTGCTCTTTATTCCAGCAATTGTTGTGAAGCCAAATCGTTGTGACCCACCCCACTATGATTATTTTTAAGATGGATAATGTATGGATTTTAACTCAAATATTGTTCTGCGTATATCCATAAAGGGACAAGGACAATATCTGGTATCTATACAAATGATTTCATTATCCTATACTTCCTTTGATAATGAGTAAAGTTCGTTTACAGATCACTGTCAAACTCGCATACAAATTCGTTTGAATCATCTGTTAAACCAAATTTATCATACTCATCAACTATATATGTTGTTACATTCCATGTCCCCGTATTTTGACAGCCGGGATGGGGAATATAACTATAGACAGTTTTGATATCTAGTCTAGAGGCACTATTTTTTTTTTTTTTTTGGCGTGTGACGTAGGGTTCAAAATGCCTTCGCACTTGCAGTGATCGTCATCAGCTGCGTCGAGTGGTGCTTCCACTAAAACAATCCCTCCTCCTTCTGGGGATACTCCCTTCCCGGGACGGCTATCTGCATTACTTCGGGAAGGGCCCAGAACGACGTCCAGTTAAGGACCGTTGTCTACTCTCCCACGTCTGGGTACGCCATATTTGAAGCCAGCTTCATGCTATTGGCTCGTCTTCTCGTGTATCATTCCGTTGTATTGTATCAAGGTCGAACTTCTTTCTGCGGAGTACATATTCAACGTATCTTCTCACAGCGTTTCATTTCATCTCACTTTCGAGCATTGCGTTCACAATGGTGTCGGGTGTTTAATTCACCAATTTGTTCCATCAACATGTTCTTCTCGTCTTGCCATTTAATGCAATGGAAGAATGTGTGTTCAACGTCGTCACTCATTTCCTTGCAATAAATGCAGCCAGGATCAGTCACCTTGCCCATACGGTATAGGTATTTTCGGAAATAACCATGACCAGAGAGAAACTGGGTCAGAAAATAATTAGTTTCCCCAAAGGTTCTCCGTATCCATGTCTCTATAGATGGAATAAATTTATAAGTCCATCTTCCGCATGTTTCCTCGTTCCATCTACTTTGCCATCGCCGTAGTGTTTGAGATCTGAGATTTGCGCTACTAATGGGAAGATTTTCCCTCTTCGTTCTCCAAGATTTTCTTCGCTCAAATGCCTGCAGGTCAATAGGTATCTCACCGGCGATCACTAGGACTGCGGCGCCCGATACTGTGCGGTAGGCCGAGGCAACTTCTAATGCCGCTGTTCGCTGCACCGCTGCTAATATTTTCCGCTTAGATTTAATCTCCAGCGTATCTTCCCATATCTTGCTTCCGTACAGCAATAGAGGCACTATTGGACACCATTAATTTCCTAAGATCTAAAGGCTTTCTTTATAGATAGACACTTTAGCCTGAATGATACCACAATAATTAGGTCGTCTAAGAAGCAGTCTAAAATAAAACTGTTGCGACAGGATTAAATATTCGGCTTGATCGAGTGATCTTGACCCGTTAAAGAACATTTATCTGATATTATCATTATGTTATTATAAAAGGATCAACTCAAGATTGTGGCTTGATAATTGCTTCCAGGCTTTTGCGGCATTGCGCCTTAAAGCGCCTGACTATACTACATTATATTTGAAGCTTCCCCTCATCCTAAGACCTACTGTATAAAGGGTACGTCAAATATTTTTTTTTGAAAATGCTTAAAAAAAACCTACTGAATATTTAAAAAAAAATTTTTTTTATTTAAAAGTACAATCCTTCCGGTTAATAATGAAAAATGGCTGCCTCGGCTAGCCATGCAGTAGCCTACACGATCGGTCCAATTTGTAAGCACATTAACGATTGTTTGCAGATATATTTCACCAATGGCTTGACGAATATTGTCCTTTAAAGCGTCAATTGTCTTTGGCTTGTCGGCGTAATACTTATCTTTGACGACAACCCCCCGCCCCAAATAATAGTCCAACGGGGTCAAATCGTACCTCCGAAATGGCCAAACGACATCAGCTCTGCGGCTGATAATGCGATCTTCAAAAACAGGGCGCAAAACATCGAGTGTAGCTTCGGCTGTGTGGTACGTAGCGCCGTTCTGTTGAAACCAGAATTTTTGTGAACAAAAATTCGTTCAACATGGCCCGATAACGATAAAGAAAAATGGCCCAATTATGCCTCTGCACCAAAAACCGCACTACAAAAAGTATTTTTTCGGCTATTTCTTCTCTTTCTCTTCTTGTTTCACAAAAATCTGTAGTTCGGAGTCGACTTTAAACTGTAGATGTCGCCACTTCTGCATAAAATTAACACACACAACATAAAGTGGTGTGAGAAACTACGGACTTCTTGGGGATTGCTGTAGACTCTCTAATGGTGAAGGTCTAGCATTGGCCATTTTATAGTCACCTGCAGCAACTCGTTTCCTTTCCGTTCGCATCTTCCCTCTCTCTTTCCACCTTTCCTAACAAAACCTGTACAATGCACTGCATGAGTAGGGGTCATCCCCTGAGCGCTGGTTTTATATATATATAAAAAAACAGTGATTCCTTTTGGGTACGTCGGCTTTTAAATGTATGCGTGCGGGTTTTCAGTGCCCCAAATTCGAAAATTTTGATTGTTTACATACCCGCCAAGATCAGAATGAGCTTCATCTGAAAAGATGATTTTTTTTTTTTTTTTTGTCAAAATTGGCATCTTCTGTAAGTCGATCGCAGGCCCACTTTGCCATATTCGTTCAGCGGAAGGATAAAACTAATTATCTGTCAAACCAGATATGAGCTAAGTGTTACTATTCACACAATAAGAACTAGTTAATGGCGGGCCCGATATGTGAACTTAAAAAGCAATCTTACAGAATTAGAAATCAATCGTCTTTAATAAAAAAATATTTTAAAAAATTTGTCTATCACAACAATGCTATTAAAAGTCACTTAACAATTTAGAAAATGTCACTCTTGTTAGCATGCGTCCGTCTGTCATCTTTTTATGACAATTGAATGGCATTAAAATCGAGAACCATAAATTTAATCACCTAAAATATAATATTGACTCACTCGTGACTGGCTTGTTGCGGTGAAATCTATTAAATTTTTAAGCAAATTGTATTGTTTATGACACTATCAATTGGAATCATAAGTTTTTTTTCACGAAATTCCATTTCAATATAAACAAATTGACAAAGAATTGATTTTTTTTTTGTGCTGAATTTTAATTGGAAATGGTGTGTGTGGGGCCATAAATTGAAGTTCAATTAAAAATGAAAGAAAAAAAAAACAAATTTCTCTTGAAAGTGAAAAGCTACTTCAATATTTTGAAGTGAAATGTATATTCGTCATTGAGATAATGTGGCAAGGGAATATTTTTTCAAAAATAATAACGATTATCTTGCCATTGATTTGCAATCAATAAATCTGTGATATTAAATGGCTAATAATGGCGTTTATTTTGGACTTGAAAACCAACCTGTTGCCTTGAAATTCTTTTTTATATTGCTCGTGTGCCAGTCGCTCTACTTGAAAACATAAACTTCAAATTACAGTCAAACTTCTATAATTTGAACTTCTATTACTTGAATTTTCTATACGATGAAGCACAGCAACAGTATCTTGAAGAGAAATTCTATCAGGTTTTGCTTCATTAACTTGAAGTTTTTACAAGTTGAAAGTTTTTTTCTGGATTATGGTAATTCAATTTATAGAAGTTCCACTGTATAAATGAAAGCTTTTCAAATTTTTTACCTTTATCAGACGAGTACATATTACTTTATAATCTTAGTATGCGATTCATTATTTTGACTACTTTAGAAATATCAAAGAATTTTTCTTTGTCATAATTTTTATTTAATTTATTCCAATTGAATTCAAATTATCACATCTAAAGCCACTTTTCTAAATGAGATAATTTTGTTTTTTATTTATTTATTATTGCCAATACATGATTTGACAGAAATTTATTAAAAATTACGAAACAAAAAAAAAACAAGAGATTAGATTCAGACTGGGGTTATACAAATTCAGATTTCATAAAGAAAATTATTTTCAAAAAATTTTTTTATTAATCTACAGGAAATTTATTTCGGTTTTTAATGCCATAGTGATTACTTACTTAATATTTAGTTTATGTTTCCAAATCATTTTATAAAAAAAGAAATATTTAAATTCAATTCATTTTATATAGTGAACTAGCTGACCCGGCGTACTACGTCCCGCCCAAAAAAGATTTTTTTTGTTGCCCAAAACAGGTCACATATATTTATAGTCAGACGCTGCATGAAGGGGTGAAGAAGTTGCAGTTGTAATAAGTCCAAAACAAAAACTAACAGACATACATGTTATGTGGTTATAAACCATCGAGTTAGCCGACTTATAGGTGTCTCTTAAAGGGGGTGGATTGTCACGCCCATTTTTAGTGAGTGTCGATATCGATTCTACGAACTTACCCACCAAATTTCATTCATCTAGGATCATTATGCCCCTAAATATTCAATTTTAAAGGCTTGCCACGCCTACTTTTTGCTATATCGAATTTTCTTATAAGCTTTCGAACAAAAAAAGAAAGAAATGGATGGTGGGTTGTCACGCCCATTTTTAGTGAGTTTGTCGATATCGACTCTACGAACTTACCCACCAAATTGCATTCGTCTACGACCAATATGTACCTAAATATTCAATTTTAAAAGCTTGCCACGCCTACTTTTTGCTATATCGAATTTAGACCATCTAAAACTGATAAGCTTTCGAACAAAAGAAGAGTAAAGTGGGTTCAGTAGTTTAAGAGTTATACATATCACTTGAAGGGGGAGGATTGTCACGCTCATTTTTGGTGGCATTGTCGATATAGACTCAACGAACTTTCCCATCAAATTGCATTCGTCTACGATCATTATGCCCCTAAATATTAAATTTTAAAGGCGTGCCGCGCCTACTTTTTGCTATATCGAATTTAGACCATCTAAAACTGACAAGTTTGCGATAAAAAAATGTTTAACATCGGTTCAGTAGTTTAAGAGTTATAGGTATCACTTGCAAGGGGAGGATTGTAACGTACATTTTTAGCGAGTTTGTCGATATCGACTCTACAAACTTTCCCACCATTCGTCTACGATCATTATGTCTCAAAATATTCCATTTTAAAGGTTTGACACTCCTACTTTTTGTTATATCGAATTTAGACCATCTAAATCTGATGAGCTTTCGAACAAAAGAAGAATAAAATCGGTTCAGTAGTTTAAGAGTTAGAGATATCACTTGAAGGGGGAGGATTGTCACGCTCATTTTTGGTGGGAGTGTCGGTATCGACTCAACGAACTTTCCTATCAAATTGCATTCGTCTACGGTCACTATGTCCCTAAATATTCAATTTTAAAGGTTTGCCTACTTTTTGCTATATCGCATTTAGACCATCTAAAACTGATAAGTTTGCGATAAAAAAAATGTTTAACATCGGTTCAGTAGTTTAAGAGTTATAGGTATCACTCTACGAACTTACCTACCAAATTGTGTTCATCTACGATCAATATGTACTTAATTATACAATTTTAATGAATTGCCACGCCCTTTTAACATTTATGGGATATGAAAAATAGATGTTGTCCGATTCTCAAACCTACCCGATATGCACATAAAATTTCATTTCCATTTTGGAGGAGTTTAAACACTAACACCATGACACGAGAACTTTATATATTAGAAAAATAAAATTATCTTAGGTTAGGACACCCCCCCCCCCCCCCTTTAAACAATACATGCGGCATGTTAATAAGTGACTTGATCTTTTTATTATTAATGTGCGGTGTTAATAACCCAATTAGGTAAATTAAAAAAATAAAAGAATTTTTAATTTTTATTAACAAATATTTATTTTTAAAATCTATTCTTCTTGTGTTGGCATTAAACAATTATTATCGTGCGTTTGTCTTGTTGCTGTCTCTTAACCTCAAATATTTATTTTAAATTTTGTTTAATTAATAAAAGAAAATAATTATTTTTATTGCTTGAGATTTATTTTTTTATAATTTAATTACGATTTTTGGAATTTTTATTTCTATTTACAGAGAAGATGAATACAAAAAATTTGTATCGCAAAAGCTTAATTATCAAATTGTGGCCTCCTCAAAAGAAGCCGAATTGTATCAGCAAAGACAGATTAACAGCAACAGTAATGACATAAAAAAACCTAATCGAACCACAAATAGAAGGGCTATCTTTCACCAGGTGGGTACACTAAAAAAAATTTGAAATTATTAAGCAATTCTTAACCATATTTTTCGAATCTATTGTTTAAGAAAACAAAAAAAAATTTTTGACTTGAAAGTTTTAAAAGTAACTTTCAAACTATAATTGAATTTTAAATTTCAAAAAAAAAAAATTTCTACTTTTCTAAAACAAAAACAAAAAAAAAGTGAATAAAAAAAAATTTCCCATACCGGGAATCGAACCCGGGCCTTCTGGGTGAAAGCCAGATATCCTAGCCACTAGACCATATGGGATATATAGAAACTCAGCAATAACATACATTAAGAGTGGCATTCCCCCTTAAACAAGCATGTGCTTTAAATAGCAGCACCACCATTTATTTTTAAGAAAGAGAGCGAGAGAGAGAGAGAAAGAGTGTATGTGAGAGCAAGCATTTTGTAATGCATTATTATTTCTCTTTAACAGTACTTGAATTACTCTTAAAACTGAACAGCTTATTTGCTAAATTTTATTGCTTTTGTTTGTATTTCATTTAATTACCCAAATTGAAACGTTTGTTTACTTGAGTATTACAAAGTTTTTGCAGTAAAAAATGGCATTAAAATCATTATTAAGCAATTAAAAATGATATAGTTTACTCAAAACCAATTACCGAGTACCCTACTCCACCGCCATGTTAGTTCTCGTATTGAGAAATAAAAGCAATTATTATGAACGAATTAAATTAACTAATGCTGCGAAAACAGTTGCATTAGAAATATCAATTTAACGTGGTTCATTCACTACTTGAAAATGTATTAAATTTAACTAATTTTTAGGTTAAATTGCAAATGGCAATAATCTACAATGCCAAGTATAGAGTGCTCAATTAAAATCAAAACTTTGAAAGCTGAGGAACTAGAAATAAAATGATTTAATAAAAATAAATTACCTTATCGGTCTCCATCCAAAGATTTAGGCATGGTGGAGAATATATCGATGTGGTTCAAACCGAACACTAACGGATTATAACAAGGGTTCTTGCCGAGTGGACATGCCTGTGAACGGCCAGCTACCCTCTAACTTAATCTAGTCCTAATGGATAGCATGACATTCTCTATGAGTAGCTTCCTTGGCCTTATTTCCGAGACCAATAAAGGCAAAACTTTAAAACACTTTAAATTGTTAAAAAATATACTCCTTTAACTGGTCCTTTTTGCTTCCACAATGTAAGTGAAATTGAATTTTGAAATCTAAAATTATATGCTTAATAGCGCATAAGAACCTCTTGCTCCTATTTAACCTGAATAATTATTGTTCTCTCCCATATTTCTTTTAATTGATTTCACTGACTGTCTCTTGAGCACTATCACCAAAGATAGGCCTTGAATTGGTTAGATATGTATAACCTGTATCTTCTAAAAATCTATTCCTTTAAACATCTAATCGGTTAACAGTTAGTTATTTGGTGGGAGCTCAGTTGTCGCTTTAGAAATTTTCGAAGTATTTGACATGTGGCACTCTTTTGTCGGCATTTAGTTTTTTCCGTTCTTACCAGGTATTGTACCATAGAAGTGCCAATTTGGGATACCAAACGTAGTTAATTTTGGATCTGGGATTTGCCAAATCTAAGAAGTTTGGAATTTCTTTAACTTTCGGTCTTATCTGCTCTTTTGTGGACGTCAGTAATTATTTTTTCTCATTCAAATTGTCCTGATAGAAGCACGATCAAAAGTGTTTTGGTGTTCTTTAGAAAGATCTCCCAGTTTTGTAGCAAAGCCTTTTTCATTTTAGAAAATTTAAATTAACAGCTATTCTGAGAGTTCTGCCGATACGTAACATATCGACGCCTCCGTTCTATAACATTCTAAGTAGAAAAAGTGTGTTTTGTGTTATGAGCTTTCAAGACTCTATGTGTATTCTAAGTATATTTTTACCTATAACTTCGGAACGGATAGGAGCATCTTAACCAAATTTTGACAGTATTTAAGATAGAGAACGTAAAATTTAAAAATGAAAGAATATTAAAAACGTTCTAAGTACACTTAGAACGTTATAGAATGGATTATTATGATTATTTGAATATGCAAGGTTCTAACTTGATGGGGATGTATTTAAATTTCATACCCAAACTCTATTAATTTAATCAGGCGTTATCAATGATATGTCATCCGATCATCGCAGCTTATTTTAATTGAACTGCCTGCTTCAGGACTATTACAACTTACCATTAAAGTTGGGTTTCGTTAAAGGTAACTTTAGCTAAAGTGAACTTTAAAGTCACTTTTAACTTCTTTTCGTTATTACAACCTAATGGTAACTTAAAAAAAAATGTCGATAACACTGCTCAATTAAACAAGTCTTATTCAACTCAGTGCCACTTTGCTCACTTTGTTTATATGTGAAGTTGCCATATTGAATAATAACGCAAGTTTAAACATTAACTTAACTTTAAAAGTTACAAGTAGGGGGATCTGCCCTTTAGCTTAATGCTCACTTCTACCTTGTTGTTCGCTTATAATAATGAAAAACAATTTATTTGCCCGTTGAAATGCTGCCTTTAGTTAAAAGTTAAAGTTGTATGGTAGACAGTAGAGATCAGAATCAAAGTTTGGTTAAGTTGCCGAATCTCGTAACAAACAACTCCCTTCCAATACGATCAAACACTTAGCATTATGCCTCTTTGTGACAATACAAATATTTAAAGACAGGAATGAGTAGAGAAATTCTGAAATTTGTTAACCATATTTGTAGGTTTTTTAATATTTCTTCCGGGTTACAAAAAACAATCTCTGCTTCTTTCTTACTTATTCTGAAATTTTGTTTTTGTGAATAAATTTCTTCAGCTTGAATTGTGTTATGCAACAAATTTAATTAATTTATGCATTCAATCCATGCCTTGCGCCTAATTCTTAAAGACACCAATTCAAAAATTTGAAAAAGAATTAAAAAAAAATTTTATAAAAAGTGACAACAAATCAATTTAAAAAAAGAAAAATACAAAGACAATGTGGTTAAACAAAAAGAAATCAAATTATAGACAGTGAAAACAATAACAATCAAGAAAACTTATATCTTTTTTCCATAAAAAGATATGTCCAGACTTCATTCGTGATTAATACAAAAAATAATACGCCTTTGAAGGGAGGCTTCTTTCTCTCCTTACCTTTTTTTAAAAAAAAAACTTTATAAAGAAAAGAAGTTTTATAAAAGAAATCCGTAAATAAGTAAATTGCACTTAAATATGAAGTAAACAATTAAGCTGAAATTAATAGCAGTTATTGTAAAAAATGCTATCTATTGGTTTAAATCTTAACCATCGGTTATTTCGAAACTGGCAATACTTATGACATTTTATTCTGTCACAAAATTCATTATAACATCTCCCCTGAACGTAATGAATCGATTTACTCTTAATATTGTGTTCAGACATTCACTTTTATTGAGTCAATTATCGGCTTATTGAGCACAATATTTTAAGTGTTACTATAAGGAGTTCAGCTGCATATTCAATATTTCATTTGAAAACATTGTTTTTATTTTTAATATGTTGTTTTTTTGTTTCGGTTTTGTTTTTGTACTAGTTGACATTTGAGTTGTCAAATATCAACAGGAAGTGTTCGGAATATTGTATTATACTCACTAAACATACTTATGACAGTGCTGTATTTTAAGTTTTACTCAATATTATAACAGTTTGCCCAATAATTAATTGAAACTTTATATGAAATATTGAGCTCAATAATGGCGTCTATTACGATTTACACAATAAAAGTGCATGTCTGAACACAGTATTAAGAGTAAATCGATTCATTACGTTCAGGGGAGATAATGATGACAGGAAAGGGCCAACAGTGTCCGAAGTTTATTCCTGAAGTTCGTGAAACTGATTTCATTGTTGTTATGCCAAGAAGTGAGCGTGCTCATACAGTGTGTCTACCCGGAAACATTAAAGCTGTGGCTGAAAGTGTGCGTGAGAATCTATCAACATCAGCTCGTCATTGTTCTCAAGAATTTAACATTTCACGCACTAGTTTAAAGCGATTTTTTCAAAAAATATATCTGTATAACGCCACACAAAGTTCAATTAGTTCAAGATTTGAAGTCACATGAGCATCCGCATCGGTTTTGCTTCGAGGGGCCAACCAGAAATTGCACGATGATGTCGATTTTACCAAGAAAAATTAATCTTTTCGAATGAAGCTCATTTTCATCTTGGTGGGTACTTTAATAACCACAACTATCGTATTTGGGCCTCAGATAACCCGCACGTGGTCTTACAGAAGTCTATTCACCCAATACGAATGACTTTTTGGTGCGACTTGTTAGGCCGAGGCATCATTGGCCCATATTTCTTTTAAAATGAGGACGTTGCAACCATTATCTATCACACCATGATAACCGTTTTTTTTTTTTTGTACCCATTCTTCATGGTATTGATGTGAACGAATTTTAGTTTCAACAAGATGACGCAACTTGCCACACACACCTCATACCACAATCGATTTCTTACGTCAAACGTTTGATGACCGTTTAATTACTCGAAATAGTGATGTCAACTGGCCTTTAAGAAGTTGCGGTTTGGCACCGCTGGACTATTTTCTGTGGGGAGCAGTTAAAGGAAAATTTTATGCCCCGACAAATCACGGATAATTAAGCATTTGAAAACCAACATTCGTGATGCCATTGCCGAGATCCGGTCCTAATATACTCGAAATTTGAATGAGGTACTGTAAGACCAGCCGCGTTAGCCATCTGAATCCATTTCTAAACGCAACAATTGATCTTCGCAACAACAAAATAATTTGTGGCAAAATTGAAATCGTTTTTTATTATATTTTGAAATTTAAACTTTTAAGTCACCCACCCTATAGTTATATGACTCTGAAACAGATTCACAATCCGTTTTTGTTTACTTTTAGAATATATTTTTTGGAATATTCAATTCCTAACCTGAAAATGTTTATTTTTTTACCCTCTTCTGTAATTGTATAACAGATAGCAGCTATTGCCATTCAACAGATGCAATTTGTATTCATTAATGACTAGTAAAGTAGGTCACATTTTTCGTAATGGCAATTATTATTGAATGTAACGTGACAGATAAACACTTTACAGATTTAACTTAAAACGTAAAATGTTGCAATTTACTTAAAAACTCTAGGGCCTTACTAACAAAATACAAATTTCTAACCTGAAATTTCAAATTTCTAAACTAAAATTCAAATTTCTAACCTCAAATTCAAAAAAAAAACCGTCAATATTAATTTGTTTTTCCTACTCTTTTTTTCATTTTTAGATTATTTCCACCTGCGCTGTTTTAATATTATCTGCTGCCTGTGGTATGCCTATTGGCTATTCTGCCGTCTTATTGCCTCAGCTATACCCCTCAAGCGATTTACCCACAAATTCAACTCCTGAAATTTTAATTGATATTGAAATGGGCTCATGGATTGGTGAGTTCTGCATAAATTTAACAATAATAACAAAACTTTGTTTACATTTTTTTTTTTCCTTTCATTACAGCCAGTGTTCATAGTTTAGCTACACCAGTTGGTTCCTTTTTATCTGGCCCAATGGCAGATTTTTTGGGGAGACGTTCGGCATTATTGATTGCAGTTTTGCCATTATTTGCTGGCTGGTCGGTTCTTGCCTTATCA
Organism: Sarcophaga peregrina; assembly: GCA_014635995.1. Lineage (NCBI taxonomy): Eukaryota > Metazoa > Arthropoda > Insecta > Diptera > Sarcophagidae > Sarcophaga > Sarcophaga peregrina. Next base: position 88,062,698 of record CM025793.1, read on the forward strand.
CAATCGTATGGCATGCTTTTGGCAGGACGTTTACTATGTGGCTTTGCCAATGGCATATTGGGTGGACCAGCTCAGGTAAAGACAATTTATAATTCAGAAACAGATTTCGGAACTTTATCAATAGTTTTAGCCATATTTGTTGCTGTATTAAATTCTCTAACGGTTTCTGTTTAAAATTTTCGTTAACTTCGCCCTTGAATGTTATCTTAATATGTGCTAGTTCTCGCATAGCATATCTGCCGGTTATCGTAAACAATATGTATAGCATACACTCATTTCGCGATCTATCTTTAGAACTCAATCACTTAGGTTTAGCATGCGACTACATGGTACTCAGAGACAGTTTTCGGATGAACATATAAAACTCACACTTCCACACGGCAAAAATGGATTGGAGAAACTGCCATTTCGGTGACGGTAATATAAAGATCTTTAAAATGCAATGTGGAACTGGATCTGAAGTCTATTCCAATAAATTGGCACAGGACAGGTAGTCATAAAGAATATCTAACCAGGCCAGCGTATTACAAGTGGAGATTTTTGCTATTGAACAAGCTGCCACGCATGGTAGAAAATAGGTACCTTAGCTCCTTCGAACTTGATCATATATTTGTGTAAAGTTACACAGCAATTAAAACGCTGGGATCCCATCTGTACAAATCAAAGGCGTTAGGCCTCATGGACTTTCTACACCGTATGCGCCGACACAACGCCCGCATCTACTGAGTTTCAGACCTACGTTGACATTGATGGCAGCGAAAAGGCGGTATCAATGATGTCTGAGAAGGGGAGAATAGGGGGGATATATGCGCCCCTATAGGAATACTTTTCCAAATTGGAGAAAGCAACATTGAAATTAATAAATCGTGTGTAATAGTCGCCGTGGTCTAGTGGGTAGTGTGTTGGCTTATTAGACGAAAGGCCCGGGTTCGCATCCCCAGGTCAGACATCAAAACGAAAAATATTTCTTCGGCGACTTCCTCTCAGCAGATTTCTGGCAAAGACTCTGAGAGTAAAAATTGCCATGAAAAACTTCTCAAAAGTCTGTCGTTCGGAGTCGACTTTAAACTCTAGGTCCCGCCACTCATGTATAAAAATTAAAGCACACAACATAAGTGGTGTGAGAAACTAGGTCAATAATCCTGGCTGATGGATTGTAATGACCAATTATGTATGTATGTAGTTCTACAAACCTGGTTGCCGAATATCAAAACTACTGTCTCCAGCAGTGGATAGCAGGAAAACTAAGGTACTTTTTGAGTTCGATGAGCAAACGGTTGGTATTTTAACAAGAATTCTAATGGGACACGCCGCTATTAGCAGCTTCGCAAGCAAACAAGGCGTGTCCCAACAAGATGGCCCACCAGGATTATTGCCGAGCTGATGGAAGAGAACGTTTGAAGATCAAGGTATGGGATGTGGCTGGTTTCATATGTTCAAACCCATCACTAACGGATCATCACACGGGAACTTACCTCCTATTGGGTGCCACAATGGGCCACCGATTGAACTTGCTTATGAATGACAAGCTATCCGTTAACCTAACCTAACATTTTAACTTGCGTGGAATGTTCTCGTTCATACACACATATGCACATATTTGATCATCACAACCCTCACGTCTAATAAACCTACTAAACTACGACGACTTCAATGTTCAATGTTCTCATGAAGGCAAAGCTTTAAAGCTAAACTTTACTGCTAAATTAAGAAATTAATCTGAAATTGTCACAACCTTCACGTCTAATAAACCTACTAAACTATGGTGACTTCAATGTTCTCATGAAGATTAAATAGACAATGGATGGCATGACGTTCTATATGAGTAACTCTTGCCTTTATTTCCGGTACCAATAAAGGCAAAGCTTTAAAAAACTGTGGCTAAACTTTACTGCTTCAATTAATCCCTGCTTCATTGTTTCCACAATGTAAATTAAATTTAAAATGAATTTGAAATTTGTTTGTTTTCACTGACGAGCTCTTGTCATCGAGTCTAGGCAGCAGAACAATAGTTGACTTTAAGTTGGATATATCATCCCGGTCTTCTGAGATTCTAAATTTTTAATCGAAACGCCTAACAGTTCCTTATACTATATTCAGGTACTCAATTTAATTGAGTCAATATTCGGTTAATTGAGAACAAAATTTTAACCGTTCAGGTATAATAAATATACGCAATATTCAGCTTACTCAATATTCATGTGAAAGCTGGTAAACAGACCAGCATTGTTTTTGTATTATTTTTGTTTGTTTGTCGGAAGTGTTCGGTTACTTATAATATGCTTACAAAACGGACATATGACAGTGTTGCATTTAAAGTTTTACTGAATATTATAACAGTTAGGATTTAATTGAGCAATATTGAGATTAATATTGCCGTTAATTGTGATTTACACAATAAAGGTGCATTACTTATGGCAATTTAATATCCTTCACCACCATCATCATCATTAATCTTCAATTCAAAATTTATGATTAATGTTCCGCATAAAGCCGGCTAAAGAATGAGACTTTTTTTTGAAATAAACAAACAATCATATGATAATCACAATAAAAAAAAAATCATCATCAGGGTCAATATCTTTTGTTACGATATGATAAAAACGTTTTTTTTCTAAAATGGTGATGTTCATTTTACTTGTTCTCCATCCACACCATAATCAATTATTATTTATGATGACAAAACTGCTCTCGAACATACACACACAACTTGTTGACACATTGCTAAGGTTAAAAATCCGGAACTTATTTGCATAAAAACAAAAATCCAAGCCCAAATCTTTTTAAAACCACTACTACACTCCTCCATGCTTATTACACGCTACACACTATTTCGCCGCCCACCCCCCCTCTCTTCGCTTGGATGACTCGAAAATTCCCACATGAAATAAAAAATAATTTTTATTATCATTTGGAAGAAATCATAAGTAGAGAGAACGAGAGAGAGAGAGAGAGAGTGATATTAAATTCTAAAGAGAGCCAGTTAGTGATAACAGTTAGAGAGACATCAGCGTGCAAGGGAGAGGGAGAAAGAGTGAGAGTGATTGCGTGCCTCCTAAAAAGAAAACAAAATCGAGTGAGTCGAATCGAAGAAGAAAAAAAGTCACGGACATATTCATTTAAAAGCGCTAAAATGTTTTAAAACGAATCAACAAAGAAAAGAATTGAAAGTGAATACTACTAGTAACGAATACTAGTCGCATTTCTTAGAAAATCTGTGCATGATAATGATCTGTGATGATACGCTTTTTCTTTTTCTTTCCCAAATAGTGACAGACAAGTTTAAATAATAACGGGTGATTTTTTTTTAGCTATTATCTTCTTGGCAACACTGGTTTAACTAGCTCACGCACGTTTCGTGTTTTGTTTCACTGTCAAACATCTTCAGTTTGGTCTATAATTTAACCATGAATCGGCTTACAAACAAATAACGCTTGCAAATCATACATAATTAACCATTACAACCCTTCAGTTAGAATTACGACCTAGCTTCTCACACCACTTATGTTGTCTGCGTTAATTTTATACATAAGTGGCGGGACCTACAGTTTAAAGTCGACTCCGAACGACAGATTTTTGAGAAGCTTTTCATGGCAATTTTTACTCTCAGAGTCTTTGCCAGAAATCTGCTGAGAGGAAGTCGTCGAAGAAATATTTTTGTTTTGATGTCTGACCTAGGATTCGAACCCGGGTCTTTTGTCTAATAAGCCAACACACTACCCACTAGACCACGGCGACTTCATGACGCTTGCAAATCATTGAATTTTATTATCAAAATGCGTGCTCTGTTAAGAAAGTTCATCGCGGGCTTTTTCCCATCCATTTCATAGTCAGTTTAATCGACCCTTTGAAGTAGGTATTCAGTACCCGGAGGTCGAAATTGACCCATTGTACATTGTCCTTAGGGGAGGAAGGAAATATAGGATATAGGAATGTAGGGAAGGGTAGGGAGAATGGGAAACGGAGGAATTACATGAAAAGAAACAGACTCAAAACAAAAGAGGTTGAGAGTGCGACTACACTTATGGAGCCCTAGCACCTCTCAACCAGCCCAAGCTGCTAATGAATCTTGTGGAGAGCCTTGATGTCGGCTTGACACAGAACTCAAGCTCTCAAAGAAGGACCTGCCAAGGGTCCTCAACCTACCAAGGGCTGGGCAGTTGCAGAGGAGATGTTCGACAGTCTCCAAAAAATTGGACTAAGCGGATAGACCATTTGAGGCTTAGTTGCGGTCAACATTTGCATGAAATAATCTTCAAACATTAAATTATATGGAGCGTACTATCGATTCAAATAAAGATTTCATGGATTTTTCTGAATTTAATGTGTTTTTTGAAAAAATTTCCTATAGCCCTTAAAATATCACCCATTAGTTCGTTCGTTCAATTAGTTGTGTTGTATCGTGTTGTGATCTTATTGTCGGAAGTTTTCATCTTAAATTAAATGCACGTATGGACAATAGCAAAAAAAATATCATAATTTTGTTGATCTATTTTCGTTCGTAGCCAGCTATATGCGAATTGTGCAAATTTTTTTCTATTCTACGCTTAATTTAACAGCAACAAATTGAACCTGCCTCACGAAAGTTCAAGGTTGCCACTTAATGCGTAAGATAATCTCTAGTTTTATTGGGTTACTAGAACACATTATTTGATGTGAATGACCTGGATTTTGCGTAAATTACTATCGATGAACAGATATGTTGTGTACTCTTATATAGTATAACAGCCGGTATACGTGCCAAACTAAACATTAGAATTGTTTGTGTACTCTCCTCTCGACAATAGCTTTGTCTCTGTGAGTTAAGGAAACTGTAATTGAAAAATTGTGTTCAGCGATGAAGCTCATTTTTGGCTCAATGGATACGTAAATAAGCAGAATTATCGATTTCGGAGTGAAGATTAGCCAGAAGCATTGGAAAAGCTACCAATGCATCCAGAAAAAGTCACAGTTTAATGTGGTTTATGGGCTGGTGGCATCATTGAACCGTACTTCTTCAAGGATGCTTCGAATCGTAATGTAACTGTGAATGGTGGGGGCTGCCGTGAGATGATATCGAACTTTCTCTTTTGCCCAAAATGCAAGAGCTTGACTTGCATGACATGTGGTTTCAACAAGCCAGTGCCATATGCCACACAGCACGCATAACAATGGACTTATTGAGCGGCGAATTCGGTGAATATTTTATTTCACGTTCGAGACTGTCTTTAGATTATTTTTTTTTTTTTTGGGGGGGGGGGTGCGCTATGTATAGCTTTACTATACAGACAAGCCCGCTTCAATTGACGCATTGTAGGACAACATTGAAGCATTTATTCCTGAGATACCAGCCGAAATGTTAGAAAGAGTATACCAAAATTGGACTAGGTTAAAGGACGTGCACCTGTCGGTCAAGACAAGCACAATACCCGAAGGTCGAAATTCACCCATTGTACATTGTCCTTTGGGGAGGAAGGAAGTAGAGGATATAGGAATGTAAGGAAGGGGAGGGAGAATGGGAAACGGAGGAATTCCATGTAAAGAAGCAGACACAAAACAAAAGAGGTTGAGTGAGCGACTACACTTATGAAGCCGTAGCGCCTCTCAACTAGCCCAAGCTGCTAATGAATCTGTGGAGAGCCTTGATGTCGGCTCTCGACACAGAACTCAAGCTCTCAAGTAAGATCCTGCCAAGGGACCTCAACCTATCAAGGGCTAGGCAGTTGCAGAGGAGATGTTCGACAGTCTCCAAAAAATTGGACTAAGTGGATGGACCATTTGAGGCTTAGTGGCGGTCAACGTTTGCATGAAATAATCTTCAAGCATTAAATTATATGAACCGTACTATCGATTCAAATAAAAATTTCATGGATTTTTCTGAATTCTATGTGTTTTTTTGAAAAAATTTTCTATAGCCCTTAAAATATCACCCATTAGTTCGTTCGTTCAATTAGTTGTGTTGTATTGTGTTGTGATCTTATTGTCGGAAGTTTTCATCTTAAATTAAATGCACGTACAGATGTACGTACAATAGCAAAAAATTATCATAATTTTGTTGATCTATTTTCGTTCGTAGCCAGCTATATGCGAATTGTGCAAATTTTTTTCTATTCTACGCTTAATTTAACAGCAACAAATTGAACCTGCCTCACGAAAGTTCAAGGTTGCCTCAGCTTGCTTAACAGATTTACTTTTTAATGCGTAAGATAATCTCTAGTTTTATTGGGTTACTAGAACACATTTGATGTGAATGACCTGGATTTTGCGTAAATTACTATCGATGAACAGATATGTTGTGTACTCTTATATAGTATAACAGCTGGTGTACGTGCCAAACTAAACATTAGAAGTGTACTCTCCTCTCGACAATAGCTTTGTCTCTGTGAGTTAAGGAAACTGTAATTGAAAGAATAGATTGTTTAAAGGCATATGCTTTTTCGAGAAGGTCGTTTGCAAATGGTTTAAGCGATTTTCATAACAAAATAATTAGGCACAGATATCAACAGATGGTAATCACTAGATGCTACGTTCGACCTACAATATCTATGCATAACACCACATAGTTCAAAACAAGCTCCTGAGCCTCCTGGTCAGTTTCTATTGACATGTGAGACCTGATGGAAAACAGTTTTTTAGACCTAACAAACACAAAATTGTAAAACTAGACCTATGAGTACATATGCGCAAGCTTAATCCTCCAATCTGCCACTTCTACGGCCTCATCACTAAATGGATTGCTCACGAAAGAATATCAGAGGCGTTGGGGTCCTCACCCACTAAATCCCCCTCCCTCGTATTGTGGACTGTTGTGCCCGTTCCGGAACTACGGTGGTATTACTTCGGAGTGGAGTTCTTTTGGCCCTTTGGCCGCCTTCATGCTCACATCCGCATCCGGACTGCGTATTGAAGGTTGAGGAGACTTTTAATTGTCTCCACTATTCCCTCCGTCCAAACTCCCGACTGGAACACGTGTCGTTTGACACGTGAGCTAGTGTCATCTATGGCGGCGTGCCTACTTGCAGCCTCCAGATCTCCCTTCTTCAGTCTCATAATGCGCTCCACGTAATTCGCCACTGAAGCCCAATTCTCCCTGCTCGCAATCATAACCCCGACAATATTAGCGGTCGTTATCGTTCCGATCATCGACGTCAGTGCAGAGAGATATCTCTGCCAGCGTGCATATTCGAAGATAGTGGTCTTGCCCATTCTGTTCAGATATGTCCTAAAATATCCGTGTCCCGATAGTATCTGTGTAACGTAATAATTTACTTCTCCAAATTTCCTACAGATCCATGGCTTTATTTCCGGAATAAGTCTCGCCGTCCACCTTCCTCTATCCTCGTCGTTCTATCGTCGTTGCCATTCTGAAATGGTGCTTTCCCTGAAGTAACCGGTTATGTGATTTCCAGAAGATTTCGCCTACTTCAGTGGTATGAGAAGCTAGGTCGGTCGTACTTCTGACTAAAGAATTGTAATGACGAATTATGTATGTTTGTATGAGGTTAGTAGCTGGTTTCATTACAGGACACAACGAAATTAGATCCCTGACAAGAATCTGAAACAGATCCCAAGTGGATTATTTATTGCAGGGTATGTTGCGATGAGAAGGAGTTGGAAACTATCGAACTTCTCTTCTGCAACTGTGCAGTCCTTTCTTACTAGGGCTTCTTGAAAGGTTCGAACTCTCTATTGAGAGCCGACATTAGGGCTCTCCATAGGTTCATAAATAGGTTGAGCTTGTTCCGAATTGCTAAAGCATCAAGGTTGTATTCGCATTCTGTTGTGTGCTTTTACGGTCCATCACTTTTCCTCTGTGTCTTATATACTCACACTTCCCTCTTTTCAATTTCACTATCTCCTTCGCAAACCTTACTCTCTCTTCTAGGACGAATTAACAATGGGCCATTTTGACCTCTGGATCTCTACTGCTTAATTTTAAGATAACTTTGGTCTTTTTTAAATATCGTTGCTAGATATTAAGTTTTTTATAATTGCTTTGAACCTCTCTTAAATGTTGTTCGCTAATTAAAAAATTCTCATTTCCTTTTTTCAGGTTTACATTGCCGAAACTGCGGAACCAAATCTTCGTGGTCTTCTGATTGGTGCACCATTTGTAGCCTACTCATTGGGCATTCTGATCGTATACGCCTTGGGCTCAGCACTACACTGGCGGGCAGTGGCTTGGTGTGGCAATGTATTGCCAGCATTGGCTGCTTTAGCCATGTTCTTTATACCAGAAACGCCAGCCTGGCTGTTGAGACACAAAAAGTTAGAGAAAGCTTTTAAAGCTTTAACATTCCTAAGAGGCAATGAAATTGTTGCCCAGAAAGAAATGAACGATATGAAGGAGAGATTGGACAAAGAAATGTCAATGGCCAAAACCAATGAGAATATTTTCAAGCTGTGCTGTCAGCGAGTAGCCATTAAACCTCTAGTCATTGTTATTGTGTTTTCTTTGCTGCAAATTGCTTCCGGTACCTTTATAGTGGTATTCTATGCCATCGATATTATAAGTGAATTTGGGGCAGACTTCGATACGAGGGCGGCTGCCATTTGGACGGCAGTTGTAAGAATGCTGTGTACCGTTATGTTCTGTGTAATCTTGTTGTTTGTGAGAAGACGACGCATTCTGATCTTATCCGGCATTGGTTCAGGCATTAGCTGTTTAGTTATTAGCATTTTCTTGTATGTACGTGAAGGTCAAACTAAGAGTAACATGGATGTCATTGTGGCTGGAGTTTGTCTGTTGACCTATATTGCTTTCAATACTTCATTAATGGTTATGCCAGGCATAATGATAGGCGAACTATTTCCGGCAAAAATACGTGGCCGTACAGCTGGTGCTGTATTTGCTGCCATGAATGTGGCCTTGTTTAGTTTTACGAAAGCATTTCCATTAATCAGTTTGACCATTAAGATGAAGGGAGTATTTTTAATATTTGGCGTATCCAGTTTTGTGGTTTCCATATTCATGTGGCTCTTCCAGCCTGAAACGAAAGGCAGAAGTTTGGAACAAATTGAAGATTACTTTAATGAGAACAATTGGCTGTGGTTCAAACGGGACAAGGCTTATAAAATGGTGGCCAACAAAGATACAACAGACAGTAAAGCATAATAGGAAGGCATGAAGTGGCTCAATTTTAAATCTTAAGCTGCGTTTGTACATATAAAACCATTAAAACCTCGCTCACTATATCTATGGAGGGAACCATTCCCATACGTTTTTACCAAAACGCGTTTCATTTTATTACGCCTTACGAAGAAAGCCAAGAATGTGGTGGTTATAGGCCTAATTCATGGATTGCATTCGTTTGCAATAAGCATTTTGAATAATTTTATAAAAACCAGTGCGAAATATTTTGTGATCTTTTAAATTCCAGTAAAATATTTGAATAGATTTTAAAAGAATTAATAAATAACTTAAGGTAATTAAGATTAATTAAGACAGACAGAGTAATTTTAAGTAGAATTTAAGTTTTAAATTTAAATAAAAAATTTATTTAAAAATAATTGTAACGTGTTCTGAGATTGCGGTGAGTTGAATTTTTTACGTCATGCCTCTACCTACCAAAAGGACAATGGCTCGAAAGCATTGCCATTGAACTATATGAGGGACATACGATTTAACGACAGAAGCAAGTTAGTCGTCCTCTCTTTGTCCATACTGGTCCAGAGCAAAGTCTGGACATGTGCTATAGGCTTGGTGTGTATGTGTGTTGTCGTCAAGTGAAGAGAAAACCCGCGTCACGTGTCCGTGTGTGTTGTTGACGGTGTACTTGGTTGATTGTCATGTGTGGCGGCAGGTTGTTCTTCTGTATATGTGTTCCATCTGTTGTAATTTCATAAGGACTTTGAGTAAATGCTGCTAATTAATTAATTGGTCGCACACCCAGGAGGAGTGGGCAACCACGTTTCCATGCAAGCAAGTCTGGTATCGATCACATTAATAGCCTTAGAATAATAATAATGGGTCTGGCAGTAAATGAGGGCAAAACAAAGTATATGTTGTCGACAAGTAGAGATGTGCGGCGTATTGATTCTCAGATTACGGCCGATAACTATATTTTTAATACAGTCAAGGAATTTATTTATCTTGGCTCCGCCGTTACCACCAAAAATGATGTCAGTCTGGAGATTAAACGCAGGATTACTCTTGCCAACAGGTGCTACTATGGTCTCAATAGGCAATTGAGTAGCAGAGACCTCTCTCGTGCGACAAAATTAATACTCTACAAGACGCTCATCTTACCCGTGCTTCTTTATGGCGCAGAGGCATGGACTCTATTAAGAACTGATGCAGCTGCCTTGAGAGTATTCGAGAGAAAAGTCCTACGTAAGATCATCGGTCCTGTGCGAGTTGGCGATGATTTCCGCATCCGATCTAACGGTGAGCTGTATGAGCTCCTTAACGACATAGACGTTGTGCAGCGTATTAATATCCAGCGGCTGCACTGACTCGGCCATATCGTTCGAATGGAGGAGGATGCTCCGGCGAAACGGGTATTTGATGCGGGGATCTGCGGAAGTCGGCGTAGAGAACGACCTTGTATCCGTTGGAAGGACCAAGTCGAGGAAGCCCTGTCATCGATTGGTGTGACCAACTGCAGAGGCGCCTGGAAGGATGTATTGCGGCAGGCCGAAATCCGTTAATCGGGTTGTTATGGCCAATTAAGTAAGTATAATAACGGGACAATCAGTCGAATGGCATTCCCCGTTGTATCTAACATTCATTGACTTTGAGAAGGTATTCGGCTCGATTCACCACGCTGCAATATGGAACGCACTTCGTTGTAAGGGAATACCAAAAAAGCTTATTACATTAATTAAAGCCCTATACGAAAATGCTAAGTGCCGCATCCTACATGAGGACACAATCAGCTGTCCAATAAACCTCTAACTAGATGCACGACAGGGATGCCCACTATCCCTTCTGCTCTTCAATATAGTAATCGACAGCATCATGGAAAATGTCACAGCAACACCAAGAGGCATCACCTGGCAACTAAACGGCCACCTCGAAGATTTAGACTACGCAGACAACATTTGTGTACTCTTACACAGATTCGACAATATGCGATCAAAGCTTAATAACATCGAAACCGAATCAACAACTTGTGGTCTCAAAATAAACTTTACAAAAACGAGAATTAACACAACAAATACACGACAATTCATGCTACAACAACAACTGATCGATCACAGCCTGACCCCCCAGTCTGCCACCTCTATGGCCTCATCGATGAATGGGTCAGGAGGGAATAGCAGAGGCGTTGGGGGAATGGATCGGGTTGTTCTGTTTCTAGACATCTATCGACAGTAAGAGAACAGATTTACTGCTGGGCTTGGTTAAGGCCAGCTTGAGATTGGTTTTATCACGGGGCACTGCGAGATTAGGTCGCTAACGAGTATCTGGAACAGATCCCAGCCGGACTATTGCAGGGTATGTTGCGATGAAAAGGAGTTAGAGACTATCGACCATCTTCTCTGCAACTGCCCAGCTCTTGGTAGGTTGAGGACTCTTGGCAGGGCCTTCTTTGAGCGTTTAAGTTTTGTGTCGAGAGCCGACATCAAGGCTCTCCACAGATTCATTAGCAGCTTGGGCTGGTTGAGAGGTGCTAGGTCTTCATAAGTGTAGTTGCGCTCTCACCCTCTTTTCTGTCTGTTTCTTTCTGTGTAATTCCTCCGTTTCCCATACTCCCTCCCCTTACTTGCATTCCTATATCCTCTATTTCCTTCCTCCCCTAAGGACAATGTACAATGGGACAATTTCGACCTCCGGGTACTGTACTTGTTACGTCCTCTAACCTAACCTAACAACTGATCGAAGACGTCCAATTATTCTGTTACCTAGGCAGCATAATAACAAAAAGCAGGGGCTCTAGAGAGGACGTTGGAAATCCCATTAACAAGGCCAGGCAAGCATACGGGGAATTAAAACACATATGGAAGTCCCCCCATATCTCAAAGCACACCAAAACCAAGATCTTCAACAGCTGGGTAAAATCAGTTGCGCTTTACGGATGCGAGTCCTGGAACGCAAACCAATGCGATATTAATGCCTCACATGCATTCATCAACCGTTGTCTACGCCTCATACTACCATCACAAACGAACGCCTATGGGCCGAATGCGGACAAATGCCAGTTGAAATCCGGAAACAGAAATAGAGGTGGATTGGACATGCCTTGCGAAGACCCCAAGCCGACATCACCAGAAACGTCTGGAATCCACAAGGCAACCTCAGGAAAGGTCACACCTGGCGCCGACAATTAGATGTCCAAGCAGCCAAAGTCCACAGAACGTGTAACGAGCTGAAGATCGTAGCAGCAGATAGACATGAATGGAATGAAATCGTTAAGGCCCTATGCTCCTTGCAGGAACTCTTATATTTATATACACTGAGGAGGAGGATCTCTTTTATCCGTTCTTTGCTTTGCCCTTTATCTGTATTTTTAAATTTATTTGCTTTCCCAACTCACAAACAAACAAATCCCACTGTCGAACATAAAGCTGGCAACTCTATTTTTTTTCTTGATTTTTCCGCTAAAAATTTGCTTTAAAAATCTGAACACGATACCAGGCGAACAGAAATTCCAGGAGGTGACATAAAAATATTTTATAAGTATTCGTGCTACCCTGTTATGTCAAAAAGTTTAATAACGCACGCATATTTTTAGGATTAAGCAAATAAGAACTAAGCACCCTATTACATATTTTTAAAACAGGGTGTTCCTTTTATTCGAAGCTCCTTAAATTATGCTGCATAAATTTTACAAATTTACCATATAAACTACGTGCTCTAAGCGATATTGAAACATAGACATACTTTTAGGCGTCCAGCAATAATTTTTAACACCCAGTTGTTGCAAACATAATTAAAAGAGTGTATTCTGTTATTATACTTGATTTTTAAAATCCCTAATATTATGCCAGAGAAATTTTTCATTTTCATCTAATTGTTAAACTAGGATCAAAAATCAGTACCAGCAAAGTAAATGGACTGACTTAAACAACATAAACCCTGACAATGGACTATTGTGACGTCATTGGACTTATGCAAAGCGCTTAACACAGTCAACTATGTTATTTTGGTAGATGGATTTTGAACACCATCCTGCCCAACGATGTCAAATGCTGCTTGGCCAATTACCTTTGCGGTGGGCAGACGATTGCTAATTTGGTACTGCCGTTTGTCCTTTCCTATGTTAGCATTTGCCTTTCGCGAGTACCAAACCATAGCCATCATTATTGATAGTGATGCAGTTAAAAAATTCCGGTACTGATCTCTTTCTTTCAGATGTTTAGGCAATGCCAATGGAGCCAGAGCAGTTTTCTAATGACTTTAGAATTACCAACACGTAGTTCCAATGTTTGTAATCCTGTCAGACATCTACAACAAAATATTTTTTGAACAGACAACAAAAATCAATTAATAAAAACGATAACTTACCCGGTCCCAGTATCCTTGTTATCAAATATTTATGAATCCTTAGCTTTAACTAACTTTGCTAAGTATTCTACCGCAATATAGGATCACCAGTAGCCATCCAGATCCAATCCAGTATCCAGAAACACGAACTTGACACCTTTGGACGAATAGTTACCCGTTGCTTTAACCGCTCATATTCGGTTACTTTGGAAACAAGTCGTACTGCACTAGTAAATAAATGCAACCCTGCCTGTGTATGTGAATAACAACAGCTGACTTTAGTTTACGTTTGAGAGAACCGGAGAAAACATTGAAGTAAAGGAAGTTATTTTAGCGAATAATTTATTAATTTTAAAAACTTGTACTAAATAAATGCCAATAAAATGCAACGAGGGAAAATTGCTTTCGGAAAAATAAATTTAAATCTGAATAAAGCACATGAAAAGCCAGCATCGGAAAATGAAGAGACTGAATCGGCCACAACCTCTACAGGAGGCTTTAAGAAAATTGATAAACACCAGATGCAGAAACAAATCGAGGAAGTGGCCGAGGACTTGGAAGCACAAAAACTTAAAGAAGTAATGGGTTTAACAGGGTTTGGACGTAAGGCGGCTAAAGTGTTCGATATCAATGTGAGTGAAGCTTTGACACACACACATACGGAAATAATCGATTTTTAATTGTTTTTTTCCCCTTTCCTTTTCCTTCTAAAGGAACAAATAGCAAAGGCCAAGGAAGTAGCACCCGTAAGGGTTGAACCAGTTGAACAAGGAAATGAAGAAAGTGATGAAGAAGATGTAATAGGCCCAACACCCAGTTTAAGTGAAGACAACATTAATACAGAAAATAATGCCAAGAAAAAATCTCAAAAGCATGCTAACAAGAATGACGATAGCGATGATGACGAGGATGAAGATGATGACGAAGAAGACGATGTTAATTTGGAGAAAAGAATACCCGATACCCATGAAGTGCAAATGCAGCACGGTTCAAAAGCTATTATAGCTTTAGCAGCTGATCCAGCTGGTGCCCGTTTAGTTTCAGGTTCAGTCGACTATGAAGTAAGCTTTTGGGATTTTGCCGGCATGGATTCATCTATGCGCAGTTTCCGTACCATACAACCCTGTGAAAATTATCCCATTAGGGCTTTACATTATTCCATAACAGGCGATATGATTTTGGTTATATCGGGTAACTCGCAAGCAAAAATTTTAGATCGTGATGGTTTTGAAAAAATGGAGTGTGTTAAGGGTGATCCCTATTTAAGTGATATGTCTCGTACTAAGGGACATGTAGCGCAGTTGACTTCCGGTTGTTGGCATCCGTTTACTAAGGAAGAATTTCTAACAGCCGCTTTGGATGGCACTTTACGCATTTGGCGAGGCATTAAGAATAAGGAACAGCATACTGTTATTAAAACAAGGGCCCAAGGTGGTCTTAGGAACAAATGCCAACTCTTGTAATTACAATAGAGATGCCACATTAATAGCTGCTGGTTGTGTAGATGGTTCCATACAAACCTGGGATACCCGTAAGATGTTTGTTCATACCACCCACTGTGTCAGGGATGCCCATCAAAAGGGATCGGAAATCACTTCAGTACAATTTTCCTATAGGGGTCAACAGTTAGCAACACGTTCAAACTGATGAAACCATGAAACTCTGGGATTTACGTAACTTTAGAAAGCCCATACATACCTGGACGGAACTTTTTTCACGTTATGACACCACAGACTGTTGTTTTAGTCCAGATGATCGTCTTTTGGTAACGGGAGAATCCCTACCTAAAGGCCAAACTCATGCAAATCTTTATTTTTATAATGCCCAAACATTTGAAGAAGTCAAGAGAATTCCTGTAACAGATTCACACATCGTGAAAACCGTATGGCATCCGAAACTTAATCAGTTGTTTGTGGGCTGTGGCAATGGTGTCATCAAATGTTATTATGATGAGCAGCGTAGTTTAAGAGGTGCCAAATTATGTGTGGTTAAGACTTATCGCAAGAAAAAGCATACCGAAGTTGTGGGTGTATCACAGATTATTACACCCCATGCTTTGCCTATGTTCCGGCAGGAGAAGTCACGTTCTTCACGCAAGAAATTGGAAAAAGAGCGATTGGATCCTGTCAAATCACGTCGACCAGATTTACCGATTACCAGCGGCCAGGGTGGTAGAGTCGCAAGTTCTGGTGGCACGCTCAGCTCGTATGTTATACGTAATTTAGGTTTAAGCAAACGTGTAGATGATGATCAGGATCCGAGAGAGGCCATTTTGAAGTATGCTAAAGAAGCTGCTGAAAATCCATACTGGATATCACCCGCCTATAAACAAACACAACCACAGGCAGTGTTTTCAGTACCGTTGGAAAACAACGAAGACGGTGAACCCGATAATAAGAAGGCGAAAAAGGAGTAAATGGAGATTATAGCGATAAAAATATTGTGTGTAATGTAAGGAAGTTATTGGAGAGGATAATTGTAATTTAATGGCAATGTTTAATGATGAGAATGTGATTTGAAATAAAAACAAGAACGAAAGATATTGAAAAGACGTAATCATCCATAATTTCTTTTAATTATACGAAATTTTGAAGTGTAACTTTACTACTAGTTTTTATAAAGGCATTGCAGGTTTATTTAGGACACCATTTTTGAATACGTTCAAAATTCCACGTATAAAGATTCTAAGTATAATCATGGGCATCCAAAAAATGATATAAGAATCAAATGTAAAATACTCTAATTTTTGTGATAGCCGTGGTCTAGTAGGTAGTGTGTTGGCTTATTAGACGTAAAAGCCAGGGTTCGAGTCCCAGGCCAGACATCAAAACAAAACACAAAAAGGATTTTTTCGGCGATTTCCTCTCAGCAGATTTCTGCCAAAACTCTGGCGTTAGGAGTCGACTTTAAACTGTAGGTCCCGCTACTCATGTATAAAATTAACATACACAACATAAGTGGTGTGAGAAACTAGGTCAATAATCCTGACTGATGGGTTCTAATGACCAATTATATATAAAATACTCTAATAAATAAATATTCAACCAACTACCGTTTTTATAAACTAGTTACCTTATAGATCTCTTAAGAAACATAAGTCCTTTACTTTTCATTCCATGTAAAAAACGTGCAAGTCCACTGACATTTATTTATTCCTTAAAATACTAGAGTTGACGTACTGTTACGATTTAGTGTCTTGTGTTACTAAAGCATCTTGCAGGCGATAACAATCGCTGGCAATTTTCCATTTATCATCTTGAGCTGTTATAATAAATGTCTGTTGAAAGGGTTTCATCGGCTGATCGGTATATTTAACTGTGCCGCCAGCCTGTATCAGATAAGTCAATTGGCCAGCTACTGCCTCATCAACAATAGGTTGAGCGTCCAGTGTTGAAATTGTATGTTCCGAAGTTGGCAATTCAATAAAATATTTTTGTATGTTATCTTTACCAGAAGCCCCATTGCCATTCCAAACAAATAGGCCATTATCCAAATATAAGCGATTCATTTGCTAGAAATAAAAGAGGACAATTTGAAGGACTTTCCCATGGAATATTATTTGATAGAGATAACTTACATGCCTTCTTTTGTCGAAGGATTGATAATATAATTTAGTAAAATCTTCGGCAGTGCGGCTGCAGGCTTCCACTTTTCCTTTTAATTCCTTTAACACATGAGATGAATTTTACTTATTTATTATAAATGTTGTTGATTTACTTACATTATCCATTTTTTTTTTTATTTATAAATTTCTATTTATTATTTTAAAAAGATTTCCTTATTTTGTGTAATTGTTCTAGATTCAATAAAATTTTTTCAGCATGTTTTGTTTTTTGTTGAATGGTATTGCCAACTTGAAATTTTAAAAATGTAAACAAAAGCCGGTTAATGAATTTCTTTCAATGTCTGGCATACCATACTTTCTGCACATGTTTAAAACGGGATTTTAAAATCATATGGGAAAACAATAAATTGTTCATCTTATCTTCACCACTTTTTTCCATGTATTGGAAATTACATCAAATACACCATACGCCAGTCAAAATTTCATAAAATTTCTGATTAAAGGTTTTAGTATAAGAGTGATCCATAGTTAGTTAAACCGATTACAATTACGGAGAAAATTCCTTTAAATTAGTTCCCAGATTTCATTGTGATTAATTTTACTTTTCATATGGCATCCTTGTATTTACAGCAATGTTTTTCTAACTGTGTGTGTTGGTTGTGTTTGACAGTTGGTGAGAATAGGAAAATATTTTTTGCATCATTCTCTTTTCACGCGCGCACCAACAGCTTTGTTTTCCAATTCTTTTATTTTTTGAATAAAACTCGTGCGAATACAAAACGTAGAAAAATTATTTTAATTTCACAATACTGCAACGATGGCCGATACTCTGGAGTATGATATTTCAGCTGAAGTCAGGGGAGTTATGGTAAGTTAAAGGAAAACAATCAAAGTGTGGCCATTTTCTTCAAGAATATGATTTTTGCCTTTAAAGACTCCCGGCAGACTAAAGATGAGCGATCAGCATATTGTGTTCAAGAACAGTAAAACCGGTAAAGTGGAACAAATAGCTGCGGATGATATTGATTTAATTAATTCCCAGAAATTCGTTGGCAGTTGGGGTTTAAGGATATTTACCAAGAATGGTAATTTGCATCGTTTTGTAGGCTTCAAAGATACGGAAAACGAAAAGCTGGCCAAGTTTATTAAGAAAGCCTACAATCAGGATATGGTAGAAAAGGAAATGTGTGTTAAAGGCTGGAATTGGGGTACAGCACGCTTTCAAGGTTCCGTCTTAAGTTTCGACAAGGACACTAAAACTATTTTTGAAATTCCTTTGTCGCATGTTTCGCAATGCATGACGGGTAAAAATGAAGTTACTTTGGAGTTTCATCAAAACGATGATGCTCCAGTGGGTCTAATGGAAATGCGTTTCCATATACCTACTGTAGAATCCGCAGAGGATGATCCTGTGGAGACATTCCAAACAAATGTCATGAATAAGGCTTCAGTTATATCCGCCTCCGGTGATGCCATTGCCATATTCCGTGAAATCCATTGCCTTACACCAAGAGGTCGTTATGACATTAAAGTGTTCTCCACATTCTTCCAATTGCACGGTAAAACATTTGATTATAAAATACCTATGGATTCGGTATTGCGTTTATTCCTTTTGCCGCACAAGGATAACAGGCAGATGTTTTTCGTTTTATCTTTGGATCCTCCCATTAAACAGGGTCAGACACGTTATCATTATTTGGTATTGCTATTCAGTCCAGAGGAAGAAACCTCCATAGAATTACCATTCACCGAAGAAGAATTGAAAGAGAAATATGAGGGTAAATTGGAAAAGGAAATTTCGGGACCCCTTTACGAAGTAATGGGTAAAGTTATGAAAGTCTTAATCGGACGTAAAATTACAGGACCGGGTAATTTTATTGGGTAAGTTAAAATGACTTGTAAAGAAATTAATTTTTTTTATTTAATACCTGAACATCTTCCATTGAAGGCATTCTGGTACTGCTGCCGTGGGTTGTTCTTTCAAAGCGGCTGCTGGTTATCTTTACCCCTTGGAACGTGGTTTCATTTATATACATAAGCCCCCAATACATATACGTTTTGAGGAAATCGCTTCGGTTAATTTTGCCCGTAGTGGTGGTTCAACACGTAGTTTCGATTTTGAAGTCACACTTAAGAATGGCACCATTCATATATTCTCCTCCATTGAAAAGGAAGAGTATTCGAAATTGTTTGATTTCATTACCCAAAAGAAACTGCATGTTAGCAACACGGGCAAAGAGAATAAAGGTGGCTACAAAGATGTTGATTTCGGTGATTCGGATAATGAAAATGAACCCGATGCCTATTTGGCACGTGTTAAGGCTGAGGCTCGTGAAAAAGATTCTGATGATGAAGAAGGTTCCGAAGAGGAGTCCACTGATGAAGACTTTAATCCAACCGGTGATGTTTCTGATGTGGCTGAGGAATATGATTCAAATGCTCAAAGCGATTCCGAAGATTCTGATGCTAGTGGTAAAGCAAGTGGTGGCGCCGATGATTCGGATGGCGAGAAAAAAGCCAAAAAGCATAAGAAAGAAAAGAAAGAGAAAAAGGAAAGATCCGAAAAGAAACCAAAATCGGTAAGTAGAATAAGTGGATTTATTTTCTGATTATTGTTTAAAATTATTCTCCTTTTCTTTTGAACAGAAAAAGTCCAGCAAGAAGGATTCTAATAAACCGAAACGTGCCACTACCGCCTTTATGTTATGGCTTAATGACACACGCGAACAGATTAAGAAAGAGAATCCTGGTATAAAAATTACGGAAATTGCCAAAAAGGGAGGAGAAATGTGGAGAGAACTAAAGGACAAATCGAAATGGGAAGAGAAAGCGGCTAAAGATAAGCAGAGATATTTAGATGAAATGAAAGATTATAAACCGGCGGCAGATGATAGTGATGACGATGAGAAAGACACTGGCAAGAGTAAAACATCACCTACCAAGAAACGCAAAAAGGAATCGCCTACTAAGAAAGCGGTCAATACATCCGGATCGTTTAAATCAAAAGAATACATTTCAGAGGATGACTCTTCATCATCAGAAGATAATAAAAAGAAAAAGGATAAAGCCGATAATGACGATTCAGAACCTGAAAAGAAGAAAAGCAAAGTAAGTGTTCAATGTACATTGTTTAAAGGATTTCTTTTTTATTAAAAATTTCTCGTTTTTGTTTCTAAAGGCTGATAAAAGTAAATCTAAAGAAGACAAATCCAAATCCAGCAAGGATAAGAAAGCGGCCAGTGAAGATGAAGAGGCGGATGATGATGAAGATGAGGCAACGCCTTCTGAAGATGAAGAGTCTGAGGAAGAAGGCAGTGATTAAATATCTTTTCTTACGAATCAATCAAACAATACTTGGCTATTATTTTCGTTTCTCTTCTCTCTCTCTCTCTCTATCCTTTTTACATTCACTTGTCGTCTTTAGTGTTATTTTAATAGATTCTTTATGTTATATTTTAGTTGTTTAAGTCTATATTTTGCTTTTCTTGATGAAAATTATAGATTCCCATAAACTACAGCTTTTAAGCATGTTATAATTCGTATATCAGGTTTTGTAAACTGAAATAAAAATTTTTTACATTAAATTTAACAGAAAAATTTTTTCTTTTATAATTCTGTTTAATATACTTACTTGCGTTAGGATAACAAATGTGCTTTGCACTTAAATGTGAATTGAAGCGTTCCTTTAATAGGCTAGAAAGGTCTTTGTGCTACAATTTCTCTAGTTTCCCAAATAAAATTAAAATTTTAGGTGGATTTTTATCCTTCGTTGTATTAGAAGTATAAGCAACAATGTTAATTCGATTCCATTTAGTAAGAATAATAAGCTGAGGGTTCGCTTTCTTACAGGACTTCTAACGAGACTCTATGCCATTGGCAGTTTCTATGAGAAGCTCCTACTGCCCTACCAGGATAACGGCAGATGTTGCTCCGATATGGAAGAAATGGAACCTTTACAACACCTTTTATGTAAAGAGCCCTGCCCTCCAAAACAGAAATCATCGTCGTTTTTGAGGTGATAGAACATTCAAAGACCTGGGTATGGTGGCGAACTTGCCATTAAGGGAACTGGTCGGTTTCACCCGAATCTCCGGGTGGTCTAATTGATTAGGATAAGGGGGCTTACCTCACTCTCCGTAACATAATGGGCCACCGAGTAAACTTGCCTGTGAATGGGGAGCTACCCATTAACCCAGCCTAAGCTGAGACTTCCGTAAGTAATACTCGTTTGTCTGACAACTGTTAACTCCTCCAATAACTTGAAATGTCAGCACGTTTGGCTGGAACACTAAGGCTAAATGGTCTACCTGCACTAGCCTTAAAGCAAAGATTTTCAATCTATGCCCTGACTTTACAAAGGTTTTGCTCTGGTATGCTTAGGTTAGGTTAGGTCGTAGTGGTAGCTCTGATATCACAAAGCTCACTTGAGCACGCATGGCGGCCCGTTGTGATGCCACAGGTGAAACGCAGTCCCTGTACTAACCAAGTTCTGCCAAATCAGGGAAAGGAAGAAGTTGATCAGCGCAAGGGCTGTACTGGTATGCTTAAGAATTTCACAATGATCTATAGCCAGCCTAAGCTCCTTGCAACTTACACTTCCTTTATTATACAAAAAAACCATCGAGTAACTCGATGCAAAAAAACAAAAACAAATACAAAGCACTGCCCACGGTATATTTATAGACGGTAGCCGTAACTGAACAGCTGATGAGGTTTAAAATGTCAAAATGTTGTTGTTTTTTTAGTGTTTGTTGTAGCCATTTTTATAAATTTTTTAAAATTTTTCTTTCTATTGTTATTCGTCAGTCAGTGATTAATACACTTGGTCAGCTGTTTTTGACAGTAGGCATACTCTTTACAAAAACAAAATCCCTGTTGTTTTTGCATTGTTGTATTTGTTGTACAGACGCTCCTACCTCTTATATAAATATGCCTTGGCACTGCCATTTACAGGTGAGGATGAAATTTTTTTACTTTTTCGAACTGTCAGTTGACAATTTGACAGATGGCAAGAATAGAAACAAACTTTATTTTCCTTCAGTCTTTTTTTCGCGCGCGGATTGAAAGCTTTGTATTCCAAATTTTTTTTTTTTAATAAAACTCGTGCAAATAAAAAAGTTTAATCAAGTGGGATATAAAATAAAAATACTAGGACTCAATTGTGTACCTGCAGTAATCTTGAAGCGAAGTTTTTAATTCTCGCCTTGAATTTCCAAAGGTTTCGAATTTCGCAGCATAATGCCTAATCTCCTTGCAACTGCAACCACCTTTATTGTGCCGGAAGAAAATTTACAATTTATGGCCATTCACAGGTAAGAATAAAATGGATTGGGCGCAGTCCACTTTTAATTAATTGATTGAGTGCCATGTTATTTAAGTTCCTCTGTTCTATTGATACGAAATGGGCTCTAATGAAATAAGGCAACTGCTTGTCGACAATCGTAGTCCTTGCCCTTCTTATAAAGCGATGTATTGATCAGTCTATTAAGGCAAGGTGTTGTGTACAGCAGTCGCCATAGTCTAATCGGTAGTGTGTTGGCTTAATAGACATGACGGCCACCGTTCACACCCCAGCTAGGACATTCAAACGAAACGAAATAATTCTGAGCAATTTAATAGATTATTTTACCAAAGCACTTAAGGTACTACCCAAGTAGGCAGATGACCCCATGGGGCAGTCAAAACACGATCACTAACATCACATATCGTTCCCACTACAATCGGATCTACACTCCGGAATGTTCCGTTTACTCATCGGTCAAGGATTGTTAGCTCAGCGAAAGTTGTTTCAACCTGAAGTTTTTTTTCTCAAGGGAGACACTTCCGGAGACAGCAGTAGAGCTGTTACAACAACAACAACGGGATAATAAATTAACAAATGTAATAAAGAACATTCGGTTTCAACATGTGTTTACTCGGTCAAATGGGGTCTGGCACGGTAACTCTGAGCAATGCAGAATAAATCACCCAAGGCAGGCAAACAAGTTTTGGCTTATTAGTTATGAGGCCTCGTTTCAAGTCCCATAATATTTCTTTGACGACTGTCTCTCAGAGAGGTAAATAAAATTCGCCAGGAAAAGTTTCTCAAAAACTCTGTCATTTGGAGTCGACTTCAAACTGCCCATGGCGCCACTTATGTATAAAATTAATGTCCATAAGTGGTGGGAGAAGCTAGGTCGTAATACAGACTAAAGTGTCAATTACGAATGTATGTACGTATGTATGTATGCATATACTTATGTATGTATGTATGTACTTATGTATGTTTGTACGTATCAGAGATCAGCAATGAACCGTTTTATCGCTACTCATAAGTACTCATGCAATTTTAAGTACGAGTGAATCAACAGAATTGAAATTCAACTACTCTGATTCATTCGTACTCGCTACAACATTAATATGTAAGTATAAGTAGCAATGAGTATGAGAAGAATGTTAACTTTAAACTCATAGTACTCGAAATATGTTTGATTCGTACGCTTACTCATTCTGATTCATAAATTAAGAAAAATACTTATAATACTTATAAGTGATTCGAATCATTCATTAAAATTTACAGCCTTTGTTATTGTTTCATATACAAACAAAGAAGAAAGGAAAGACAGACAACAAGCAAAGCATACACACAACCTTCTTGTGAGTATTGCAGTGCTCGTACGCGAATTATACTTATTTTATGCATCGTATAAATATTAAGTAGAGACGATTCGAAGTCAATAACATCATGCGTATTGTGAATATGACGAGTACTTCCAACTTTGAGTGTGAGTAGTACGAGTATGATAATAAAATAAGTATGAACGCGTATAAGTAGCTGAAATTATAAGTATGACTCGAATCTACATCTACTCATTGTTTTGAATACTTATTGCTGATCTCTGGTATGTATGTATGTATGTTTGTATGGAATGCTACAGCAATTAGGGAATGCCTAAATGAATTTTATACTTTCGCTTGGAAAAAAGTATTGTAATATCTACATACTGCCTATGTATGTAACGGGTGATTTTTTAGGTATTATCTTTTTGGCTGATTTAAACAGCTCATGCACGTTTCATGTTTTGTTTCACTGTCAAACATCTTCAGTTTGGTCGATAATTTAATCATGAATCGTCTTGCAAACGAACAACGCTTGCAAATCATTGAATTTTATTATCAAAATGCGTGCTCTGTTAAGAAAGTTCATCAAGCGCTTCTTCCATTTTATGGTCAGTTTAATCGACCCTTTGAAGTGGGTATTCGGGCTATTGTGACTAAATTTCGCAACAAATTTACATTGTTGGACATAAAACCACCACCAACACGCTTACGTAGAGTGCGAACTGAAGAAAATATCGCAACTGTATCAGCCAGTGTTAATGATGACCGACCATCAATTATCGAATCGTCGCCGTTCGCAGCAATTGGGCCTCTGTTACTCAACAACGTGGAAAATTTTACGGAAGGATTTAGGTGTAAAGCCTTGCATGACATGGGGTTTCAACAAGACGATGCCACATGCCACATGGCACGCATAACAATGGACTTATTGAGAGGCGAGTTTGGTGAACATTTTATTTCACGTTCGGGATCGGTCAATTGGCCGCGTAAATCGTGCGATTTAACGCCTTTAGACTATTTTTTGCAGGGCTATGTTAACGCTTATGTCTATACAGAAAAGCCAGCTTCAATTAACTCATTGGAAGACAACATTGAAGCATTTATTCATGCGATACCGGCCAAAATGTTGGAAAGATTATGCCCAAAATGGGACTAAGCTGATGCATCATTTAAGGCGCAGTTGCGGTCAACATTTCCATGATATAATCTTCAAACATTAAATTATATGGACCGTACTATCGATTCAAATAAAGATTTTATGCATTTTTCAGAATTTTATGTGTTTTTCCTATAGCTCTTAAAAAAATAACCCTTTATAACGTACATATGCAGTTTATTTTCCTAAGTTCAACTGATCTCACTATATGGCCAGGAGCCGTCTGTTCTGGAGAGTTCGGTAAATATGTTAAGACAACTTTCTTAAAGATGAATTATTTTGTAATAAAAATCCTTTCCTTATTAATATTTAAAGCCTTCAATAAGTCTTGCTACTGCATTTTTTTCAATATTTATCTTCATTTGCTTCAGTCATCTTGTATATTTGTCACTGTATTCCATTGCATTGTGTTTTCATATGCATTATTAATTAATTGCCGTTTATTTTGTAATTTTTTAATCAAATTTATTACAATCCGACTAAACATTTTTAATCTTTCTTATTTAAATCTTTTAAAAACAATTTATTTTTTATTGTGTTTTAAAATTTTTTGATTTATATTTTCAAAACAAAATTTTTCTTAAACGACATTCTGATTTAAGCTGAGGTCACTACCATTAAGGGAACAACATTTTTATAAGCAGGAGTAAAGAGATAAAAATATTTACTAAATCTTCAATGTAAATTTAATTAAAGGAAATTAAATTATAGCAGTTTCTCCAATTTTCTTACGTTCTACGAAGATCGAATGGGGATCTCTTCTGTCCGTTGAAGTGTAGCCTTTATAGTGTGGGTGGCACTCAAGCTTCTGCCGATATGTACCATTTTGTCAGCTTTCGTCGCCTCAAAGCTGGAGATAACGAAACCAATAACTGCATTGTTAATTTTAAGTGCGTTGATCCTTAAAAGGGTTTCTAAAGTGGAGGATTCACTGTAAATTTCAATGGTTGTGCTGGTTAGGAAAATTCATCGACCAATTTCTTCATCTGCCTTAAGAATTTGTAGTCAATATGAGTCCAATATTTGCTAGATAAAACTATCTAGTAATTTTCCTACTAATTTTAGTTGGCCTTACACCCACTACGCAAGTACCACTAGGTTAGGTTAGGTTAGGATAGAGGACGTGTAAATGTCAATCAAGACAAGTACAGTACCCGGAGGTTGAATTGATCCATTGCACAACGTTTTAAAGGATTGTAGGATAATAGAGGCCCTGCCAAGGGTCCTCAATCTCAATCTACCAAGGGCTGGACAGCTACAGAGAATATGTTCGATAGTCTCCAACTCCTCCGCATCGCAACATGCCCAGGGATGCATGCCGGCTGGAATCTGTTCCAAATCACCGTCAGCGACATAATCTCGCAGTGCTACGTAATAAAACCGACAAACAATCTTAAGCTGGTCTTATCCATAGTACAATCGATGAACCTAAGCTTCCCGACACCATTTGCCGCCATACATCCCCAGACCATGACTGAACCACCTCCATGTTTCACAGTGCAATTAACATTTTGTGGCAATAACGCTGCATTTGGCTTTCGCCAAACTTTTGTTCGACCATCACCTCCAAAAACTATAAATTTACATTCATCTGTAAATATTACCCTCTCCCAAAATGTAGGATCATTTACATGAGCATTTTCGTACTTTTGGGCATATTCTAGGTGCTTCTGGATATTCACAGATCTAAGTAAAGGTTTTTTTTCTGGCAACTCTGCTATTGTACCCATTCCTCTTGATACATCGGCGAACAGTCTGGTCAGAAACGGTAATTTCTAGATCTGTTCTTATTTTCCGATTTAATTCGACGGCACTTAACTTAGGATTTCCTTGAATAGAACGAATAATAGACCGCTCTGTTCGTTTGTCGAGAATGCGGGGGCGCCCACTACGAGCTTTGCTTTCATAATTTCCATTTTTTTTGGAATTTTTATTATTGTTTGGACTGTGCTTTTACTTAAATTTAATAAATTTCCAATTTCATTAAGAGATTTTCCATCATTTCTCAATTTGATGACGGTTTTTCGAATTGGTTCAGAAATTTCTTTGCCTTTGCCCATTTTCTTCCACTAAAAACACTTTTTGTTTTTATTTTGCAAGTGTGATCACTTTTAGTAAAAGTAAAACCTCTGCTACTGATTTTAAACAAAGCATCAGAAAAATCTTAGCGGTAATTTTAACGGTACAACATTTTTTTTTGCAGGGTATGTAAACTTATGTAACTTTAGAAGAATACCGATTACTGCTGTTTGTTGTTATTTATTTTCAAGAAAATAGAAAAATTGTGAACGTATGTAAACTTTTGTAAGTCTGTGTATTTTGTAATAAAAATCTGACTGATCTGATGCATTTCCTTTCCTTATTATTATTTAAAGCTTTCAATAAGTGTTGCTACTGTATTTTTTACAATATTTATCTTCATTTGCTTCAGTCATCTTGAATATATGCCACTGTATTATTGTATTTCATTGTATTGTGGTGTGTTTTTCATATGCATTATTAATTAATTGCTATTCATTTTGTAATTTTTAATCAAATTTATTACAATCCGACTAAACATTTTTAATCTTTCTTATTTAAATCTTTTAAAAACAATTTATTTTTTATTTTGCTTTAAAATTTTTTGATTTATATTTTCAAAACAAAATGTTCCTAAACGACATTCTGGTTTAAGGTGAGGTCACTACCATTAAGGGAACAACATTTTTATAAGCAGGAGCAAATATTTACTGAATCTTCAATGTAAATTCAACCAAAGGAAATGAAATTATAGCAGTTTCTCCAATTTTCTTATGTTCTTCTAAGATCGAATTGAGATCTCTTCTGTCCGTTGAAGTGGGACCTTTATAGTGTGTTATGCTGTAGGTTAGTGGCTTTGGATGGCACTCAAGCTTCTGCCGGTATGTATAATTTTGTCCGCATTTGACGTCTCAAAGCTGGAGATAACGAAACCATTAACTGCACTGTTAATTTTAAGTGCGCAGTTCCTTAAAGGGGTTCCTAAAGTGGAGGATTCACTATAAAGTTCAACGGTTGTTTTGGTTAGGAAAATTCATCGACCAATTTCTTGATTTATCTTAAGAATTCTTATTGCGGTATCATGAGGATAATATCTGTATTGTATATCCAATATTTGCTAGATAAAACTATCTAGTCGCCTAGAGACCTCTACTAATATTAGTTAACCTTACGCCCACTACGCTGTACCACTAGGTTAGGTTAGGTTAGGTTAGAGAACGTGTACCTCTCAATCAAGACAAGTACAGTACTCGGAGGTTGAATTGATCCATTGTACAACGTTTTAAAGGAGGGAAGGATAATAGAGGGGATAGGATTAAAGGATAGGATGAAGTCGCCGTGGTCTAGTGGGTAGTGTGTTGGCTTATTAGACAAAAGGCCCAGGATCGAATCCCAGGTCAGACATCAAAAACGAAAAAATATTTCTTCGGCGACTTTCTCTCAGCAGATTTCTGGCAAAGATTCTGAGAGTAAAAATTGCAATGAAAAGCTTCTCAAAAATCTGTCGTTCGGAGTCGACTTTAAACTGTAGGTCCCGCCACTCATGTATAAAATTAACGCACACAACATAAGTGGTGTGAGAAGCTAGGTCGTAATCCTGACTGAAGGATTGAAATGGCCAATTATGTATAGGAGGGTATGTAGGAAAGGGGGGAGTGGGTAGCGGAGGTACCACACAGACCAGACACAACAAAAGGGTGGGAGATTTCGATTACACCGTTTAAGTCCTAGCACCTCTCAACTAGCCTTAATAACTAATGAATCTGTCGAGAGACTTGATGTCGGCTCCCAAAGAAGGCCCTGCCAAGGGCCCTTAATCTCAATCTACAAAGCTGAACAGTTACAGAAGAGATGTTCGATAGTCTCCAAACTCCCCTGATCGTAATATGCCCTGCAATAGTCCGGCTGGAATCTATTCTAAATGAATCTGTGGAGAGCCTTGATGTCGGCTCTCGACACTGATTTCAAGTTCTCAAATAAGGCCCTGCCAAGGCTTCTCAATCTACCAAGGGCTGTGAACAGAGGAGATGTTCGATAGTCTCCAACTCCCCCTGATCGTACCATGCCCTGCAATAGTCCGGCTGGGATCTGTTCCAAATGAATCTGTGGAGAGCCTTGATGTCGGCTCTCGACACTGAATTCAAGCTCCCAAAGAAGGCCCTGCCAAGGGTCCTCAATCTCAATCTACCAAGGGCTGGACAGTTACAGAGAAGATGTTCGATAGTCTCCAACTCCTCCGCATCGCAACATGCCCAGGGATGCATGCCGGCTGGAATCTGTTCCAAATCACCGTCAGCGACATAATCTCGCAGTGCTACGTGATAAAACCCGACAAACAATCTTAAGCTGGCCTTATCCAAGCCTAGTAGGCAACCTGTTCTCTTACTGTCTACAGCAGGCCATAGGCACCTAGAAACAAAACAACCCGATCCGTTCCCCCAACGCCTCTATTCTTTCTCCATGGTCATCCATCCATTGATGAGGCCATAGAGTTGGCAGACTGGGGGGTCAGGACCAGAGATCAGCAATGAGTAGATTCAAGTTATACTTCTGATACTTATACGCATTCATTCTTATTTTATTATGATACTCATGCTACTCATACTCAAAGGTGGAAGTACTCGTTGTATTCATACCTAACAATATGCATCATGTTATTGACTTCGACTCATCTCTTATTAACATTTACACGAATCACAAAATAAGTATGATTCCTGTACGAGCAGCGCAATACTCACAAGAAGATTGTGTGTATGCTTTGCTTGTTGTCTTTGTTTTTCCTTTCTTTTTTGTTTGTATATGCAATAACAACAAAGGCTATAAATTTTAATGAGTGATTCGAATCACTCGAATCACTTATAAGAATTATAAGTATTTTTCTAAATTTATGAATCAGAATGAATAGGCGTATGAATCAAACATATTTCGAATGTTATGAGTTTGATGTCAACGTTATACTCATACTCATTGCGACGTATACTTATAAATCAATGTTGTACGCGAGTTCGAATGAATCAAAGTGGTTGAATTTCAATTCTGTTGATTCACTCATACTTAAAATTGCAGGGTTCGAGTCCCAAGCCAGACATCAAAATAAAATACAAAAAAAAGTATTTTTTCGGCGATTTTCACTCAGCAGATTTCTGGCAAAAACTCTGAGCGTAAATAAAATAAAATAATAGCATGAGTGTTTATGAGTAGCGGAAAAACGATTCATTGCTGATCTTTGCTCAGGACCAACTATTAAATCGCCCCCTGAAAGTATCACTCATTTCGGTGCAAACAGATTTTTATGTCCGCCGTATTAGTTTCATGTTAAACTTGCTAATCATATGCAGGTTATCTATCTCTGATACGTACATCCATACGTACATGCAGTCATAATGGGCCATTATAACCCTTTAGTCAGGATTATAACCTAGCTTCTCACACCACTTATGTTATGTGCATTAATTTTATACATAAGTGTCGCCATCGGCAGTTTGAAGTCGACTCCAAATGACATATTTTTTGAGAAACTTTTCCTGGAGAATTTTGTTTACCTCTCTGGGAGGCAGTCGGCAAAGAAATATTATGGGATGTGAAACGAGGCCTCATATCTAATAAGCCAAAACTTGTTTGCCAGCCTTGGGTGATTTATTTATTTATTTCAGACTCCATTTGGCCGAGCGGAATATCGATTATAACATTTGATGATTCATTAAATCGTTTAGAAGATCGCATATGTAATGTTGCTGATCGTGTTTTGAAGTTTCCATGGGGTCATCTGCCTACTTGGGTAGTACCTTAGGCAAAATAATCTCTCAAATTGCCCAGAACTATTTTGTTTCGTTTGAATATCTGAGCTAGGGTGTGAACCGTGGCAGTCATGTCTATTAAGCGAACACACTACCGATTAGACTATAGCGACTGCTTTACACAACACCTTGCCTTAAATCGCCCCCTAAAAGTACCACAAATTTCGATGCAAACAGATTTTTATATTCGCCGTATTAGATTTAAGTTAAACTTACTAATCATATGCAGGTTATCGGATCCTTTAAGTTGAAGATCTGGTCTGTGCATTCTATATAGTCGAAAAGGTAAAGGTTTGTACCTTCTAGTGAAGAGTATCACTTTTGTTTTTTTTTAGAATTCAAGCTCAAATTGGATCTTCTTTAGAGCAAGTTGCCTCCTATCTGTAATAGACAATAGATCCATAGAGAAATGGCCACCCCACCCAGTGTAGTACACCCTCCTATCCCTATAATGTGCTCACTACACTTTCGCAAAATGTTTCAAAGGGTAATGCAACTCCAAATCTCCAGACAATTTATTGAAAAACAATATCTTTTAAAGACAACAGTCTTGGGTATAATAAACCCATAAATTTCAAAATAAAAATAAGCCACAATAAGCGATATACAACAACAATTAAAAAGTAAAATTGATGTTGTGTTCAGGCTGAAATTATTTGAGACTGTGAACGCAAAACCAAAAAAATTTTTGTCAACCAGAAATGCAAAATTATAAGAAAATGGGGTTAATAAACGTTTTATAGTGACACCAAAACCCATATTTTGTACAAAACAACACCACTCGGTAATATGTATTGAAATTGAATTGCAAACAGGGCGAACTCAATGAATTTGCCTTGCAACGAATATTTTATTGTCAATTTGTCAAAATAAAAATTGAATTTCACCCACATTTGATCACATGTTACGATTTTAATTTTCAAATGTTATTGACTTTTGTTTCTAAGAGATCATATTACCTGAACCAAAACACGTATAAATGGTGCTTGGCATCAAATACTTTTAAAATACGAAAATTATTGTGAGTCATTTCGTAATCCTACTCTACGATGCATCTTCTGTTTTTGCTGTTTTAATCAGTAACATTCAATATAATCTCCTTTGAGCCTTTTTATCTATTATAAAGGGTGATTTTTTAAGAGCTATAGGATATTAAAAAAACAATTAAAATTCAGAAAAATTCATTTGAATCGATACGTTATATAGTGCACCACAAGTATCAATACAATGTGCAATTTAGGGGAATCCCAATACTACCGCGTAATACTGAAACAGTGTTAAGCGGGGTCTTGCTGTACAAGGGTTGATACATATATACAATGGATGACTTTTTAAAAGCTATAGGAAATTTTTTTCAAAAAAACACATAAAATTCAGAAAATTTCATGAAATCTTTATTTGAAACGATAGTACGGTCCATATAATTTAATGTTTGAAGATTATTTCATGCAAATGTTGACCGCAACTAAGCCTCGAATGGTTCATCCGCTTAGTCCAATTTTGGCATACTCTTTCCAACATATCAGCCGGTATCTAATGAATAAATGCTTCAATGTTGTCTTCCAATGCATCAATATTTAAATTGGGCTTTTCTGTATAGACAAGAGCTTTAACATATCCCCCCCACAAAAAATAGTCTAAAGGCGTTAAATCGCACGATCTAGGCTGCCAATTGACCGGTCCCGAACGTGAAATAAAATGTTCACCGAACTCGCCACTCAATAAGTCCATTGTTACGTGTACTGGGTGGCATGTGACACCTTCTTGATGAAACCACATAACATGCAAGGCTTTACAACTAAATCCTTCTGCAAAATTTTCCACGTTGTTGAGTAACAGAGGCCCAATTGCTGCGAACGGCAACGAATCGATAATTGATGGTCGGTCATCATTAACACTGGCCGATAAAGATGCGATATTTTCTTCAGTTCACACTCTACGTAAGCGTAGAGTTTAATGGTTTAATATCCAACAATGTGAATTTGGTGTGAATTTTAGTCACAATAGCCCGAATACCCAGTTCAGTGGATCGATTAAACTGACCATAAAATGGAAGAAGCGCGCGATGAACTTTCTTAACAGAGCATGCATTTTGAGAATAAAATTCAATGATTTGCAAGCGTTATACGTTTGTAAGACGATTCTTGGTTAAATTCTAGACGAAATAGAAGATGTTTGACAGTGAAACAAAACAAGAAACGTATGTGAACTGTTTAAATCAGTGCTGCCAAAAAGATAATAGTCAAAAAATCACCCTTTAGCATTAATAGTTGCAACGAAATAGATTTGTTTATGAGATTATTTCATGGCTGCAGTTAAATCCCTTTGCATCCAACTATTTCCTTATGTCTGATAATAAAGTATGAAATAGACGCGGCTGAATGCAGACAATAAGGCGAACTAAATAACAATTTGTAGCATAATTCTTAAATTTTTAAGAATTCTCCATTTTATTTCGTTTATAATGCAAATATCTTGATTTTTGTATCCTGTTTAGAGTAGAAAAGGATAAGATTTCTTGTATCTGTATGTATGATATTTGCTCTTCATTAAACGATAAATCAATACGTCAGCATATGTCTAACTAATGCAGTATATTAACAGTCAGGAATGCGAACTAGTTTCTCACACTACTTATGTGTATTAATTTTATACATGAGTGGCGGGACCTACAATTTAAATTCGTCTCCAAACGATAAATTTTTGAGAAACTTTTTCATGACAATTCTATTTACTCCCAGTGTTTTTGCCAAAAATCTGCTGAAAGGATATCGCCGATGAGATATTTTTTTATATTCCATTTTGTTAGAAAGAGATGTCTGATCAAGGGTTTGAACCGTGATCTCACATTTATTAAGCCAACACACTACCTAATTGACTACAGTGACTACAACTCCATTTGATACCCAGAGTAACTTTCGGCATTTAACTGATTGGTATTTACATTTCTGATAATTTCGCCGAATAGCTTTACAAGCCATAGCACCATGAAACAAACTCAAAAGATATAAACCTTAAAATATTCTAAATCAGATATACATAGTCCCGAAGAGAGGATGGCCTATAGGAGCATCAAATGCCAGATTCATGGGCCTTTATTTTTACTATTATTGGCCTGAAGCGGTGCCTTAGTACTGTAACTATACGATTTGTTTTAATTCCCTCTAACTTTATATCGCAGAACCATAATATCTTCTTCAAGCCTATTGTCTTGACAATCTTCAGAATGTTGTTCGGTGTCAGTAATGACAATTCTTTGCGTAGCTGCTGCTATGCACTCAGGTGCTTTCTCACACTCTCTAATAATGTGTTTCAATGGTTCATTTTTATTGTCACAGGCTATAAATGTTGGAATCGAAACAGCGCTTATTCTGCGCTTTGAGTCTACAGTGGTCTATCAAAAAACCGGTTATTTTAGGTTATTTCTGAATAATCTGATGCATGGCTCAGATCTCCCAACAAATGTTTAGATTGTTTCAAACCTACTTGCTTTCAGAAGAATCTTTGCCTCTCTTTATCTTCTCAACATCCGCCTGCACAATACTGATGGATTCTGGCCCCTTAAAAGGCGTGGAAGCACGCGTCCGTTTCCGAACTTTCCACGTCAAAAGTTAAATAAAATCTAATAAATAAAATTCTCTTGTCACGGTGTTAGTGGTTAAACTCCTCCGAAATTGATCGACCGATTTTCATGAAATTTTGTGTGCATATCGGTTAGGTCTGAGAATCGGACAACATCTATTTTTCATATTCCTAAATGTTAAGAGGGCGTGGCAAATCGTAAAAATATGAATATTTAGGTACATATTGATCGTAGACGAATAAAATTTGGTTGGTAAGTTCATATTCGATATTGATAAACCAAAAATGGCCGTGTCAACCCTCCCCCTTCAAGTGATATCTATAACTCTTAAACTACTGAACCGATTTTAACCATTCTTTTTTTTATTCGAAAGCTTATCAGGTTTAGATGGTTTAAAAAAAAATTCAATATAGCAAAAAGTAGGCGTGGCAAATCTTTAAAATTGAATATTTAGGGACATAGTAATCGTCGACAAACGCAATTTGGTGGGCAAGTTCGTAGAGTCGATATCGTTAAAGTCAACAAAAATGGGCGTGACAACCTTCCCCTTTTAAGAGGAAGCGAGTACAATAACTGCAACTTCGTCAGCGCTTTATGCAGCGGTTTACAGTAAATATATAATGTGACCTATTTTGGGCAATAAAAAAAAACATTTTTTGGGCGAGACGAAGTTCGCTGGATCGGCTAGTTCTACGTGTAAAAATTAAAAGACATTTTATTAGTTTCCATTGCTTTCAATTACCTTTTACACATACAACACACATCCATATCTTTGTATGGATATGTATAAATTTAAAATTTTATTTCTTTATAATCAAATTAAATTATTATAAAAGCAAAAATTTTTTTATTGTTGTTGTTAACAAGTCATTAATTTTACAAACGAAACAATAAATGACGGAAGATAAAAATATTTTTTGTATGACTTTGGGGTCAATTTTCTTTATAATCTTCTGATCGATATCATTAATTATTTTGTATTATTTTCAGATCAATATTCGATTGTTTCGTTGAATATAAATGATATTTAAATGAAGCAATTGCTTCTGATTAATAACAAAAAAATTTAATTAATTAATTAAAAAGTTCAATTACAAATACTTGAACTTGTGTGTGTAATGCAAATATTTTTGCCTTTTTTGTTTTATTCTTTCTCTTTTTCTTGTTTACAATGATAAATGAGGTGCTTTAATATCGATTTAATTTGTTTTTTATTAAGTAAATTTGTTTTAAGAATAAATTAAAAACGATTTTTAAAGGATTTTTCAACCAGAAATTAAATTTATAAGAAAATTGGGGGGTTAATAAACGTGTTACTAACACCAAAACCCATATTTTAAACAAAAGTTAATAACACCCAAAATCAACACTAACGAACGACTCAGTAATATGAATTGAAATTGAATTGCAAATGAATTTTGAATTTGAATTTTCGGTTGTATATTTAGATTTGAATAAATTTTTTTTAAAGAATAATATTTGCAAATAATATCTCTTAGCTTCTATACATTTTCTTACAAACTTAAGTATGATAACCAATGACCCACAGTGGTATTCATATGGTATTACATATAAAGGGTCTGCCAAATAACTTTTTTGTTTGAAAATGCTTAAAAAAAAACTACTGAATATTTTCTCAAATTTCATTTCTTATTTAAAACTACAATCCTTCCGGTTAATAATGGAAAATAATTTCATTCAAATGGCTGCCTCGGCTGGCCATGCAGTAGCCTACATTCTCAGTTTAATCCTTAAGCACATTATCGATTGTGTGCAGCTGTATTTCACGAATATTGTCCATACATACATACATAATTGGCCATTACAACCCTTCAGTCAGGATTACGACCTAGCTTCTCACACCACTTATGTTGTGTGCGTTAATTTTATACACACAGTGCCGGGACCTACAGTTTAAAGTCGACTCCGAACGACAGATTTTTGAGAAGCTTTTCATGGCAATTTTTACTCTCAGAGTCTTTGCCAGAAATCTGCTAAGAGGAAGTCGCCGAAGAAATATTTTTCGTTTTGATGTCTGACCTGGGATTCAAACCCGGGCCTTTTGTCTAATAAGCCAACACACTACCCACTAGACCATGGCGACTTCAATATTGTCCATTAAAGCGTCAATTGTCTCTGGCTTGTCGGCGTAACATTTATCTTTGACGGCACCCCACAAATAATAGTCCAACGGTGTCAAATCGCAGCTCCGAGGTGGCCAAACGACATCAGCTCTGCGGTTGATAATGCAATCTTCAAAAACAGGACGCAAAACATCGAGTGTAGCTTCGGCTGTGTGGCACGTAGCGCCATCCTATTGAAACCAAATGTTGCCAATATCCTTCTCTTCAATTTTTGTGAACAAAAATTCGTTCAACAAGGCCCGACAACGATCGTCATTAACTTTAACGGTCACTCCTTTCCCATTTTTGAAGAAAAATTCCGCAATATTGCCTCTGGACCAAAATCCTCACCAAACAGTGACTCGTTTTGGTTGCGTCGGCTTTTTAATGTATGCGTGCGGGTTTTCTGTGCTCCAAATGCTTGTTTACATACCCGCCAAGATTAAAATGAGCTTCAACTGAAAAGATGATTTTTTGCCAAAATCGGCATCTTCTGTAAGTCGATCGCAAGCCCACTTAACGCGTATACACAACCATATTCGTTCAGCGGAAGGATAAAACTAATTATCTGGGAAATCAGAC
Source organism: Sarcophaga peregrina (assembly GCA_014635995.1). Lineage (NCBI taxonomy): Eukaryota > Metazoa > Arthropoda > Insecta > Diptera > Sarcophagidae > Sarcophaga > Sarcophaga peregrina. Next base: position 88,099,531 of record CM025793.1, read on the forward strand.
ATAAGCTAAGCGTTCACGAAATAAGCACTAGTTGAAAAAAGGAAGTTAGATGGCGGACCCGATATTTCTCAGCTTCGTAACATTTTCTTACTAGCTTAAGTATGATAACCAATGGCCCGCAGTGGTAGTTATCTGGTGTTACATATATTCTTTATTTTTAAACAAAAGTACATTGAATTGATGTACTGGCGACATACTGTCCACCGCACTATCAGGGCACCCAAAACAAAATAGGCAATTCCTAACTAAGCTCTCTCAGTTTCTGCTGTGTCATCAACGATGCTGGACAATGTCTATGTCAATAAGCTTACTTGGACTTCTGGCACAAAGGCTATTAAAATCCTCAAAGGTTTCCATATAAAATTTCTGATCATTATTCGTTGATTGCAGGTTGAAAATCCTGAAGAGCACACAATATAATATGTCAGGATATCGTTACATGCATATGTACATACATAATTTGGTCCTTACAATCCTTTAGTCAGGATTACAACTTAGCTTCTCACATCACTTTTGTTGCGTGAGTTAATTTTATACATAAGAGACGGGCCCTACAGTTTAAAGTCGACTCCGAACGATAGATTTTTTTTGAGAAACTTTACATGGCAGGTTATTTTTTACTCTCAAAGTTTTTGACAGAAATCTGCTGAGAGGAAATCGCCGAAGAAATACTTTTTGTATTTTGTTTTGATGTCTGGCCTGTGACTTGAACCTTGGCTTTACGTCTAATAAGCCAACACACAACCTACTAGAATACGAAGACTTTAATTTTGTTAATTGTTGAGGCTAAAGATCAGAATTAATCGTTTCATCAGGTTACAGAAGCTCATTATGAACAAGTCGCTTTCAATTCAATCGTTGGTGTCACTACAGGCCTATCCACCACCTGCGTAGGCCTCTACATAATCTATAATGTACTTCCGGTTAATTGCCTGCAATCATTCGCTTTAGAAAAGGTTCGATTTCGTTGGCAGTGAATCGTCTTAGGACCGTTGTACTATCCAACAATCAAACGAAGGCATAAGGGAGTACCTGGTAGATTGTCATGCCTGATGGAACTGCAAGAAGTTAGAAAGACATTGACCGGTATATAAGTTAAATGGCTTGGATTAAATGACCCATCCTTTGGGCTTAATGAATTGGTCTAATGTGTAGTGTTACTAGCCAGCTAAATGTAATCTAATCATCTGTCCACTGAAAAAGAACGAAATTAGCCTCATTAAAATGATTTCCAATAGTTGAGAATAAAACTGCGTACACATGATGGCTGGAATTGATGACATAGAGAACCTAGAACATCTAATACTAACTGTCGGAATATTTTAGATTCAAATTAAGACTATTAAAGCCAACAAGTTACAAATTGAATAGAAATACTTGTTTTTTTTACTACTCATTCTATTGAATTGTGCAAAACTCTCTCTACATACTACTCGTATGTCTACAATTCATATGTATTTTGCATATGACACGTCGTCGTTGGATTTTATTAAACAATTTATTTTTATTTTTGTTTTTTATTTAAGGAAGGTTGTAATAAACAAATCCAATTATGGAGGAAATGTTTTTTTTTTCATACAACATCATATCAAGTTCGTTGCTTAAATCTTTTGTTGTTCTAGGGGATCATCTATAGCATTTAACAAATGTTTTACGGTGTCTTATTCATTTGTTAACAATTTTATTGAAAAAATTTTATTTTTAATGAAATTCCTTCACACTTTCATTTTAATGTTATTGTTTTTGTTGTTTTTTCTGTTATTTTTGTTTTAATTGTTGTTGTTAATTTCATTAAGACCATAGATTTGTTGTGACATTCAATAATTTGCATTTGTGATGCAAAGGCATGTGATGTTTTTGAGTTGTTTTTATGTTTATAATGTTTTCAATTGTAATTCCGCATTTGTTTAATTGTTCCGTAAACGTTTGGTACAAAAACATGAAACGAATACAATGGGGAAACTGGGGACTTGGATAGACATTGTCTCAAGGATTCCAAAACAGGTAAAATTGTCTTTGGGCGATGGCTTGCAGTTGTTGCATTTGTTTTGTTTGTAGATGACTTGCTTTTTTGGTCCATGACTTGTTTTTTTTTCTAATTGATGACTTGCCCTACTTTGGCAGATGATTTACATTTTTTTTGTCAATGATTTGCATTGTTTTTTTGGTTCATGACTTGCATATCTTTGGTAGATGACTTGGATATTTTAGCCGATGACGTGCACTTTTTGCAGTTAGCTTCACCGTTTGTATTACTTTGATTGGTGTGACCATAATGCTTAGGAATTCTAAATTCCAGGACTGTCTAGCCTACTAGGTCCAGTTCTCCCACAATTTCAATATATTTATACTCCGGTCCCAAATAATATTCGACTGTAACATCAACTGCTTTGGAATCCTTGACAACATAGCTATCCAGCCCTACAAACAGAAACTTTTGTATTCCTAAAGGGTTGAAGTGACCAATTAAATATGGAAGTAAGTATCGGGTCCGCCATATAACCTTTTTCTTTTCAACTAGTGCTTATTTAGTGAATGATAACACTTAGCTTATGTTTTATTCGACAGATAACTAGTTTTATCCTTCCGCTGAACAAATATATGACCATCCAATGCGTTTTCGCTTTGCTAAGTGGGCCGCGATCGACTTACAGAAGATGCTGATTTTGGCAAAAAAAAATCATTTTTTCAGATGAAAATAATCAAAATTGTCGCATACTTTGAAAAGCCGCTGCACCCAAAACGAGTTACTGTTTGCTACCGATTTTGGTCCAGAGGCATAATAGGGTGATTTTTCTTCGAAAATGAGCAAGAGGTGGCCGTTACAGCCAATGGGAATCGTTATCGGACCATGTTGAACGAATTTTTGTTTACAAAAATTGAAGAGGAGGTTTCAACAGTACGGTGCTACGTTTCACACAGCCGAAGCTACACTGGATGTTTTGCGACCTGTTTTTGAAGATCGTATTATCAGCTGCAAAGCTGATGTCGTTTGGCCACCTTGGAGCTGCAATTTGACACCAGTTGGACTATTATTTGTGGGGTGCCGAGAAGCCAGAGACAATTGACGCTTTAAAGGACAACATTCGTGAATCCATTGGTGAAATACAGCTGCACACAATCGATAATGTGCTTAAAAATTGAACCAGATAGTGTAGGCTACTGCATGGCCAGCCGAGGCAGACATTTGAATGAAATTATTTTCTATTACTAAGCGGAAGGATTTTATTTTGAAATAAAAAAAAAAAGAAATTTGAGAAAATATTCGGTAGTTTTTTTTAATAGCATTTTCAAAAGAAAAAAAAAGTTATTTGGCGGACCCTTTACATTTGTATTGGGAACTTAAGCTCTTTAGGCAATGCACAATGGGTCAATTTCGACCTCCGGGTACAGTACTTGTCTTAACCGACAAGTAAACGTCGTCTACCCTAGGTAAGTTTGAAAAACAATCACCTAAGGGTAGTATTTACAAACAAAAGACTTAAGACATAAACTTTTTAAGGTAAATTTATCACCATTTATTCAATTAAAAATACATATAATTCTCATGTAGTATTTCTTAATAAAAAAATCATTATATTTGATAACACAAACAACAACAACCCACATACAGATTTTTATAAATTCCACATGTTTTATTATTTTTTAAAAATTTTTTTATAATTTCTGTTACAACATTTTACTTGAAGGAAAATAACAAAAAAAAAAAAAAATCAGAAAAAAATGTAAATCATTTCAAACAAATTACAGTTAAAGTTTAATGAGCATTTTAAATAGGAAAGCAAAAAAAAAAATATTAAAAGTTAATGAACTGAACCCAATAATAAACTCAGAAAAAAATAATTCAAATCATCACAGTACATTGGTTGTCATCATCATCATCACAATCATTTTTCAAAATTATACAGTTTGTCAAAAAAATCTTTGCACATAGAGAAAAATTAAGAAAACTTAGAAAAATTCATTGATTTTTAATATAAATAATCAAAATTTTAAATTTTTTCAAACAGGATTTTATAAACATATGTTTTGTTAATATAATAATTAAAAAAAATTTTATAACAATGACAATATTCTAATGGAAAATATTAAAAAACAAAAACAATCCAATTTTACTGCTGTCAAAAAAATGTTTGCACACTTGATAAAATATTAAGACTTATGCAATTTTTTTAAATGTATAGCGCTAATATTTTGTGGGTTCACCTTGAGCTTCAATTAAAGCTTGCAGACGCCTTCTCATGGATTGAATAATCTTCGGAATGTCATATTCTAATGGTATTTTTTCCCATTCTTCTTTGATGAACTTTACCAAATCGTTTTTAGTTGTGGGCGATCTTTTCCCTACCTTGTTCTTTAGATGAACCCACAAATTTTCGATAGGGTTAATATCAGGACTTTGGGCAAGAGTATCAATAACTTTGGTGCAGTTGTAAAGGAATCTGGAGTTACATAAATAAGATTTATTTTAAGGATCATTATCTTGATAGTACTTGTGATTAAATTTATTCGGATTAACCGGGTCATTAAAACCAAATTTTCTGAAGCTGGCGGTCAGTTCATTTTATTAAATATTAAGATGTACTTTCTTAGTCATTATTTAATCCAAACACCAACTCCCTTGCTGGATATATAGCCGAATACCATTACAGACAGTTTTCCAAACTTTACTGTAGGAATAAGATTTTTATTTTCTATTGCCTTCAGAGGCTTACGCCAAACTCTTTGCGGTCCGTCATGATAATAACGCATTATTTTCGTCTCATTTGAGAAAATAACATCGTCCCAGTACTCTGGAGGAAGTGAAATGTATTCGGTGGCAAATCTTAATCTCTTTTCGACATTTTTTGTTGACAGCAAGAGTTTTTTCCTAGTCATTCTTGAAGAATATTTGTGTTTTTGAAGAACATTTCCAATGGTTTCTTGGAAAACACGTAACTCAAAGTCTTTTTAAACTTGAAGAGCTAATCATCTCGCACTGGATTGCGGGCTATCATACACGGTTCTAATAATTTTTCTCTCAACTCGCTGCGTCATCTTTTTTGGCCTGTCTGTAGATTCCTTTAACTCTAGTCCTCCTTCTTTTTCAGCACAGGATATAAAATTATATACAGTCCTGATGTTCAGGGAGAACATAACGACGATTTCCTTGGCAGATTTGCCTTTCTAGTAGTTGAAATAGCCCAATTGTATAATATTTTCTGAAACTCGTTTCCCTGGAATTTTTTGTATTCAAAAATAAGGACACTTGTTACATAAAAACGATTCCTTCGTTACTAAAACGTTATTTACCACTTTCACATTCCATCTCATTTGTAAAAAACCCAAAATGCGCAACATTTTTGGGAAATAACGGCATATTTTTATTATTTTTTTGTTATCGTCATTCAATATGCAAAGATTTTTTTGACACTTCTTAGATTGAGTAAACTTCTTTTGTTGTTGTTATTATTGTAATATGTGTTACTATTAGGAAACTATTGGTGCCATTTGGTCGTAGACAAGTACAGTTATAGAATGAGTGCAAAAATAAAAAAATTGCAAAGATTTTGTTGTTGAAATTCTTGAATGAAGATCAAATTTTACATTTTTTTGGTCTGTGCAAAGATTTTTTTGACAAACTGTATATGCAGGCGTACACTAATACCCCAGTTTACGTTGCCTCGTTCTGCGTCTGCTTTGAAGTTGCGTCTTTTTAAAATTTCTGTGATTTCGAAGTTACGTCGTGTTTGTTTCAGTTTGCTTCGCATGTTTTGAAGTTGCGTGGTTAGTGCTTCGATTAGCGCCGTTAATATGAAAATGTTTGTACAAAGATAAAACAGAAAAAGGGGATTTCCCGTTTAAATCTAGTGTAAATTCCAAGTTGTGTCTTCTTAAATTTCTGTGACTTCGAAGTTGCGTCGGTTTTGTTTCAGTTTGCGTCGTTAATATGAAAATGTTTGTACAAAGCTGAAGCAGAAAAAGGGAATTTCCCGTTTAAGTCTAATGTAAATACATTCAGACACGTGTCTGATGGTTACAAGTTGTAGGTCGTTAGTAAATTAAATATTTTTTATTGAAAAATCAATTTTTTTTCAGCTAAAATTATGAATCTCGGAACCAATTAAATGAAAATCAATACAAATGTATGGAAAATCGTTTTGCGTCGTTTCGGTTTGCGTCGCGTTTCTTCAGGCCCTATTAGCGACGCAACCGGGGTATTAGTGTATTTCTTTTTTAAGTTTTTTTTTTTTATAAAAAAAAACTTTATTTTTATTACAAACTATTTAACAAATCCCCTCTTTTTAAGAAATATTAATTGAAAAAAAAAAAAATTATAAAAACAACGCAAAAATGCTTACATTTAAATGTGTTGCAATCTGGAGTTTTTATTTACGCTTCATGAGTTTTCATTTCAGAATATATTTTTTTTTAATTTTTTATTTTATTTTCTGATTATTATTATTGAATTACAATTATTTGTAGTTTTTTTTTTTTTTGTTAACAATAGGCTGCAGTTGGGCAAATATGCGTTATAATATTTGATGAAAACAGTATTGAACAGATTGGAAAGAAAACAAGAATGCATATGAAGTTTCAAATAAAAATTAACACTGTCTCCCTAATAATCAGTTTCAGGGAGGTTTATTCTAATGGTTAGAAGAGTAGCAAAATCCTAGTAAGGAGTGCGCACAAAAAAAAACTGAACATACACTTTTCGTTCTAGAAATAAAACTAAGTGGTGGATTTTTTTCGTTTTATATTTCAATTAAAGAAAATAATATTTGAATTTCTTTTGTGTATAAAATATTTTTCTGAACGAGGTCTCAGAGCATTCAACTTTTTGAGCCACTTTTTTTCCCAGACATGTTAGGGAGTTTCACAAAAATTGCTTTGTTTTGGTCGGCAAATTCTTTTTTTCTTTCACTTCCACGCTTTCTCTCAATACTCAAAGACTCCTTATATTGTTTTATTCTTACCTTAGAAACTGTTAGCCTAGCATTCGTTTTTTGTAAGCGACGCGGTTTTTCATTGAAGATTTCTATTATTTTTTTAAAACATTCTTGTGGGGTAGCCATTTTCAAAAAACTATTTTTGCTATTGCAATGACATTTAGCACGTGGGTTTTGAAACAGATGACTAACAATAGCAATGTAACGATATTCATTTTTTTCAATTATAATAAAAGTTTAAAGCTTAAAAGTAGGCCCTTTTTTTTTTGTGCGCACTCCTTATTTACAATTGTTTACAAATAATTGCCCAAGACCTATAATAATTCACACCATCCATGTTGCTTGGGTGTTAATTTTATCCACGAAAGACAGGACCTAGAGACAATTTTGTTTACTCTTTAGTGGAGGAACAAAATAGTCGTTGTAGTATAGGGTGCGCTATTTGAAAGTTTTACTTTAAAAACGCAATAAAACAAAAATGGTTTGAAATTTTGCAAAATTAATTTTTTTTTGGTGTAAAGTTTAATTGATTTGGTTAGAAATGGAATATCATATCATTCAAATGACTGCCCCGGCTGTTCTCAATCTACCTCTTTTGATCGAATCAATTTTCTTGAACTTTTCCGACTGTATGAGGCTGTATCTCGGTAATGGTATGAATAATGTGGGCCTTCAAATGCTCAATTGTCTTTGGTTTGTCGGTAAAACACTTTTCTTTAACAGCGCCCCATAGAAAATAGTCAAACGGTGTCAAATCGCAGCTTCTTGGCGGACAATTGACATCACCATTTCGGCTAATTAAATGGCCATCAAACGTTTGACGTAAAAACCGATAGCGGCAGGAGATGTGTGACAAGTTGAACTAGTTTGTAGACACCAAACATCATCCAGAAAAATATTGGATATCATGATGCGATAGGTGTCTCCTTAGACCGTAATAATGCTGCTGTCCTCATATTCAAAGAAATATAGGCCAATTACATACATACATAATTGGCCATTACAACCTTTCAGTTAGAATTATTGACCTAGTTTCTCACACCACTTATGTTGTGTGTGTTAATTTTATACATAAGTGGCGGGGACCTACAGTTTAAAGTCTCTCAGAGCTTTTGCCACAAATCTGCTGAGAGGAAGTCGCCGAAGAAATACGTTTTGTATTTTGTTTTGATGTCTGGCCGGGGCTCGAACCCTAGCTTTACGTCTAATAAGCCAACACACTACCTACTAGACTACGACGACTTCGAGGCCAATTATGCCTCCGATTTATAAGCCCCTGGTTGCAACAGTCAATCGTAATGGGTGCATTGGCTTCTGTAAGACCACGTGTGGGTTTTCTGAGCCTCAAATATACCAATTTTGCTTATTAAAATACCGCCCAAGATGAAAATGTGCTTCATTCGATAAAATGTTTTCTTTTTGACAAAATCGACATCATTGTTGGCCCATCTAAGAAAGCGAAAACAAAGCGAATGGTCAGGCAGTTTCAACTCTTGAACCAATTGAACTTTATAAGCCTTCATACCGAGATCTTTCAGCAAAAATTCGACATAAACTGGTGCGTGTAATATTTAATTCTTGAGAACGATGACGAGTTGATGTTAGTGGATTCTCACACACCCTCTTAGCCAAAGCTTCAATATTTTCGGGTGTACACACTGTACGAGCACACTGAGGTCTTGGCGCACCGGTAAAAAACCAGTTTCACGAACTTTTACAATAAAATTGAGTATACCGCCGTAGTCTAGTAGGTAGTGTGTTGGCTTATTAGACGTAAAGCCAGGGTTCGAGCCACAGGCAAGACATTAAAACATAATACAAAAATATTTTTTCGGCGATTTCCTCTTAGGAGATTACTGGCAAAAACTCTGAAAGTAAAAAAAACCTGCCTTGAAAAGTTTCTCAAAAAAATCTATCATTCGGAGTCGACTTTAAACTGTAGGGCCCGCTACTCACACAACATAAGTGGTGTGAGAATCTTGGTCAATAATCCGGACTGATGGGTTGTAATGACCAATTATCTACGACACTGTTGATCCTTCTCTGTGACCAAATTATGTACGACATTTACGTGCAATTTCCGATCAATTGCCTTTGTTTTGGAAATAAATTTCAAATAAATGCCAACGTTGCTCAAGCGTAAATCGATTCGTTATACGTTCAGTGGAGATAATAAACAGAATTTTGTGACAGAATAGAATAGCATAAGTATTGCTAGATTCGAATTCAAATTTAAACCAACAGATGGCTTACCCTATGCTACGAGGTCTATGAAATTTGCCTCCCTTTTTTCCATTTCGCTTTCAATAAAGGAAAATAAATTGTCATGGTCCTCGTAATATACACTAATACCCCGGTTTGCGTCGCTAATAGGGCCTGAAGAAACGCGACGCAAACCGAAACGACGCAAAACGAAGCACGATTTTCCATACATTTGTATTGATTTTCATTTAATTCGTTCCGAGATTCATAATTTTAGCTGAAAAAAAATTGATTTTTCAATAAAAAATATTTAATTTACTAACGACCTACAACTTGCAACCAACAGACAACATAAATACATATTTATGTACGTGTTTACATTAGACTTAAACGGGAAATCCCCTTTTTCTGTTTTAGGTTTGTACAAACATTTTCATATTAACGACGCAAACTGAAACAAAAACGACGCAACTTCGAAGTCACAGAAATTTTAAAAAGACACAACTTCGAATTTGCACTAGATTTAAATGGGAAATCCCCTTTTTCTGTTTTAGCTTTGTACAAACATTTTCGTATTAACGACGCAAATCGAAGCACTAACGACACAACTTCGAAACATGCGACGCATCTTTGAAATCGTAGAAATTTTAAAAAGACGCAACTTCGAAGCAGACGCAGAACGAGGCGGCTCAAACCGGGGTATTAGTGTTTTATTATTATTATTATAAAACCAACACTCAGGGGATGGCCCCTATTCATGCAGTGCATTGTGCAGGTTTAGGAAAATAGGTTATAGGAAGGAGGAAAGAGGGAGTAGTGTTTATGGACATTCGATTTAAATTCACCAATATCGTAATTGACGGGAAAAACTATCGCAAGAAGATCATTCCACAAGCGAGCAGTGCGGGCAAAAAATGAATTCTCCCTGTAATGCATTGTGCGGTTCACTGAACAATCAACCACAAAAGGATGTGCTCTGTGAGAAGCTCGAGTACCACGTAAAAATATGTGGTTATCGGGAACCAAGCCCCCTATCTCTCGAGAACACCTCCCATTATAGTACCGATAGAACAGTGAAACACACGCCACATTGCGACGATGCTCCAACGAATCAATAGAGTTGGATACCCTACTGTCATTAATAAGCACCTTCGCCCTCTCCTGTACGCGGTCGAGAAGCTTCAAAATAGACTTTGGAGCACTGGCCCATACATGAGAGTTGTACTCCATCCGGGGTCGGATAAAGGTCCTGTAAATAGTAAGAAGGTCGGATGGAGTGAAGTATTTCCTGCACCGTTTTAAAAAACCAAGGCACTTGAATGCTTCCTTCGACACTCGAAAAATGTGATCGTTCCAACGAGCATCACAACTAATTCTCATGCCCAGAATATCAAGAGCATCCGCCTCCTCAATATTTACATTACCCATAAATACAGATGACAGAACACCAGAGCCAGCATCACGCCGGTGTGTCAAAAAACAACATCGGGTCTTGCGCGCATTGAAATCGACCCTGTTCGCGCGGCCCCACTCAGAGATTGCTATCAGGTCACCTGTGAGTGCGTCATTCATGTTCGACCTCCTTGCCCCAATCTCCAAAAGGCTCGGCCTCCGATCAAATGAATATGAATGACAAATGTTGCTGTCATCCGCAAAAGAGTAAATAGGATTCGAAGTAATAGACAGAAGGTCATTGAGAAAAATAAGAAAAAGAGTAGGAGAAAGAACGGAGCCCTGCGGTACCCCTGAATTTATACTGAACTCATCGGAAAAGACGCTATCTATAACAAGTCTAATAGTGCGATCTTTGAGAAAGCTCGATATAAATCGAGAGAAGTGACTACCGACACCAAAAGCAATTAACTTCGATACCAGAGCCTCATGCCAGACCCTATCAAACGCCTTTGAGATATCCAGAGCAACAACCTTGGCCTCACCAAAGCGGTGAATGGAACCATTCCACCTTTCAGAGAGTAAAGCCAAAAGGTCATCAGTAGAGCGTCCTTTACGCAAACCGTACTGACGATCACTTAGCAAACCGTTGGACTCCAAATACCTCACAAGGTGGTGATTAATCATGCTCTCCATCAGTGTATTTGTCAAATGATTTCTTCAATAGGTCCGTACGTCTTATCCTATTCGTTGCTCCAAAACTATTGATTTCATGATCTCCTTCATTTCAAACGAATTGTAGTTTCGATTTAAAATTTTTAAATTTTGTCGTTACTTTTGAACAAAACTGTGCCCACAGTGCACTGAAAGTATAATATTCCACTGTATAATACTCGTATCAGTAATATTTACTATCAAATTGTTCATTTAATGAATTCATATCGTTAGTGTACGTATGTATCTATGTATGTATGTATCTATGTAAGTAGGTATTAATGGCTTAATCAATTGGTTGCATGTTTAAACAATTTCAATTTGGCTTCTTTTTTTGTTTTGTTTTGTTTTGCTCTTGCTTTTGTTTTGTTTTTTTCTTTTATTGTTTATTAAAAACCATTTTTCTTAAGTAATAAGAACACAAATTAAAAAAAAAAAATTTTAATTTCTATGCTTTGATTTAATCTTTCAAAAAAAAAAACGAACGAACGATTACACTTCAAACAAATCCAAGCGAACAAGCCAAAGTCATAATAAAGTACACAAAACAAAAGACTTAAGACACATACTTGATAGGCATTATTTTTATTATTATTTTAGTACCCTATACATGGCTAGCATAATTCGTTAAGCAATGTTGGGTAATGTTTTTGTAATTTTGAAGTAAATTTAATGGAAATTTGTTGGATTTTGTAAAAACCTAGGGGGATTATAAAAAAAAAAGTTGAAGATGCTGGCTTATTAGGCGAGAGATTTGAGAAGCAATGTTGTGAAATTTTTTGTAAGTTTGAAGCAAATTTGATGGAAATTTGATGGTTTTGCAAAAAATCTAGGGGATTATAATAAAAAGTTGTCGGTGCTAGCTTAGTAGGCGAGAGATTTGAGAAGAATGTTGTGAAATTTTTTGTAATTTTGAAGCAAATTTGATAAAAATTTTAATATTTTTGAGTAAGGCTCGGTGATTTTAATAAAAATTTTCTGTAGCGTAGCTGGTGTTGGTTATTAGACGAGAGGCAATGACAAAATGAAACTTAAAAAATATTTCACGCCGCTATAGTTAGTTTCACAAAAATAGGTTGCAATAGTACCATTAACGAGAAGGAAACTAAAGGTCAAATGCCTAATATGAACATGGAATGCTCATATAAAGAGTATTACAAGTAAACCCAGACACAGCATAGCTTTCTAGAAGGCTTGCAAGGCCATTACGACCAAAGCAATGGCATAGTTTCAAATTTCTTTTTTTTTATTTGAAAGTACAAACCTTCCGGTTAATAATGGAAAATAATTTCATTCATTGAAGCTAGGTCATGAGAAGCTAGGTCGTAATTCTGACTGAAGGGTGGTAATGACCAATTATATATGTAATTTCATTCAAATGGCTGCCTCCGCTGGCCATGCAGTAGCACGATCGTTACAATTTTTAAGCGCATTATCGCTTGTGTGCAACTGTATTTTACCAATGGCTTTATGAATATTGTCCTTTAAAGCGTCAATTGTCTCTGGCTTGTTGGCGTGTAACACCACACAAATAATAGTCCAACGGTGTCAAATCGCGGCTCCAAGGTGGCCAAACTACATCAGCTCTGCTGCTGATAATGCGTTCTTCAAAAAGAGGCCGCAAAACATTGAGTGTAGCTTCGGCTGTGTGGCACGTAGCGCTGTCCTGTTGAGATCAAATGTTGCCAATATCCTCCTACTCTTCAATTTTTGTGAACAAAAATTCATTCAACATGGCCCGATAACGATCGTGATGGACTGTAACGGCCACTCCTTGCTCATTTTCGAAGAAAATTGCCCCAATTATGCCTCTTGACCAAAATCCGTACCAAACAGTGACTCGTTTTGGGTACGTCGGCTTTTCAATGTATGCGTGCAGGTGTTCTGTGCCCTAAATGCGATAATTTTGCTTGTTTACATAGCCGCCAAGCTTAAAATGAGCTTGATCTGAAAAGATGATTTTTTTTGACAAAATCGGCATCTTCTGTAAGTCGATCGCAGGCCCAATTAGCAAAGCGACAACGCATTGGATGGTCAATTGGCTTAGCGTATACAACCATATTCGTTCATGCGGAAGGCTAAAACTAATTATCGGTCAAATCAGACATGAGTTAAGTGTTACCATTCACGAAATAAGCACTAGTTGAAAAGAAAAACGTTAGATGGCGGACCCGATATAAACACTTCATAGAGAGTTGGGTGAGATACAGAGACTAATGTGTGTTGGTATAAAAATTATGCATTGAGAACCTCTCCTACAGTGCTGCTGGAACGTGTGCTGGTTCAACATAGCATGTCCAACGAGTATCTGTCCTACAGCTGGGTCTAGTCACAAAAGTTAACGAATTAACCTAGAGGCTACATGGTCTTTTGAAAGAGAGAATATTTTGTAACATCCGAAAGATATTTTCGCTGAGGTTGGAGTATTGGTATCAGAATGAAATATTCTGACCTCATGCAGAAATTAATAAGCAGTTGAGTTTGCGAGGAGAGGGGCTTATATTCACTACTGATGGGGTATGCCTTTGTGGGTAGTGGAAGGCGATATTTGCGAAAGGAAGGAAGTTGTGAATATCCTTCTTAAACCATCGCATTACCTACTAGACTACCCTAAATACACGTTAGGCTAGGTAGAGGACAGCTGTGACAAGTACAGCACCCTGATGGGTCGGATTGACCCATTGTACAACGTCCTAGCTTCTCACACGACTCGTGTTATGTGCGAAAATTTTATACATGAGTGGCGGGACCTACAGTTTAAAGTCGACTCCGAACGACAGATTTTTTGAGAAGCTTTTCATGGAAATTTTTTTCTCTCATAGTTTTTGCCAGAAATCTGCTGAGAGAAAGGCGCAGAAGAAATATTTTCATATTTTTGTTTTGATGTCTGGACCTGGGATTCGAACTCGGGCCTTTCGTCTAATCAGCCAACACACTACCCACTAGACCGCGGCGACTTCAACATTTATACGAAGCACAGTTTAAAGTCGACTCCGAACGACAGATTTTTTGAGAAGCTTTTCATGGCAATTTTATTTTCTCAGAGTTTTTGCCAGAAATCTGCTGAGAGAAAGGCGCCGAAGAAATATTTTCATATTTTCATTTTGATGTCTGGAACTGGGATTCGAACTCGGGCCTTTCGTCTAATAAGCCAACACACTATCTACTAGACCACGGGACGACTTAAGTGATGCGATCAGATAAATGTCTAAACGCTTTGAGGGGGGGACGTTAATAGCTTAGATTCCTTATAGTTGCTATGGGCGATCATTGGAAAGGGAATTGTTAATCGCAATTGGCCCTTACAAGTCCCCAACTAATAACATTGTATTCATATAATCTGTTGTATTACATACAATATTGCGATGTAGTCCATTTTATAGCCGTCAAATTAGCGCCAGTTTTTGTTATTGCAACTCACCTTGTCGCTTTAATAATTGCATTACAAGTACAATATTCAAGTGAATATGTGTTTACATACATATGTACATACGTACGTATGTACAATTTTGTCTCTATGACACTTTTTTTCTTTGTAATTGTTTTTGTTTTTCTATTTGATCCACAACTAAGTTTTGATTTCCGTTCAGTTGAGGTTTTTTTGTCTTCATATTTTTTTTAAAAATTTTTTTTTTTATAATTCAAGTGGTTTTCATAATTTAAAGAAAATCAAGTAGTAGTCGAGTATGTTTATATTTTAAACCTTGACATCACAATTATTGCATTATTTTAGACCAAGTACATGTACCTTAAAAATAAACCCAACAAAACAAAAGCAAAAAAAACAAAAATTAGCAACAGTCTTTGGAGTTATGGTAACAAAAATATTTTAAATTACAAAAAAAAATATACGACAACCTGCAGGTGTAGAGATTATTTAATTATTTCACGTTGCTAGCAAATCTCTTATGCTTTGGAGTTTTTATTGCTTTATATGGGTTGCTTATAATTAGTCAAAAGGTGACATGAGATTACAAAAGTTTTCAATTCCATGAATTTCTATTTTCGCCCTTACGCAGGTCATTTAACCCATTTGGCGACGAATTTTGCTTCTTTTATGTTGAAACTACATCGCTGATCAAAGATAGTTTCTGACTTTTCTTCGAATTTTTCATCGTTTCCCTGTTCTTTTAAAAGGACGGTGGCGCTAACTGGGTTAAAACATTGATTTGGTAAGAGAAATAAAATCGCCACATAAAATCCTACTGATTTCTGCTGAAGGTTAAAACGATTTCGTATTAATTTTCTCATACAATTCAGTCTTTTCAAGTAAGCAATTAAAGAGTATCTTACCGTTCACATTCACGTGTACGCCGAGGCCCAAATAGGCCATTGTGCTACCCAGTGTAAGATAAGCATCCTTGTCATGAGCCGTCAGCAGTGGCTTTGAGCCTTCGCCCAGGCTCCGGATGAAACCAGCAGGTTTCCTTAGTGGCACGTGCTCCACTATGCCCTAAAACCGATGACGGCTGTTCTGAGGTGCAGATTTCGTTTCTTCTGCAAACCTGGTGGGACGGAACCTTGTCCCTTACGCAAAGAATGATGTCTTTTGTTTGCCAATACTAAACTTAGGTGATAGTTTTACAAACTTGCCTAAAGAACTTAAGTTTCCAATATAAATTTACTTACTTTCACATTTAATTGGTCACTACAACCCTTTAGGAATACAATCTAGTTTTTATTTGTACGTATATACATTCATAATTGGTCATTACAACCCTTCAGTCAGGATTATTGACCTAGTTTCTCACACAACTTATGTTGTGTGTGTTAACTGTAGGTTCCAGTTTAAAGTCGACTCCGAAGGACAGATTTTTTTGAGGAACTTTGCCAGAAATTTGATGAGAGGAAATCGCCGAAGAAATCCTTTTTGCATTTTTGTTCTGATATCTGGCCGGGGGCTCGAACCCTAGCTTTTTACGTATAATAAACCAACACACTACCTACTAGACTACGGCGACTACACTACGTATCCCAATTGTCTTCAATTGTCAAATATAAGAATGATGTCAGTGAATCCAGTGAAGTCGCCATGGTCTAGTGGGTAGTGTGTTGGCTTATTAGACAAAAGGCGCGGGTTCGAATCCCAGGTCAGACATCAAAACGAAAAATATTTCTTCGGCGACTTCCTCTCAGCAGATTTCTGGCAAAGACTCTGAGAGTAAAAATTGCCATGAAAAGCTTCTCAAAAATCTGTCGTTCGGAGTCGATTTAAAACTGTAGGTCCCGCTACTCATGTATAAAATTAACGCACACAACATAAGTGGTGTGAGAAGCTAGGTCGTAATCCTGACTGAAGGGTTGTAATGGCCAATTATGTATGTATGTATGTATGTCAGTGAATCCAAAATTGTAATTTCCATTAGCAAATGAAAAAAATTATAGCATAAAGGCTCTAATCATAAAGACCTTTCTTGGTTTTTAGTAGAAACCGATTCCGATTCCTCCAAAACATGGCAGCTTCTGTAGTAATCATAGTGGAGCGGACTGAAACTTCGAAACTGTCAATAGGGCGATTGGAATTCCTGTTAGAATGCGAACCGTAATCTTATCGAACTCAAATAGTCCCCTGGTTTTTACGCTGTCAATTACTGGAAACAGCAGTCAGGTTTTTTGATCACCCACGGTTTGTAGAATTTCCTGCTGTTTTTTCCAATTCGGAAAAGTATTCCTGTAGAGGCGGATATATTTCCTATAACATCACTTCCTCAAATATCCCCGATCTCTTCCGTATATGTTCGTCCATCTTTTCGTTTCCCTCTTTGATAGCCCCGAGCTGTACTCTTATCGAACTCAAATAGTCCCCTGGTTCTCACGCTGTCCGTTGCTGGACGCAGCAGTTTTGAAATTCGTTTGAAATTGTTGGATCACCCACGGTTTGTTGAATTTCATGCTGTTTTTTTCAATTTGGAAAAGTATTCCTGTAGAGGCGCATATATTCCCTATAACAACGTCACCTCCTCAGATATCTCCCATCTCTTCCGTATAAGTTCGTCCGTGTTTTTCGTTTCCCTTTTTGCCACAATAGCCCCGAGTCGTACTCTTATTGAACTCATATAGTCCCCAATTTCTTACGCTGTCCATTGCTGGAGGCACCAGTTTTGAAATTCATTTGAAATTGTTGGATCACCCGCTGTTTGTAGAATTTCCTGCTGATTTTTCCAATTTGGAAAAGTATTCCTGTAGAGAGGCGGATATATTCCCCATAGCGTCACCTCAGATATCTCCGATCTCTTCCGTATATGTTCGTCCATCTTTTCGTTTCCGTCTTTGATAGCCCCGAGCTGTACTCTTATCGAATTTAAATACACATTAAAACAAAAATATGAAAATATTTCTTCGGCGACTCCCTCTTAGCAGATTTCTGGCAAACACTCTGAGAGAAAAAAATTTCCATGAAAAACTTCTCAAAAAATCTGTCGTTCGGAGTCGACTTGAAACTGTAGGTCCCGCCACTCATGTATAAAATTTTCCCACATAACACGAGTGGTGTGAGAAACTAGGACGTTGTACAATGGGTCAATCCGACCTCCGGATACTATACTTGTCACGTCCTTTAACCTAACCTGACGTACATTTAGGGTAGTCTAGTAGGTAGTGCGATGGTTTCACAACTTCCTTCCCTTCGCAAATATCTCGTCCCACTACCCACAAAGGCTTTCATTTGACCCTATCAGTAATGAATATAAGTCTCTCTCCTCGCAAGCTCAACTGCTTGTTAATTTCTGTAATACTCCGACCTCAGCGAAAATATCTTTCGTATGTCACAAAATGTTCCCTCTTTCAAAAGACCATGTAGCCTCTAGGTTACTTCGTTAACTTTTGTGTCTGGCTGGGTCTAGCTGTAGGACAGATACTCATTGGACATGCTATGTTGAACCAGCACACGTTCCAGCAGCACTGTAGGAGAGGTTCTCAATGCATAATTTTTGTACCAACACACATTAGTCTCTGTATCTCACCCAACTCTATAGGAAGTGTTTATATCGGGTCCGCCATCTAGCGTTTTTCTTTTCAACTAGTGCTTATTTCGTGAATGATAATACTTAGCTCATGTCTGATTTAACAGATAATTAGTTTTATCCTTCCGTATGAACGAATATGGTTGCGTAAACACGTTTTCGCTTGGCGAAATGGGCCTGCGATCGACTTACAGAAGATGCCGAATTTGGCAAAAAAAAAATCATCTTTTCAGATGAAGCTCATTTTGATCTTGGCGGGTATGTAAACAAGCAAAATTGTTGCATTTGGGGCACAGAAAACCCGCACGCATACATTGAAGAGCCGTCGTACCTAAAACGAGTCCCTGTTTGGTGCGGATTTTGGTCTAGAGGCATAATTCGGGCATTTTTCTTCGAAAATGAGCAAGAAGTGGCCGTTACAGTCAATGGCGATCGTTAAAGGGGCCAAGTTGAACGAATTTTTGTTCACAAAAATTGAAGAGAAGGATATTGGCAACATTTGGTTTGAATAGGATGGCGCTACGTGCCACACAGCCGAAGCTACACTCGATGTTTTGCATCCTGTTTTTGAAGATTGCATTATCAGTAGCAGTGCTATTGTCGTTTGTGATTTGATACCATTGGATTATTATTTGTGGGCTGCCGTCAAAGATAAATGTTACACGCCAACAAGCCAGATAGAATTGACGCTTTAAAGGACAATATTCATAAAGCCATTCGTGAAATACAGCTGCACACAATCGATAATGTGCTTAAAAATTGGACCGATCGTGTAGGCTTCTGCATGGCCAGCCAAGGCAGTCATTTGTATGAAATTATTTTCCATTATTAACCGGAAGGATTGCACTTGCAAATAAAAAAAAGAAATTTGAGAAAATATTTGGTAGTTTTTTTAAAGCATTTTCAAAGTTATTTGGCGGACCCTTTAGTTGTGTTATACTAAGCGCTGTTACCGTTCACAACTAACAACATTGGTGATGTAAGAAGCTAGGCCATAATCCTGATATTAGAGGTCTGTAATGGCCTATTCAGTAGTTTTTTTAACGCATTTTCAAAAAAATAAGAAGTTATTTGGCGGACTCTTTGCAAATTAAAAAATGTTGCCCAAAAACAATTCCATACTAAATGGAATTTTCGTTAAAAAAAAAATACCGCTGGGAAAAATTGTTTAAAAAACGTTAAAATAATGACAGAAATAACAAAAACAAAGAAAGACATTTTTTTTTTAAATTTAAAATTAAAGAAAAAGACATTAAAATGCAGATACAAGATTAAGATATTTGCCTAAAAAAAATCGAAATCGAAAATAGAAAAAGTGATTACATAAGTAGTGTTAAGGCAATTACATGGTTTAAATGGAACAAAAAACAATAAAAACAATAAAACAATCGCAATTACAATAAAAGTAATACAATTTAAATAAACATTTTCTAATTTTATTTATTTGATGAAATACAAAAAAAAAAAGAGATTTTGAATTGACTTTTTGCCATCAAACAGAAACAAAATCCAAAAGAAATCTTCGTTGATTTGTTGAATTAAATTTTGTTTCTTCAGTTTTATTTTGTTTTGTAACTAAAAACTGCAACTACCAGCATCCAAATTACCAGCAGCAGTTTCAAAATCAATTAATTCGTTATACAATCGAAATTAAATGAAAGTTGAAATATATTTTTTCCTCTTTTTTGCTTTGGATTTGTGTTGAAATCATATTTAAAAATTAAAAAAACGTAAAACGTAAAACGGTCATAAATAATTTGCCATTGATATTGAAGTGAAATGGTTTTTTATTTGAATGTTATTCGGAATTTTTAAATGTCATACAGTGGGTCATACGGTTGAATGCTAATTGATTTATTCCTTCCTTACATAATTAGTCATTACAACCCCTTAGCCAAGGTTACCGCCTACAAGATTAATAGTTTCTGCCTTAGAAATGAAAAGCCATTGTCACCTCTTTGTATTGCTTATAAATATAAACAGATCTTGAGCAACATTTTAGTATTAAGTTGAACCAAATTAATAATGGAAATATGCCAACAGGCTTTATTAATGCATCGGGTGGACCATCTATTGGTTTAAATTAGAACCATCGGTTATTATGAATCGGGCAATATTTATGTCATTAGTCTAACACAAAATTCTGCATATTATCTTCACTGAACGTATAAGTTGCCGTGGTCTAGTGGGTAGTGTGTTGGCTTATTAGACAAAAGGCCCGGGTTCGTATCCCAGGTCAGACATCAAAACGAAAATATTTCTTCGGCGACTTCCTCTCAGCAGATTTCTGGCAAAGACTCGGAGAGTAAAAATTCCATGAAAATGTTCTCAAAAATCTATCGTTCGGAGTCGACTTTAAACTGTAGGTCCCGCGCCTCTCACGTATAAAATTAACGCACACAACACAAGTGGTGTGAGAAGCTAGATCGTAATCCTGACTGAAGGGTTGTAATGGCCAATTATGTATGTGTGAACGTATAACGAATCGATTTACGGTTGAGCAACGTTGAGCTTTATTTGAAATTAATTTTCAAAGCAAAGACAATTGGTCGGGAATTGTACGAAAAAGTCGTACAAAATTTGACCGCAGAAAATATCGAAACTGTGGCTGAAGTTGGGCTTGAGAATCCATCAACATCAACTCGCCATCGTTCTCAAGAATTGAACATTTCACGCACCAGTTTACGTTGAATTTTTGCTGAAAGATCTCCGTATGAAGCCATAGAAAGTTCAATTGATTCAAAAGTTGAAGCTGCATGACCATACGCTTTGTTTTCGCTTCCTTAGATGGGCCAACGAAAAACGAGACATCATTGTCGATTTTGCCAAAAAGAAATAATTTTTTCGAATGAAGCACATTTTCATCTTGGGTGGTATGTTAATAAGCAAGATTGCCGCATTTTGAGCTTAGAAAACCCCCACATTTTTATCTTGGATGGTACATTACATAATTCATACATAATTGGTCATTACAACCCTTCAGTCAGGATTATTGTTCTAGTTTCTCACATCACTTATGATGTGTATGTTAATTTTAGACATAAGTGGCGGGACCTAGACTTTAAAGTCGACTCCGAACGACAGATTTTTCAGAAGCTTTTCATGTCAGTATTATTGACTCTCAGGGTTTTTGCCAGAAATATGCTCGGAGGAAGTCGCCAAAGAAATACGTTTTGTATTTTGTTTTGATGTATGGCCTGTGGCTTGAACCCTGGCTTTACGTCTAATAAGCCAACACACTACCTACTAGACTACGGCGACTTCAATAAGCAAAATTGAGCTTAAAAAACCTACACGTAGTGAATGCACTCGTTACAAGTGATTGTTTGGTGGGGCTTGTCGAGCAAAGGCATCATTGACCGCTTTTGCTTTGAAAATGAGCACTGCCCAACCATTATGGTCTACCTGCTTTTCATGATACTGATGTGAACGATGTTTGCTTTCAACAGGATGGTGCAACTTGCCACCCATCTCATGATACAATTAATTTATTGCATTAAACGTTTGATGGCCGTTTAAATAAATGGAATGGTAATGTCAATTGGATGCCAAGAAGCTGCATTTTGATATCGTTGGACTATTTTCTATAGGGTGCTGTTATGTCGACAAACCAGACACAAATGAGCATTTAAAGGCTAAAATTCGTGCTGTCATTTCCCAGATACGACCCCATACACTTGAAGAACTTTACGAAAATTGGTTCAATCGATGATGAGTTACTGTAAGACCAGCCGCGGCAGCCATATGAATGAAATATTCCATCTCTAACCAGAACAATTGTACTTTAGAACAAAAACATAAATTTGGAAAAAATTTTCAAGCGTTTTTGTTTGTTTGCATTTTTAAATTTAAACTTTTAAATGTCCCACCTTATATAATATCGCCTTAACAAAGTAAAGCTTCAAATGCCACCATTTAAACAAGCCTGTTACAATTAATATTACCTAGGAATTTAGGGCCATCAACCAACAATTTCTAATTGTACGTTTACGTACACTATGGATTGCTAGTGTATAAAACAGAAGACTTAAGACACAAACTTGATTTATAAAAAAGGACTATACAATGGAATATTTTAAAATGGTGAAATTTTATGAAAAAAAATATAATATTTAAATAAATTAAAATGTATAATAATTGTTTATTTAGAAATAAAAATAATGAGAATTTTTTTTCACCAATTACGGCATAATTTTTATGATTTTTTTAAAATAATTTCTTTGCTAATGAATTTTCGAAATTGTATTTTCTTTTTTTTTGCATGTGTAGACAATCAAATACAATGTTTTGTAAGTAATTTATGTAGATGGGTGTTGTTTTTTTTTTTTTATAAATGTTGTACTAATCAAATTAAAAATTTAAAAAACGAAATAAAAACAATTTCCTTAAACAGCTAACAAACGAGATTACAAAGTTAGTTTAGGGGGGCAAAAAAAAAATAGAAAAAAATATTTCAAATTACATCATAATTTGCATGTTTGATGACAATTTCTTGTTGTTGTTTGGCGTGGCTAAATAGTTAAGAGTAGTCGCTACTAACTAAGGCTTATTTGGCTGGCCTGGCTAAGCTGGCTACTGACGTACAATTTGATTTTATTTTATTTTGTTTTTGTTTTTGTTTTCTTTCTTTAATAGATTTTACAAAGTTATTGTTTTTATTATTGTGGTTAACGGTTGGTTGATTGGCTACTTAGTTTTCGTCTATTTAAGTCTTTTTCTGTTATTTTTTTTTTCCTTTTCAAGTTAAATAATCATTCATAGATGATCAAGTTTTGAAATAAATGTTGAAAAAATATATAAAAAAATATACATACATACTTATGCATAATACATGTAATTTATTTGTAGATGAGTATGTGTATGCATATATTTTTCTTAAAATCGTTGGCGGATTTATCATAAATCAACATTAATTAGTGTTAATTGGTGCAAGACAGTTACAAAAAACAAAAAAAAAAATTACCAAAAACAACAACAACAATAGGAATATAAACTTTTGATTGTTTTAAAAAAAAAATTGAAATTCAAATTTAAATTTAAATTTGAAATCAAAAAAATAAAGTAAACGCTGCAATATATTATCAAGACCTTGAAAATTTTATAACAAAAATAAAAATTATAAAAATTATAAAAAACTGTCTTTATGTTTTATTTTACAGAGAAAATGTCATGTGTTGTAAGTTGTGTTGTTTTTCTGTTTTTTTTTTAATCAAAAATTATTTGCATATTTAAATAATTTATTAAAAAAAAAATGTGTTTTTAATTTTTTGTTTTTGTTTTTTTATATAATTTTTTATGATTCATTAAAACAAAAAAGCAAAAAGGCAAAAAGGTTAATGTAACTTGTTGTTCAACAAAATTACAATAATTTTTCCAGAAACAAAACTCAAAAAAATCAAAAAAAAAAGGGAAAAAACGTTGACACATTTTCAATTTAAAACGAAATTTTTTTAATTAATACTCAATAAACAATAACAATTGCCACAAGTTCAATATAACAAGTCTTTGAACTTTTAATTTTTCTTTTTAACAATTTATTTTCCCCTTCTTTTTTTCTTTATTTTATATTAAAATGTTGTATTTTATTTTATTTTATTATCAAAATTTATAACAAATTTACTCCAGTAACCCTCCACGTTTAGGTCGTTAAAGAGTATTCAATTAATATCACCCAAGTCTTTGACCCCCCCCCTTTAAACAAGTCTTTAATGAATTTCTAAAAGATAACATTTTAATGATCAAACGTCTTACAACATCTTACACCAGTAACCCAGTTTTGAAATTAAAAAATTTTTTGTAATTATTAAAGGTTATTGAATAATTTCTTACATTTTAATCACACTAATAAAATGCTGCATTTAAAATGGTTCATGTTTTCAAAGTTTGACCCGCAGTAAGGCAATACAACAAATAATACGAGTAGTGGGAAGGTGGAAAAGAAGCTCACCTCCTGTGATATCTATCTTGAAACTAATTTTTAATTGTATACCTCATCTCCGAAATGCAGTGTTTACTAAAGGGTGGTGGGGGTACTGAAGTCGCCGTGGTCTAGTGGGTAGTGTGTTGGCTTATTAGACAAAAGGCCCGGGTTCGTATCCCAGGTCAAACATCAAAACGAAAAAATATTTCTTTGGCGACTTCCTCTCAGCAGATTTCTGGCAATGACTCTGAGAGTAAAAAAATTGCCATGAAAAGCTTCTCAAAAATCTGTCGTTCGGATTCGACTTTAAACTGTAGGTCCCGCCACTTATGGATAAAATTAACGCACAGAACATAAGTGGTGTTAGAAGCTAGGTCAATAATCCTGACTGAAGGGTTGTAATGGCCAATTATGTATGTATGTATGTGGGGGTACTAAAAGAGTTTATAAAGGGTGGACCGTTTAAAAGTTTAAATTTAAAAATGCAATCAAACAAAAACGCTTGAAAATTTTACCAAATTTATGTTTTTGTTCTAAAGTACAATTGTTCTGGTTAGAAATGGAATATTTCATTCATATGGCTGCCGCGGCTGGCCTCACAGTACCTCGTCATCGATTGAACCAATTTTCGTAAACTTTTTCAAGTGTATTGATTAGTATCTCGACCATAACATCACCATTGTTGGCCTTTAAATACTCAATTGTCTCTGATTTGTCGGCATAACGGCACCCCACAGAAAATAGTCCAAAGGCATCAAAATGCAGCTTCTTGGCATCCAATTGCATTGGTTGCGTCATTCTTATTTTCAAAGAAATATGGGAAAAGGATGATTCTGCTCCACAAGCCGCATCAAACAGTCACTAGTAATGATTGCATTGGCTTCTGTAAGATCACGTGCGGGTATGCTGAGCCTCAAATATGGCAACTTGACTTATTAATGTAGCCGCCAAGATAAAAATAAGGTTCAACTGAAAAAAAGATTTTTTTTTTTTTAGTAAAATCGACATCATTGTACAGTTTCTCGCTGGCCCATCTAAGGAAGCGAAAACGAAGCAGATGATCATGCAATCACAACTCTTTGTAAGGTGAGGTCAAAATAAATGCCGAATATTATCGGGAAAATGTCTTAAAGACAAAAAGTATTGAAGCCCTAGGCAGATAAACATTTCAGCCGCAGACCATGGACATTCCAACAGGACTCAGCATCACCGCACTCAGCACGTGTCAACCAAGAATGGCTTAAAAAGGGAGGTTCCTCGCTTCATTTCTACCGCACAATGGCCACCAAAATCTTCGGATCTCACTCCGTTGGACTTTTGAGCCTAAGGCATTTTGGAGTAAAAAATACCAAAGTGGTGTCGATCATCTCAAGACGGCGCTTTGCCGGGAATGGGCAAAACTGCCACAGAGCCACTTTCGTGCCGGCTGTGATGGCTTTGTCGGCCGTTTGAAGGCCATAATTCGTACCAAAGGTTGGCCACCTTTCGAACAAATCTAAACTGATTCTAAAATTTGATTTTATTTTCAAAATTTTTTTTGCTTTTGAGCAATAAAATTAAAAAAATATAGCGCTTTACTTTGTTGTATTATATATCAGCCACCCTGTAAGTACTTTCGAATTTTCTTAGAATAATTTCACAAATCTATATAGAATTAAAAATTAAAACTTTGTTTAAAGTTAACATTTTTGGCCATAAAAGGCCGTGTACATTTTGCTAAATAATGGGCAGGGCTCTTGAGGAAGCAATATCGTTAAGAAAATTCTCGATGTTGACAGCATCTAAAGGCTAAAAAAACAAATTGTATTACATATTTACTTGAACAGATAATTAATTAATTTATAAATTTTAGAATTTAATTTAAAAGTATTTTTGAAAGCCTAGATCTTAAAAGTCTATTTCTTTCTTGTGTTATTGTTGCACCAGCTTCTGAATACAAGGGCAAGTTACACAGAAGTAGCAACAATTGGGAGATATTCTAAGTGGAATTCACGAAAGTATCGGTGTTTTTTTTAGTGGTGTTAACGGTGATGATAGGTACATTTGTACTTCCGTTTCTATAACGGTGCCTATAGTAGAGGATGATTTTTGTTTCATATTTTTATGGGTTAATAGCAGTGTTGCCAACTTAGTGCTTTTAGCACTATTTATGGTGGGAGAGGTTCAGAGGTTCAATTTAGCATTTGAAGCAAAAAATGCTGACCACGTTAAGTTGTATAATGATTTGTATATTTTGCTAAAAAATTTGACTAAGAATTTGATAATAAATTGGGAAAATTTTTATTTCACAGAAGGTGATATAGATAGCAAATATAATGAATTTTACTACATTGGTTATAGTTTTGAAAAGGCCTGCAATGAATACCAAAAACAGAAAAATGTGTTTTTTCACTAAACACCTTATTTATAAATTAGAGCTAGACTTCCTAGCAATTTAAAAATTTTACAAAAAGTTTCCTTATTCAGTGTCGAAAATATATTAAATAACATAAATAATGATCAGTTAATAGAATTTATAAGCAACTTTATAAATGGTGTAAATACATTATCAACAATAGAAACTTGTTTAGAAAATTTAATTTAATTGGGAAAACAAAACTAGAACAGATCTTTTTTGGATAGAGGTTAGTTAATTTAAAAGCTCGTTAGGAGAAAAAACTTTTTTAGTATTAGCACAGTTTGGCCTTCGAATATTAAATTTTCCTTACTCTAACGCAGAGGTTGAGAGATGTTGTATGTAGCTCCATGAATTTATCAAAGAATAAAATTCAAAACCGACTATCATTAAACTCTGTTAATTCGATTTTACACATAAAATATGGACTACGTAGACTCAATTTTTACTGTAATAATTATGCAATACCTTCCGAGGTCTGCAAAAATATTTATTCAAACAAAACTATTGTGGCCAAACGTGCTTGGGGAGGATAAAAGTGCAGATCATATCTGGGAAATATTTGCCAAAGATTTAAGTAACCTTTTTAATAAGGAATTTTATATAAGGGTCGTATACCCACATACTTACAATTTTTTAAATTATTAATGATAATTTTATAAACTATACTGACATATTTATGTGAATTGTTTTCTTTTGTTTTGTAACTATATTTTATTAGTTTAACCAGAATATTTACTTATCAAATAAAGAATATTAAAAAATAAAAGTTTTATAAACGATTTTTCTTACTAAAAAACTGTAGTGCATTTTTACCCTTTTTAAGCTCAAAAAATACGCGTTTTTACCCGTTTTTTAATTTTTTGTGCGCGTTTTGATAAACAATCATTGGCAACACTGGTTAATAGCACATTAGCATAAGTCGATGTATCGTTATTAAACGCCGATGTATCGTCCATAAAAACATCGATGATAAACATAAAAATTTATGTGTAAGACATCGAGGTTTCGATAACAACGATGTATCGTTTGCATTCCTATGTGTACAATGTTGTATTTGTAATATTTTATATTCATTTTCTTTCCTTTAATTTTAGAGCTCTTTTAAAGTCGCATTATATCTACTCAACAATTTTGATTTTTCTTTATTAAATTGAGTAACATATTGAGGCATTTTCATTCAAATTCATGTATTTGTACTCAATATAACATTAAAGCTTTGCATACATGCACACATAAACCAACATTCATTTCTGGTGCTCTTTTATGCTCTCCTCTCTCTCTCTCTATTTCCAAGTTGCTGATAATTTTCTAACTGCCTCTCTCTAAAAGCGAACTTTATTAAGAGGCAAGAAAAAAAAATGCAAGTAATTTCGCTTTCAATATAAGTCAAGCTTAAATGAAACTATCACAACAACACAACAACACCATAACAACAACAACAACAATATAATTATATTGCAATTTTTTCTTATTTTGTTAGTGTTACGTTATTGTTTTGTTGTACCCACTATTTATTACAACAGCAGTTTGCAAAAAAAAGCTTTCATTGCTCTCATCTGAAATGAAAACCTAAGAGACTCTCAAGTATTACGAGTAGCCGCCAGCCTTTTAAAGTTTTTCTAATATTTTTTTCTTCTGCTTCTTCTTCTTCTTCATTTGCTTAATTGTTTTTATTTTCCTTTTTCATTGAGATTATGCATGAGAATATCTAAAATATTAACAATAACAATAACAACAACAACAACAACATTAGCTGGCATAAAAAAGCTATAAAAATGAACTTTAGCTTTAAAGGTAATCAGTACAACAATAACAACAACAACAACAACAAGAAAACAAAAATAACAGTAGAGTCAGTCAATCTTATGCATTGGGCTTAAAGGCAACAACTTGTAGATCAACTTCTTTTTTGTTGTAGTAGACGAAATAAAATACAAAAAAAAAAACAACAAAACCAATCAACAACAAAAACTGAATAAATTCATTCGCCGTAGCAAAGTTTATTAAGCGTTGCAGTTTCAATATTTAAGAAAAGTTTAATGGGACCCATTATTGTTTTATGAAAGACATCTCATATGTCTTGATGACATAAGTGGAGATTAGGGATGCCAATCGGAAAATCCCGAATCTCGAAATCGCGGGATTTTCGGGATTCATAAAATCCCGAATCCCGGGATTTTTAAAAACTTGTCCCGGAATTTTTCGGGATTTTCGGAATTGTGAATTCATATGTATTTTGACTCTACAAAAGGCTCTGAAAAAAAATTGTATATCACTTGACATCGATAATAGCATCTCAGATGAGGAAAACCCTACTTCCATTGAAAAAAAAAAATTATTTAATGGCATCCAAGAATGCAAAAGCCCTATAAAACGGAATAAAAAAGTAACTGATTTAGATAGTCAACTGTCCAAAGAAATAGATTTATTTACATCAGGCGGTGGTAGAGGTAAATATTTACTAACTGCATACCGCTATCTTGGAACTATTTTACCAACAAATGTTGATTGCAAGAAGTGTTTTTCAACGGCAGCATATGTTGACAACAAAATTCGTTCAAGCCTATCAGATCACATGTTAGATGCTTTAATATTTTTGTTAGAATCCAAATAATTTTCTTAAAACTAATGCATTTTTATATTTATGAATAATTTTTATTTTTGTTAATTTACGCTTCTTTGTTACATTTTATCTTGCTGTTTTCATATTTTATTTTTAATGATATATAATTCTGATATCCATAATTGGAATACAAATGATTTGGTTAACAAAAAATATTTTTATTATTAAGAGAAAATCGCGATTTTTCCTGTGATTTTTCGGGATTTTTGGATCCCGAATTATCCCGAAATATCCCGGGATTTAGGGATCGGGATTTACAAAATCCCGAATTCCGGGATTTTTAATAATCGATCCCGTTGGGCATCCCTAGTGGAGATATTCGAGTTCAACTTGCTTCCCTTTGTTAGCCCCATTTTGTTTCTTAACTGAGTTTGAAGCAATCCAACAGCCTCTATGAGTCTCTGTATTTATTTCGCCATAAGGTTCCCAACGTACATTTATTCAAAAAAGGGGATTTTTATGCAGACTAACTAGAATTGTAATATCCCTAGACTCGCTTGAACACGTATGGATAAGTAAAGTACTGACTCACTTCTGTCCTTAAATCGCATGGCCATCCATTGCATAGTTGCAATACCACTGTCGTCGTTGCCTGCCTATCACTATCCTTTTTGGTAGTCACGCAGAAAAACTTGGTAATCCCGCAAATTACTTCTACAGGAGCTGTGAGTCTGAGGTGGAGGAAAATACTACAGTCAAACTCGTTTATAACGAACTCGGTTATAACGAATTCTTGGTTATTACGTACATATTTTCAAGTCCCAACGTTTTAATAACAATTTTCATACAAAAAACTTCATTTATTACGAACTTGTTTATAACGAATGCTCGGTTAAAAGGAACTACTTTAAATGGTCCCAGTAAAGGGTTAAAAGGAACTACTTTAAATGGTCCCAGTAAAGGGTTAAAAGGAACTACTTTAAATAGTCCCAGTAAAGGGTTAAAAGGAACTACTTTAAATGGTCCCAGTAAAGGGTTAAAAGGAACTACTTTAAATGGTCCCAGTAAAGGGTTAAAAGGAACTACTTTAAATGGTCCCAGTAAAGGGTTAAAAGGAACTACTTTAAATGGTCCTAGTAAAGGGTTAAAGGAACTACTTTAAATAGTCCCAGTAAAGGGTTAAAAGAAACTACTTTAAATAGTCCCAGTAAAGGGTTAAAAGGAACTATTTTAAATGGTCCTAGTAAAGGGTTAAAAGACACTACTTTAAATGGTCCCAGTAAAGGGTTAAAAGGAACTACTTTAAATGGTCCCAGTAAAGGGTTAAAAGGAACTACTTTAAATAGTCCCAGTAAAGGGTTATAAGGAACTACTTTAAATGGTCCCAGTAAAAGGTTGAAAGGAACTACTTTAAATGGTTCCAGTAAAGGGTTAAAAGGAACTACTTTAAATAGTCCCAGTAATTAAATTTCATAAATTTTTTACCTTTTTTTTATAACGAACCCTCAGAAATAACTTTAAAGTGTGGCAATAGTCTTTACTTTTAAATAATATGGCAACATTAAATTATAACTCTGCGTCTTTAATCAGCTGCTAGATAAAACGAATTAACACATATTTTTGGTTTTTAATAACAAAATTCTTTTTGTTTTTAATAAATGAAAAAAATTCTTTGTATTTTATATTTTCTTCTATGACTTCACCCCGTTTATTACGAACTTTGCCTATAACGAACTATTTTTTCTGCTGTATCTTTCACTTCATGCGTCAGTCCATTGCTTTTGTTGCAAAGAGACTGAAATTTTTTACTTCTCCCTTTTTAAAATCTTTTACCGAATGCTCTAATAGAAGGACTTGGAACTTGGGTTGTTTTTATCTGTGGAAATCCCTAGTGTATAAACGGGTGGAATTGCATATGGTATCACAATGAGTCTAAAGGCTGGCCTAAATGATGGGACCTTTTTCCTTTAACATCACCATACCTAATCTAACTAGAATAGTTTCCAATTTTACTGAAATATTTTGTATCTTTTGGAAAATTCACGGCTAACGACTTTAAGGCAATGTAGGGTTTAATTAATTGAAGTCGCCGTAGCCTAGTAGGTAGTGTGTTGGCTTATTAGACGAAAGGCCCGAGTGCTCATCCCAGGTCAAACATCAATACGAAAATATAAAAATATTTCTTCGGCGACACTTCCTCTCAACAAATTTCTGGCACAAAACTCTGAGAGAATAAAATCGATAATGTGCTTAAAAATTGGACCGATCATTTTCCATTATTAACCGGAAGGATTGTTCTTTGAAATAAAAAAAGGAATTTGGGAACATATCAAGAGGTTTTTTTTAAAGTATTTTCAAAAAAACAAAGATATTTGGCGGACCCTTTACAACTGAAGGGTTGTAATGACCAATTATGTATGTATATATGTATGTATTAATTATGGAAAATAATTTCGTTCATTGGCTGCCTCGGTTGGCCATTTTTAAGCACATTATCGATTGTGTGCAGCTGTATTTCACCAATGGTTTCACGAATATTGTCCTTTAAAGAGTCAATTGTCTCTGGCTTGTCGGCACAACACTTATCTTTGACGGCACCTCACAAATAACAGTCCAACGGTGTCAAATCGCAGCTCCGAGGTGGCCAAACGACTTCAGCTCTGCGGCTGATAATGTGATCTTTAAAAACAGGGCGGCAAACATCGAGTGTATCTTCGGCTGTGTGGCACGTAGCGCCGTCCTGTTGAAATCAAATGTTGCCAATATCCTCCTCCTTTTCAATTTTTGTGAACAAAAATTCGTTCAACATGACCCGATAACGATCGCCATTAACTATAACGGTTACTCCTTGCCCATTTTCGAAGAAAAATGGCCCAATTATGCCACTGGACCAAAATTCGCTCCAAACAGTGACTCGTTTTGCGTGCGTCGGCTTTTCAATATATGCGCACGGGTTTTCTGTGCCCCAAAAGCGACAATTTTGCGTGTTTACATGCCCGTCAAGATCAAAATGAACTTCATCTGAAAAGATGATTTTTTTTTTTTGCCAAAATCGGCATCTTCTGTAAGTCGATCGCAGACCCACTTAGCGAAGCGAAAACGCGTATACACAACCATATTCGCTCAGCGCAAGAATAAAACTGATTATCTGTCAAATCAGACATGACCTAAGTGTTACCATTCACAAAATAAGCACTAGTTGAAAAAAAGCGTTAGGTGACGGACCCTATAGGATTTCGACATAGCTTCTCACACCACTTTTGTTAAGTGCTTTGATATTATACATAAATGGGGGGACCTACAGTTTGAAGTCGGTTCCGAACGACAACGATTTTTGAAAAACTTTTCACGACAATTTTCTATTTACTCTCCGATTTTTGTCAGAAATCTGTTGAGAGGAAGTTGCCGAAGAAATATTTTTTCACACTTCTGTGGAGATGTCTGCCCTGGGGTTTGGACCGAGGCCTTAAGGCAACTAAACACCTTTTAAATCTATATCATATACAAGACTGAATGTATGTTTGTATGTACCTTTTAGGATCGTAAACTATGTTATGATCTTTAGCAAAGTTGTTGCGCATGAGCCGGGGAATGTTTCTAGGTTGGTATTATCAATTTCCAACAGATGGCGCCACTGAGAATTACTGAAAATTAATTAAATGGTAAATTGAGCATTCGATTATATTATAGTCTTTAGCAAAGTTGTTATGCATGAGCCGACGAACGCTTTGATGACCAATTTCCGACAGGTGGCGCCACTGAGAATTACTAAAAATTAATTAAATCGTAAACTATGCATTTGATTATGTTATGATCTTTAGCAAAGTTGTTGCGCATGAGCCGACGAAGGCTTATAAGTTGGTATTACCAATTTCCGACAGGTGGCGCCACTGAAAATGACTAAAAATGAATTAAATCGTAAATTGTGCATTTGATTATGTTATGATCTTTAGCAAAGTTGTTGTGCATGAGCCGGGGAATGTTTCTAAGTTGGTATGACCAATTTCCGACAGGTGGCGCCACTGAGAATTACTAAAAATGAATTAAATCGTAAACTATGCATTTCATCATGTTATGATCGTTTGCAAAGTTGTTGCGCATGAGCCGACGAATGCTTATAAGTTGGTATTACCAATTTCCGACAGGTGGCGCCACTGAGAATTACTAAAAATGAATTAAATCGTAAACTGTGCATTTGATTATGTTATGATCTTTAGCAAAGTTGTTGTGCATGAGCAGGGGAATGTTTCTAGGTTGGTATGACCAATTTCCGACAGATGGCGCCACTGAGAATTACTAAAAATGAATTAAATCGTAAACTGTGCATTTGATTATGTTATGATCTTTAGCAAAGTTTAATTTCGAAAAAAAAGAAAAATCTGTGCACAACATGTTCCAACTATTTCCTTAGTTGGTCACGTTATTTTAGGGCTCACAAAACGTACGACTTTTGAAAACAAAAGAAACAGAAAGACCACAATAATAATAAAAAAAAAAAAAATAAAAAACAAAATACTATGGTAAATTGTTGTTGTTGTTGCTGTTTTTAATAATAATAAATTTTTTTTTTCTGCTTCTTTTTCTCCTTTTTTAACACTAAACACTGTTTCAATACAGAGACAGAGATTGCGTCTATGGCTAAAATAATAGTCGCCGCAAAAGTAGAGGTTGTTGGTTGAAACGAAACCAAACATCAGCCATAACTTTAGTGTGAGCCGATAACTTTAGGCAGACGGCCACAAAAATCGAAATTTTTTGCGTTGTTTTTTTTTTTTTTGTTTTGCTTAATTCTGTCTGAAAACTTTTCATTTCGCTCTCGTTTTTAACGTTCAAAGATTATTGCGTCAAATGGGAAATGACAAACCATTTGGAAAAACCATAATTGTATGAGAAGTGAAGTGTTTTGAGAAGAAATATTCGTAATTCGTAAGGTTTTGAAACAAAAAGAAAAATATTTTTGTAAAAAAAATGGAAATGGAAATGAAAATTGAAAAATTAGAAACGAAAAGAAAATTATGGATGTGTTGGATAAACAAAAATTAAAAATTGGAAAAATTAAAAATTTATATTGAAAAAAAAAATTATTGAAATTGTTTACGACAATAAAAAAATAATAAAAAAAAATTTGACAAATAAAATATTAAAAATAGAAAAAATAAATTATTGAAAAGCTTTTTTTCCTTTTTTTTTTTTAAATAAAAAGCTTAAATAACTGTTCCATCAACATACGTAATAATACAATGTATTAACAACAACAAAAACAATAATACAATTAATTAAAAATTAAAAGTAAGAAAATAATAAAAAAAAAATAATTTATGAAACGTGAATTATTTGAGTGAAACAAAACGTTTTAAAGTGAATCACCTTTCGAATGCAAAACGAAAAAAATTTAAAACAAAAAAAAATTCAAAAGAAAATAAAAAAAATGCTGAATAAAATGCAGCTGTTGCTGCAGATTGTTTAATAAGATATCGTAATAAAATAAAACAAAAACAAAAATAAAATAAAAAAAGAAAGAGAAGAAAATAAAAAAAATTTTTTTATAAATTTTTTCTCGTGTTTTTGGTGAGTTTGCAAAGCTGGAAAAAAATTAAAATTAAAAAAAAATTCTTTTTATTGTGGTGTTTATGTAAAAAAACAAAAAAAATTTTTTTTTTTAAATTTACTGAAGATGATCTTGTAAAAAAAATTAAAAAAAAAATTTAAAATAAAAATAATAATAAAAAAACAACACAAAATTTGTGTTTTAAAAACGCTTTTAAATAAACGCATTCTGATTGGAACGCGCTTAATCGTTCGAGTGTTCTTAACTTGACTTGAAGTTAAAGAGCTCCACGGTTGAAAAAAAAAATCGTTAAAAAAAATTCTTAAAAAATTATTAAAAAATTATTAAAAAATTATTCTGTGTAAAAATTATAAAATTTTCTCCAAAAAAAAAAAACAAAAAGAACCTACAAACGGTGCGTGTTAAAAGTTTATAATATTTTTACAAAAGATTTCAAACATAAAAAAAAATTATTAAAAAAAAAATTTTTCTTTTTTTTAAAAATATTTTCAATGTATTACAAAATTTACCTATTAAATAATAAAATAATAATTCATTAAAGCATTGTGTATATAAAAAATAATGTTTGTCTAAGAAATAAAAGAAGAAGAAGAAAAAAAAAAATAAAATAGTGTTGCGTGTTACAAAACAAAAGAAAACTCCCCTTCCAGTCTTTGGCATTTTTATAACCACAATCAACACCATCACCATTTATCCACATCTTCACCAGCTTTAAGCCACATTGTATGGTTAAAAGCATAACCACAAGTGGTTTCTGTCTGTTTATTAATTTTTTTTTTGTTTTTTTTTGTTTTGTCTTGGTGTTGCTGTAATAATTTTTATTGTTTTCAGTGGCTACAACAGCTTCACAGAGCTTCAGTCAACGTGACAATAATACAACAAAATTATAAAGAAAAAGTAAATAAGCATTGTTTTTTTCCTCTTTTTTTTTAAAGCAATAAACCAAAACTTTAATTTAAATTAAAATTTCCTAAAGTTCAATACCCAATACGTAAAGGAAAAGATAATATTTTTAGGGATTTTTCTTTTTAAATTAAAACAAAGAACGTAAATAAATTCATAGAGAACATACGCAAAAAGATTTAAAAATAATTACAGTGGAACCTTTATAATTTG
Source organism: Sarcophaga peregrina (assembly GCA_014635995.1). Taxonomy (NCBI): domain Eukaryota; kingdom Metazoa; phylum Arthropoda; class Insecta; order Diptera; family Sarcophagidae; genus Sarcophaga; species Sarcophaga peregrina. The sequence continues at coordinate 88,135,299 of CM025793.1, forward strand.
AACTTCTATTACTTGAAGTTTCTATAAGTTGAAGTACATCTCGTGGCAACAGCTTCTAGATCATTTGTAAATTTACTTCTCAAAGTTGAAGTTTCCATAGGTAAATGTTTTTTTTCTGGATAAAGGTGATTCAATTTATAGAAGTTCGACTGCAACAATTTAATGAATTTATTAATGCTTATAATCTAATCATTAATAAATATCCAATTGCTTTGGCACTACTACCATGTTTTTTTAGTAATAACATCATGGATGTAACCCTTATTAACTAGCTTAACTTCTTTTAAATCTCTTTCATCAAATTTTGAATAACAATTATTAATTGATTTTCATGAAAACTTAGCTAAGCATTAATGTTCTCAATATTGCAATCTTTATTTCTTAAAATCTTTAGGCACTACTAGCATGTTTTGTAGTGCTCGCATCAGGGATGTAACCATAGCTCAACTTCTTTTAAATTAACAGATTTTCATTAAAAAATACGTAAAAACCTAGCTAAGCATTAATGTTCTCGATATTGCAACCTTCTTTTCTTAAAATCTTTAGGCTCTACTAGCATGGTTTTTAGTACTTGCATCAGGGCTGTAACCATAGCTTAACTCCTCTTAAATATTATCTCTTTTGTCAAATTTTGTATAACAATTATTAACAGATTTTCATGAAAACTTAGCTAAGCATTAATGTTCTCGATATTGCAATCTTTATTTCTTAAAATCTTTAGGCACTACTAGCATGTTTTGTAGTGCTCGCATCAGGGATGTAACCATAGCTTAACTTCTCTTAAATTAACAGATTTTCATGAAAAAATACGTAAAAACCTAGCTAAGCATTAATGTTCTCGATATTGCAACCTTCTTTTCTTAAAATCTTTAGGCTCTACTAGCATGGTTTTTAGTACTCGCATGAGGGAAGTGACCATAGCTTAACTTCTCTTAAATATTATCTCTTTTAAAAATTTTGTATAACAATTATTAACTGATTTTTATGAAAACTACGTAAAAACCTAGCTAAGCATTAATGTTCTCAATATTGCAACCTTCTGTTCTTAAAATCTTTAGGCACTACTAGCATGGTTTTTAGTACTTGCATCAGGGCTGTAACCATAGCTTAACTTCTCTTAAATATTATCTCTTTTAACAAATTTTGTAAAACAACAGATAGATTTTATTGACAGATTTTCATGAAAAAATACGTAAAAACCTAGCTAAGCATTAATGTTCTCGATATTGCAACCTTCTTTTCTTAAAATCTTTACTTTAAAGTATATTTCGTATATGTTCTGACATTGATTATACTATGTTCAGACAGGCACTTTTATTGAGTTAATATTCGTTTATTTTGTGTACAATATTTTATGTGTTCAGACACATAATATACGCAATTTTTTTTTGACAAATGACAGCTGATTGTTTCAATAACATTGTTTTTATTTTGGTTGTGAAAATTAGTTTCAAAAAAAAGTTTGTGAAAAAATGGAAAACAACTCAACGTTGGATAAGATCTTACTAGGGTGTAGCAGCAATACCGAGCTATTGCGGTTAGTAGGAGCAACTTTTGATTCCAAAGTGGCTTCTCTCTGAAGTATGAGAAAGAAAAATTTGGAAATTCTGAAAAGTTTGCAGAACAGAAAGCCCGCCATTTTTTTTTTTTTTTATTTGTTTATCGTTGTTGACATTTGAGTTGTCAAATATCAATTGAAAGTGTTCGGAAAATTGTAATCTGCTCACTCAACTTATTTATGACAGTGCTGTACTGTAACAATTTGCGTATTTATTGAGCGTATTTATTGAATAATTAATTGAAATTTAATATGAAATATTGATCTCAATAATGGCGTTTATTGTGATTTACGCAATAAAAGTGCCTGTCTGAACATAGTATAAGGTTTGAACTTAAAACTGTCGTCTGGTAAGCCAATATACTAATGACTAGGCCAATATGAAATCTGAAATCTAATCATGTTGAGGGAAACAATGCGTTCTTTACAATAGACGACGATGTGCCTGTCTGAACATAGTATTACTTTCAAAAGAAAAATTTTTATTTAATTTATCACTTTTAATACCTTTAAACAAAACCTTTAAAAAATAAAATAAATATGTAACGGGTGTGACATTTCTCTCAAATAATAATTAAGTACATTCTTTTCGTATTGCAAACAATAAATTCGAAGTTTTTTTTCTTAATATAAATAAATTAATTAATTCGTAACGGGTGTGACAATTAGTAATTTTATTTCTCGCTTTATGAAAGGGCCTAACACATCGTCTTTTCGAATTGAGAAGTGCTTTAATATTTGGTTTTCATTGCATTTAGATTTCTTAAAATATAAATTGATTAATGTATAACGGGTGTGACAGTGAAAAAAAATATTTTGTGTTAGAGAAACTTTTCATTTTTTCTTTTTCGTTTCCATCATTTCAAAGATAAATGATTTTTTTAAAATATATAACGTGTGACTGTTAACTGTGTTAAGCATTGAAAATTAAAGAAGAAACTCAGAATATTTCCTAAAACTGTAATGAAATATTTCTTTGGGGCCATTAAAAAAATTTATTTATTAAAGAATACTTCAATGTAAAGGTTGCTCGTGATTAGATTGGAAGCTTTAGTTTTTCCGGTTTTGAGCCAAAAATTCGTTTTTTCCTCCTAAAGATAACTTTCCAATACCAAACCTATATTACAAAATTTAAAGATTTTCAAGCATAGTTCCTAACTAACGAAATTAATAGTGGAATGGCAAACATTAGCGAAAATTTTTTGCATTTCAATGTGTTTTCACCAAAAAAAAAAAAAAAATTAGACTGTAAAACAAAAAAAATTCAAGGGTAAAGGTGTTATGATTTACTAGAGTAACGGGTGTGACAATTATATAGAAAAGTTCTGTTTTAAAAAAAGTGTTCTTACGTGTTAAATTTTTGCAATGTACTTAGATTCTTGAAAGCCAAAAGTTTGTAACGGGTGTAGTATGCTTTAAAATGTGAATTCTTTATTAGAAAGTGACTTCCAGTGTGACTTTTGTGATATTTTTAATTTTAAAAATAGTAATGAATGTGATGTTACATATAATATTGTTGTTATTACAATTAATTCTTTTTATACCATAAAAAAAACTTTCTTTGATCGTGATTTTTCCAATATAATAAGCCTTCGAAAAGCTTTAAAAATTTGTAACGGGTGTGACATTTTGCCTAAAGGCTTAATACTTGATATTGATTTGTTAACATTTTTATATGATCTATTGATATTGCCGTTAACAGTTGTATGACAAGGTTTCCGTGTATTTTTGTAACCATTGTGGTTAAAAACATAAATCATTTAAGTTTATGAATATCAATTCATGACATTTAATGAACTAGGTAAGCGCTTGCTATATTTTAATTTCAATAAAACAAAATTTGTGTAAGATATCATCGAAAATTTTGAAAGGCCTATTGATGCCATTACATATGTACATAAATACATAGTTGGTCATTACAAACCTTCGGTCAGGATTTCGACCTAGCTTCTCAAACGACTTATATAGTGGGCATTAATTTTATACATGAGTGGCAGGACCTACAGTTTAAACTCAACTTCGAATGACACATTTTTGTGAAGCTTTTCATGGCAATTTTATTTACTCTTGAGAAACAGCTATTAAAAAATAATTATCCTCATACAGTCAAACTTCTATAAATTGAACCACCATAATCCATAAAAAAACTTCAACTTATAGAAACTTCAACTTTGGGAAGTAAATTTACAAATGAGCATCTAGATCATGTCACGAGATGTGTTTCAACTTAGAGAAACTTTAAGTAATAGAAGTTCAAATTATAGAGGTTCGACTGTATTTTCTTTTTGTCAAATTGTTTGACCTGTAGCTTGAACCGTGGCTTTAATTCTATTAAGCCAATATACTACTTACTAGACAACGGCGACTGCTATTGAAACCATCATGTGTGGCATACAATATCATAGAAATATTTGTAGCGACTTCCTAGGGTGAAGCGCAATTTTCCATGATCCTGACGTATAAGCCAGGCTAAATTCAATCGCGGGAACGGGTTATATTGCCTTTGAGAATTACTGGTTATTCATATACGCCTGCGAATCTCCATTTGAAAAAGTTTAACGGGGTCAAATCATTCGATGTCTGTTTATACCTCTTTTTAAATTTTAAAAATTAACGTTTACCTTCGTTCATAAAATTTCAACTGGAAATTTTTGTTAATAACAACTACCATACAAATGTTATTTAATCAATATCTTTTGAATTTTTCTTTTCTCCAAAAAAGTAAAAATAAAAAACTTTAAACTTGGTAAACAAAAATTAAATTTTTTTCAGGCATAATTTTTCAAATTTCCTTTTCATTAAAAATAAACCTTTAAAATCGCGAAAAAGAAAAAAAATCAAAAGATTTTCCCTCTAATATTTTCAGGTTTTTTTTCTTTATGAAAAAATAAAAATTAAATGCAAAAAACTAAAGACAGACGTTATGTCCGTCCGACAGACTGCTGCCATCCGTAGATAAATAAATGGTGCCTTAAAAGAAAACTTCAAGAAAAAAAAACAAGAGATTTTGTAATAACGTGGTCTCAGTAACATGTTGCATTCATTCGTTGTTGTTATTGTTTTTTGGTTTGCTTTTCATATTTCCTTTTAAATTTGTTTTTCATTTTCTTTTTTTTCGTTGTTTTGTTGTAAAGCTTTTCCAGTATGCAACTTGCATATTTTATAATAATTTTTCCTTTAAAAAGCTTTTCTTATAGGCCCCTCTCCGATAGAGATGTAACGTTAGAAAGAGAAGTTATCAGGGTTTCAAATATTATGTTATACGAGTGTAGTGTAGAATAGCCTAGACAAAGTAATATTTGAAAATCTTTTTTATGATTTACTTAATGAAAGAAAATACCAACTCTCGCCTATGACTTCGTTTTCTACTGTTACCACTGGCTACTTACATCCTTAATTAGTTATTTCAACGCTTTAGTCAAGATAGCAACCTAGCTTCTCACACCACTCATCTTATGTATGTTAATTTTATCCATGAGTGGCGACGCCACCTACCGTTTAACATAGGTCTCAGCATTAATCTTTTCAAAATACTTATTAATTCCTGTAACGGTTGTGACAAATCTTTGCTTTCATACTTTTTTCAATAACATTAGGATTGCAATAAACCATATTAATATTTAACGGATGTGACAATTATTAAACATTTGTTTTTTTTTTTTAATGGAAAATAGTCTTAATGCTGGTTTTACATTATTTTTTTATATTAATTGACAATAACTTAACATTTAACGGGTGTGATAATCATAACATTATTTTTGTGTGCTGCAAAATGCTTGCTTAGGCTCCATTCTTATTATATTCATATTAATTAAAAATGCATTGCATAAAATCATATTAATATTTAACGGGTGTGACAATTATTAAATATTTTTGTATTGGAAAATGGTCTTAATGCTGTTTTTACAATATTTTTATATATTAATTGAAAATAGCTTAACATGTAACGGGTGTGACAATCATAACATTATTTTTGTGTATTGCTAAATGCTTGCTTAGGCTCCATTCTTATTACATTTATTAATTAATTAAAAATACATTTTCACAAGTAACGGGTGTGATAATCATTAAGTGCTCTTCATGTAGCTTTAAAGCTTATTTTTCATTCCATTTGTAGTCTCAAAAAAAATTTATGAAATGGATTAATTAACCCTTTGACGGACACTGACGTCTATAGACGTCATAACAATGGTTTCTGGGGGGAAATTACGTGTATACACGTCATAAATTGTTTCCTTTCCAAATAACGAAGATACGGCAAGTGTCCCACGGGAAGGCCTCCTAAAATTTTAGTGTTCGTCAAAGGGTTAAAGAGAATTTTTTAAGCTTCTCTCTACATTAACATTCATACATAATATTACATCCGTGTACATTATATTTAAATTACTTAAAAAAAATCAAACAGTTATGGGCATAAGAATCGGTTCTATATAGCAAGATTTTCATTAAGGCTTCTATTTTACATTACTGTTAATTAATATCTTAATGTGTAACGGGTGTGACAATCATAAAATCCTGGAAAATATGCTTTAAAGTTTGTATTTACTTTACATTTTGATATCCGTCAAAGGGTTAAGGGTATGACAATCAATCTTATACTCCAAAAAAAATTTTTTTAAGCTTTTCTCTACATTAACATTTCATACATAATTTTACATTCGTGTACATTATATTTAAATTACTTAAAAACAAAACAAACCGTTACGGTCATAAGAATCGGTTCTATATAGCTGGATTTTCATTAATGCTTTTATTTTACATTACGCTAAATTAAATATATCTTAATGTGTAACGGGTGTGACAATCATAAAATCGTTTTCATACTGGAAAATATGCATTAAAGTTTGTATTTACTTTACATTTTGGTGTCCGTCAAAGGGTTTTAATGCTTTAATGCTTTTATTTTACATTACGCTTAATTAAATATATCTTAATGTGTAACGGGTGTGACAATCATAAAATCGTTTTCATACTGGAAAATATGCATTAAAGTTTGTATTTCCTTTATATTTGCATTTCATTACAAAATATTTACATTCCTAAACATTGCATTTAGCTTCCTTAAAAGTAATACAAACATTTACGGGCGTGACAAGAAGCTTAAGGTGTAATGAATTTTTTTGGCGCTGCAAAATTACTTTTTCACATTATATTTTACATTCTATGCTTAAAATTTAACAATAACATGAAAGTTAGGTTCTTTAAAAATTGGGTTATGGTATAACGGGTGTGATAAAAATTATTAAAATCATTTGCGTGTCTTTTTAAATTAACTTTTAATTGCTTTAAAATATATTCATTTGTAACATTATGCTAATCATTATGCTATTTCTTTAATACTGATCTTTAATGCATTTTTTAATGCATTCAAAATTTTTTTTAAAATATATTAAAGCGTAACGGGTGTTACACAACTCGTTAACGGGTGTTATAAGCAATTATTTTTATGTCAAATTAGTTATGTTGTTTTGTTTTCGTTTTCGTTTTCGTTTATTAAGCGTTTCAATACGTATAGTAATGTACAGTAGGCTTGAGTAAGTAACGGGCATGATAATTGTATCATTGAGATGTATTTTAATATCTGCATGTAATGAACTTAACATGATTAAACAATGATAGTAAGAATCGTAAATGCGTTTTAATGTTTTAGAAAGTTGATTAAACGACGTCTGTCCTTCTATGTGTAGGCTTGAATGTAACGGGCGTGACAATAATTATTACTTTATGCAATAGGGAATATATTTTTGGGAATAAATGCCCCTTTAGCAATGGTTACTTGGAGTTACTTTAAGATTTAGAGGGAATATATTTCTGGGAATAAATGCCTATTGAGCAATTGTTAGTTGCAGTTATTTTAAGATTTAGAGTCTGTTGTCCTTCTATGTGTAGGCTTGCATGTAACGGGCGTGACAATAATTATTACTTTATGCAATAGGGAATATATTTCTGGGAATAAATGCCTCTTGAGCAATTGTTACTTGGAGTTACTTTAAGATTTAGATTCTGTTGGATATTTATGAAAAAATATTTTCATAATTTTTTTTTTTTTAATTTTCTATAAAATAATTAAAACAATTTTATTAAATAATATTTTATTAATTTTTATTGTTTTTAAGGAATTCACTGTTAATGAACAATTATTTCCTTACACTTTCACACAATTGTAATGTAATTTTTTTACATTTTATGTACAATTGTATGTTAAAATTTTATTTAAAAAAAAATATTTTATTTTCTTTCTTTATGTATTTTTTTTTATGAAAATATGTTTGTTTTTAAGTTTTATAATAAAAGAGATTGAGAAAAAAATCTCTAAAATTACTGTTGAAGTCGAAAAAGATTTTTTCATGTGGCGTTGCTTTTTATTTTAAAATGAATAATGAATTAAACGAAATAAAAATTGTTTTTTTAATTAAAATATTTTCATATGATAAGTTTCTGGGAACTATTCCCTTTCAAACTGAATTAATTTCAGCAATTTCTGGTGGTTTTTTTTTATAAAAGAAAGAAACCACGTCCTAATGTTTAACATAAGTTATCGCATGTCACATTATATTATACACACCATATAATGTATTTAATTAATTCTAAGCACATATTAAACAATTGTTAAATGTTTATTTTATTATTTAACTCGAGTAAATAATTTCCAATTTTAGAATTAACAAATCTATTCAGATCACTTCCAGTTATTATTATTTTAAAATGGCAGACTTAAAAAAAACACTGAAAATTGGAAAAAAGTACTTTTGCAAAAAGTACCTTTTATAAATACATATCGACGCCTCCATTCTATTTATTTAATTCTAAGTTCTCTAACTTAAATACTGTCAAAATTTGGTTATGATACGCCCATCCGTTCCGAAGTTATAGGGAAAAATCTATTTAGAATACACATATAGTCGTATGGCGCATGAAACTTTCAGAGCTCATAACTCAAAACACACTTTTCCGACTTAAGAATGTTATAAGACGGAAGCATCGATATGTATTACCTGCCAATAATAACACTCCCAGCCTAAGGGTTTGTTGATTTAAATTTGAATTGGTCATTATAACCCTTCAAACGGGTTTACGACCTAGCTTCTCACACCACTTATGTTAAGTACGTTGATGTTATACATGAGTAGCGGGACTTACAGTTTGAAGTCGATTCCGAACAACAGATGTTTGAGAAACTTTTCATTACAATTTTATTTATTCCCAAAGTTTTTGCGAGAAATCGGCTAGGAAGAAGTCGTCGAAAAAATATTTTTTTTCTATTTTCTTTTTAATATTTGACCTGGGCTTACATCTAATAAGCCCACTAGATTACAGCGCCTTGTTAAATATAAACAGTATAAAAATTCCGTACTTTAAGAAACTGTGCCTATGGCTGTTGCCAAAAGTGATAAACTAAAGACTACGCCATCACGCACACTAAATTAAAACTTTCTGCTCACATTAAGTCAATGGCGTCACGAAAATTGTTTTCATTGTTTTCCTATTGGCTAATGATAATGTAAGTTATATTGCAGGGCTGCCAACTACTTTCACATAGTGCATACACTTTTCAAAAGAAATGTTCATTTTCACATATGAAAAAGACTTGGAAACCTATAAAATAGCCCAACAACATCATCTAACGGGAAATCATAGGCAAGGCGTAATCTTCAATTTATCATTCTTGGCTGTTGCATATCTAAAAACTCCCACTATAAAGAGAAATCAAATTGAAACGAATATTCATGACATTTCAAAAATAATTCTACTATGCCCAACTCTTAGAAACATTTTTCCTTTTTTTCAGAAACTAAGACAATTTAAATCTGTTTTAATCACTGAGAATTAACAAGTAAATCCGTTTAAAATATGCCCTATGCCAAGGCTAGAGTAACAAATAATATTAATTTTCCTGCATTAACTCTTAGAGTTGACACTGAAATTAAACATTTTCGGTGTCCCATAAATGATACGATTTTTGTTTTTTTTTTTGTAATTTTGTATTTTAAGACTCTACAAACTTACCTATCAAATTGCATTCGCCTACGATCACTATGTCCTTAAATATTAAATTTTAAAAGTTTGCCACGCCTACTTTTTTGCTATATTGAATTTTTTTTAGACCATTTAAACCTGATAAGCTTTCGAATGGAAAAAGAATGGTTTAAAGTGGTTTAGTAGTTTAAGAGCTATAGGTATCACTTGAAGGGGGAGGGTTGTCACGCCCATTTTTGTGGGATTGTCGATATAGATTTTACTCTACGAATTTGCCCACTAAATTTTATTCGTTTACGATCCATATGTACTTAAATATTAAATTTTAACGATTTTCCATGCCCTCTTAATATTTAGGGATATGAAAAATAGATGTTATCCGATTCTCAGACCGACAGACAGACAAATTTGAGTTTAAATTGTAGATAATTTTTATAATTTTTATTTTTCAACATTTAAATTCAAAAACCATCTATTTTCGTTATTCGTTTTTATTATTTTTATCTTAAATGTTGGCAAAACGAAAATTCAAAACTTTAAAAGTCATTTAAAACAATATAATTTGGGCGTTTAACACTATCTCCAAATAAACCAAGTGATATCATATGCGAGTATAAACTCTTCACTTATTTCTGAATAATTAAAAAAAAAAAATTTCACTTTCGTTTCTGTTTTTCGTTTAATAATTATTTTAATTCCATACAATTACATGTGCAAGTAAATTGTGCAAATTTGATGAGTTTTTTTATTTAAAAATCAACACAAAAAATTTAATTTTTTTTATATTTCTTTTACATGTTAATTGTTTAGTAGTTTCCTCTATGCATTTCAAATAAATGCTGCATAGGGGTTTATTAATATTTTACACTCAAATTCAAAAGTAAAAATTATGTTAAATTGTATACCACCCTGTACAATAATGAAAAATTCTTTTTTTTTTCTTATTCATTTTTATTATTTGTTAATTAAATTAGCAATTAGAATTTAATCAAAATTTTTACGATATAATGGGTGATTTTTTAAAAGCTATAGGAAAATTTTTCAAAAAAAAGAAACACACAAAATTCAGAAAAATTTATTTGAATCGATACGCTATATAGTGCACCACAAGTATCAATACAGTGTGCGATTTAGGGGACTCCTAATACTACCGTGTAATACTGAAACAGTGTTAAACGGTGCAGTGTTAAGCGGGGTCTTACTGTACAAGGGTTTATACATATGTACAATGGGTGATTTTTTAAAAGCTATAGGAATATTTTTCAAAAAAAACACATAAAATTCAGAAAAATTCATAAATTCTTTATTTGAATCCATAGTACGGTCCATATAATTTAATGTTTGAAAATTATTTCATGCAAATGTTGACCGCAACTAAGCCTCAAATAGTCCATCCGCTTAGTCCAATTTTGGTGTACTCTCTCCAACATTTCGGCCGGTATATCACGAATAAATGCTTTAATGTTGTCTTCCAATACGTCAATTGAAGCGGGCTAATCCATATAGACATGAGCTTTAACATAGCCCCCTCACAAAAAATAGTCTAAAGGCGTTAAATCATACGAACTAGGCGGCCAATTGACCGGTCCCGAACGTAAAAGAAAATGTTCACCGAACTAACCACTCAACAACTCCATTGTTACGCGTGTTGTATGGCATGTGGCACCGTCTTTGTTGAAACCATATGTCATGCAAGTCAAGCTCTTGCATTTAAGGCTTTATATCATCTAAGGTTGGATATCATCTGACGGTAGCGCTCATCATTCACATTTACGTTACGATGCGCAGCATTGTTGAAGAAGTACGGTCCAATGATGCTACCAGCCCATAAACCACACCAAACTGTGACTTGTTCTGGATGCATTGGTAGCTTTTGCAATGCTTCTGGCTGATCTTTATTCAATTCTGCTTATTTGCGCATTCATTGAGCCAAAAATGAGCTTCGTCGCTGAACAAAATTTTTCGATAAAGAAGAGGATCTTCGATCAACTTTCCAAGAGCCCATTTACCAAAAATTCTGCGTTGCGGTAGCCTTCAATTCTTGCACCAGCTGTATTTTGAAAGGCTTCACACCCAAAATCCTTCTGCAAAATTTTCCATGTTGTTGCGTAACAGAGGTCCAATTGCTGCGAACGGCGACGAATGGATAATTAGTGGTCATCATTAACATTGGCCGATACAGCTGCGATATTTTCTTCAGTTCGCACTCTACGCAAACGTGTTGGTGGTTTATTGTCCAGCAATGTAAATTTTTAGCCAGAATAGCCTCCTCAGTGGCTGACCATAAAATGGAAGGGAAGAAGCCCGCAATGAACTTTCTGAACAGAGCACGCATTTTGTTAATAAAATTCAATGATTTGAGAGCGTTGTTCGTTTGTAAGACGATTCATGGTTAAATTATAGACCAACCTGTAGATGTTTAACAGTGAAAGAAAACACGAAACGTGCGTGAGCTATTTAAACCAGTGTTGCCAAAAAAAAATTTATAAAAAAATCACCCTTTATTAAAATCATGTTGTTTTAAAATTGGGATGGTAAAAAGTTGTTTTTTTGAATGTTGCTTACGATTTCAGTGTTTTTAAAAACTAAAAACTTTATTATAAAATTTGAATATTCATTTTTGCTGTTACAAAATCTACGGTCTTATGCAAAAAAACTTACAACATGCTTACTAACCATTGTTAAGCAAAATTCGATAAAAGTATATCCAAAAACGATAATTAGCTTAAAACACCTGTAGTAAACCATTGTTAATCTATGAAATTTTAACAATGGTTCGACCCTACTTTAAACCTATATTAGAGACATTTGTCATAATTTTATTAAAATTTTTCACATTTTGTGAAAAATATTCAAATTTTTTAAAATAAATTAAAAAAAATTTAAAACACAAAAAAAATTCCCTGGTGTCATTGGTGCTATTGATGGCACGCATAGCAAAATAATTAAAGCTTGCAGTTTTTTCTCCATATTTCTTTGTACTCAAATTTTTTCTTTTTTCCAAAATATAAATTTTGTTTACAAAATAGTTTTAGTGATGTCTAAATAATCAAAACAAATTAAAGAAACCGGTACTCGAATACTTTCTTTAATCAAAATATAATATTTTAATTACATTGGTTGTTTTATTTTATTTGTACATTGTTGTTATTAAAAAAAACAAATATAACCACATTTTTATGTTAAAAACAATTATTTTGTATAAAAACATAAAAAAAAAAACAATATTAGACACGAATACCAAATGAAATATAATCGTTCATAAACAACATTAAGGAAAAATTGAGAGAATAAAATAATGGTATTGCCAGCATCAAATAAGAAAAAACATTAAAATGGATGTTAGTTAAAATACTGTTTTTGCATATACTTTTTTAATAATGGATTATTAAGCTTAAATCGTTATTAACTAATGTTCATTTGAAGGTCATAATAAGGTTTTTTTTTTGCATAAGACTGTTAATATTTTACTAATGAAATGTAAATTTTATAAAATTTCAATTCATAACTACAAACGGAAATACATTAAATTAAATTTAAAATGTTAAAATAAATTAAAAACATTTTTGTTTTTGTTTACAATGCTTTCTTCTTCTGTACATCGTACAATATTCATATAAAAATCAATAAAGTATTAACAATTTCATAAATATTATAAAATTAAAAAAAAAAAATTTCAAAGCATATTTTGCATATTTTAAATTTACAAGCACATAATATTTGATTTTAAAAAGCTTATTTTCCCATAGCAAAAAATGTTTACACCATATTTGCTTAGTTTGTTTATACCGATTTAAAAGACCAAGTGTTGTCTGATATATATGCCCTTACTTAACCTTCTAGGCCAAGACGCCTAGGTTTTTTTTGTATTTTGATTAATTTCATGCAAGTCCAATTTTATTGGCAACATATAAAACCCGATTTGACCAAAAAAAAATACTTTTTTAATTTCATTGACTTTTAAAACAAATCCAACGCAGAAATATTTTTTAATTCACAAAAAAAATTTTGATCCTTACAACACTTTAGTTAGGCTTACAATCTAGCTTCTTACACCATCCATGTTATCTGCATTAATTTTATACATTATTGTGGAGGAATATACAGTTAAACGGCAAATTTGAAAGACAAATTTTGAAAAGACATGTCAGTATTAAGGTTTAAACTCTTGAGAACCCATTTAATAAGTCAACCTTCTACGTAGTAGGCTATGTTGATTTGATATAAGAGACATATAAGGTAGAGTAATAAGAAATTCCTTATATTTCCAAAAAGTTTACATGAATATCCTTATGTCCTAAAAAAAACCTTCTTTTTAACATTCCCTGTTCTATCTCGTAGTCTAGTAGGTAGTATATTGGCTTATTAGACGTGAAGACGAAGTACAATCCTTTCGGTTAATAATGGAAAATAATTTCATTCAAATCGCTGCCTCGGCTGTTCATGCAGTAGCCTACACGAACGATCCAATTTTTAAGCACATTATTGATTGTGTGCAGCTGTATTTCACTAATGACTTGTCCTTTAAAGCGTCAATTGTCTCTGGCTTGTCAGCAGAACACTTATCTTTGACGGCTCTCCACAAATAATAGTCCAACGGTGTTAAATCCCAGCCCCAAAGTGGCCAAACGACATCAGCTTTGCGGCTGATAATGCGAGTTTCAAAACAAGTCGCAAAACATCGATTATAGCTTTGGCTGTGTGGCACGTAGTGCCGTCCTGTTGAAATCAAATATTGCCAATATCCTTCTCTTCAATTTTTGTGAACAAAAATTCGTTCAATATGGCTCAATAACGATCGCCATTGATTGTAACGGCCACTCTTTGCTTACTTTCGAAGAAAAATGAGTCCAATTATGCCTCTGGGCCAAACAGTGACTCGTTTTGGTAGCGTCTGCTTTTAAATGTATGCGTGCGGTTTTTCTGCGCTCCAAATGCGACAATTTTGCTTGTCTTTCATACCCACCAATATCAAAATGAGCTTCATATGGAAAGAAGATTTTTTTTTTTGCCAAAATCGTCATCTTCTTTAAGTCGATTGCCTTCAACTCCTGAATCTATTGGACTTTGAATGGCGTCACGAAGTCGCCGTGGTCTAGTAGGTAGTGTGTTGGCTTATTAGACGTAAAGCCAGGGTTCGAGTCCCAGGCCAGACATCAAAATAAAGTACAAGAAGGATTTTTTCGGTGATTTCTTCTCAGCAGATTTCTGGCAGAAACTCTGAGAGTAAATAAAATTGCCATGAAAAGTTTATATAAAAATCTGTCGTTCGTAGTCGACTTTAAATTGTAGGTCCCGCCACTTATGTATAAACTTAACACACATAATGTAAGTAATGTAAGAAACTAGGTCAATAATCCTGACTGAAGGGTTGTTATGGCCAATTATGTATGTATGTATGATGTCTCTGCCACAGCAGAAGCAATGTTCTCGTTAGTAAGCACTGTTTTTGGCTTTTCACGCTTTGGTTTATCGATGAGGATGCCAGTTTCTTTCACTTTTTAGAAGATAACGAACTTAGGGAGCTGACGGTGCTTCTCTTCTTCCAAAATCCATACGCAATTTTCGTATACATTCTGCAGCATGATTACCATGATTTTCAAAATAATGTCGCAATATTTCTTAGCATTGTTCAAGCGTATTCAAAACCATATTCGTTTAGCGGAAGGATAAAACTAATTATCTGTCAAATCAGACATGAGCTAAGTGTTACCATTCACGAAATAAGCACTAGTTGAAAAAAAAAACGTTAGATGGCGGACCCGATACTTATAAGACAGTAGCAAGATAAGACAAGGAGATAATTAAACAATCATTTTGAATTTATTTTGATCCAAACAATTGCATAACAGTGTATAAAACTTAAATAAACTTTGCCATTTCAAATTGGGGATGCTTCCTAGCTTTCAACACCTAAAACTAATTAACTTAAACTGCATAATTTAAATTAAAAAAAAAAATTTTTTTCAAGACATTTTGATTTTGTGTAACTCCCTCAACATTTTTAAATTTGCCGTTTTTTTTTTTGGTGGATATTTTGAATATTTACAACTGATTAACGGGTTTGTAACGTTTTTTTTTTGTTTTTTTTTTTTTTGATGGCCTTTTAAACAGTTATCAAATGTTTTAATAACGGCAATTATAAACCCCTAAGCATGTTGCAATATTGCAAAACGTCAGACGAATGAATATTTAAAAAATTAAAATTTTTTTTTCCTCTCTGTTTTTATATGGGATTTTACAATAGGTTTTGCAAATTAGTTTTTTTTGATGAGCAAAAAATGGATATAAAAAAATTTTTTTAAATGACCAGAAAAAGTAAGAGGCGTTTACCTAAAAAAAAGAAGAAAAACAAAAACAAAAACAATAAAAAATAAATATTAAAAATGTTGGAAAACAGAATAAATAACTATTGGCAACTCTATATTCCAATGTGAATATCGTTAACTCTTAGTTTACTTTGATCTCTTTTTGTCTTATCCTTTTTATTCATTCTATTCTTGTACTTGCCTAGGCTAACACGTATTATTTTAAAACTTTTATATTAATTTACTTTGAAAAATGGAATAAAGACTTGTTGTATTAATTATATTAAAATAAACAGGTTATGGGCCCAGGACAAAGTTCTGGTGAATATAATTAAAGTAAATAAATTCGGAGAATTTTATTGGTAAAGTTTTGGTCAGCGTGAAAAAGAAATATGTCGTCATTATATCAAATAGAGAAGCTAGACGACACGAATTACGATAGTTGGTGTATACAAATGCGTAGTGTATTAATACACAATGGCTGGTGGAAGCATGCAAATGGTGTTGTTAAGGTCGAGGATGCACAGACTGAGAAGGATCGAGAAGCGTGGCGAGCAGAAGATGAAAAAGCGCTGGCTACAATAACGCTTTGTATAAAACCATCTCAACTAAACTTGATAAAGAATTGCTCGACATCGCGAGATGCATGGGTACGTTTGGAGGAGACTTACAAGCCGAGAGGTCCACTTCAGAAGGTGTCTCTATACAAAAAGTTGGTGAACCTTACAATGGCTGCTGGAGGAAATGTAGGTCAGCATATTAATCATTTTACGGAGTTGGCAGAAAAGCTGGCGGAGACGGGAATTGTCATCCAAGATGAACTCCTGATTATAATGCTTCTTTCCAGTTTACCAGATGACTATGAGAATTTTGTTATAGCAATTGAAACACGCGATGTCTTACCCAATTTAACAACCGTTAAACAGAAAATTCTCGAAGAGGGAGATAGACATAAACAGAAAATTGATCGCGAAGAAGCAACAACAAGTACACAGCAAATTTTTTCTATGAAAACTTTTCGGAGAGAGAGTAAAGCGAAGAAAAATAACGGACAGAACAAAATGAAGGGCAAATGTTTTAATTGCGGCGAATTGGGTCACTATGCCAATAAATGTAGAAAACCTGCAAAGGGGCAAAAACAACATCTATTACATATACAATCACAGGAAAAACAGAATGCAAGAAACATACAATGGTGCGTAGACAGCGGGGCAACTTCACACATGTGCTATAAGAGGGAAATGTTTACGAATTTTGTCGAGCACACGGAGGAAATTAGATTCGAGGCCGATAAGCATATTATGGCCAAAGGCAAAGGTGACGTAGAGACGGTGATTAATGGTAAGAGTATTAAATTCCAAGATGTTTTATATTCCCCAGAATTAAATATGAATTTCATTTCTGTTGGCCGAGTTGTGGCTAATGACTTGAATGTGGTTTTCGATTCGACATCTGCTGTTGTGAAAAGTTTCGATGGGGAAATTATTCTAAAGGCCTTTAACCATAATAATTTATTTATAATTGAAGATCAAGTCGAACAACTATATATGGCTAATGATATTGGTGAACTGTGGCATAACAGACTTGGCCATTTGAATTATAATTCTTTGTGCGATATGTCGAAAAAAGAAATGGTCAAGGGTATGAATTTGAAGGAAGGTGTACCATCAGCTCGATGTAAAACGTGCATGACTTGCAAAATTCATGTAAGCCCATTTCCTCAAGAGTCAACTACACGGTCAAGAGACTTATTGGAAGTTATACACAGCGATGTATGCGGCCCATTTAAAGTGACCTCATTCGGTGGTGCACGGTACTTCGTTACATTTATTGATGACTTCTCGAGAAGAGTTTTTGTATATTTTCTCAAGGCCAAGAGTGAAGTTTTTAAAACATTTAAAATTTATAAACGGCATGTTGAGAAACAAACTGGACGGAAAATCAAAATATTACGAAGCGACAATGGCCGTGAGTATGTTAACAAGGAATTTGACAACTTTTTAGAAAGTGAGGGTATAGCCAGGCAATTAACTGTTCCTCACACACCACAGCAAAATGGTGTTGCGGAACGAGCCAATCGAACGTTGGTGGAAATGGCTCGCTCCATGATGGTGCACAGCGGTGTTCAACAAAGTTTATGGGCAGAGGCCGTAAATACGTCCGTATATCTACGCAACAGATGTCCTACGAGAATACTTGGCGATAAGACGCCATATGAAATGTGGTTTAACAGGAAACCAAATCTTCAACATCTCAGAACGTTTGGGTCCTTTGCAGTGGCATTGAATAAGGGTGATAAAAGTGGCGGAAAATTTGAAGCCAAAGGGGAAACTTATATAATGGTTGGTTATTCCCAAGTCGCGAAGGCATATCGACTATACAACAAGAATACCCGTAGTGTAATCGAACGCCGTGATGTCATATTCGAGGAGAATGATTTAGACAGCGGTGACCCTCACGAATCTACACCAAAGGCAGCGGAGGACTATTTAACAATTGTTATTGATAATGGCGAACAACGAGATGCGGAAAATTCCGAGAAAACAATTATAGAGTCAACCCCTATCCCAACCGACTGCGACGAATCTGATGCGGAAGAGTTTGCAGGATTCCGAACAGCTGGTGAAAGTGAAGAGGAATCAGAGTCCGAGAATCAGAAGGAGACCCGCAGCAGCCAAAAAATTGTTAGCACGGGTAAGCGGGGAAGACCACGTAAAGAGAAGTTGAATAGCATGATACAGGAAAGCGTTCCCATGACAGTTGAAGAAGCTATGAGTAGCCTTAATCGGAAAAAGTGGTGTGAGGCAATGCAGACGGAAATGTCGTCCTTGGAGAGGAATGAAACCTGGTCGTTGGTTGATCTACCCAGTGGAGCACGTATCCTCGATTCAAAATGGGTATTTGCCCTTAAAAAGGACGAGAATGGATGCATAGAACGTTTTAAGGCACGTCTTGTAGCTAAAGGCTGTAGCCAGAGATTTGGCATTGATTACGAGGACACATTCTCGCCTGTTGCGAGATATTCAACCATACGTTTGATTATGGCGCTGGCTGTTGAATGGAAGATGCATTTGCACCAAGTTGACATAAGTTCGGCCTATTTGAATAGTGACATACATCATGACCTTTATATTCGGCAACCAAAGGGTTTTGTTGACCCTAATTATCCTGACAAGGTTTTGAAGCTGCATAAGGCGATATACGGGCTGAAACAGTCCGGAAAGGAGTGGTACGAAAAACTGGACTTTGTTCTCAGGAAGATTGGTTTTGAACAGTGCGTTAACGAACAGTGTCTTTATAAGGCCACGATGGAGAATGAATTGGTGTTGGTAACTGTTTACGTCGACGATCTTATAATTGGATGTAAGAATAAAAACCAAGTCTTAGCTGTAAAGCAATTATTGGCGAATGAATTCCCTGTAACTGATAAGGGTGTACTACATCATTATCTCGGAATTGAAATCGAGCGTGTCAATGAAACTGGCACAATTTCTATTTGCCAGTCGCAATACATAAAAGATTTACTCCAGGAGTATGGGATGGAAAATTGTAAGGCTGTTGCAACCCCACTCGAGACTAATCATCAGGTAAATTGTACTGCACAAAACTGCAAGGAAATACCTCAACGTGATTACCAATCCATAATTGGCGCCCTAATGTATCTTTCGATAACAACGAGACCTGATATTCTTCATTCTGTGGCCAAACTAGCACAGAGAAATTCGAACCCACATGAGGAACATATGCAAGCTGTGAAAAGAATATTACGTTACCTTAAAGGCACGGTTAATATGAAACTTGAATACAAGGCGGGTGAAACATCTATTAAAGGTTTTGTGGACGCAGATTGGGGTGGCGATAACCTTGATCGGAAATCATATACCGGTTTCGTATTCTTCATTGGAAATTGTCCGGTATCTTGGCAGTCTAAGAAGCAGTCTTGCGTGGCACTAAGCAGCACAGAAGCGGAATATATGGCCCTGTCAGAAGCGGCAAAAGAGGCAATTTACTTAAAACGCATTTTGGAAGAAATCGGATATACATCAGGTGATCCCGTCATACTCAATGTTGATAACCAAGGCGCAGAAAAATTGGCATCAAACCCCGTCTACCATAAAAGGACGAAGCATATTGATATTCGTTTCCATCATGTCCGGGAGGTTGTGAAAAATAAGAATGTCATCTTGAACTACTGTCCATCAGCTGAAATGATTGCTGATATATTGACGAAGAATTTGGCGAAGACAAAACACAATTATTTTTTGAAATTAATGAAATTTGTTTAAAGAATATATTTATATTTTTGTATTTTGAACGTCATTCACATTGAGAAGGAGTGTTGGAAAACAGAATAAATAACTATTGGCAACTCTATATTCCAATGTGAATATCGTTAACTCTTAGTTTACTTTGATCTCTTTTTGTCTTATCCTTTTTATTCATTCTATTCTTGTACTTGCCTAGGCTAACACGTATTATTTTAAAACTTTTATATTAATTTACTTTGAAAAATGGAATAAAGACTTGTTGTATTAATTATATTAAAATAAACAAAAATATAATCAGTATTGAAGCAAAAAAAAAAATCGAAAAAGAAACGAACAAAACTTTAAAGATGAATTGGTAAAAAACAAAAAAATAAGAAAATTACAAAAATAACTGTGTTACGCACAAATGAGCACATTCATTAACGTATTCATACTATCAGGCACATCATTTCATAGCAAAACTTTACGTACATACGAGTCTATTTGAATTCAATTTTAAATTTCCTTAAATCCATGATGCCAAGACTTGCAAAATACGAGTATTCATTTGCTTTATACAATGGCGTTAAAAGAAAAAAACAAAATAAAAAAAAACACGTAAAAATATTTAAATCTTCAAGAATTCAAGTTTCATTCCGTTTTCCATTATTTCTAAGCGTTATTTACAAGGCTACAGCAGTCTGCAGCCGTACAAATCACAAAAACAAAAATTCTTTTTTTTTTTAAAAACTTGATGGCATTTAAATTTTCTTCAAATCTTAACATTTTCCATTTACTTAGCATGCGTCTCTCTATATATGACTGGGAGTTTTTATGACGTTTACATTCGTAGTTATTTGCGTAAATGGCTGTAAAGGAGACAAACCTAAACAAAAAAAAAGCATAAAAGAATTACAATGGAAACATAAAAAGCAAAAGAAGTAATAAAAATCAAAACCTAATCATGCATAGGTTTACGGATTTCGATAGTTAAATTTATAAAAAAAAAAACAAAACAAAACAAATAAAAATTTATGCAATCTTTTCTCTCTCAGTAATTTATGTTAATGACTGACACTGTTTCCCAAAGTATAAAGAAAATGTCCAATTATTAAAGAAATTAATTACACAATTGCCCATAAGAATACTCCAGTTACTACCCTAGCTTCTTGCACCACTAATCTTGTTATCAGAAAAAGTTCATCCCCATTGAATACATGCAGAGCAATCAGCAAAGAATCATTTTTCCGCTACTCATAAGTCTGCATGCAATTTTGAGTATGAGTGAATCAACAGATCCACCAGATCTTCAACTTAAAGGATTAGATAACCTGCATATGATTAGTAACGTTTAACTTGAATCTAATACGGCGGATATAAAAATCTGTTTAGCACCGAAATTAATGGTACTTTCAGAGGGCGATTTGATAGTTGATTCTGACCCGAGATCAGCAATGAATCGTTTTTCCGCTACTCATAAGTACTCATGCAATTTTGAGTATGATTGAATCAATAGAATTGAAATTCAACTACTCTGATTCATTTGTACTCGCTATAACATTGATTTATAAGTATAGGTTACATACAATGAGTATGAGTACAACGTTGACATCAACTCCAAATATGTTTGATTTATACGCCTATTCATTTTGATTCATAAATTTAGAAAAATACTTATAAGTGATTCGAATCATTCAACAAAATTTACAGCCTTTGTTTTTATTGCATATAGAAACAAAGAAGAAAGGAAAGACAAACGCAACAAGCAAAGAATATACACAATCTTCTTGTGGGTATAGTAGTACTCATGTACTCATTTTGATTCATAACTTTAGAAAAACACTTATAATACTTATAAATGATTCGAGTATTTCGAATAATTCATCAAAATTTACAACTTTTTTGTTGTTGCATATACAAACAAAGAATAAACGAAAGACAAAGACAACAATCAAAGCATATACACAATTTTCTTGTGAGTATTTCAGTGCTCGTACGTGAATTATACTTATTTTATGCTTCGTATAAATGTTAAGTAGAGACGAGTTGAAGTGAATAACATCATGCGTATTGTTAAGTATAAGTACAACGAGTACTTCCAACTTTGAGTATGAGTAGTATGAGTACTATATTAAAATAAGTATGAGTATAAGAAAGCATGACTCGAATCTACTCATCATTTAGAATACTCGTTGCTGATCTCTGATACATAACATACATACATACTCGATCATTACAACTCTTCAGTCAGAATTACAATCTAGCTTCTCACATCATTTATGTTGTTTGTCTTAATTTTATACATGACTGGCGGAAGCTACCCTTTAAAGTCGTCTTCAAACGACAGATTTTTGACAAACTTTTCATGGCAATTTTTATTTACTCTCAGGAGTTTTTCCCAAAAAGCAACTGAGAGGCAGTCATCGAGGAAGTATTTCTTCATATTTCCTTTTGTTCGTAATGTCTGAGCCAGGCATTGAAACCCGGTCTCAAGTCTTATAAGCCAACACATTATCTACTAAACTATTCTGACTTCAATTAAATAGATTAGAATTCATGGAATTCAATTCATTCAGTTGGTATTACGACCTTCCTTCTCACACCACTTATGTGCGTACATGAGTGTGGGGACCTACAGTTTTCTAAAGTCAACTTCTAACAACAGATTCTTGAGAAACTTTGCATGGCAATTTTTATTTACTCTCAGGAGTTTTTCCTAAAAAGCAACGGAGAGGCAGTCGTCGTAGAAATATTTCTTCAGTCAGAATTACGATCTAACTTCACATACCACTTATGTTGTATGTGTTAATTTCATACATGAGTGGCGGAAGCTACCGTTTAAAGTCCACTTTGAACGACAGATTTTTGAAAAACATTTTCATGGCAATTTTTTTTTATTTACTGTCAGAGTTCTTGCTAAAAATCTGCGAAGAGGAAGTTACCAAAATAAATATTTTTTTCATATTTCGTTTTTGTTGGAGATGTCTAACCTAGGTTTTGAACCGTGGCTTCACGTCTATATAAGCCAACACACTACCTAATAGTCTAGTTTAGACTGTCAACAATAGAGAAGATTAAAGCAACCGACACAATTAAATCAAATGAAATTGATCAATCGTTGTCGTACCATTGCCTAGGTGTCAGTCTATGGCTCAAACTCCAAAATATTTCTTCAGTGGATTCCTTTCGCCAGCCTTCTGGCAAAAGCTCTAAGATTAAATAAAAATTCCTTGGAAAGTTTCTCCAAAAATTTGTCGATTGGAGTCGATTTAAACTTTAGGTTCCTCTACTCATAAATAAAATTAACACACACGACATGGGTCATGTTTAAAGTTCATTGTAATCCTTACTAAAGGGTTGTGAGGACTCTTAAAGTTTTTGCCATAAATCTCCTAGGAGGAAGTCGCCAAAGAAATATTTTTCTTTTTTCATATTTCGTTTTTGTTGGAAATGTCTGACGTAGTTTGACCTACACTCTGGCGATTAAGGGCCATTATTACAACTTGCCGTTAAACTTGGGTTTAGTTAAAGGTAACTTTAGCTAAAGGGAACTTTAAAGTTACCTTTAACTGATTTTAGTGATAACAACTTACAGATAAAATTAAATAAAACTGCTTAAATAAACGAGTTTATTTTTTTTAACGAAGTGGCAACAGTGGCCTTCGTTCATTTGTTGTATATGCTCATTTTGTTTAAATTTGAAGTTGCCATATCGAAAATAGTATATGATAGGGCAAGTTCAAACATAAAGGGACCTTTAAATATTGAAGATAGGATGATCTTCTCTTTAGCTTAACGATCACTTCTATCTTATTGGGTGCTCATAATAATGAGTTAAAAATCTCCGTTAAAATCCTTCCTTAAGTTAACGGCAAGTTGTAATAATGGCCCTTAGAATAATAAAATTAATCAAGAATCATTACTATCTACCTCGTGATATAAAATTTTTACAATTTATTTTTATTTTTTAAGGTGAAAGCTTTAAAAAAAAATTGTAATGATCATGAACTTGCATAAAACTTTCAGACAATTAAGGAAATAATGATGTCCAACAGCTATTTAACACAATCACTATCATTAATTGCATCCACAAACCCCACACACATATTTTGTGGAATTTCTAGCATTTTTTTTTTCTGAAAATATTTTTCACATTTCCTTTGTTTTCTTTATTTATTTTACTACGAATGTTTTTTTTTAAGATTTTTTTTCTTTACAAAGTCGCTAAACCATTGATTTTTTGTAAAATTAACACAATTTCATATTTGTTTGTGGCCATTCATTGTAGCCGCCATTTGTAGAGTCATTATGCTGGTTTGTGGAACCAGTTCATTAAAGATTAATAATCAGCATAGACATCATTAGAGAAAATATTATGTCACACACGTAGGGCTCTTTTCTTTTTTTTTATTTTTTCATCTTTGTTGAACAACAAATAACCTTGAGCATGTGGAATTGAAATGAGCAGTTGATATGCCGCAAACCAGAAATAAAAAAAACCATTTTGAATATATTTTGTTAAAAAAAAATCAACATTTTAAATAGATTTCTTTTATAAAAACTACTAACAGTTTTGAGCTAAACAACAGAAAAGTTAGGAATAAAAAAAGTCATGAAAAGTTTCACAAAAATCTATTGCTCCGAAACGACTTTAAATTGTGGGTCCCGCCTTCTATAGATAATATTAACACACAGAAGAGAACATGCTAAAAACGTGAGTGTATTTGTGAGAAGCATGTGTATAACCCAGAGGAAAATTGTTAGTAATATTTTCAAGTATAACCTAATAATATGTTTATGTAGTAGAAAATGGAAAAGTGTACAGTGCCAAATCTCTAAAGACTGTGTCTTTAATTCTCGTTGTTATTAGTAAATATCATTAGAAAATAGAACATCCTACTGTAATTTTTCTTTGGGTGTATAGTTGATATATAAACAAATTTAAAAAAAGGCCACGAGTAACCTGCTTCCCTGAAAGCTAACAAGCATCTGAATGCATTTTTACGCTCCTTTTTAACAAACATTGTTGATGTTCGTGTCCTATGTGTGTAAAAAGGCGAAGTTGTTCTTCCCCTGAGGGACATTGGTGCCATATCAACAGTGGCTAGCTCAAAGCTTATAAAGTTAAACTTTATGTATCTTGATATGTTTGTGAAGAGTTGTATTTCTATGTATGTATTAACTAGGATATAAAAGTTTATGAAAAGCTTAGCATTACCATTGTCAGCAACAAGCTTGTCATTATCAGTATCTGCAATCGTAATCATTCGTTCAATCTCTTTCACACTTAAAGGTCGTCTGTGATTCGCTTTTCACAGCTTGCTTCAAATGCTTGATGGCTACGCACATCCATACAGCTTCTTCTACAATTCCATTAATCTTTTAAATGCGTGCTCTGTCCCTCCAGAGCTGGATGCATCGTTGACATCAAAATTGTCGTATCGAAAATAAATCGAAGCAAACTGCAGTGTACTCTCTCCTAAGGGACACCCCTCTTAAGCAGACACCTTCAATAACCGGACACTTTTTTCAGTGCCGAACAAATTGTAAGGGAGAAATATTTCTCTTTAAGCGGACACTCCTCACAAGCGGACAAAATTTTTAGGCCCATAGGTGTCCGCTTAGAGAGAGTACACTGTATTCCGCTTCTGTTTTTCTAGCTTCAGTATTGCCTCCGAGAATTTTGAGAATCTTTTTCAGCAGGCTGCAACCCATTTATTGCAGCAGTATTTTTTTTTTTTTTACAGTGAGCATCAAAAGAAACTGTACATTAAAAAAATATACATTAATGAATTACCGTTATTTTTATTTTGAAATTGTTGCGTTGCCAGTTTTTAAAATTGAAACAAGAAATAAAAAAAATTACAAAAAATTAAATAAATTTTTTCGGGCACTCTCCTTAAATGGTAAAAGTTGATTTTGGTGTTTGTTAGAAAATATACATCAATGAATTACCGTTATTTTTATTTCAAAATTGTTGCGTTGCCAGTTTTTAAAATTGGATCAAGAAAAAAAAATTACAAAACATTTCGAAATATTTCTAAATTTTTTCGGGCACTCTCCTTAAATAGTAAAAATTGGTGATTTTGGTGTTTGTTAGAATTTTATCCATAGTGTACAATTTCTTTTGGTGGTCACTGTATATCAAATAAGTAAACAGCTTAAATTTTTACTTATTTTACTAAATTTTTAAGAAAGTCAAGCATAAAATTTCAACTTTCAAGCAAGCATGGTGAAAGCAAGCAAAAAATTGAAAATTTTCATTGAACTTCACTTTATTGTTCAAAAAGAAGAAGAAGAAAAAAAATTGAATCTAAAGTGCTGATATTTACTATTTTAGTTTAATTTTTTTGATTTTGATGGACATTGAAATTTAAAAAAAAAATTTTTTTTTTGTTATTGTTTATGACATTGACAGTTTGTAAGAATTAAAAAAAAAAAATGTTATTTTCAGTTTTAATTTTTTGAAAATTATGCTGAGATTTATAAATAAAAAAAACAAACAAAAAAAAAAATTACAGAAATTAAATTACAATGACTTTTACAATGAATGACTTCGATTAAATTAACACCTGCTTGACGATGATTGATGGTTTCAACGTTTCAACGCTTTGTATGCTTTGAGTTACGCGTTACGTGCTTGAAACTTACATTGACCATGTGGGTGGATGATGATAATGAAAATTAAAAAAAAAAAAAATACTGACAAGGTGTTAGTATTTTAATTACAATTTTTTTTTAAATTACCATAGAAATCAAATTAAAATTTATTTCATAATAATAACAATGAAATCCACCATGTTTAGAAAGAATTTAGAGAAGGTAATGGATAAGAAGATGTTTTTTGAATGCCAAGGCTAACTTAAGAAGCTTCAAAAAATTCGTAGTAGAACTAAAGCAACCATTATTTGCTTAAAAACTATAAAAAATGAACGCAAACGTACGTTTTAACAATTTGCATTAATTGAAATTAAACTTTCCAAGAATCTTAAATGGATTTCAAATCTTAATAGACGATTACGTATAGAATAACAAGTACTCCTTAACAATTCTTTACTAAAGACATGGAATTTTTTTTTTCTAATCAATCTAATATTTAAAAAAGCTAATAAAAAGCCAGACAAAACAAATCTCCTTAATTTGAAATAAAATTAAAAAAAAAATTTTTAAATTCTCACGTTTTTCAAAAATTGTTAAAAACTTACAATCAAAAAAAAAAAAAACTAATGAAGATGGATAGATTTTTAAATTGGCAATTTTATTCAATCATTTTTTTTCACGGTTTCAATAAGCTGTAATCAACGATAAAACAAAAAATTTTTCATAATAATCAATAATATTTTTTAAGGGAAAAAACGTTTTTTTTTTCTTTAATTCAATTTGCTTTATAAGATCAAGGTTGTCATTAAAATGAAATTAATCAAAAAGAGAAAAAAAGGTCAATTCAAATTGATTTGTTTATGGAATGATAATTATTAAAAAAAAAATACTGGCGTGAATTCATAGGAATTTAAAAAAACGAAACAAAACAATATGAAAAGATTTTATTTGCAATCAATTAATTAATATTTTTGTAATTTTTAAAATTAAAAGAAACCAATTTAGCGAATTATGAAAAGAAATATTTCTTCACCAACTGCCTCTCAACAACTGCCTCTTTCTGGCAAAAACTCTGAAAGTAAATAAAAAAAAGTCATGAAAAGTTTCACAAAAATCTATTGCCTCGAAACGACTTTAAACTGTACACACAATAGAAATAGTGAGAGAAGCTAGGTTGTAATCCTGACTAAAGGATTATAATGACCCAGCAAATTTGAATTTTTTTGTGCAAAAAAGATGGCTCCAATTGTTTCCGAAAGCATTTTGCGGTCGATTTAAATTTAAAATTAATTTTTATAAATCTTTTAAAATCTGTTCTGTTTCATAAAAATCTATTGCAAATTTGAACTTTTTTTGTGCCAAAAAAGATGGCTGCAGATGTTTCCGAAAGCATTTTGCGGTCGATTTAAATTTGATTAATTTTTATAAACCTCGACCGCAATATTGGATCCGCCATTTTGTTTTTTTTTAATTCTAATCTGTTTCACAAAAATCTATTGCTCCGAAACGACTTTAAACTGTA
Source organism: Sarcophaga peregrina (assembly GCA_014635995.1). Classification (NCBI taxonomy): domain Eukaryota; kingdom Metazoa; phylum Arthropoda; class Insecta; order Diptera; family Sarcophagidae; genus Sarcophaga; species Sarcophaga peregrina. The sequence continues at coordinate 88,163,511 of CM025793.1, forward strand.
CACACAATAGGAATGGTGAGAAAAGCCAGGTTATAACCCTGACTAAAGGATTTTAATGACCCAGCAAATTTGGACGTTTTTTGTGACAAAAAATATGGCCCCAGATGTTTCCAAAGGCATTTTGCCGTTGAGGTAAATGTGATTAATTTTTATAAACCTCGACCGCCGTATTGGATCCACCATTTTGAATTTTTTAAATCTGATCTGTTTCACAAAAATCTATTGCTTTGAAACGACTTTAAACTGTGCACACAATAGAAATAGTAGGAAAAGCTAGGTTATGACCCTGACTAAAGAATTGTAATGACACAGCAAATTTGGACTTTTTTTTGTGCCAAAAAATATGGTACACACAATGGAAATGGTGGCAAAAGCTAAAGGATTGTTATGACCCAGCAAATTTGAACTTTTTTTTGTGCCAAAAAGATGGCTCCAGGTTTTACCGACGGCATTTTGCGATTGAGGTAAATTTGATTAATTTTTATAAACCCTGACCGCCATATTGGATCCGCCATTTTGTTTTCTTTTAAATCTGTAATCAGCGATCCCAAAATTCCCTGAGTAACAATTTTCAAGTAAATCTGATTAATTTTTCAAAACCTCCGTAATGTGTTTCTTTTTCTCTTGCACAACCTTGACATAAACCAACCACCTACTTTAAGGGCGGGTGCAAGCAATCAATTTAGCTTTGGGCTCATTTTAAAAAGCAAAGATCAATTGACAATTTCTGACAATAGCGATGGTTCTAGCATGTCAGTGTTTAGCTCTAAAATTCAAAAATGGCCAAAACTGCTACTTTTTCTCGAAAGCCTGACCCAAATTCGTGTGCAGCGCTCAAAATGCCTTCGAAAACACCTGGGAGCTATCTTACCTTTTGGTTGACTCATTCAGTGTCTTCTTTCTTTAATAAAAAATTTGTTTTCGCCTACACTTTTTTATTTAAAAATCCTAGTATTTGTTTTAAAAAGTGTGGTTTTCCATTTTTTTGTGTACGCACATACAATTTTTTCCTTGTCTAACAATTTTCTATCTTAGGCAATTTTCTCTAAACAAAAACATTGTGTAATAACCAGATTTTATTTTGTACAAAAAAAACATAAAAAAATTGCTTGAAAGTGGTTTGAATGGCGTACAAAACAAAAGACTTAAGAAACAAACCTGTTTAATTATTAGAAAATATTTGATTATGATAGCAAGTTTTTATTCGAAACAATTAGTTTCCATTCCATATGTTATAAACACTATTAGCCAAACCAATATTTTAGTCGGGATTAAGACCTGCCAAAGTTTCCAAACTGCATGTAGAGTGCTTGTGTTAAACATTATCCAATAGTTTTATTTGGAACAATCGACATCTTTCGTTTGTTTGGAAATGCTTTTAAAAAAAACTACTGAAGTATTTAAAATCAAATTTTTTTTTGATTTGAAAGTAAATCTTTCTGGTAATTATAGAAACATTTCATTCAAATATTGCCTTGGTGGCAAGCATAGTTCTAACGATCGTCCAATTTTTAAGCACATACAATGTGTTAGCTGTTTCATCATGCTTCATTGATATTGTCCTAAAAGCGCATTGTCTCACAAACTGTCGGCTTCACTATCTTTGACGCACCCACAAATATGCGCAAATCGCCATCGAAGTGGCCAGTGGACATCAGCTCTGCGACAGATAATGCGATTTTCAAAAAGAGGATGCAAAACTTCGAATGCAGCTTCGGTTATGTGGCACGTAGCGCCATTCTGTTGAAAGCAAATTTTGCAAATATCCTCCTCTTCAATTTTTGTAAACAAAAGTTCGCTCAACATGGCCCGATAACGATCGCCATTGACTGTAACGGCCACTCTTTGCTCATTTTCTAAGAAAAATGGCCCAATTATTCCTCTGGACCAAAATCCGCACCAAGCAGTGTCTCGTTTTGGGTGCGTCGGCTTTTTAATGTATGCGTGTGGGTTTTCTGTGCTCCAAATGCGACAATTTTGCTTGTTTTTCATAACCGCCAAGATCAAAATGAACTTCATCTGAAAAGATGATTTTTTTTTGCCAAAATCGGCATCTTCTGGTAGTCGATCGCAGGCTTACTCAGCGAAGTGAAAACGGATGGATATATATTCGTTCAGCGGAAGGATAAAATTAATTATCTGTCAAATCAGACATGAGCTAAGTGTTACCATTCACGATATAAGCACTAGTTGAAAAAAAAAACGTTAGATGGCGGACCCGATATAAAATGAACATACACAACAAAAGTGGTATGAGAAGCTAGATCGCAACTCTCTGACTGAAGGGTTGTAATGGGAAATTAAGCAAAAAGTTATTGTCTTTAAAAGGAAGCACATTTTTTTTTACTTTCTTCCAAATCCAAAATTGGATTTCTGATGAATCTCTGGCCTCTGTAATATAAATAAAACTTCCTTAGAAGTTGTAATACCATGGCTAGAAGAAATTGAGACTAATGTTTAGCTCATGACGGATAGAGGGTTTAGAATTTTTCTTGGTAAACTAGCTGAACAATCTAAATTTGATATTGGAAAGTATTATGTTCCGGGGCACAGATAAAACTTCATTTGGAAAATCGTATTATGGTTATATAGATGGAAGCACGATAGAATTTCTGGCATTAAAACAATGCAGTCCTCTCTCCCCCTTCTCCCACTGCATTTAGAACCGAAAGAGTAACAATCACATTCATTGCTACAGAATTAGAGTGATGTCACATATGCTTAGTATTCTATTCCCTTAGACGTCATACTAATATTTAAAATTTTTAATAATACAATAAACTTTTATTTTATATTTTATTTTTTAGTTTAAATTTTTTAATTTATAATTCTCTTAATTTTTTTAATATTTATTAACTTTATTTTTATTTTTTCTTTCTTTTTATTTTCAGTTGTTTTAATTTTTGTTTTGAGCATCGGAATTTTTTGTTCTCTAAACAAACGAAATTATTTGTTTTAAATAATAAGTTTTAATATAAAGAAAAAACCAACAACAACAATAACAAAAAAATCATGTCACATTTAATTGGTATTTTATTGGCCCTGGTGTCGATAGCGGTCACAACATGTAAAGCATTGCCAGATGTAAGTAAAAATTAAATTATTTTTTTTTATTTCAAATTTAAAGAAAACAAAATTAGAAAATCTTAAAAATTCTAAGAAGATCTTTTTTTAATGGAAAAAAATTCAAATCGTAAACATGCTTGCTGGACACGTGAATAGTGTTGGCAATAGGGGAAAAATAATTTTCTAACAAACTTGGCTAAAATGGATTTAAATGTTATGACAAACAACATATAAAAGGAGATAAAAATAGAAAAAATTTTGATTTAAAACAATAATTAACAGCGGATACAGAGGCACACATATGGATATACACAGGCAGTTGGCTTAAATTGCTTACTTAACAGTGAAATCAATTAAAACAAGACCAAACAAATATGCAAGTAAACAAAACAAAGTTAAAAATTTTTATGGCTATCGATTGCTTACACTGTTATCGATATTTTAGCTTAGTTTACGTTGTTCAATTGCAGTTTTTGCTTTTTATAAGAACAGAAATTAGTTGTGAAAATCATGTACAAAAAACAAAATTGATTTGTTTTACGTTTTTCTTCTAGTAATGGCGGGTTATTACACAAGCGCGTGATTTGTCCACTAAAGTTTTTGTTATTGGATTTCGTTTATTTCTTCTTAAATTTACTTGCGATAATAATGCAAAAAAAGCGGAAAAAACTACAAAAAAAAACTGCAAAAAAAACACGACAGAAATCATTAGTCAATGACGGATGTTGTGAAACATTCATTACAGCGACTCAGCTAAGCTTAGCTTGTATTTGAGTTTCTTTTTTACACAGCAACTGAAGTAGGCAAATAGTTTTATGATTAAATGCTTACGAAAGTTGTCCCTTATGTATCTTAATGATACACACTTTTATATAGGGTGGGCCATTTAAAAGTTTAAATTTAAAAATGCGAACAAAAATTTATTTCGTTTGTTGTTCAGTACAATTGTTCCAATTATTTATTTATTTATTAATTATAATCTAATTAAAAATTATATTTTAAGTTGAGTAACTTAGGCCTAGACCATGTGTTCGGTGTAGTGTCACAAACCAAAGTCTCTAGTGGGTATCGAATTCACAATCCTCACGCTAATAATCTAGTACACCACTCTGGCACTCTGTTCCAATTAGAAATGGAAAATTATTACAGTCAAACCCGGTTATAATGAACTCCTTGGGACCAGAAAAAATAGTTCCTTATATACATAGGCAAATATAAGTCGCCGTGGTCTAGTAGGTAGTGTGTTGGCTTATTAGACGAGAAACCCGGCTTCGAATCCCAGGTCAGACATCAAAACGAAAAATATTTCTTCGACGACTACCTCTCAGCAGATTTCTGGCAAAGACTCTGAGAGTAAAAATTGCCATGAAAAGCTTCTCAAAAATCTATCGTTCGGAGTCGACTTTAAACTGTAGGTCCCGCCACTCATGTATAAAATTAACGCACACAACATAAGTGGTGTGAGAAGCTAGATCGTAATCCTAACTGAAGGGTTGTAATGGCCAATTATGTATGTAAAAATATGTGTTAATTCGTTTTATCTAGCAGTTGATTAAAGATACTAAATTCTAATTTAATGCTGCCATATTAAATAAAAGTAAAGACTATTGCCACACTTCAAAGTTATTTCTGAGGGTTCGTTATAAAAAAGGTAAAATCTATGAAATTTAATTACTCCGACCATTTGAAGTAGTTCCTTTTAACCCTTTACTGGGACCATTTAAAGTAGTTCCTTTTAACCCTTTACTGGGACCATGTAAAGTAGTTCCTTTTAACCCTTTACTGGGACCATTTAAAGTAGTTCCTTTTAACCCTTTACTGGGACCTTTTAAAGTAGTTCCTTTTAGCACTTTACTGGAACCATTTAAAGTAGTTCCTCTTATCCGGGAGAATTCGTTATAAATGAGTTCGTAATAAATGAAGTTTTTTGTATGAAAATTGTTATTAAAACGTTGGGACTTGAAAATATGTACGTAATAACCAAGAATTCGTTATAACCATTCGTGCACTTTTTCGAATGTATGGAATCGTAACTCGGCAATAGCGTCACGAATGTTGGCCTTCAAATGCTCAATTGTGTCTGGTTTGTTGGCATAAAACTTTTCTTTAACGGCGCCCCATAGAGAATAGTCCAACGGTGTCAAATCGCTGATTCTTGGCAGTCAAGTCACATCACCATTTTGACTATTTAAACCACCACGAAACATTTCCCGCAATTAATCGGTTATCATGATGCAATAGGTGTCTCCATTGACCCTAATGGTTGCACCGTCCTTATTTTTAAAGAAATATGGACAAGTGATGCTTTAGCTATATAAGCCGTATTAAACAATCACACGTAATGGTTGCATTGGCTTCTGTAGGACCAAGTGTAGGTTTCCTAAGCCCCAAGTACGGCGATTTTGCTTATTAACGTACCACCCAAAATGAAAATAAGGCTCATTCGAAGAAATGATTTTTTTTTTTTGCATAATTGTCATCCTCGTGCAGTTTCTCTTTGACCCAATAAATACCAACGTTGCTTAAGAGTAAAACGATTTATTACATTCAGTGGAGATAAAGGCTCCGCCAAACAACTTTTTTTTTGAAAAAGCTTTAAAAAAAACCTACTGAATATTTTCTTAAATTTCTTTTTTTATTTGAAAGTACAATCCTTCCGGTTAATAATGAAAAATAATTTCATTCAAATGGCCGTCTCGGCTGGCCATGCATTAGCCTACAGGAGCGGTGCAATTTTTGAGCACATTATCGATTGTGTGCATCTGTATTTCACCATTAGCTTCACGAATATTGTCCTTTAAAGCGTCAATTGTCTTTGGCTTGTCGGCGTAACACTTATTTTTGACGGCACCCGACTGCTTCGAGGTGGCCAAACTACATCAGTTCTGCGGCTGATAATGCGTTCTTCAAAAAGAGGCCGCAAAACATTGAGTGTAGCTTTGGCTGTGTGACAGGTAGCGCCGTCCTGTTGAAAGGAAATGTTGCCAATATCGTTCTCTTCAATTTTTGTGAACAAAAATTCGTTGAACATGGCCCGATAATGATCGCCATTGACTGCAACGGCCATTCCTTGCTCATTTTCGAAGAAAAATGACCCAATTATGCCTCTAGCCCAAAATCCGCACCAAACAGTAACTCGTTTTGGGTGCGTCGGCTTTTCAATGTATGCCGCCAAGATCAAAAAGAGTTTCATCTAAAAAGATGATTTTTTTTTGCCAAAATCGGCATTTTCTGTAAGTCGATCATAGGCCCACTTAGCGACGCAGCCATTTGAATAAAATATTTTTCCATTATTAATCGGAAGGATTGTACTTTCAAATAAAAAAAATTTCAGAAAATATTCAGTAGTTCTTTTTTAAAGCATTTTCAAAAAAAAAGTTATTTGGCGGGCGCTTTAGTATTCTGAATTTTCTAACAGAATAAAGTGACACAGAGTGGCTTTGCCGGATTTGGTTAAAATTTAAGTCGTTAGATGATGTTTTCGGTATGAAAGTTTTCATTAGAAATTATAGATTTTCCTTCGTGACAAAAGATACAATGTGGTACTGGTACTATTTAGGTACCTTTAGCACCTTTTATAGTTTGTTGTACTTGTGGAAATTAATTGATATTTTCACTATCAAGCTTTTTTATTTAAAATGGAAATTTTTTGAGTTTTGGTACAATTTTTTGAGTGTTTTTACTATTTTTTTTAATATTTTTTTTTACTATTTTTTGAGTTTTTTTTTTACTATTTTTTGAACTATTGAAGATTATGTGTTAAAGTTTTTGGTAGCAAAAGGAAAACCATGACGAATGCATTGTTGCAGCTTTCAATTTCAATTTAATACAATATTTTTGAGAATTTTAATTTAAAATGAAGTGAAGTCTGATTTCCTTCCTGTTGCTTTTTATATAAACGATTAAAAAACAACATTTCAAATTAAAAACCATTTTAAATTTTATGCAAAGTTTTTTTTTTAGTTTTCTTTAATTAAAAACGTTTTTTTTTTTGTTTTTTTTATTCCATAAACATGGTTTTTATTGGTCTGACTAATAATTGCTCTGCTGCTGACTGTTTGGTTTGCAATTTAAATAAGAAAACCTTTGACTGCCGTGAAGTTGTCATTGTTTAAAATTTTTTATTTTTTTTTTTCTTTTTAAAAAAAAAAATACTTGAAAAATTCGTGTAAATTTTAAAATGCCCCACAGTCAACAATACATAAATTTGACACGACAACAAGACATAACAGAGGGGGGGCCCTTTACCAAAAAAATAAAAATAAAAAAAAATTTTTTGTTTCTTTTTGTTTTTGTATTACAAGAAAAACAAAATTGTTTTATTTTTTTTCTTATTTTTTTAATTTAGTTTATGAGTCATTTGAAAGCCTATGGTTATGTTTTTGTTATTTAGTTAGGTTTCCTTAACTAATTTTTTAAAAGAACTTTAATTTCTTTGCACATTTATTGAATGTTCAAATGCAGTTTTAATCGTTTGTAGGTTGTTGGTATTGTTTATGTATTTGTATTTTGTTTTTTTCTATTAATTTATTAGCCTTGACCATAATTTGTTTATAATAATTTTATTTTTCTTTATTATTATTGTCTGTTGTTTTCAATTTTTAAATTATGCGAAACGCAGAAATGTTTATTAAATAAGCTTTATTTGTCTTTGAAACTTTGTTTTCTATGAAAAATTTTAATTTATTGGCCTAATGTCATAGCGTCTCATCGTCTATTTACTGAATCTCTTTAATATCATACGCAGAACTGCCTCAAAGTTGTCAGATCTTAAGTTTATATCCGATGCCTCCATTCTAAGTACAGTTAGAACGTTTTTAATCGTTCTTGCATTTTAAAATTCTACGTTCTCTAACCTAAATACTGTCAAAATTGGGTGAAGATGCTCCGATCCGTTCCGAAGTTATAGGGAAAAATCTACTTAGAATACACATAAAGTCTTAAGGCGCCTGAAAACTTTGAAAGCTCATAACTTAAAACACACTTTTTGACTTAGAATGTTATAGAACGAAGGTATCGATATGGAAATAAATTCAAGCCTTTAGTTCTCCTCCTTAAACCATGTTCATGCATTAAAAATATTCGATATTCGATAATAAATTAGGGAACATGATAAATACATTAAATTGATCACAAAACATTTGATATACAGTTAAAGAAAAAAGTCTACATCCACCACTACATGTAAACTTTTTTCCTGTTGTTTAAGGCCGTGGCGGTTAAAAACGTTTGAAGACAAAAGAGAATATTAAAAAAATATAACCCAGAAATGTCACTACGGTTTAAGAAAACTTATTTCTGTGACTGCACATAATATTTTGGTTCCTACAAGGAATTCAACAATTCAATTCAATATTAGTAGGGTTTCAATAATTGCGTTCAATCGATGTTTATCTGTCATTTCCGCTCACGACTTGTTGAATATTTGATTAGACTTTACTGTGCAATGCCTAGCTTAACCCTTTCCTATTGCTAATTAGATGACTCCAGTGGGGTTATCAGCAGTATTTATATGAAATAACAATTGGAATAGAAATTTTTTATACTTTCCACAACTTGCAGCCAGATATGGAAACTCATTTCGATTTCAACACCGCTGTGTATACGAACCTTTTGTGCTTTGGCATAGGTACTGTTAGTCGCAGAGAAATATTTTCGTTTGATGTCTGACCGGGATACGACCCGGGCCTTTTGTTAATAAGCCAACACACTACCACTAGACCACGGCCATATGCAAACTCTTTAACCATTACTAAGAATTTTATCCGTTTGGGTAGCACTTTAAGTAGCTACTTGAAATGCCACACTTGCCAATGCGTTATCTTTTCTCAAACCTCCTCCTCCTCTTATAACGCTGCCAAAACAGGAGAAAAATTGCATGGTTTTAACCATGCAATCATATTTTATTGGAAAAGGTTAATACTCCCGTCTTTTAAATGCTTTTGAAACCCTTCTTACAAGCATATTCTGTCATAGCGTTAAGCTTGCTTCAGCAGTATTGCATTTATTTTCTCAGTCGGCAAAACTCTTATCCCATTCGGTCTTGAGTACTTAGAATGCATGTGGGAGACAAATATCGTGAATATACGTACATACCAACATAATTGGTCATTAGAATCCTTTAGCCAGGATTACACCTAGTTCTGAAACCCCTTTTGTTGTGTTTGTTACTTTTCACTTTCAATTTATGGAGGACAATTCAATTTAAAATCAACTTCGAATGACAGATTTTTGAGCAATTTTTTTAATGACAATTTTATTTAATCGCAGAGTTCTTGCCCGAAAACTAGTAATCGAAGTCATCGAAGTAATATTTTTTCGTAGTTCCAAACCATTTATGTTGTGTGCGTCAATTTTAACCACAAATGGCGGGGGCCCTCCAATTTAAAGTCGAATTCGAACAACAGATTTTTTAGAGAAACTTTTTATGGCAAGTTTTTATTTTCGCTCCAAGTTTTTACCAGAAATTTGCATTATGTAGGAAACACTACATCAGTTAAATGACCGAAGTGTTGCAAGCATTGATTTTCATTTGAGGTAATTTTCGACCACTTTTTGACACATATTGGGCGGTATCTCAGCTATAACTTGACGAATGTTGGTTTGTAAGTGCTTAAGAGTTGAAGGTTTATCTGCATAAACACGGTCTTTCGCGTAGCCGTACAAAAAAAAAAGTCGAATGGTGTCAAATCGCATGATCTTGGCGGCCAGTTGATATCGCCACCATGAGAAATTACGCGGCCAGGAAATGTCTCTTGCAATAAAGCCATATTTGCTCGAGTTGGGTGGCATGTGGCACCGTCTTGTTGAAACCACATATTCTCCAAGTCGTATTCTTTAATAGCAGGCAAAAAATAAGTCGGTTATCATATCAACGCCTCCGTTCTATAAGATTCTAAGTCGAAAAAATTTTGAGTTGTGAGCTCTTAAAGTTTTCACGCATCATACGACTATATGTGTATTCTAAGTAGATTTTTCCCTATAACTTCGAAACGGATGGGCGCATTTTAAACAAATTTTGACAGTATTTAAGTTAGAGGACGTAGAATTTAAAAATGCAAGAACATTAAAAACGTTCTAAGTGTACTTAGAATGGAGGCATCGATATGACCATAACGCTTCGAATTGATGGTGACAGTCGTTCCTTTGTCGTTTTCGAAGAAGTAAGGTCCAGTCACACTTTCGGACTAAAGACTGTACCAAACAGTGTTTTTTCTATATGTAATGGCCTCTCTTCAATTACTTGAGCATACTTAGAACCCTAAATACGACAATTTTATTTATTAACATACCCACCGTGTAGGAAATGTGCTTCATCGCTGAAGAAAATTGTTTTCGAAAAATTGCCGTCCAGCGCCTTTTGTTCAAGCACCCATTCCACGTACCTAAGACGTTGTGAATGTTCAGCTGGCTTCAGTTGTTGCTTGAGCTGGACTTTATATGGATGTAGGTGTAGATCTAAATGGAAAATACGCCATAATGTGCCGTAAGTCAATCCTAATTCCTGAGAACGACGAGTAATCTACATATTCCTCCGGTCTTCGGCAACACTTTTACTTACAACAGCGATATTTTCAGCGAAACGATGATGCACAGGCCGTTCAAATATTTGTAACCACTCTAGTCTCTTCTAATTTCTTTACAATTTTGCCAATTGCTTGCATAGTTGGACGATTATGTAAACCATAATCTCCTCTTGTAGTAGGTTTCGATAATTTTTATGCGTTGTAGGATAGTTAAGCGATCCATTTTCGTCAATGTCAGACTTTCAACTCAAAAGAGAAAAAATTCTTTTCACAACTTTGTTTGACAGATGTTGCATTCCAGTAGCATACTTTTGAAACCAGGATATGGATCGCCTTTTATAAATAAAACTTGCTCAGAAGTTGTGATACCATAGTTAGCAGAAATTAAGGCAAATGTTTAGCTCATTACGGATAGAGAGAGAGTTTAGAATAGCACTTGATAAACTAGCTGAACAATCGAAATTTGATGTTAAAAAGTATTATGTCCCGGGGGCATAGATAAATTTTCATTTGAAAAATCATATTATGGATATATAGATGGAAGCACGCTAGGATTTCTGGCCTTAGAACAATCAGGACCCCTCTCTTTCTCTCTGTCTCTCTCTCTTTCTCTGAATTTAGAAATGAAAAGGTAACAAACACCAGTAATAGATGTTACACAAGAATGATAAACTGAAGTTGTCAGACTTTCAACTGGAAAGAGAAAAGAATTGGTTTCACAACTTCGTTTGAAAGATGTTGAATTCCAGTGTCATACTTTTGGAACTACGAAATGGATAATAGCCTTTTATTAAGTGCACATAAATCGATTATATTTACTATCTGTAGGGAAATGTTCACATCAAGCGTAATTTCGTGCTTCAAAGAACAAATGTATGTCCGGCATATGTTATATGGCAAAGAAATTTTGAATGCTTTTGTATTGTGTTATTTATGTTGCTGGAACAAAATAAAATTATTTTATAAAAATTCATGTAATTAAATTGAATTGAAATAAAAAATTGAAATTTATTTAATGAAGCCATTATTATGTGTTTTGTTTTATATTAAATCAATGACATTGAGATTATTGTAAATACATACAACGAACCACTAATCAAATACTGGCCATAAAATACAGACATCATCATCACAATCTCTGTTTGTAATTTCACAGACATAAATTTCTTCTTTTTTTTCTGATTTTTTTTTGCTTTTTTTGCCATCATGCATGCATCACTTCAAATATGCATCTTGTACGTATTCACTTGGTTATTTTCTTTCTTTATTTTTATATTTTCTTTCTTTCCTATGATTATCAATACGCAACAACTAATGACAATTGCGTTTATTAACCTGCTTTGAGATGGCAAAAAATAAATTTACCAATCGACAGGTTTTTTTTTTTTGATTTAAATTTTTAAAAATTTTTCGTTTTCGTTTTTCATTTCATTTCAATAATTAAAGTCGGTATTGGATTGTTTATAAATAAAACTTGCTCAGAAGTTGTGATACCATAGTTAGCGGAAATTAAGGCTAATGTCATTACGGATAGAGAGAGAGTTTAGAATAGCACTTGATAAACTAGCTGAACAATCGAAATTTGATGTTGAAAAGTATTATGTCCCGGGGGCACAGATAAATTTTCATTTGAAAAATCATATTATGGATATATAGATGGAAGCACAATAGGTTTTCTGGCCTTAGAACAATCCGGACCCCTCTCTTTCTTTCTGTCTCTCTCTCTTTCTCTGAATTTAGAAATGAAGAGGTAACAATCACCAGTAATAGATGTTACACAAGAATGATAAACTGAAGTTGTCAGACTTTCAACTAGAAAGAGAAAAAAATTGGTTTCACAACTTCGTTTGAAAGATGTCGTATTCCGGTACCATACTTTTGATATTACGAAATGGATAATAGCCTTTTATTAAGTGGACATAAATCGATTATATTTACTATCTGTAGTGAAACGTTCACATCAAGCATAATGTAGTGCTTCAAAGAACAAATTTACGTCTGGCATATATTATATGGCGAAGAAATTTTGAATGCTTTTGTATTGTGTTATTTGTGTTGCTGGAATGAAACAAAATTATTTTATAAAAATTCATGCAATTAAATTGAATTGAAATAAAAAATTAAAATTTGTTTAATGAAGCCATTATTGTGTGTTTTGTTTTATATTAAATCAATGACATTGAGATTATTGTAAATACATACAACGAACCACTAATCAAATACTGGCCATAAAATCAAGTCAACATCATCACAATCTCTGTTTGTAATTTCACAGACATAAATTTCTTCTTTTTTTTCTGAATTTTTTTTGCTTCTCTTTGCCATCATGCATGCATCACTTCAAATATGCATCTTGTAGGTATTCACTTGGTTATTTTCTCTCTTTATTTTTTTATATTTTATTTCTTTCCTATGATTATCAATACGCAACAACTAATGACAATTGCGTTTATTAACCTGCTTTGAGATGGCAAAATAAATAATTTACCAATCGACAGGTTTTTTTTTTTTGATTTTAATTTTAAAAAATTTTTCATTTTCGTTTTTCATTTCATTCCAATAATTAAAGTCGGTATTGGATTGTGTAAAAATTTTTTTTTTACCATAATATTCTTATCTTATCATTTGCTAAAGGATTATCAGTGGGTTTGGCTAACATGCGAGTGCAATATTTTAATTGACATAATTTGTTTCGGCCCATGTGATGAAATTTTACATCCAAAACATCATATTTATGGCAGACAATATATTGCCAAATTGGGTTTTTTTTGTTTTTTAATGATATGAAATAATTAATTTATAGCGAAATACTTAAGCCATATAAAATACGAAATGGGTTGCAAAAGAAATTAATTAATTTTCTTGCTATAAATTGCAAAATTATTGAAACATTTTCAAAATAAGAGATCACTTGTCTTGCAATAAAAAAAAAAGTAAAATAAAATCGTTTTCTAATTAGTTTAAGTTTTGTAAAACGTTTTGATTTTTATGGTGAATTTCAAAATCCCTTGTAAAAATTTTTATGAAACTAATACTACAGTCAAACCCGTTTATAATGAATTCGTTTATAACGAATTCTCGTTTATTAAACACATATTTTCAAGTCCCAACGTTTTAATAACAATTTTCATACAAAAGAACTTCGTTTATTACGAACTCATTTATAATGAATTCTCGGTTAAAAGGAACTACTTTAAATGGTTCCAGTAAAGGGTTAAAAAGAACTACTTTAAATGGTCCCAGTAAAGGGTTAAAAGGAACTACTTTAAATGGTCCCAGTGAAGGGTTAAAAGGAACTACTTTAAATGGTCCCAGTAAAGGGTTAAAAATAACTACTTTAAATGGTCCCAGTAAAGGGTGAAAAGGAACTACTTTAAATGATCCCAGTAAAGGGTTAAATGGAACTACTTTAAATGATCCCAGTAAAGGGTTAAATGGAACTACTTTAAATGGTCCCAGTAAAGGGTTAAAAGGAACTACTTTAAATGATCCCAGTAAAGGGTTAAAAGGAACTACTTTAAATGGTCCCAGTAAAGGGTTAAAAGGAACTACTTTAAATGATCCCAGTAAAGGGTTAAATGGAACTACTTTAAATGGTCCCAGTAAAGGGTTAAAAGAAACTACTTTAAATGGTCCCAGTAAAGGGTTAAAAGGAACTACTTTAAATACATACATAATTGGTCATTAGAACCCATCAGTCAGGATTATTGACCTAGTTTCTCACACCACTTATGTTGTTTGTGTTAATTTTATACATAAGTAGCGGGACTTACAGTTTAAAGTCGACTTTGAACGACAGATTTTATGAGAAACTTTTCTTGGCAAATTTTACTCTCAGAGTCTTTGCCAGAAATCTGCTGAGAGGAAGTCGCCGAAGAAATATTTTTTCGTTTTGATGTCTGACCTGGGATTCGAACCCGGGTCTTTTGTCTAATAAGCCAATACACTACCCACTAGACCACGGCGACTTTAAATGGTTCCAGTAATTAAATTTCATACATTTTACCATTTTTAAAACAAACTCTCAGAAATAAGTTTGTAGTGTGGCAATAGTCTTTACTTTTATTTAATATGGCAGCATTAAATTATAATTTAGTACCTTTATCATCAGCTGCTAGATAAAACGAATTAACAAATATTTTTGGTTTTTAATAAAAAAAATACCTTTTGTTTTTAATAAATGAAAAAAATTCTTTGTATTTTATATTCTCTTCTATGACTTCAGCCCGTTTATTACGTATTTTGCCTATAACGAACTATTTTTTTTGGCCCACGGAGTTCGTTATAATCAGGTTTGACTGTATTTTAATGGCATACAAAAGACTTAGGAAACAAGCATTACTAAATAAAAAAAAAGAAAATCGTAAATCAATAAAAATTGTTAGTTACCTACTTCACTTGTTGTTATATCTTTACAGCCTCCTCTGTTCATTTTTTAATGATTTTAATAAGTAATTAATATTAAAATTAATAATAAAATTTGAAATTAAAAATCAAATATTTTAATATTTGTGGTTTTATTAAAAATTTATTTTATTTAATCACTAGGCCATAAAACTATAGAAATTTATTTCATTTTCAGACAACTTTAAACATAACATTTTTCTAACCGAAACATAAAACCTGAATTCAATGATTAAATAAATGTTTTCATTTTTATTTTAAAACTTCAAATTAATATCCAAAAAAAATTTATAAAAATTTATAAAAATTTTTCTATGTATTTTTCATAATTATGTGATATTAAATAGAGGATTTTTTATTATTTTTTTTTTGGAAAGCCGATAATCAAGTTTAAGAAAACATTTGTTACAGGGTCACAATCAAACTGGTCTCTTCTTTTATGTTTTTTGTTTGCATTAATTTAATTTATAATTTATAATTTATTTTTCTTTTTTTTTTTTTTAATTAATAACTGCCATCGAAATTTTTTGTTCAAATTAATTTTAAAAATTTTAAACTTTTTAAAATAAAGGTTTGCAAACGAACGCTTGGTTCCACGCCTTTAAAGGGGTCAGAATCCATTAGTATTGTGGCTGCAAAGATTCTTCCAAAACAATCTAAACATTTATTGGGAGCTCTGAGCCATGCATTAGACTATTCAGAAATAACCTAACATTAGAAACATGTTTTTGGCAGACCACCTTAGTAAAGGGTTCGCCAAATAACTTTTTTTTCCAAAAATGCTTTAAACAAACTACGAAATATTTTTTCAAATTTTTTGAATTTCCTTTTTATTAATTTAAAAGTACAATCCTTTCGGTTAATAATGGAAAATAATTTCATTCAACTGGCTGCCACGGCTGGCCATGCAGTAGCCCACATGAACGGTCCAATTTTTAAGCACATGATCGCTTGTGTGCAGCTGTATTTCACCAATGGCTTCACGAATATTATCCTTTAAAGCAATCAATTGGTCTCTGGCTTGTCCGGCGTAACTTTTATATCTTTGACGGCAACATCTGAATATTTTCTCAAATTTCGGTTTTTTGTATTTGAAAGTACAATCCTTCCGGTTAATAATAGAAAATAGTTTCAATCAAATGGGCATGCAGTAGCCTACATGAACGGTCCAATTTTTAAGCACATTATCGCTTGTGTGCAGCTGTATTTCACCAATGGCTTCACGAATATTGTCCTTTAAAGCGTTAATTGTCTCTGGGTTGTAGGCGTAACATTTATCTTTGATGGCACCTTACAAATAATAGTCCAACGGTATTAAATCGCAGCTCCGAGGTGACCAAACGGCATCAGTTTTGCGGCTGATAATGCGATCTTCAAAAACAGGGCGCAAAACATTGAGTGTGGGTTCGGCTGTGTGGCACGTAGCGTCGTTCTGTTGAAACGAAATGTTGCCAATATCCTACTCTTCAATTTTTGTGAACAAAAATTCTTTCAACATGGCCCTTGCGCTGACCAACTTCTTCCTTTCCCTGATTTGGCGGAACTTGGTTAGTACTCTGGACCAAAATCCTTACCAAACAGTAACTCTTTTTGGGTGGCGTCGGCATTTCAATGTACGCGTGCGGGTTTTCTGTGCCCCAAATGTGGCAATTTTGCTTGTTTTCCATACCTGCCAAGATCAAAATGAGTTTCATCTAAAGAGATGATTTTTTTTTGCCAAAATCTGCATCTTCTGTAAGTCGATCGCAGGCTCACTTAGCGAGGTAGGCATTTAAATGAAATTATTTTCCATTATTAAACGGAAGGATTGTAATTTTAAATCAAAAAAAGAAATTAGAGAAAATTTTCAGTAGTTTTTTTAAAGCATTTTTAAAAAACAAAAAAGTTATTTGGCGAACCCTTTACTTACGAGAAATTACTTTTCCGATGCTGATTTGCAAACTAACAACGACTTCTAAGGTCTTTAAACCAATATAGGAAGATATGTAAAGGAGTTAGGGGCCAATAAGCAATTAACAGGAGTACAATCTAGCTCTTCAAGTCGAACTATCAATGACATACATATGCGAGGTCCATTCCGTGGCGTGCTGTTGCATTAATGTAACCAATATGGTGTTGAATAACAACTTACTCTGGTGTTGCACTAAAGGACCCGATAACTCAATCCTATATAAACAGTTTTCAAATGTTTTCTTTCATTCCAAAAATCCAAAACAAAAAAAAATTAAATTTTAAAAATTTCATTTCATTGTGAACTGACTCATATACTACAACTAAGGCTTGAGTTATCATAACTATTAAGTATTATAAAATGGTTTCGTATTACGTTAGTTTTCGATTATTATGCACTATTTTTGTGTGTGATTTTTTTTATTCATTTTCTTTTCTTCTTCTTTTCTTTATTTTATTCGTTTCGTATGTTTTTTGTTGTTTCCCTCCAGCGGTTACTCACATTTCAAGACACAGTGAATATGATGAAGAAAAAAATCATAAAAAAAAACGTTAAAAGCGCACAAAATCATACAAGAAATGAAAGAAAATGAAAATAAAAATGAAAAAAAAAATCAAAACACAAATTAAAAATAAATAAAGAAACAAACGAACAAGACTCGTTGAAAAATGAATAAAAACAATAAAACGAAACGACAAATTTTACTTTCATTTGAAACGTGTTTTCAACAGCCAACACGTATTATCAGCAATCAGACATAAAACAACAGAAACAGAAACAGCAAAAGCAACAGCAAATAGCAATAGCAACACCAGCAGCAACAATAAAACAATAACAACAGCATCGTAAAAATATTTGTATAAATTTTGTTGTTACAATCACAGACAACAACATTAACAGCAACAGCAACATTTAGCAAAACAACCCGATAAAACACAACAAACTGCAGTCATAGCTGCTGCTATTTAAACTCACAAAAACACACCTTTTTCATCGTCTGTTGTTGTTTTTCTCTTATCAAAAACAAAAAAAAGCTTCCGCACATTTGTATAGCGTAGCGAGTTGACCAGAGAGTAAGCGAATGTATTCAATTCAACTCACATTGGAATGAAGTGAATCCAGCTTCAAAAATTCAAAACAAAATGTTCATATTCATCAGCGAAATTGAACAAAAAAAAGAAAAGAAATGAAATGAAAAGAAATTTTACAATTTTTGTAAAAGGAAGAGTTTTTCTTTATTTTGCTTATAAAATATAGAGGAAAATAGATTTCTTTTTAAGATTAATTCACTCGTCTTTTCAATGGTTTTGGAACCCTTACTGCCCTACTTGCTTCGGCAGTATTGTGTTTAATTACTTAGCCGGCAACACTCTTATCCCTTTTAGTCCTAAGGATTTTGAATGCATTTAGGAGACAAATATCGTGAATATACATACACACATACATGCATACATAATTGGTGTTTACAACCCTTTAGCCTAGCTTTTCACACCATTTATGTTGTCTGTGTAAAATTTTTACACATGAATGCTGGAACCTGCAGTTTAAATTCATCATCGAACGGCAGGTTTTTTAAATTGGTGTTTACAACCCTTTAGCCAGGATTATGGCCAAGCTTTTCACACCATTTATGTTGTCGGTGTTAATTTTCAAACATAAGTGGTGGAACCTACAGTTTAAATTTAACTCTGTACGACAGATTTTTTAAGAAACTTTTCATGGCAATTTTTTATTTACTCCAACAAAATGAAATATGGCGATTGGTTAGGTTGAGTCAAGTACAGTACCCGGAAGTTGAAATTGAGCCATTGTGCAATGCAGCGATTGACTCTCATTAGATTTGTTGCAGAGTTTTTGCCAGAAACCTGCTAAGAGAAAGTCGCCAAAGAATATTTTTTTTAATTTGGTTTTTGGGCTGATATCTGAGATGGGGTTTGAAGCGTCTAATAAGCCAATGCCCTACCTACTAGACTATTGTGGAAATAAACTCAAAAAAATGTTTTTTTTTCAAATCTTTTTAGGTCCACATTTTACTTAAAGTAAAAGGTCATAAAACTCTTCGAGGTCATATCAATATTTGCCAAGCAAATCAAGTCAGTAATTTAAGGAGTAAGTCGAGTCTTTTACGTGCTGCAAATTCAATTCATTCATTAGCCGAGTTTAATTGGCAGACCTGTATCTCTTATTATATTCTAGCAATACTTTCTTCAATAACACAGCCCTGCATGGGTTTTGCAAATAAGGCTCCAGGTATTTTCGAACGCATTTTGGCAATTTCAAAGGTTCTAGCACGTCAATGTTTAGTTCTACAATTTTTTAAAAATGGTCAAAAACGCTATTTGTAGGCGAAAACCTGACGTATTGAAAAGTTTTTGAACCCAGATTCGCCATCTGATTTGCACAAAAAAGTTCAAATTTACAGGGCTGTATAATCATTGATTACACTATGCGACAAAATAAAAAACAATTAAATACAACCGGCTAATGACAGCGTAGGTTGTGAGTTTTGTTGAGTAGATCTCAAAAATATTTTTTTTATATTTCTCGAAATCTCCAAACTCACTTAATTTGACAAAAACTATTTTTTTTTTTGACTTTACATCTGGATTGCTCATAAATTTCCAAACCGATTTCCAAAATTTAAATATTGTTGGAAAGGCAAGAGATGTACCTTTAAAATGGTATACACATATCTATTATTTGACTTAATATGCCATAAGATTTGATGAGGTAAACTTGGAAAATTCAAATTTCTTTTATATTTTTTTCAAGTTTGTCCATTCATAGTAGCAAACTTTATTAAAAAAATATGGGATAAGTGAAAATATTCGTAAAGTCTGTTTTCTTGTGAAGAGATTGACTCATCATTTGATCAAATCGGACAAAAATTACCGTAATTATTATGTAAAGAGTCTAAAAGCTGAGTGATATTTTTTAAATATGTCATCTCATCAAATGAACTTTTAGTTCAAAAATATTCAGAATTTTTGATGGATTTGATAAACAATCAAATTGAGGAATGAGCACCCACCAGAAGTTGGCCAAATGTTTGGCCAAAAGGAAATAATAATATTTGAAAAAAACACAAACATTAAAAGACTTCTGGAAGTCGAGCAAACGTGAAATTGACACATTTTATCCGTTTTGATTAAATGATGGCTCAATCTCTTCACAAGAGAACAGATTTTAAGAATATTACCACTTATTCTATATTTTTTTTATTTTAAAGTTCGACTATTGACTAATTATGTATCTATGTAACTCGTATTTGGGCAATGGTAACCGAGTTATGAAAGTGGCGTATTACTTAACCAAACAGGAAAGTACTTAATAATAATTTTGTTTTTATTATTATAATATAAGATCATTAATTAATTCATAAAATATTATGAAATAATAAATAAGGAAACAAAACAACAAAGTTCGTTTCTTAAGTCTTTTGTTTTGAAAGTTAACATTTCAATTTAATTTTATTTTTGTTTTAATAACCTATTAACTTTGGCAGGCATTAAAAGGAAAAAAATGTTTGTTGCTTAAGTCTTTTGATTTGTGAAAAAGTCTTTTGAATTATAATCCTTAATAGGAAGTTATTCATTAGG
The DNA here is from genome assembly GCA_014635995.1 of Sarcophaga peregrina. Lineage (NCBI taxonomy): Eukaryota > Metazoa > Arthropoda > Insecta > Diptera > Sarcophagidae > Sarcophaga > Sarcophaga peregrina. Next base: position 88,184,057 of record CM025793.1, read on the forward strand.
AAATCATTTTATGACTTTAAATTAAACAAGTTTTCCTTTCTTATTTAATGGAAATGTTTTTTCTTTTTTTTAATTTTAATTTCGTTTGTTATTTAAATATTGTAAACAATTTATAAATGAATAAAGTCAAGTAAAATAAATATTTTATTGATGCTCTCTTGCCAAAAACCTGGTTTTATTGATACAAAACAAAACCATTTAGTTACCAATTGCTTTTGTGTAGTGTAGAGTAGTATTGTGTCCGTCTGAATTGTTAAATTTTATTTCTTTTTTTGTTTCTCTGCACTCGTAACATATCTTGGCTGGAGATAAAACTGAAATTGGGTAATTGTTTTGTGGTCTTTAATGCCAGTCAGATTGTGTTGTAAATGTCACTCAATTACAATTGAATTTGTAACGAACCGTTACAATTTGAAATATTTCCTTCGTTTCTTTTTTCTTTTTTTTTTCATTCCAGTTTTGTTATTTTGTTGTGAATTTATTTGTTGCTAAAAACCAATGACTATTCGATTTTTCAATTGTACGGCTTTTGCAAAACATTTGTTTTTGTGTGTCCCATAATGATTTTCTTTCTTTCTTATGAGTAACGTGTAAAGTCTGTCTGTAGCTGTGACACATTTTTTTTTTCTTTCTTTAAATTGTTGATTCTTTTATGTGAAAATATAATGACTAGCCAAGTTAATGGTTTTGTTATGGGAAAGAATTCAAAAAAACAAATGTAAATAAATTGTTATGAAACGTTAAATAAAAATTAAATGCCTCCCCTTCTTTTAATGGACAAACTTAAAAAAATATGAAAAATATTCCAATTTTCCAACTTTACCTGTTTGAATAATCTAGAAATTTGTTGCTTAAAGTCAGAAAAATCAGTTTTTGCCAAATAAAATAAATTTGAAGGGTTCGAGGAATATAAAAAAATTTATTTTTGAGTTCTATTCAACTAACTGAACAACGTAGGTTATGTAGTTACTCGGTTGTATTTTAACTATCACACCGTATAATTAGTTATTATAACCCTTCCTTCAAGATTATGATCTAGTTTCTCTCAACACTCATGTTGTCTGTGTTAATTTTATTCACAAGTGGATTGTGTGCGATAGATTTTCGAGAAAGTTTTTATGGGGACACAATTTTGCCAGAAGATTTTTGAGATTAAGCTGACGAAAGAAGTGTTTTTGAATTGAGGTTGAGGACCCTTGGCAGGGCCTTCTTTGAGATTATGAGTTCTGTATCGAGAGCCGACATTAAGGCTCTCCACAGATTCATTAGCCGCTTGGGCTGGTTGAGAGGTGCTAGGGCTTCATAAGTGTAGTCGCACTCTCAACCTCTTTTGTTTTGTGTCTGTTTCTTTACATGTAATTCCTCCGTTTCCCATTCTCCCTCTCCTTCCCAACATTTCTATATCCTATATTTCCTTCCTCACCTAGGGACAATGTACAATGGGTCAATTTCGACCTCCGGGTACTGTGCTTGTCTTGACCGACAGGTGCACGTCCTCTAACCTAACCTAACTTAATCTAAGAAGTGTTTTTTCATATTCATTCATTTTGTATTAGATGCATAGCTGCCAGATTTAACAATTTCTCGTCATTTTGACGATTTTGTGCCCCAAAAACATCGTATTGACGATTTGACGATTTATGCCCTTATTTTGACGATTTTTATTTTAGTACATTAAAAGCCACTACGTACACGTCGCCGTGGTCTTGTAGGTAGTGTGTTGGCTTATTAGACGTAAAAGCTAGGGTTCGTGCCCCAGGCCAGACATCAAAAATGAAATACAAAAAAGTATCTTTTCGGCGATTTCCTCTCAATAGATTTCTGGCAAAATCTCTGTGAGTAAATAAAATTGCCATGAAAAGTTTCTCATAAAATCTGTTTTTCGGAGTCGACTTTAAACTGTAAGTCCCGCTACTCATGTAAAAAAAAAATTAACACACACTACATAAGTGATGTGAGAAACTAGGTCAATAATGTAATGACCAATTATGTATGTGTGTATGTATTTGTGAGAGGCATGTGTATAATCCAGAGGAAAATTGTTAGTAATATTTTTAAGTGTAATCTAACAACTACAGTCCCAAACCCTTAAAGACTGCATATTTAACTTGACAAATATTCTTCCAAAAATGGAGATCATATCATTAGCAAATAGTGAATCCTACTGTAATTTTTCTTTGAGTGTATAATTGATATACACATCAATTTCAACAGGAAGTGACTGACTGATGGGTTCAAATGACAAATTATGTATGTGTACGTAGGAATACATGGTTCTCGGCAACAAGTTACTTATTTTGCTCAAGCAAAATCCGTTATCTTATCGATATAGTAAAGAAACACAAACCATATTTGCAACGATGCTTCAATAAATCACTGGAGTTTAGTACTCTTCCGTTATTAACGGGCAACTTCGCCGTCTATTGTACGCAGTCAAGAAGCCTTATAATAGAGGTACCAGTCTATGCATGAAAATTGTATTCCATTCTCTTTCGGATATAAGTAGTGTAAATAATGCTTACTTACTCTACTTAATTGGCCATAACAACCCGATTAACGGATTTCGGCCTGCCGCAACACATATTTCCAGGCGCCTCTGCTTCTTGCGCGCCTACGCCAATTGGTCACACCAATCGATGACAGGGCTTCCTCGATTTGGTCCTTCCAACGGATACAAGGACGTCCTCTTCGCCGACTTCTGCAGATCCCCGCATCAAATACTCGTCTCGCCGGAGCATCCTCCTCCATTCGAACGACATGACCGAGCCAGCGCAGTCGCTGGATATTAACACGCTGTACAATGTCCATTTCGTTGAGGAATTCATACAGCTCACTGTTAAATCGGATGCGAAAATCATCGCCAACTTGCACTGGACCGAAGATCTTACGTAGGACTTTTCTCTCGAATACTCTCAAGGCAGCTGCATCAGTTCTTAATAGGGTCCATGCTTCTGCACAATAAAGAAGCACGGGTAGGATGAGCGTCTTGCGAGAGAGGTCTCTACTATGTCAATTGCCTATGTAAATAGTAAGAAGATTAGATGAAGTGAAGTATTTCTTGCACTCCTTTAAGAAGCTAAGGCCCTATAAAATGTGTCGCTTCTAGCGAACATTTTACTGAATTTTCACGCCGATATTGTGGCGATTATTTTTACGATTTCCATGAACATTCTTCAACGATTTTAACGATTTGTTTTCTAATACTTGATGATGCCTTATTTATCTGACAACTAGAATGAGATGTCTGGATGGCTGGGGTTTAAACCATGGCCTTACGTCTATGAAGTTAACTCAGGCTTACTTAAAAGCAATCGGAAAGATGGTCATTTAATCAATTTATTTGTTCTGCAAAAATTCCTCAAAATAAGCAATTGTTTTGCAGGCATTTATACCCAACAATTGTTTCAATAAAAAACGGCTTTAAATTTCTTTTTGTTTCCAAATTTGTTGGGAAAATTTTCATTAGCAAAGGGAGCTTTTTTAACTTTTTTTTATATTGTTTAATAAAATTTTGTATAAGATTTCTAATAAAATTAAAATCAGAATGTGTTTAAATGTTTAAACAATTGCTATATAAAATAGAGTCATTTCTTCTTTTCATTTTTTTTGTTTTTGTTTTATAAACAAAAAGTTGTCTTTTTTTATGACGACAAGGTAAACCACATTTTGTTTTGTTTGTAGTTCTTATTGTTGCTGCTACTGCTGCTGTTGGTACTAGTATTTCTGTTGTTATTATTATATTTTTATACTCTTATTTTTGTTGTTTTTCTTGTTTTATTTTTCTGTTTTTTTTTTCATAAAAATAAATACAAATACTTGTATAGCCCACTGTATACAGGCTACATAGTGAATATAACTGAAATGTATTGTTATTTTTTCTGTGTGTTTTGTTTTGCTTGCTTTGTTTTGTTTTGTATTTTGCTTTATCATATGAAACAAAAATAACAAAAACAAACACAACAATAAATGGAAAAAAGTCCTACAGATGTACATACCTTTACAATAGTTTTGATTTATTTTTATTTTATTTTTCATTATTTTTTTTTTTCGTTTATTTGCTTTTTTAGATTTTGGTATCTATGCCTTTGGCTTGGTTTCATTTTCTTTTTACTTCTTATTTATTTTGTTTTGTTTCTTTGCTTACATATATTCGCTTTAATATAAAACGGTTTTCGTAAAATGTATCGGGGCCACCATCTAAGGTTTTCTTTTTTTTTCAACTAGTGCTTATTTCACATACATACATAATTGACCATTACAACCCTTCAGTCAGGATTACGACCTAGCTTCTCACACCACTTATGTTGTGTGCGTTAATTTTATACAGAAGTGGCGGGACCTACAGTTTAAAGTCGACTCCGAACGACAGATTTTTGAGAAGCTTTTCATGGCAATTTTTACTCTCAGAGACCCTGCCAGAAATCTGCTGAGAGGATTTCGCCGAAGAAATATTTTTCGTTTTGATGTCTGACCTGGCATACTAACCCGGGCCTTTCGTCTAATAAGCCAACACACTACCTACTAGACCACGGCGACTTCATTGTTTATTTCGTCAATTTTAATACTTAGCTTATGTCTGATTTGACAGATTATTAGTTTATGCTTCCGCTGAACGAATATATGAAATTGAAGTCACCGTGGTCTAGTAGGTAGTGTGTTGGTTAATAGACGTAAAAGCCAGGGTTCGAGTCCCAGACCAGACATCAAAATAAAATACAAAAAGTATTTTTTCGGCGATTTCCTTTCAGCAGATTTCTGGCAAAAACTCTGAGAGTAAATAAAATTGCCATGAAAAGTTTCTTATAAAATCTGTCATTCGGAGTCAACTTTAAACTGTAGGTCCCGCTATTCATGTATAAAATTAACACAGACAACATAAGTGGTGTGAAAAACTAGGTCAATAATCCTGACTGATGGGTTCTAATGACCAATTATGTATGAACGTATATGGTTGTGTATACGCTTGAACAATGCTGGGAAATATTGCGACATTAGTTTGAAAATCATGGTAATCATGTTGCAGAATGTATGCGAAAATTGCTTACGGATTTTGGCAGAAGAGAAGAAGCGCCGTCAGCTCCGTTTCTCATGTGAAAAAAAGTAAAAGAAGCTGGCATCCTCATCGATAATGTAAAGCATGAAAAGGCAAAAACTGTGCGTACCCGTACACGAAGTGTGCGTGAAGCGCCATTAACATCAACTCTCCATCGTTCTCTACAATTGAACATTTCGGAGACATTATTGAGACAAATTTTGCATATAAAGACCTTGGCATGACGCCATACAAAAAGTCCAATTGGTTCAGGAGTTGAAGCCAATTGACCATCCAATGCGTTTTCGTTTCTCTAATTGAACCTGCGATCGACTTACAGAATATGCAGATTTTGGCAAAAAAAAAAATCATCTCTTCAGATTGAAGCTCATTTTGATCTTGGGCGGGTATGTAAACAAACAAAATTGTCGCATTTGGGGCACAGAAAACCCTCACGCATACAATGAATAGCCTACGCACCCAAAACGAGTCACTGTTTGGTGCGAATTTTGGCATAATTGGGCCATTTTTCTTCGAAAATAAGCAAGAAGTGGCCGTTACAGTCAATGGCGTTCATTATCGGGCCATGTTGAATGAATTTTTGTTCATAAAAATTGAAGAGGAGGACATTGGCAACATTTGGTTTTAACAGGACGGCGCTACGTGCCACACAGCCGAAGCTACACTCAATGTTTTGCGCCCTATTTTTAAAGATCGCATTATCAGCCGCAAAACTGATGTCGTTTGGCAATTATTTTTGTAGCATTTTTTCTCTTGTTTGCAATTGACAGTAGAATTACGAAAACATTTCTTTTTGTAAATAGGCTTGGAGAGCCGTCTATAATTTATAAAAAAAAAATATTAAAAAGCTTAACGTATTGTATTAAGCAATAGTTTGACGAGTTTGATGTAAATTTATAGCTTTTTTTGTGTCATGAATTTGACAAATTTATTGTTTAATCCATAAAGGAATCATCATTTCAAAAAACTACAATTCATTGAAGTTCAAAAGACTTAAGAAATAAACATGAAGTAAAAATAAAAAAAAAAATTCTTGGGTTTCTAGCGATGATGGATCATTGCATCTAACGTTTTTTTTTCCAACTAGTGCTTATTTCGTGAATAGTAACACTTAGCCCATGTCTGATTTGACAGATAATTAGTTTTATCCTTCCGTTGAACCAATATGGTTGTGTATACGAGTTTTCACTTCGCTAAGTGGGCCTGCGATCGACTTACAGAAGATGCCGATTTTGGGAAAAAAATCATCTTTTCAGATTGATCTTGGCGGGTATGTAAACAAACAAAATTGTCGCATTTGGGGCACAGAAAACCCTCATGCATACAATGAATAGCCTACGCACCCAAAACGAGTCACTGTTTGGTGCGAATTTTGTCTTAATTGGGCCATTTTTCTTCGAAAATGAGCAAGAAGTGGCCGTTACAGTCAACGGCGTTCATTATCGGGCCATGTTGAATGAATTTTTGTTCACAAAAAATGAAGAGGAGGACATTGGCAACATTTGGTTTCAACAGGACGGCGCTACGTGCTACACAGCCGAAGGTGCACTCAATGTTTTGCACCCTATTTTTGAATATCACTTTATCAGCCGCAGAGCTGATGTTGTTTGGCTACCTCGAAGCTGCAATTTGACACCCTTGGTCTGTTATTTGTGGAGAGCCGTCAAGAATAAGTGTTACACCGACAAGCCAAAGACAACTGACGCTTTGAAGGTTAATAATTGTGAAGTCATTGGTAAAATACAGCTGCACACAATCGATAATGTGCTTAAAAATTGAATCGATCATGTAGGCTACTGCATAGCCAGCCGAGGCAGCCATTTGAATGAAATTATTTTCCATAATTAACCAGAAGGATTGTACTTTCAAATCAAAAAAAGAAATTTAAGAAAATTTTCAGTAGTTTTTTTAAAGCATTTTCAAAAAAAAAAAGGTTATTTGGCAGACCCTTTACTTACGAGAAATTACTTTTCCGATGCTGAAATTGCAGACTAACAACGACTTCCAAGGTCTTTAAACCAATATTGGAAGATATGTAAAGGAGTTAGGGGCCAATAAGCAATTAACAGGAGTACAATTTAGCTCTTCTAGTGTTGGAATAACAACGTACTGTGGTGACCCGATAGTTCGATCTTATATGAACAGTTTTTAAATGTTTTCTTTCCTTCTAGAAATCTTCTAGTGTTGGAATAACAACGTATTCTTGGTGTTACACTAATGGAGCAACAGTTTTTAAATGTTTTCTTTCTTTAGAGAAAGCATTTTCAAAAAAAATAAAAAATATAAAAAGATATTTGGCGGAGCCTTTAGTAGCAGAAGCGTATTCTTTTTTTTTATAATTTTTTCTTTTCAACTAAAATAGCAAAAATAATAAAGGGTAGCCATTTATGTAGCCGGTTTAATAATGTTTTATTTTTAACTTCATTTTTTTTTTCTTCTCTTTTCCTTTGTTTTGTCGTTTCTTTTTTTTTACAATTTACTTGTTAAAGTAGTTGACTTTATAAGAGAAGAAATCCCATAATAACGGTCAATTTAATGTATTTCTGTACTTTGACTTGGTATTGTTTAACGTCTGCTCTTATTGTGTTGGTTTGTTTAAGTCTTACAAGCGTATTGTAATTGATTTTATATGCGAGACATTTGAGATTGTTTTAAAAACAACAACAACAACAAGTTTAAACCCTTTTATCGCTTCATAACTGGTTTCTTTATAATGATTAAGCTCCACTTAAAAGGAGCACCAGCTTAGCTTAGCTCTATTTAAGAATTTTGCAATGACGTTAATGCTACATTTGAAAGTGCCTAGTTTTACGGCCGGCCAGCTTATTTCAAAATGTCTGTGTGTGTGTAAATATGTTTGTCTAGTATGGTCCCCTTTAATTAGTTCGGATGCAGTTTAATTAAATGGATTTTTTTCAATCAAGAGAAAAGGTGTTGTAGCGAAAATATTTAATATTTCACAATCACATGGAGTAGCTTAGCTAATACTTGTCTAGTTAAATTTTAATTTTTAAAAGTGTTTCAGTTTATTTGGTCTGCTTTTTTGTTTGTTATACGTTTACATACATACATACATAATTGGCCATTACAACCCTTCAGTCAGGATTACGACCTAGCTTCTCACATCACTTATGTTGTGTGAGTTAATTTTATACATGAGAGGTCGACTCCGAACGACAGATTTTTGAGAAGCTTTTCATGGCAATTTTTACTCTCAGAGTCTTTGCCAGAAATCTGCTGAGAGGAGGAAGTCGCCGAAGAAATATTTTTCGTTTTCATGTCTGACCTGGGATATGAACCCGGGCCTTTCGTCTAATAAACCAACACACTACTACTAGACCACGGCGACTTTGTTATTCGTTTACTACCTCAAAATTTACAGGAAAATTTAAGGTTTTTTTAACTTTAAAAGTTTTACTATTGCCGAACATTAAGAAGCGTAAAAACGGTCTTTTGCGTAGCTCTACAAAAAAAGTCTAATGCTGTCAAATCGCATGACCTTGGTGGCCAATTGAAATCGCCACCATAACGAGAAATTACGCGGCCAGGAAATCTCTCTGGCAATAAAGCCATATTCGCTCGAATTGTATGGCATGTGGTACCGTCTTGTTGAAACCACATATTCTCCAAGTCGTATTTTTTAATAGCAGGCAAAAAAAAAGTCGATTATCATAAGACCATAACGCTCAAAATTATCGGTGACAGTCGTTCCATCGTCGTTTTTGAAGAAGTAAGGTCCAATTACACTTTCACACCAAAGAGTGCACCAAACAGTGACGTTTTCTGGATGTAATGGCCTCTCTAGAATTACTTGAGGCTTCTCAGAACCCCCAAATACGATAATTTTATTTATTAACATATCCACCATGTATGAAATGTGCTTCAACGCTGAAGAAAATTTTCTTCGAAATATTGCCGTCCACCGCCTGTTGTTTAAATACCCATTCTACGTATCCATGATGCTGTGAATGGTCAGCTGGCTTCAGTTGTTACGTGAGCTGGACTTTATATGGATGTAGGTGTAAATCTAAATGCAGAATACGCCATAATGTGCCGTAAGATAGTCCTAGTTCCTCAGAACGATGAGGAATCTACATATTCCTAAGGTCTTCGGCAACACTTTCACTTAAAATAGCGAAATTTTCATAGGAACAAGGGAAACGATGATGCAGAGGCCTTTCAATATTTTTAACCACTCCAGTCTCTTAAAATTTCTTTACAATTTTGCCAATTGCTTGCATAGTTAGACGATTATGTAAACCATAATCTCCTCTTAAAGCACGATACGTGGCTGTGGCAGAATCAGCATTTTTGTAGAAGGTTTTGATAATTTTTATGCGTTGCATGATAGTTAAGCGATTCATTTTCTTTAATGTCAGATTTTCAGTTGAAAAGAAGAAAAAAATTGTTTTCACAACTTAGTTTGACAGATGACGAATTCCAGTCTCATGCTTTTGAAACCACGAAATGGATAGCCCTTTGCTAACCCTAGAACTGAAGCAAAAAAATATAAAAAATTAATGAAAATTATTTGACCACATAAGTAAACATTTCCAATAGGCATCTTAGTTAAGTTCATAGTCTTTGTATGACTTTTTCATTACGGATAACAAATTTGTATTTACGTCGAAAGATTTCTAATTTGATTTAAAGTTAATTAAATTAGGAAACTTCATTTCAATAAATTTTAATAATTTTTTTTACTATGATCAAAAAGCACACAACCAATTTGGCTATTTAAATAATTAATTATTTTTTTTTTTATTATAATTCTATTTAATATAAATAATTAGAATCATTACGTTATAACCTGTCTAGAAGAAATTTGTTTAAATATTTAAACAAAAGACTTGGAATGAAAACATTCATTAACAATTTTTTTTTTCATTAAATTTACGTATTAAACTAGTTGATAACTGTATAATATGTTGTTTTGTTTGATTTAATAATTAAAAAAAAAATAATTAAATTTCATTCCTGATTTAATATATTTGAGGTCAACTAATTAGCACAGGGTTTATCTAAAAATTGTTTAGTAAATAACCAAAAGTTATTAAGGTTTCCATAAAAAGGGAGGGTTATAAATAAAAAAATAAATATAATATAAAGGGTGATTTTTTAAGAGCTCATAGGAAAATTTTTCAAAAAAAAAAAACATAAAATTCTGAAAAATGCATGAAATCTTTATTTGAATCGTTAGTACGGTCCATACAATTTAATGTTTGAAGATTATTTCATGCAAATGTTGACCGCTGCTGTGTCTCCATCCGCTTAGTCCAATTTTGTCATACTCCTTCCAACATTTCGGCCTGTATCTCACGAAAAAATGCTTCAATGTAGACTTTCAATGTGTCAATTGAAGCGGGCTTGTCTGTATAGACATGAGCTTTAACATAGCCCCCCCCACAAAAAAATAATCTAAAGGCGTTAAATCACATGATCTAAACGGCCAATTGACCGGTCCCGAACATGAAATGAAATGTTCACTGAACTCGCCTCTCAATAAGTCCATTGTTACGCGTGCTGTATTGCATGTGGCACCGTCATGTTAAAACCACATGACATGCAAGTCAAGCTCTTGCATTTTGGGCAAAAAAAAAAGTTGGATATGATCCCACTGTAGCGGTGGCTCACAATACACAGTTACGTTACGATTCGCAGCATCTTTGAAGAAGTACGGTCCAAAGATGCCACCAGCCCATAAACCGCACCAAGCTGTGACTTTTTCTGGATGCATTGATAGCTTTTGCAATGCTTCTGGCTGATCTTCACTCCAAAATCAAGAATTCTGCTTATTTACGTATCCATTGAGCCAAAAATTAAGCTTCATCACGGAACAAAATTTTTCGATAAAGTAGTGCATCTTCGGCCAACTTTCCAAGAGTCCATTCACAAGAAATTTCTGTATTGGGGTAGGTTATTCGGCTTCAATTCTTGCACCAGCTGTATTTTGAAAGGCTTCACACCGAAAATCCTTCCACAAAATTTTCCACGTTGTTGATTAACAGAGGCCCAACGGTGACGAATCGATAATTGATGGTCATTATTAACACTGGCCTATACAGCTGATATATTTTCTTCAGTTTGGACTCTATGTAATCGAGTTGGGGGCTTAATGTCCAATAATGTAAATTTGATGCAAAATTTAGTCACAATAGCCCGAATAGCCGCTTCAGTGGGTCGATTAAATTGACCATAAAATGGAAGGGAAAAAGCCCGCGATGAACTTTCTTAACAGAGCACGCATTTTGATAATAAAATTCAATGATTTGCAAGCGTAGATCGTTTGTAAGACGATTCATGGTTCAATTATAGACCAAATTGACGATGTTTGACAGTGAAACAAAACACGAAACGAGCGTGAGTTGTTTAAACCAGTGTTGCCAAAATGATAATAGCTAAAAAATCACCCTTTATAACATATGGTTATAATAACTGGCCGGTTTTATATACTACAATAGAGCCTCTTTGTTTATTACGACACGACAAATTTTAAATTAAAGCCAAACCAATATAGAAAATGAAATGTTGTTTGAAGAACTTTAAAAAACAAAAATACAAACATTAAAATTTGCCAATTATCGTTTGTTTATTCTAATACGTTTATTTATTAAAAAATTGTTTTGTTGTTGACAAACAAAATAAACAAACAAAAGACTTAAGACAGCTACTTGATTTTTATATTATAGAAGAATCTGCATAATTAAAAAACAATTGATTGTTTGGAAAATTAACCCTTAAACGTGTACATTATTTATTTATTTAATCAAATTCTTTTTAATAACCGATACTCATCTTGGAAAAATTAAGCCCTGAATTATAGTCAAGGAAAATGATAGGGTGGCATAGCCACCCACATACACAAAATGTTAAAAAATTATTAAAAAAAATTTTTGTTTCTAAAAAACATAAGAAACATTCCTTTTTTGTGTTACTTTTGTTCCCTCTTCTTCATTTTGTTACATTTAATTACTTCATTTAATAACTAATTAAAAATCCCGTCTATCTTGTGGTTTTACTAACTTTTTTTCTCAGCTGTATTGACGTTCACATTCTAATGTCTCTTTGAAATCTGGTTTTTTTTTTGTTTTCATATTTAATTTTTTAATTTTAAATATTTATCTACGTTGTTGTTGTTGTCATACATGTTTTAATTGATATTTTTTTGATGTGAAATGAAATTTAAAATCCTAGCGATTACATCTTATAAAATTATTGAATTTTTTTTGTTTTATAAAACCAGTTAAGGTTTTATCCTATCTATCATTTTAAATTGTTTAAGATTTAAAAGTTAAAATTTAAAAATAAAATTAAAAACGTTTTGAAATTTTGTTAAATTTATTTTGTGTTATGAGTTACAATTTTTCCGGTTAGAAATGAAAGATTATTTCATTCGTAGGGCTAATGTTAATGGCCTTACAGTACCTCATTCAATTTTTAAGCGTATGGAGGTCGTATCTAGGCATTACGAATGTTAGGCTTTAAATGCTCAATTGTCTCGGGTTTGCCGGCATAACACTTTTCTTTAACCACGTCCCAGAGAAAATAGTCCAATAACGTCAAATCGCGGTTTCTTGGTTAGCAATTGACACCACCATTTTCACTAAATAAACGGCCATCAAACGTTTGACGCAATAAATTGCAAGTTGCACAATTCTGTTGAAACATGGTTAACGTTAATACCATGAAGAGCGGGTACACAAAAATCGATTATAATGGTTTGATAGGTGGCTCCATCCCCGTTCATATTTTCAACGAAATATGGGCCAATGATGCTTCCACTCTACAAACCGTACCAAACAGTCACTTGTAATGGGTGCATTGGCTTCTGTAATACCACGTGTGGGTTTTCTAAGCCCCAAATACGGTAATTTTACTTATTAACGCACCCACTAAAAAGAAAAAGAGCTTCATTCGAAAAGATGGTATTTTTTTTTGCCAAAATCGACATCAACCTGCACCTTTTCCAAATTTTCAATAAATCCCAACATTATTCAAGTGTAAATCAATTCATTCTGTTCAGTTTGGATAATTTACTGAATTTAGTGACAGAGTAGCATGACGCAAACATTGACCAAGAATGATTAACTAAAGATTACGCCTTGCGCATGATTTCCCGTTAGATGACGTGGTAGGGCTATTTTAAAGGTTTCCAAGTCTTTTTCATATGTGAAAATAAACATTTCTTTTGAATAATGAGTGCACTACGTGAAACTAGTTGGCACCCCGGCAATATAATTTACATTATCATTAGCCAATAGGAAAACAATGAAAACAATTTTCATGACGTCATTGCCGCAATATGAGCAGAAAGTTTTAATTTTGTATTCGTGATGGCGTAATATTTAGTTTATCATTATCTTTAGTTTCTTAAAATATGGAATTTTTATATTGTTTATATTTAACAAGGCGCTGTAATCTAGTGGGCTTATTAGACCTGAGCTTACGTGTACCCAGGTCAGATATTAAAAAGAAAATAGAAAAAAATATTTTTTCCACGACTTCTTCCTAGCCGATTTCTCCCAAAAACTTTGGGAATAAATAAAATTGTAATGAAAAGTTTCTCAAAAATCTGTTGTTCGAAATCGACTTCAAACTATAAGTCCCGCTACTCATGTATAACATCAACGTACTTAACATAAGTGGTGTGAGAAGCTAGGTCGTAAACCCGTTTGAAGGGTTATAATGACCAATTCAAATTTAAACAACAAACCATTAGGTGGTGAGTGTTATTATTGGCAGGAATACATATCGACGCCTCCGCTTTATAACATTTTAAGTCGAAAAAGTGTGTTTTGAGTTATGAGCTCTGAAAGTTTTCATGCGCCATACGACTATATACGTATTCTAAATAGATTTTTCCCTATAACTTCGGAACGGATGGGCACATATTAACCAAGTTTTGAGAATAATCTTTAGTTTATTATTCTTGAGCATTGATTTAAACCGATAGATGACCTCCCCAATGTGTCTAAGTGTTCATTAAACCACAAGAGGGTAAATACAAGGAATACGATTTCCATATATTAGGCCTTTAAATTTTAAATTTATTCAGAGTTCTCCTTGGAGGTACCTATAAAGTCATTTGAAACTTTTGCTTATTTTTCCTTTGTTGTATGAAAAACTTTAAAAAAATTGCATTAATGATCCTAAACCCTATTAAATTCCCAATTAAGAGAATTTTCCTAAAACTGTTCAATGGTTGTGCCAAACCTGACATAGAATACTATTGTGTCCCTGTAGCCATATGATGATCTGTTAAATACTTAATAATTTAATTAAAATTTTTTTTTTTATTTTTTAATTTAAATTTTATCAATTGGTTGTTATAGACGTTCATTCATAAGTACATACAAACATATTCGTTTAATTACTTTTGATTTTGAACATTTAATTGCCATTTAAAAAGGCAAGTATTTTAAATGTTTTTCATCATTTTGCTATAAAAATTGGATTAAAGTTTTTTGATTTTTATTAAGACGAGATACAAGTTTGCGTGTTTAAACATACAATATTTGGTATTTTAACGAAAAATAACATTGAGGCCAAGGTTAATAATAAAACAGGTAATAAGGGCTTAAATATGATTGATAATTTTTTAATAATAATAAACAAAACAAAAAAAAAAAGAGTTTAAAGTAGCGTTTTCAAACAAAAAACATCAACACATCAAATGAAATTTAAAAACATGTTACCGCAACTAAGGCAATTTAAAGATTTGGCATGATTTTAAATACAAATAACATTCTACGACAAAATAAAAAAAAAAAATTAAATACACCCGGCTAATGACATAAAAAAAATATTTTGTTTATATTTCTCAAACCCTTCAAACTTGTTTTGTTTGATAAAAATTATTTTTTTTTTGACTTCATGCACAAATTTCTGGATAACTCAAACATCTCTAACCCGATTTCCAATATTTAAATATCATCATAAAGAGGAGATATGGACCTTTAAAACGTTATACATCTAACTATTCTTTGACTTAATATGCTATAAGATTTGATGAGGTAAACTTGGAAAATGCGAATTTTTTCATATTTTTTTAAGTTTGTCCTTTCATAGTAGCAAATTTTATTTAAAAAATATGAAATATGTGGTAACATTCTGAAAGTGGATTATCTTGCGAAGAGATTGATACTTTGTTTGATCAAATCGGACAGAAATTACTGTAGTTATTATTAATTAAAGAGTCTAACAAAAAGTTCATTTGATGAGATGGCATATAAAAAAATATCACTCGACTGTTTGACTCTTTAAATAATATCTACGGCAATTTTTGTCCGATTTGATCAAATGATGACTCAATCTCTTCACAAGAGAACAGACTTTAAGAATATTATCTCTTATCCTATATTTTTTTTATTAAAGTTTGCTCCTATGAATGGACAAACTTGACAAAATATGAAAAAATTCGAATTTTCCAAGTTTACCTTATCAAATCTCATAGCAAATTAAGTCAAAGAATAGATATTTGTATAACGTTTTAAAGGTCCATCTCTTCTCTTTCCAACAAGATTTAATTATTGGAAATCGGATCAGAGATGTTTGAGTAATCCAGAAATTTGTGCATATAGACAGAAAAATTAGTTTTTATCAAATAAAACAAGTTTGAAGGGTACGAGAAATATAAAAAAAGGTATTTTTGAGTTCTACTTAACTAACTGAACAACGTGGACTATATAGTTACGCGGGTGTATTTGCACTGTCACACTGTGTTAGTATTTAAACTCAATTCAAGTTTCTTGTCTAAGTCTTTTGATTTTTTTTTATTTAAAAAATTCTTAATTTTTTTGTTTTTCTCTTTTCTTTTCAGTTTCACAAACAAATGTCCCCACAACAATTGCAATCCATATTCCATGTTGATACAGCCGATGCTGTGCCACACTATGAAGTTGTAGAACTTTTGCATCATGACAGTAAAGAACCAGCCACTCAAGATCAGCTTTACAATCATTATAGACGTCGCAGACGTAGTGTTGAGCCATTGGCTGACTTAAAAGACAATATGGATAATGAGGAAATGAATCATGTCAAAAAGGATTTAAGTAAGAGTCCCTATTACAGTGAATTGAAAACAAAATCTGTCAAGGCTTTACACTCGAACAGTGTCTATGAGCCGTTGGCCAAAGATGTCAAAGATATGAAAGAGCATAAAGTATCGTTTAATGCCTTTGGCAAGAATTTAAATTTGACATTAAAACAAACGGAGGGATTATTTAAAAACGGCCACTTGCATCGTTTGCCCATGTGGTATGTGGACAATGAAGCAAATGCCACACATGGTTTGAATATACAAAAAATTGAAGATGAGGTAAGTGAAAACTATAAAATGACATGACAATTTCAATGATATTTACTTTTAAAAAAGAAAGAAAGAAGCAAAAATTATTATGGTTTTATGGCTTTTGGCAGAAACACTGGCATATTTGTTAACACTTGAGTTGAAGTTATAAAGACAAGTCGAAAAAGTTTGGAAGACATTTAAAATTTGTTCATTTAAAGCCAGAAAAATATAAACAATTGCTTGTGTGTATACATTTTACAAAAATTATTATTTTTCAATTCATTTCTCGTCTGGCCACTTTCATTTTCTTTCTTTCTTTTTTGCATTCAATATGGCCTGTTTAATGGCTTTTTTTTAGTATGTTAAACATTACCGCCATTTATTTTTTAGTTTACTGGTACTGCTCTCTCTCTCTCTTTCCCTCTCTTTCTTTCTCTATTTTTTTAATAATTTTTGTATTGTTTGTCATCATTTTCCTTCTCCCCCGTAAACGTCTTCTCTTCTTTTCATTATTTTTCTTAATTTCTTATGCAAACACAACTAAAATTTAAAATAAAATAAAAAATCTGTTTACGTTTGATCAACTAAAACTTCCGCGTAACTTCCTCTCTTTTCTGATGTTTTGCAAATAATCTGTTGTTTGATTATCTTTTTTTCATTTTTAATTTTATTTCCATTATATTTTATAAAAATATTATCATTTTTGTTTGATTTTTTTATTTTCTATACAAAAAAAAAGTGTGGTTAAAAACGGTTTTCGCTTAACCTAAAAACTAAAAAACCCAAAAACATTTTTTAATTATGAAAATGAAATTAACACCATATTTTAAGCCATTAATTATTTTAAATTTATTAGTAGGAAGTATTCTTTTATTAACGTATTTAATATTAAAGCAGAAATATTTTCCTTTTAAGGGGGCGTGGCATGAATTTTTTTGTGTTAAACTTTAAAATCTTTCTACAAGGTTTTGTTTTATTTATTGATATTCAATAGGTTTCCTACAACTTATATTCGATTTTTAAACATTTAATTCGCTCATCAATTCAATTTTGGTTCTTCATTATCTTTGTTGCAACATAAAAAAGCCTTTAAATTTCATTCAAGAAATTTAAAATTTTTTTTATCGATATTTCGTCTAACAAATCTATTCCGCTTATGCATTCTACTTTTGCTTAAGTTTAATATTATCAAACCATTAATGTTGAAATAATTTTATCAAAGCATTATTCATGCCAAACTAATGCCAGTGTTTAACACATTGATTGCCGCAGCAATTTTCAGAAAATCAAAATTTTTCAGCCAAAAAACGACAATTTAATTTTTTCACATTGGTAAACACGAATTAACTCGTAGTTTGGCACCCTAAAACGACATCCAATCTACGAGTTATCTCGTAGTCGCTAGCCAACGTGTTAAAGTACATTTAAAATACGTTTCAGGGCCATTATTACAACTTGCCGTTAACTATAGGGAGGATTTTAACGTAGAAATAAATTGTTTTTCATTATTACGCGTACCCAATAAGATAGAAGTGAGCGTTAAGCTAAAGGGAAGATCATCCTATCGTTTAACATTTAAAGGCCACTTTATGTTTGAACTTGCCATATCTTATGATATTTTCGATATGACAACTTCAAATTTAAACAAAATGAGCATATACAATAACCAAAACGAAGTTAGCTGTTGCCACTGCGTTAAAAATAGCTTGTTTAATTGAGCAGTTTAATCGACTTTGCACCGGCACTGCCATTTTTTTAGAAAGTTAATTAGGTTTTATCTGCAAGTTATAATAACCAAAATAAGTTAAAGCTAACTTTGGCGTTCACTTTAGCTAAAGTTACCCTTAACTAACGCCAACTTTAACGGGAAGTTGTTATAATGGCCCTTAATCTAATTTCTAAGGTTCAGAACCCATGCAGTTAACAATTTGTTATAGTACTTCAAGACAGCTATTAAAATTGGCAATCGATATCTAATTTTTACTTCTTAATTTACTTAAAATAGCATCAAATTCATTCACGCTCATTTAATATTTTAATATTCACGCATACACGATTAATCATTACAACCTTTCAGTTAGGATTACGACCTAGTTTCTCACACCACCCATGTTATACTCGTATATGTTAAGTTTATCAATGAGTAGCTGGAGCTACAGTCTAAGGTCAACTCCGCACGACAGATTATTTTGAGAAACCTTTCATGTTTATCTCTTAGAGTTTTTGCCACATATCTACTGAGAAGAAGACGTCGAAGAGATATTTTCTTTGAGGTTTCCGTTCCGTCATAGAGCTCGCAATACAGTCTTGTGTTGTTTATGATGATTAACTAGAAGATGCAGCATAGAATTCGGATAGTTTCAGTTGTGAAGTCCTGTGGTTTTTGTGCTACAGTGTTAGTAATTACAGCCTAGCTTCTTTGCACTATTTATGTTATATGTGTTATGGGACTTACGGTTTAAAGTCGGCTCTGAACGAAAAATTTTTAGCAATTTTTATTTACTCTTAGGGTTCAGAGTCAGAAATCTGATGAGTGGAAGTCAACGACGAAATATATGTTTTCATATTTCGTTTTATTGGAGATGTCTGTCCAGGGCCTCGATTCTAATAAGCCAAAATACTACCTACTAGTCTACGGCCACTTCAGAAGCCCTTGATAAAAACTAAATCAATTGCATATCGGTTTGACGTGCCACAATATGTTGCAGAGAAAATTCTTATTTCAGCCACATTATTCTGCTTGCAGAATGGTTTCCCTGTAACAACATAACACAACACATATTTTAAATTTTACAAAAATATTCGGTGTCTATTTATAAAGGGTCCGCCAAATAGGTTTTTTTGTTTTTGAAAATGCTTTAGAAAAACAATCACTGAATATTTTCTCAAATTTATTTTTTTATTTGAAAGTACAATCCTTCCGTTTAATATTGGAAAATAATTTCATTCAAATGGCTGTTTCGGCTGGTCATGCAGTTGCTTACATGATCGGCTCAATTTTTAAGCACATTATCGATTGTGTGCAGCTGTATTTCACCAATGGCTTCACGAATATTGTTCTTTAAAGCGTCAATTGTCTTTGGCTTGGCGTAACACTTAATAGTCCAACGGTGTCAAATCTTAGCTCCGAAGTGGCCAAACGATATCATCTCTGCGACTGATTATAAGATCTTCAAAAACAGGATACAAAATATCGAGTGTAGATTCGGCTGTGTGGCACGTAGTGCCGTCCTGTTGAAACCAAATGTTGCCAATATCCTCCTCTTCAATTTTTTTGAACAAAAATTCATTCAACATGACCTCGATAACGATCGCCATTGACTGTAACGGCAACTTCTTGCTCATTTTCGAAGAAAAATGGCCCAATTATGCCTCTGGACCAAAATCCGCACCAAACAGTGACTCGTTTTAGGTGCGTCGGATTTTCAATGTATGCGTGCGGGTTTTCTGTGGCCCAAATGCGGCAATTTTGCTTGTTTACATACCCGCCAAGATCAAAATGAGCTTCCTCGGTAAGTCGATCGCAGGCTCAATTAGAGAAGAGAAAGCGTTTTGGATGGTCAATATTCGTTCAGCGGAAGGATACAACTAATTATCTGTCAAATCAGGCATAGGCTAAGTGTTACCATTCACGAAATAAGCACTGTTTGAAAAAAAAACCATCATCGCTAGAAACCCAAGAATTTTGTTTTTATTTTTACTTCATGTTCATTTCTTAAGTCTTTTGATCTTCAACGACGTTGTAGTCTTTTGAAATGATGATTCCTTTATGGATTAAACAATAAATTTGTCAAATTCATGACACAAAAAAAATGGAGTTGACGGCTTAGAAAAGCTATAAATTTACATCAAACTCGTCAAACTATTGCTTAATACAAAACGTTAAACTTTTTAATTTTTTTTTCTTGCTTTTGAGTCCATGAATTATTGACGGCTCTCCAAGCCGTTTTACAAAAAGAAATGTTTTCGTAATTCTACTGTCAATTGCAAACAAGAAACAAAAAATTTGCCTTTAAATTAATTGCTTAAGAAATTGTAACACAGAGAAAATCGTGGGCAAATTGTTTTCGATATGGTTCGTAATAAAATATGCTTCAATTTTAAAGCAAAATTATTTAGTTTGAAAAAGACTTCACAGTCTTTTTTTTAGCACAAATGTCGTTATAAATAATGGTCGACGAAAATCTACTAGAATAATAGCAAACGGAACAAAAACGTTCAACTTGAATAGTGTGAAATTGTGTGAAATATATGTGAGCGCGATGGCAGTATTCAAATTAAGGTTTGTCTGTAAAATACTTCCATAACAATGCAATCAAACTTAAATAACAACAGTGAAGTTCTTAAAAAATAACTTTTTTTTTTTGGTTTCCTTTGTCTGTTTGATAGATTTTTTATTTGAAATTTTTTTTTGTTAAAATGACCCAGTTTCTGGGATATTTTTTTCATGCATTTTTTTTACGGTTTTGAATTTATATTTTAATCCTCTATGCAGATTCAATTAATCGTGAATTGTTTTAGATTCCTTTTAGCATCGCAAACCTTAATATTCCGCCGAATTATACCTCATGTTTGGATCATATAAATTAAATTTGTATTCCAATTAAATACAAAATATTAAGAATTTCTATATTATTGAATAGAATTCAAACAAAGGTTGCAAGAAGAAGGAATATAAGGTCAGACATTGACAACGAAACGAAATATACAAAGAAAATCTGTGATTAAATAAAAAATTGCCCTGAAAAAATTTCTTAAAAATCTGTCGTTCAGAATCGATATAAAACTCTAGGTCCCACCACTCTTGTCTAAAAGAAATATTTCTTTGGCAACTACCTTTCATTAGATTTCTGACAAAAACTCTGTGATTAAATAAAAAATTGTCATAAAAAAGTTTCTCAGAAAAATCTGTCGTTCAGAATCGATATAAAACTATAGGTCCCAGCTCTCTTGTCGAAAAGAACTATTTCTGAGGCAACTGCCTCTCATCAGATTTCTGGCAAAAACTCTGCAATTGAATAAAAAATTGTCATGAAAAAGTTTCTCAGAAAAATCTGTCGCTTGATGTCGACTTAAAACTCTAGGAGCCACCACTGTTGTATAAAATTAACACACACAACTTAAGCGGTGTAAGAAGCTAGATCGTAATCCTAACTGAAGAACTGCAATGACCAACAATGCATGCATGTATGTAGGTGTGTTTAAAGCAACTAAAACCTTAAGATGCAGGATTATTGTCCTGCTATATGCTCCTCTATTTTATAGCCTTAATAGTAGTATTCAGCCTTACATTTATTTTTGGAATGGAAAATATTTGGAATTACATACGATATTCCGGCATGTGCCAGACTACCGAAAATTCCGGTCAAACGGGCGGTAATTAGAAGAACAATTAGGTTAATAACACGGTGCGACAGTGAAAATAGACCCGAGTAACTGCATAGCCTATGTTGTTTAGTTAGTTGGGTTGAACTCAAAAATACTTTTTTTATATTTCTCCAACCCTCCAAACTTGTTTTATTTGACAAAAACTGATTTTTCTGACTTTACGCATAAATTTTGCGCACAAAAACAGTGAATTCATATCGCTCCTTTATTGCAACATAGTCACATCTCAAAAAAACTTGAACTTGGCAAAAATGCGATTTAAATTTTCAAGACATAAGTCCTATGATCAAATTGCCACAAACACTTTTTGCTATAACTTCGGTTCAGCTTGGGATATAAAACTGATTTTTTTTTTCAACAAGTACAGGAGGTCTAACAGAGCAGTTTTGCTTAAGTAACTACAAATTTTTAATTTTTTGAGATATGACTATGTTGCAATAAAGGAGCGATATGGCCTATATCATTCACAAAAGAAGAAAACTTTTTCATATATTTTGCAGATGTGCTTTATTGAAAGAAAATGAGTTCATAAATGAGACATTCTCTGCTTATAAGAATAAGCAATAAAGGCATTCCATTTATTATGTTCTTAAATTTATATCCTGCTTCTTACAGGTTCATTGATTTCTCAGTAAACATGAACTTTTCTTATTACAATTCACTTCGTTTCCAAATTTCAACACTTTCAATTGCATTATCCCATTGGTAAGCTTTTTTTGATAGCGAATAAATATTTATCATCGTCATGTTTTTAATGTTTTCAAATCACTTTTCCATTACTGAGCGAATAGCCAACAATGTTGTGTTTAGTGTGATCCATAATAAGATTAATTTGAAATATTTTGGATTAATTATTTGATTTAAGTAGAGTCGTATTTGTTTTTTTGTTTTTTTGATCCATTACACATGAAAGCCAAACAAGTAGCCACTGCATCCATTTTGTGTTTTGAAAATTAAAGGAAAAATTAAAAAAAAATTTATTAAAACAATTCATAGCGTATAGTTAAACGGCAGCACTAGCACTCCTTAAATTAAATCAATTTTTTCTTTTTTTTTTGATTATTTAACAGGCAACAAAACAAGTCTGTAAGCCGAAAGGTCAATAAATAACTTTTACTAACGTTTACTATTAAAACGGGCAAAAAACTTTATGGTCTTTATGGTCCATTTATTTCATTTTTATTTTGGTAAATGGATCACCACCACACTACTAATAAGGAAGTTCATATTATCTAACCGAATATCTTATAGACTGGCCTTATAATTGTTAAATACATTTTCAATTCGTTAATTACGTGTGGCAATCAAAAGAATTATTTTTGGCTGAATAATATAAAAAAATAATTTATTTTACATTTAAAAAAATTTTTTTTTTAAGTTAAAAAGGAAATTATTTCGAAGCACAAGTAAAGTAGGGAACAATTACAGTGTGCGACAAAATAAAAAAAAAATTAAATACACCCGGCTAATGGTGTAGTTGTAGGTTGTGAGTTTTGTTGAGTAGATCTCTTATGGACTATTAGACGTGAGGCCTTGGTTCAAACTCCAGGTCAGGCATATACAACAAAACTAAATATGAAAAAATTTTCTTGGGCGATTTCCTCTCAGCAGATTTCTGATAAAAATTCAGAGAATAAATAAAAAATTGCGTTGAAAAACTTTCTCAAAATTCTGTTATTCGAATTCAAACAATAGGTCCCGCCACCTAGGTATAAAATTTACAAACACACCATAAATGGCCTAAGCAGCTAGATCGTAATCCTAATTAAAAGACCATATAGATGTACACCCTTTATGGCTCGCAGTCTCAGTTGCAGCGTTGCGGCCATTTGTGTCTCCTTAGTTTTTTGTTTTCTCTAAAATATGGCCTGTATTTGAAGACGCCATGATCTAGTAGGTGGCGTGTTGGCTTATTAGACGAAAGGTTCGAGTTTGTATCCCAGGTCCGACATCAAAACGAAATATTTCCTCGGCGACTTCCTCTCAGCAGATTTCTGGCAAACATGCAAAGAGTAAAAATTGCCATGAAAAGCTTCTCTAAAAAATCTATCGTTCGAAGTCGACTGTAAACTGTATGTCCCACCACTCATGTTTAAAATGAACGCAAACAACATAAGTGATGTGAGAAACTAGATGGTAATCCTGACTGAAGTGTTGTAATGACCAATTATGTTTGTATGCATGTAGTCTGCTAAATAGTGTTTTGGCTTATTAGACGGGAGGCCTTGGTTCAAACTCCAGGTCAGGCATATACAACAAAACTAAATATGAAAAAATTTTCTTCGGCAACTTCCTCTCAGCAAATTTCTGGTAAAAATTCTGAGAGTAAATAAAAAATTGCGATGAAAAACTTTCTCAAAATTCTGTTGTTTACTCCGAACAAATTTAAACAGTAGGTTTCGTCACCCAGTTAAAAAATTAACACACACAACATATGTGGTCTAAGAAGTTAAGTCGTAATCTTGACTAAAACTGTGTATGCTTCTGTACTTCCATGCTTTTATGGCTTTGTTTGCTCCTATTTGTAAACCAAATTTTAATTGTTCGCGCACACAATTTATTATCCAACCATTAAAGAAAATTTTTTTTGTTTAGCAAAAGAGAAAAACAAGCAACCTTTTGCCTTAAGAATTATTTATCAACCCATTTATTTGACATAGGCTCAAAGAGGGGGACACATTGTCAGTAGGCAAAAATTTCTTGAGTATTTAATTTATGTTTTGATATCAATTTCAGAAGAAATAAAAGAAAACATACTCCATTCCATACTCTATTTCAAAACTGTGTAAGTGTTCAATTGCATTGGGAAATATAAAAAGAAATAAAAAAAATCAGCAAAAAATTTTGCCAAATACAAAAAATAGAGCATTCATTTAACAATTTATGGGGTTTTTTATAGGCTACATAAACATGGATTATTTGTTGTTTTTTTATTATTTTTTTTTAAATTTTTATGAACAAAATTTTTTATTTCGTTTCTCTACGTATGTATGTTCAATAAAGTTTAAAAAAAAATTGTATGCTTTCAAACAAATAAATAATATTTAGCATTAGTAAGTAGTAAACTAACTTTACTACTTACAATTTGTATTAATCGTTTGATACCTACATACATACGTACAAATCCATGTATGCTTACCAGCTCTTTAAAAAACGCACTAATATTCCAAATGAAATAAAAAACCCGAATAAAAACTCCATTGGAATTATTAAATTTATGGTTTAACATGGTTTTCTGAAAGGTTTTCATAGACTGCTTTATCCCACCACAACAACTCAAGAAGTTTTACAATTTCTTTGCATTTCATTTTTTCGTTTTTTCGATTTTTTTCTTCCACAATCCAAACCAAAATTATTATGCAAGCCGCCTGTTGGCATATAAATTTGTTTTTTTTTCTTTTTTTTGTATTTCATTTTATTTAAATCAGCTGTTTTGTTATTAATTTTTGTTTTTAATTGAATTGTGGGTACAATTTTTGGTTTTAATTTTAACTGGTTTGTAAATGCCTAGAAAGTTTGTGTCTTAAGTCTTTTGTTTTTTGTTAAGCATTTAATTAAAATATTCATAAAAATCAATTTTTAATTGAAATTTGCAAGATAATTAAACAAATGAAATGGATAGATAGAAAAAGTATAACGGATTTAAGAAAATTTAAAAAAATTTAAAAAAAAAAATTTTTAAAAAAAATTAAAAAAAAAATTTTTTTAAAAAAATTAAAAAAATAAAAAAAAAATTAAAAAAAATTTTAAAAAATTAAAAAAAAAGATTGAAAAATTAAAAAAAAATTGAAAAAAGTAAAAAAAAAAAATTGTTAAAAATTGAAAAGATTAAAAAGATTAAAAAAAATTGGAACAAATTTGTTTTTGGTCCTTTCTCCCACTTTTTTTTAGAAAATCATGGCTTAATAACCGCATATGAAGAAAGAAAATTCCTTCCAATATTGCCAAAGTGACATCATAACTCATTGGCTCGAATAATATTTGAAGCTTTTTTTTAATAAAATAGGTCACTAACACCACCAACAGATCTAAATGCATTACAGAGTTATGTAGGTAGATAGAGGTGGTGTAATGTCACAGTTTTCATTAATTATCCCCTAGCTCTAGAACCACTTACATACATACATAATTGGTCATTACAAGCCTTCAGTCAGGATTGTTGACCTAGTTTCTCACACCACTTATATTGTGTGTGTTAATTTTTTACACAAGTGGCGGGACCTACAGTTGAAAGCCGACTCCGAACGACAGATTGCTGTTGTTTTCTTCGAGACGTTAGAGCTGAGGCTTAAATCCGCAAGCCAAAGTACTTCCTACAGAAGTATAGCAATTTTTATGTCTTGTATTAATTAAATCAAATAAAAAATTTTTAAAAATATTTGCTATGATTAAACAATGTTTCAAAAGGGAAAGGTTAAATTGAATTTTTTTTTAAACCTGATTCATTATTTTTTTTTTCCGCTATAAATAACAACAAAAGTACTGTGATTTTGTTAATTTATTAATTATAAATTCTTTAATAAATACGAATAATGAACTTAACTTTCATTTTTGAACTATTGAACACAGCTTGATATGAATTGAAAATATTTTCATTGCGAAAACATAACAATTAAGAATGAAATGAAGGAACATTAAATGTGACTCAATGTTGTAAACATAAATCCATAAATTTTAAAAAAAATATTTTAAATGTTTCTAATAAATTTTTGTAAATTTTTATAAGTTTACTTAACTAATTAAAAAAAAAAATAGTAAAAAAAAATAGATTTACTTTCCTTTTACATTTAATTTCCTTAACCATTGCCTTGTAATTTTAATCATACACGAATTACGTCTATTTTTACGTTCCTATAATAGTCATTCGGGCTTAAGGTAACCCAATGTATAAATACTTGTGGAAACAACTTTAACGGCATGTAAAACGTTTTAATGCAGACTTTCACACGTGTTCACTATAAATGTTGCAATAAAAATGGATTATTGAATGGGGTGAACGTAAATTTTTAGATTTTAAAGACAGATACCTTCATAACCATAAAAATTGTGAAGCCTTTACTTAGCAAAGGGTATTTATTTTATTTATTTATTTATTAGTCAATATTTTAAAATTTAAAAATTATAAATTTAAAATTTTATTTAAAATTTTTTAAAAATTTTTTAAAAATTTTGTAAAATTTTAAAATTTTTTTTCAATATTTTAAACATTTTTATTAAAAAAAAAAAACATTTTTATTAAAAATGAAGGGAAAAAGGAAAAAAATTTTTTGTTTTCAAAAATCCGAGTCAAGAGATTTTGAACTCATAGTCGCTGCAATAGACTAACAAGATCAAAATAAAAAATTCTCAGAATACAATTCAAAAAGAAAAAAATGGAATCTCTTAAAGTAGTCGACGTAGTCTAGTACAAATCCCTACTCAGATAACTCCAATAAAACAAAGAAATAGGCAACTTCCGTTCAGTAGTTTTCTGGTAAAAATTCTAAGAATAAATCCAGTTGCCATGAAAAAAAATCTACAAAATTCTGTCCTTCAGAATCGAATTAAAAACTGTTGATTCCGCCGCACGTGCATAAAATGAACACAGACAACATTGTATGTAAGTATAGTGAGAAGCTAGGTCATAAAGCTAACTAAATGGTTGTATTGCCAATCATGATATGGCAAAATTTTCTTAAAATTTTCTGAAACTGAAAATTTCCTTCAAATTTTTATCATTAAATAGCACGAGTTTTTTTTTTTATTTTTCCTTTTTTTTTTTTTTTTGTTATCATTAAAGAGGTAATTGACTTCTAAGTACTATCGAAAACGTTCGATAACCTCAAAAAATTACTAATTAATCAATCGGCCAATAATAGAATGACATCTTTAGTGTCATTTGTTTTTTGTCAATGGCTTAAAATATTTTATTCGTTTGATTGCTGAAAACAACAATTTTGTGTTTAGTTGGTTATGAATGAATATGTACTCACATAAAGACTTTATGTTCGTTCCATATGTGAAGTGTGGGGGTGTAAATTCATATTTAGCACTGCTTATTGATGCAAATATTGAGTGTATCGCATACAAATTCTGATTAAAAGGTTGTAATAACCAATTATATACAGTAGGCAACAAAAGTTTTAGTACGGCAATATATTTTAGCAATTTCTTGAATATTAGGCAAAAGTTTGTATAAAAATTTATAGTTTTTATATTTATTTTATTAATTTATTTCTGTTTTTATTATAAAACAAACAATTTTTTAAACTTTTTCATAAAACAAGAGAAAATTAAGATTGATTCCATATGTACTCCAAAGAGAACCCTGAGTAAGTTTAAAATTCGAAGACATAATATATGGAAATGTTATCGCTTGTATTTAGTAGAATATCCCTTAAGGTCAAGCAGTCCGTTTAATCCATTTGGAATTGAAAGTACAAGTTTTGTTTTGTGTTTTCTGGTGGCACCATAAGCAAGTTTTTCGGTTGACTTTTATTTGAAGTTTATTCTATTAAATACTCTCTTGATCTCATATCGGGACTTTGTGCAAAAGTATTAAGGTTGTGGGTACTTTTTTGTCAAAATATGTTGGAGTACTAAGAATTTTGGTGTCCACTGTATATCCTAAATACCCAAAACTGCAAGACGTTATTAGGCGATTAGTCTTTTTACTGCTCTCCTATTATCATCTTCTACACAAATAAAGACTCCGCCAAATAATTAAAAAAAAAAACACCGAATATTTTCTCAAATTTCTTTTTTCTTTCAAAATACAATCCTTCTGGTTAATAATGGAACATATTTTCATTCAAATGGCTGCCTCGGCTGGCCATGCAGTAGCCTACACGATCGGTCCAATTTTTAAGCCCATTTTCGATTGTGTGCAGCTGTATTTCACCAATGGCTTCACGAATATTGTGCTTTAAAGCGTCAATTGTCTCTGGCTTGTCGGTGTAACACTTATCTTTGACGGTACCCCACAAATGATAGTCCAACGATGTCAAATCACAGCTCCGAAGTGGCCAAATGACATTAGCTCTTCGCCTGATAATGCGATCTTCAAAAACAGAGCGCAAAACATCGAATGTAGCTTCGGATGTGTGGCACGTAGCGCCGTAATGTTGAAACCAAATGTTGTCAATATCCTCCTCTTCAATTTTTGTGAACAAAAATTCGTTTAACATGGCCCGATAACGATCGCCATTGACTGTAACAGCCACTCCTTGCTCATTTTCGAAGAGAAATGGCCCAATTATGCCTCTGGACCAAAATCCGCTTCAAACAGTGACTCGTTTTGGGTGTTTCGGCTTTTCAATGTATGCGTACAGGTTTTCTGTGCTTCAAATGCGACAATTTTTTATGTTTACATAGCCGCCGAGAACAAAATGAGCTTTATCTGAAAAGATTAATTTTTTGTCTAAACCGGCATCTTCTGTAAGTCGATCGCAGGTTTACTTAGCGAAGCGAAAATGCATTGGATGGTCAATTGTTTTCAAATCTTGAACCAATTGGACTTTGTATGGCGTCATACCAAGGTCTTTATGCAAAATTCCTCTCATTAATGTCTCCGCAATGTTCAATTGTTAAGAACGACAGTGAATTGATGTTGATGGTGCTTCATGCACACTTTCTGCTACAGCAGCAATATTCTCGGGTGTATGCACAGTTTTTGGCTTCTCACGCTTTGGTTTATCGACGAGGATGCCAGTTTCTTTCACTTTCTTTTACAAGATAAAGAACATAGGGAGCTAACGCAATTTGCGCATATATTCTGCAACATTTTCATGATTTTCAAAGTAATGTCGCAATATTTCTTGGCGTTGTTCAAGAGTATACAAAACCATATTCGTTCAGCAGAAGGATAAAATTAATTATCTGTCAAATCAGACATGAGCTAAGTATTACCATTCACGAAATAAGCACTAGTTAAAAGAATAAAACGTTAGATGGACGACCCGATATATGTACAGTGAGCAACAAAAGAAACTGTACATTAAAAAAAATATATGAATTATCGTTATATTTATTTCAAAATTGTTTCATTATCAGTTTATAACATTAAAACTGAAAAAAAATTTCAAAAAATTTCGAAATATAAACAAATTTTTTCGGCCACTCTCCTTAAGTGGTCAAAGTTGAATTTGAAAATTGTTAGAATTTTATCCTTAGCGTATAGTATCTTTTGAGGGCTACTGTATGTTACATTTTCCTAGCAAAGATCATGGTTAAATCGTTATTGTACTGGACTACTTTGCTTTCATACTAAGTATGATGGATTTCTACCAATTTTAGGGGATAATATGTAATTCACTTTACCTTTAAAATTGTTACAAATTACTATTAATTGAGGCAATTTCTCAAAAGGCATTACTTTTACCGCCATTAACATGCATAATTTTTCAAAAACAACAATTTCGTTTTTCAAAGCATTTTAGAAAGGCGTTTATTTGATGATTGTTTTTGGCGTTTATTTCAGTTTTTTTTCGTTAAATTTTTTTTATTTTTATAAAAAAGAAATGAAATAAAAGGGAAAAGTAACGATGAAAGATTTGTGAACAAAAAAAAAACAAAAAAAAAACTTAATTATACAATTTTTCTTTTTGTTTTTGTAACAACAACCAAAAAAAAAAAAATAGTGAAACAAAAATTACCAAAAAATGGAAAAAAAATTTTTTTTTTTTATGAAATTACAATAAAAAAAATTTTATACGAAAGAAATGTTTAAATTGCATGCGTGGGCGCATTTTTAGTTTAACAGGAAACTTAACGGAATAATAAATTTTAGCAAAAACAAAAAAAAATTAAGCTCAACATAAAAATTGTTCAAAAAAAAAAATGAAAAAAATTACAAATGAAAACGAAAGTAAAGCAATAGCGAAAACAACAACAATAACAACATAAACAATACCAAACAAAAGTGAAATGTTTTACAATTTCCTTAAAAAAAAATACAAAAACAAAAACAAAAACAGAAAAAAACATTAAAATTATGCAAGCAATAAAGAGCAGTAATAACCACCACAGCCACAGGCACAGGCACATACTCAGGCCTATGGGTATAGAAGTGCAAGCATAACAAAACAAAAGACTTAAGACACATAAACTGTTTTTTCCCCGTATGTACTTTAAAACATAATATAGGCCTAATAAAAAATTTTAAATAGGTTTTTTTTTTTATTGTTGTTGTTGTTGGTTTTTAAAGCAATTGATTTACAATTTATTTGTGAATCTATTTTTTAAACAATTTTCCATAAATTTTGTATTTTTTTTTCCACGCAAATGAACTTCAAATGAATGTCTTTAAACAACCTTGGCCATAACTTTCATTGTTATTTGCTGACGATATTTTCTGTATTTATTTCATTAATACGTTATAAAAACACAGTGTGTTTTAAATAAATTAAAAACTATTTAAAATTTTTCAAACGTAATTTTCTCAAGTGTATGTGAATTTCTAGTTTAAAAGAAAATATCGGGTTATCCATTTCGTGGTATCAAAAGTAAATGTAAATAAATCAAGCTATAAAATATTTTTTTTTCATGATATTTCGTTTTTTTATTGTAGAGTTTGAAAGTCATTTAAATGACTTCCATGCAAAGCATTGCAAGCAATGGGTCAATTTCAACCTCCGGGTACTGTACTTGTCGCAACCGACAAGTACACGTCCTCTAACCTAATTGCAAGCATTGATTGACACATATTGGGCCGGTATCTCAGTCATAACAAATGACGAATGTTAGTTTTCAAGAGCTTAAGAGTTGAAGGTTTATCTGCATAAACACGGTCTTTCCCATGGCCCCACAAAAAAAAACGTCTAATGCTGTCAATTCGCATGATATTGGTGGCCATTTGATATTGCCACGACAAGAAATTGCGCGGCCAGAAAATATGTCTTCCAATAAAGCCATATTGTATGGCATGTGGCATGTGGCAGTCGTATTCTTCAATAGCAAGCAAAAAAAAAATGTCGGGTATCTTATGATATTATATGACCTTATGAAGGTCATTACAAACCTTCAGTCAGGATCCTAGTTTCTCACACTACTTCTGTTGTGAGTGTTAATTTTATACATAAGCGACGGGACCTACAGTTTAAAGTCGACTCCGACCGACAGATTTTTGAGAAACTTTTCATGGCAATTTTATTTGACTCTCAGAGCTTTTATCAGAAATCTGCAGAGGAGAAATCGGGCCTTTCGTCTAATAAGCCAACACACTACATACTACTACAGACCACGGCGACTTCAAATACAGGCCATATTTTAGAGAAAACAAAAAACTAAGGACACAAATGGCCGCAACACTGCTACTGAGACTGAAAGCCATAAAAGGATGAAAGTACAGTAGCTATACATACATATGCTGTTTTAGTTAGGATTACGAATAAGAAGAAATCGCCGAAAAAATATTTTTTAGTATTTTATTCTGATGTCTAGCCTGGGACTCGTACCCTAGCTTTCCGTCTAATAAGCCAGCACACTACCTATTAGACCACGAAGACTTCTATCATATGACCATAATGCTTCGAATTGACGGGGACAGTCGTTCCATTCTGGTTTTCGAAAAATAAGGTCCAATCACACCTTCGGACCAAAAAGCGCACCAAACAATGACTTTTTCTGGATGTAATGGCCTCTCTTCAATTACTTGAGCATACTCAGAACCCCCATATATGACAATTTTGTTTATTAACCTAACTACCGAGTGGGAAATGTGATTCATCGCTGAAAAAAATTTTGTTCGAAAAATTCCCGTCTACCGCCTGTTGTTCAAGTACCCATTCTACGTATCCATGACGCTGTGAATGGTCACCTGGCTTCAGTTGCTGCGTGAGCTGATCTTTATATGGATGTAGGTGTAGATCTAAATGGAAAATACACCATAATGTGCCGTAAAACAATCCTAATTCCTGAGAACGACAAGGAATCGACACATTCGAGTCGAATCGACACATTCGAGTCTTCGGCAACATTTTCACTTACAATTGCGATATTTTCAAAGGAACGAAGGAAACGATGATGTACAGGCTTTTCCAATATTTGTAACCACTCCAGTCTCTTCAAATTTCTTTACAATTTTGCCAATTGCTTGCGTAGTTGGACAATTATGTAAACTATAATCTCCTAATCTCAGTCATAATTCCTGAGAACGGCGAGGAATCGATACATTCGAGTCTTCGGCAACATTTTCACTTACAATAGCGATATTTTCAAAGGAACGAAGGAAACGATGATGTACAGGCTTTTCCAATATTTGTAACCACTCCAGTCTCTTCTAATTTCTTTACAATTTTGCCAATTGCTTGCGTAGTTGGACGATTATGTAAACCATAATCTCCTCTTAAAGCACGATACGTGGCTGTGGCAGAATCACCATTTTTGCAGTAAAATTTGATCATTTTTATGATGCGTTGCATGATAGTTAAGCTAGCCATTTTCGTCTATGTCCGACTTTCAACTGAAAAGCTTGACAAATGTCAAATTCCAGTCCCATACTTTTGAAACCGTGATATGGATAGCCCTTTATTAAACTCCCACACCCTGTTATTGTAGAATGTTATTGTTTTTGTATTTAAAATTAATACATTTTAAATATTAATTTCAAAAAGTTAAACGAGTTTAGTTTGGCGTTGTCTTCGATATTCTTTTTTTTGTTTTTTTTTTTAATGCGTTTTAAACGTTTATTATGCCAAAAACGTTGTCTACTGCTTAAAACATTAAATAGAAATTCAAGAGCTTAATTCTAAAATAATTTAATTAAAAAAAATAATAAAAAAAATGTCTTTTAATATCAAGGATGGTTGTAAAGTCATACTGAAATGAAAACAAAAAGCGTTTTATACCTGCTAAGTCATAAAAATTCTTGAAATTGCACCAAAGAAACGAAAACAAACGACATCAAAACAAATCAATTGAATCGCAAAATTAACAGCCAATAAATTTTTATTTTTAGATTTCAAACAAAATAAGTGAGATAAATTGGACTTAAAATGAAGCTAAGATACCTTTTGTTAAGATTATATGTTAAGAATATAAAAAAATAAAGTTCAGCTGAAAGAAAAGAATTTTTTTTTTACCTAACCGCCCCAAAGACAAAGTCTTCACATCCTCCGTGTGTGTGTCCCTCGCCGCTAGTCTCATGGACTATTGTGACCACTCCCGAACTACGGTGGTATTACTTCGGAATCGAGTCCTTTTGGCCATTTGGCCCCTGTATGCTCATATCCCCGTCCGGATTGCATATCGAAGGTTCAGGTGACATCTAAGTGTCTCTACTATTTCCTCTTGATTGGTTCCCGAAAGGAATTTCGTTTGAAACGTGTACCAATGTCATCTATGCCGGCATGCCTACATGTTCTGCAGGATCAAGATCTCTCTTCTTCAGTCTCAGAATACGTTCCACGTAATTCGTCACTGAGACGTGTACCAGTGTCATCTACGCCGGCATGCCTACATGTTCTGCAGCCTCAAGATCTCTCTTCTTCAGTCTCAGAATACGTTCCATGTAATTCGTCATTAAGTCCCAATTCTCTCCACTCGCAATCGTCCTCCCGACAATCTTATTGGCCGAAATATGAAAAAATATTTCTTCGGCAATTGCCTTTCAGCAGAAGGTAAATAAAATTGCCATGAAAAGTTTCTTAAAAAAAATATGTCGTTTGGAGTTGACAGCAAACAGTAGGTCGGGCTCCCACTATTATAAAATTAACACACACACAAAACATATGTAGTGTGAGAAATATATCGTAATACTGACCTTATACTTTTTGATATTGTCCACACGTCCTATAGGAAAACTTAAACTCCTTGACATCAGGAGGATACATGCAATATTGCATGACTCATCCATTGCACAATAGCGATTATTACGAGGCATTGTCCATTTGGTAGGCATAGCGGAAAGCCGACTCTGCAGAAGTTGTGGGTCTGAGAAGGTGAAAGAAACTGTCTTTCATCTCAAGTGTCACCAGGGCATAGTTTTGTCGTAAAGAAACGAAAATTTTTATACTCTTACTTCCTGACATCTTAAACTGAACTGAATTCACTCACGTAAGGATTGCTACTACAATAGCAATTTGGGTTAGAGGTCGCCGTAGTCTAGTGTTGGCTTATTAGACGAAAGATCCGAGTTCGAATTCCAGGTCAGACATCAAAACGAAAAATTTTAAAATAATTTTTCGGTGACTTCCTCTCGGCAGATTTCTGGCAAAAACTCTGAGAGTAAAAAAATTGCCATGTAATGCTTCTCAAACAAAAATGTGTCGTTCGGAGTCGACTTTAAACTGTAGGTCCCCACCACAACATAAGTGGTGTGAGAAGCTAGGACGTAGTACAATGGGTCTATTCGACCACCGAGTACTGTACTTGTCAGAATTGACAAGTACACGTCCTCTAACCTAACCTAACCTAGCAATTTGTGTTGGTTTCTTGTAGGTTTTCACCGGGTAAAATGCATTGTGGTATTACAATGTGCCGTAAGTCTAGTAGGCTTATTAGATGTGAGGCCACGGTTCAAACACCGGGGTCAGACAACTCCAACGAAAAGATTTCTTTTACAAATAATTTCCATTTTCGTGGAACTTGCCAGAAATCCCAGTTTGGGTAAGCAAGTCCATGACTATCTGAATAAAACATACAGTGGGAGCCATAAGTAAGTCAACACCCACAATAATTTTAAGTTTTTTATTATAAAAAATATGCTTGTAGGACAACAATAATTTTGATTTCTTATAGCGCGGTACACACTCACCGGGTTATAGGAGGGTTGACTGTATTTCCAATAAACACTTTCGATTTAATTTTAATGTTTGAAATATTTTCTAAAGGAAAAAAGTATGAATAATTTGGTTTAAATGCCAAGATACTCGTAGAACAAAAAAAATTTTGTATTTTGTGTGTGTGTTAACAATGTTACTGACCTTTTTTGTTTTTTTTTTTTTGAAAATGATGAAATCAAAACATAACAATTTTTATTTTTGTTTTTGTACTCTCTTGAAGTTATTATTAAATCCGCTATTGTTTTATCATTTAACAACGTGTTCTATTGGAATGTAACAAAAAAAAAATACAAATAAAATCTGCAACACGTATGTACAAGACTGTTTTGATTTGTGGTTTGCAAATATTTTTTTATACTCTTTCTTTCATTCCTTTGGAATTGGCAAAGAATAATAAGAAAAAAGAGAGAGAAGAAAAACAGATTTATGGTGTTAAAGTGAATATTTGACAATGCCAGGCAGTAGCTTAAAAACAGCATGAATGAAGGAATGAATGAATGAAGGCATCCATAACTAAATAAATGACTGGGTGACTGAACGGCTGACTGTATGAGTGACTGAAACTAAACGAACCGTAACAAACCAGCCATCAGTGCCATTTTAGTGCCAGGCATCGTGGCCAGTTTTAAGATCAATTGTTTTATATTTTTATTGACCATGAACGGATAAAAGTTAGTTAGAATAATAAAAACTTATGGCTTAGACTACATAGAATTTTAACATAACATTTTGTTTAGTTTAGTTTAGTAAGACCATTAGAAACCATTTTAAAGTAAATAGATTTTCTGTTTCTTTTTTCTGTTTGATAAACATCCTATTGACATAGACATTCGTACAATTGTATAGCATGGCTTGAACTACAACACGAAATATTTGTTATTCTTTGGTTTGGATTTGTTTTTGTTGTTTTATTTAAATATTTAGTGTGTAGCTTTTTTCCTCAATGATATATAGTTTATTTGTTTTTGTTTTTTTGGGGGTTCCATTGTAATAATACCGTCTGTCTCTACTATTCAACAATTTATGGTCAAACATTTGTCAAGGTGATTAAACAGTTGGATGGCTGTCTTGTTGTAAAACAAGAAGAAAATTTTTTTTAATTTCCATTTTTTTTAAATGGAATGTTAATGATTCAAAAGATTTTAAGATTTCAGGTGGTTTTTATTTGAATTCTTTTAATTTGTAACATTTTTTTTTTGTTTTCTTTAGTTTTAATATAAAATATTAGACTACGTATAAAGGATTGTCGCCGTGGTCTAGTGGGTAGTGTGTTGGCTTATTAGACAAAAGGCCAGGGTTCGTAGCCCAGGTCAGACATCAAAACGAATAATATTTCTTCGGCGACTTCATCTCAGCAGATTTCTGGCAAAGACTCTGAGAGTAAAAATTGCCATGAAAAGCTTCTCAAAAAATCTGTCGTTCGGAGTCGACTTAAAACTGTAGGTCCCGCCACTTACGTATAAAATTAACGCACACAACATAAGTGGTGTGAGAAGCTAGATCGTAATCCTGACTGAAGGGTTGTAATGGCCAATTATGTATTTATAAAGGATTACACATTTTCTTATTACTAAAATTATTATATTCCAGGATCTATTAAAAACAACAACCCAGTAGGATTGTGTTTTAGTTTATACTTTAAATTTGAAATCAAAACCAATCAAAAAACCATTTCAAGATTTCGATTTTAACAGAACAATTAGGTTAAGTTGGATAAAGTGACCTTATCTTACATCAATCCAAAAAAAAAAAAATTGTGTTTTTATATCTAAAAAGCTGTATTTCATTCAGAAAGTCAGGGGCTTGTTTACCCCTCCTGACCATAGTTGCCAGATTTGACGATTTATCGTCATTTTGACGATTTTGTACTCCAAAAATATCAAGTTGACGGTGTAACGATTTATGCCTATATTTTGACGTTTTTAAGAAATAAAAAATTTTCCTCATATTCTTTCCTTTAGTACATTAAAAGCTACCTTAAAGTTTGTATTTACTTTGGACTTAAAATTTAAATGAATTTTCTGTATCTTAAGTCTTTTTCATCCCCTAAAAGCCAATAGATTACAACCTCTACATACAGTTCTACATATGAATAGTCCGACTAAAGAACGAATTATGTCTGTTAAGCAGTACGCGATCCATTGGTCAATCGATTGTCCTTCCAGAAGAAGACGAGTGTTACGTACGAATACATGATTCTCGGGAACAAGACCATTATTTCGCTCTAATAAAATCCATTATAATAACGATAACGTTTAGTATTATTGCTACGATGCTCCAATGAATCAAGGGAGTTATTCTACCGTCATTAATGAACCACTTCGCCCTCTCTCTTGTAAGCGGTCGAGAAGTCTCAAAATAGACGTTGAGGTACCGTCTTATACATGAAAGTTATAGTGCATTCTCTTTTGGCAATACAAAGTAGTGTAAATAGTAAGACGATTAGATGAAGTGAAGTATTTCTTGCACTCTCTTAAGAAGCCAAGATCCTGTAAAATGTGTCAATTCTTGCGAACATTAGACTGAATTTTCATGACAATTTTTCGACGATTATTTTTACGATTTCAATGAACGTCTTTGACAATTTGCTTTTTTTTAATCCTTTAAAAACTACTACTGAATATTTTCTTAAATTTACTCAAATGGAAAATAATTTCATTCAAATGGCTGTCTCGGCTGGCCATGCAGTAGCCTATATTAACGGTTCAATTTTTAAGCATATTATCGATTGTGTGCAGCTGTATTTCACCAATGGCTTTACGAATATTGTCCTGGCTTGTCGGCGTAACACTTATCTTTGACGATTCTCTACAAATAATAGTCCAACGGTGTTAAATGGCAATTCCAAGGTGTCCAAACGACATCTGCTTTGCGGCTGATAATGCGATTTTCAAAAACAGGTCGCAAAACATCGAGTATAGCTTCGGCTGCGTGGCACGTAGTGCCGTCCTGTTAAAACCAAATGTTGCCAACATCCTTCTCTTCAATTTTTGTGAACAAAAATTCGTTCAACATGGCCCGATAACAATTGCCATTGACTGTAGCGGCCACTCCTTGCTCATTTTCGAAGAAACATGGCCCAATTATGCCTCTGGACCAAAATCCGCACCAAACACTGACTCGTTTTGGTTGCGTTGGCTTTTCAATGTATCCGTGTGGGTTTTCTGTGTAACGAATGCGGCAATTTTGCTTGTTTACCCGCCAAGATCAAAGTGAGCTTCATCTCAAAAGATGATTTTTTTTTTTGTCATCATCGGCATCTTTTGTAAATCAATCGCATACCCACTTAGCAAAGCGAAAACGCATTGGATGTTCAATTGGCTTCAACTCCTGAACCAATTGGACTTTGTATGCCGTCATACCAAGGTCTTTATGCAAAATTCGTCTCAATGATGTCTCCGTAATGTTCAATTGTTGAGAACGACGGTGAATTGCTGTTGATGGCGCTTCACACATATTTTCTGCCACAGCAGCAATGTTCTCGCACTGGTTTGGGCTTTTCACGCTTTGGTTTATCAATGAGGATACCAGTTTCATTAATTTTTTCACAAAATAACTAACATAGGGAACTGTCAGTGCTTCTCTTTTTCCAAAATCTGTATGCAATTTTGGCACACATTCTGCAATATTTCCATGATTTTCAAAGTAAAAAATCGCAATATTTCCCAACGTTGTTCAAGCGTATACACAACCATATTTGTTCAGCGGAAGGATAAAAGTAATTATCGGTCAAATCAGACATTGACAAAATAACCACCAGTTTAAAAAAAAGATGTTAGTCGTTATGTCTTTGGAAATCTTCTAAATAGAATTAGTTCAAGATTGCAAAAGCTTATAAAAACAAAAGAAAATGTAAACAATTTCGAAGGGCTTGGCATTCTTTGTTTTCGCAAGGCTTATAAATAAAATTAATTGGAGATTCCAAGAGCAACTGTGTATACAAAAATGAATGGAGCTGTAAAGCAACTTCCAAGCGATGACATACATTTTGCTTGAAATTATGAAATGTAAAGGGCTTTTCGGGCATAACTTTTAGAAAACTAAACTGTCCCACTAATACTAGTTTGATTGGCAGCCAGTTATCTTTAATATAGAATTACTTTGTAAAATATCATGTTAGTTAGTCATTTAGTCAGTCATTAACCTTTTGACATATTTCAGCATTTAAATTTATTACTTTTTGAAAATTTCAAAGAATTTTAAAGAGATTTATTTGATATTCTTTTTGGGATAGGCAAAACTCTACTACACTACACATGTTATTAATTAAAGATGATGATGATGATGATGATATAGAGAAACACGTGTCATTGTGATGTATAATTAATAAATGCTTTAGAAACATATTTTGATGATGATAATAATTAATAGGTTGTCTAAACAGTGCGTATATATTAGAATAATGCTAGAGGAACTTTAAGAAAATTATGTCCAACCAAATCGATATTATGCGTGTTGCTTAGGTCTTTTAAGAATTTCTAAGTTTTTCTATGAATAATTATTATTATTGAGAAATGTTCTGAATACACGTGTGCATGTGTGTGTGAGTGTGTGTGATATTTTATAAAATATTTTCATTAAATTAACAGAAATCTTATATTGAATATTGCATACAAAACGAATATGCTTTTAAGAAGTTTGTGTCTTAAGTCTTTTGTTTTATTCCCTATAATTATTCAATTTTTTTTTTTTTTTTTTGTTTGTTTTTGTTAAATAGAAATTTAAATATTTAATTTCATATTTATTACTTTGTATTTGATTTTTGCCACCAAAAAGGTGTCTTAATTAATAACAGTCAACAGCACTGTCTCTATTGATTTTTCATTTTCAATTCAATCAACCTTTATTGTAGTGAATGACCACGTTTTCAAGTAAACACTTGCACGAATAGTGGTTTAAAGTTTGAAATCAAAAATTTTAATAATTTTTTTTTACTGTTGTTGTTGTTGTTTTCTTTATTCTATAAAAGAACCATAACCTTTAGAGTTGACTTTTATTTCTAATTTTTTTTTCTTCAATACAAAACTAATAATTGTCGTCGTTTTATTACTTTTCAATTCTATTTAAAAACGTGTTTTATGCAAATTAGTTGATAATTAAAAAGTATTTATTTTTTTATTGTTGTTCTTGTTGTTGTTGTATTCTTTATAAAGAACATACTACTTAAACAATGGTCACGTGGTCAGTGTCGTTTTTTGTCTCAAATAAACTGCACCCCTTTAATGAATGGTGAGAGGTGCAAATGAAAAAAATTGAATTTGATTTGAAATCCGATTTGGAAATTAAACAATATGAAATACGTTTAGAATTTGTGAATGTTTAAATAATGAAGGTTACAGAGATTGTAAAGAGGTGATAAAAATAGTTTAAACAATTATTTAAAGTTTTAATAACAAACAATGAATGAATGAATGAATGAATGCCTTTTTAGGAGGATAAATTCCGTCCACAATTTTAGTTTTCTTTTAATCAAATGCCATTTATGTTCACACATACATACATAATTGGTCATTACAATCCTTCAGTCAGGATTATTGACTTAGCTTCTCACTTTACTTACGTTGTGTTTGTTAATTTTATACATAAGCAGCGCGACCTACAGTTTAAAAACGACTCCGATCGACAGATTTTTATAGAAACTTTTCATGGCAATTTTTACTCTCAGAGTTTTTGCCAGAAATCTCCTGCCGTTTATATGAAACTTAAATTTATAAATGTCGTACCTCGAGGTATTGAATTGTGTTTCTATTGTTGTATAGAGGCCCTAAAGTCTTGTGAACAAACTACTTTTTCTACCATTCTCAAGAAATTTTGTGTTAGATTTCCATGAACATATCTTTTAAAATATTTCGAGGCATTTTCTAATAATTTTGTAAAGTTTACACTTGCAATACACGTATAACTGACGTATTATCATGTCCGCCATTTAACGTTTTTTTTTCCAACTGACGGTTCAATTTGACAGATAATTAGTTTTATCCTTCAGCTAAACGAACATGGTTGTATATACGCTTGAACAACGCTGTTAAATATTGCAACAGAATCACCGTCAGCTCCTTATGTTCGTTATCTTGTGAAAAAAAATGAAAGAAACTGGCATCCTCATCGATAAACCAAAGCGTGAAAAGCCAAAAACAGTGCGTACACCCGTGAATATTCCTGCTGTGGCAGAAAGTGTACGTGAAGGGCCACCAACGTCAATTCACCGTCGTTCTCAACAATTGAACATTTCGGAAACATCATTGAGACGAATTTTGCATAAAGACCTTCGTATAGCGTCATGCAAGTTTCTCAAAAATCTGTCGTTCAGAGTCGACTTTAAACTGTGTAGGTCCCTAGTGTGAGAAACTAGGTCAATAATCCTGATTGAAGGGTTGTAATGACCAATTATGTATGTATGTGGGTATATAAACAAGCAAAATTGTCGCATTAGGGGCACAGAAAACCCGCACACATAAATTGAAAAGCCGACGTAACCAAAACGAGTCACTGTTTGGTACGGATTTTGGTCCAGAGGCATAATTGGGCCATTTTTCTTCGAAAATAAGCAAGAAGTGGCCGTTACAGTCAATGACGATCGTTATCGGACCATGTTGAATGAATTTTTGTTCACAAAAATTAAAGAGGAGGAGGATATTGGCAAGATTTAGTTTCAACAGGACGGCGCTACATGCCACACAGCCGAAGCTACATTCGATGTGTTGCGTTCTGTTTTTGAAAATCGCATTATCAGCCAAAGAGCTGATATCGTTTGACCACCTCGAAGCTGCGATTTAACACCGTTGTCATGTGGTGCACTAGAATTGCGCCCGCAACATGGAACATTGAGCAAAGCAAATATAGATCGTACAGTAATAGCATAGGAAGCAATGAAAATAGCATACCGAGGCAATGAGTTTTGTATATCGATTAACTCTTTACGTAAGAATAGGATACTGCTTAACCGTTTGACTGCTTAGCGATTCTGATGAGAATGTTCGAAAACTGCTCTGAAACTACAATTAATTATTATAATAAAAAAAATCTACAAAACTTTAATGATCTATGTATAAAGATAGACTCTATAAATCTCGTCTTTTGATTTTATTTTAGCTTTTTGACTAAATTTTTACACTGAAATTCTCAGCGCAAATGTGATTTTCGTAATAAATTTTTCGCGGCATAGCAGTCAAACGGTTAAGCTAGGGGAAATTGATTTTAAAATGAATTACATCTCTACAGTGGTAAATTTCATATTCTTTAGTACAAAATTTCCAAGATATTTTTAGGGAAAAATAAAACCCTTCATTCTATAGAGAATAAATTAACCTAAATTTAATTCTTTGAAATTTTAAAGCAAAAAGAAAATAGATGTTAATCGATTTTTTATTCATTCCCATTGTAAAACAAAAGACTTAAGACACAAACACAGACACTTTATTAAGCAATTCCTATTTTCAAGAACGAATTAATTAATTTCAGATTAACGAAATAGATTTTATTGAAGAAATTTCTGTGATTGGTGATTAATACTTTCGATCGTAAACCTAAAAAAAAAAACAAAAAAAGATTCAAGTTACCAAGAAATATGAA
This sequence comes from Sarcophaga peregrina, assembly GCA_014635995.1. Taxonomy (NCBI): domain Eukaryota; kingdom Metazoa; phylum Arthropoda; class Insecta; order Diptera; family Sarcophagidae; genus Sarcophaga; species Sarcophaga peregrina. The sequence goes on from CM025793.1 coordinate 88,227,120, forward strand.
TGCCTCCGGGGTAAACTAATAATTGAAGGCGATTTTTTATGATTTTTTAAATGCTGACACGAGTCTTAAGAAATGTTTACTAATTTCTTCAACTTGAGCATAAAAAAAGCAGCTTAACAGACTTAGTGGAGGAACATTAATAAAATTGGAACAAGCAAATGCTTTGTAAATTAATTAATTTTTTTTTGGATGAATATTTTATAAGAATTATTTGCATATTTTGAAAGCGAATTCAAAAGCGAATTTCATTTCTTTTTATTTTCTGTTTTGTTTCCAAATGAAAAGTCCTTTAAATTTCTTTTCTTACAAAGCATGTCTATGACTTCAAAACCTTGGCTTTGTTTTTCGTAGACCAGTTGAACCCACTTTAAGCGGGTTTTGTAGGTTTTTGCTGTGTTGTTATTTAATTTTCAAAGAAAAATTCTTTAAATTATTATAATTATTTACATTCTTGTTAGCGTTCTCAAAAAAAAAAAAAAATAAACAAAAAACCCATATGCTTAGCAAACTTGTTTTGTAAGCCGAAATCATAAGAATAATAAAAAATTGCCAATGAAAAGAAGAAAAAATGAAAAAACATTTGCCAACTATTGCACTTGTTCTATGCTCTTGTTTCGCACAGTTTCAAGGTTAATTTAAAATAATAATAAAAACTACAACAAAACAAAAAATCTATCGAAAATCTAACCAAACCCCAGATCTTATAACACCTTAAAGCTAAACAAACAACTTAAAAAATAACAAAAAAAAATTAATAAAAAATAAACAACCTCCACCAAATAAAGTTCTTGTTGCAACATAAAACCAGTAAACATGTCAACACATTCATTTGACGGTCAAATCGACAACATATTGAACTCTAATTTTATATTCTTATTGTGTTAATATCTACACTCTCATATGCAGTATCTGTAGTTTATTTAAGAAAAATTTTATTGTTTACCTAACCTTACCACATTTAATTGAATTTATGATCTACTGGTTTTCATTTTCTTTATTTTTTTCAAAAAGTTTATTCTCTGTAATTGGGTGCGTATGATTGATTATAATTTTCCCAAGCCTTCATATTCTTAGAAAAATTATATCAATCATAAATTCTGTATTGAATTGTTAAATTATTAAAAAAAATTTATGTTTAAAAGATAATTCATTATTCGAGTGCTTAAAAGAGCAAACTAATGGGTCCGCCATATAATGTTTTTCAACTAGTGGTTATTTCGTAAATGGCGTATCCATTTACTGCTGAATATTCTCACAAATTTCTTTTTTGATTTGAAAGTACAATCCTTCCGTTTAATAATGGCAAAATAATTTCATTCAAATGGCTGCCTCGGCTGGCCATGCAGTAGCCTACACGATCAGTCCAATTTTTCAGCACATTATCGTTTGTGTGCACTGTATTTTACCAATGGCTTCACGATTATTAACCTTTAAAGCATCAATTGTCTTCGGCTTGTCGGCGTAACACTTATCTTTGACGGTACCCCACATGTCATGCAAGTCAAGCTCTTAAATTTTGGGGCAAAAAAAAGTCCGATATCATTTCACGGTAGTGCCCACCATTCACAATTACGTTACGATTCGCAGCATCTTTGAAGAAGTACAATCCAATAATGCCACCAGCCCATACACCCCACCAAACTGTGACTTTTTCTGGATGCATTGATAGCTTTTGCAATGCTTCTGGCTGATCTTCACCACAAAATCGACAATTCTGCTTATTTACGTATCCATTGAGCCAAAACTAAGCTTTGTCGCTGAACACAATTTTTCGATAAAGAAGTGAATCTTCGGCCAACTTTCCAAGAGCCCATTCACCAAAAAATGTCTGCATTGCGGTATGTCGTTCGGCTTCAATTCTTGCACCAGCTGTATTTTGAAAGGCTTCACACCAAAAAAATTCAAAATTTTCCACGTTGTTGAGTAACAAAGGCCCAATTGCTGTGAACGATGACGAATCGTTAATTAATGGTCGGTCATCATTAACAGTGGTCGTTACAACTGCGATATTTTCTTCAGTTCTCACTCTACTTAAGCGTTTTGCTGGTTTAATGTCCACCAAACATAAATTTGTTGTGAAATTTAGTCACAATAGCCCGAATAGCCACTTCAGTGGGTCGATTACAATAACCATAAATTGGAAAAAACGCGGGATGAACTTTCTTAATAGAGTTCGCATTTTGATAATAAAATTCAATGATTTGCTAGCGTAGATCGTTTGTAAGACGATTCATGGTTAAATTATACACCAAACTGAAGATGTTTGACAGTGAAACAAAACACGAAACGTGCGTGAGCTATTTAAACCAGTGTTGCCAAAAAGATAATAGCCAAAAAATCACCCGTTACAATTGTTTGCAGTTTAAGCTTTATCAACTCAATTATATGCCAGAATCTGCAAAGATACAGTAAAAGTGATTCTATCTATATCTCTACTTTTTTTTTCTTTTGTTATTAAACCTGCACTCAGGGGTTGACCCCTACGCATGCAGTGCATTGTGCAGGTTTAGGAAAGGTGAAAAGAGAGAAAATGCGAACGGTAAGGAAACGAGTTGCTGCTGGTGACTATAAAATGGCCTTCACCATTAGACAGTCTACAGCAATCGTCCCTAAGAAGCCAGCAGTTTCTCATTTGAACAGAGCTTTTATATTTTATATAGACATTTGAATTGCCCGTAGAAACTAGTCGCCATGGTCTGGTAGGCCGTGTGTTGGGTTATTAGGCGTGAGACCACAGTTGAAACGAAATATGAGAAAATATATGGCTTCGGCGGCTTCCTTTCATTAGATATCAGCTATCTTTCAATAACTCCGAAAATAAATAAAATTGCCATGGAAAGTTTCTTAAAATTCTGTTGTCCAGAGACGACTTTAAACTGTGGATTCCAACACTCATGTATAGAATTAACACATACATTATGGATGATCGGACAGGATAGCTTGTAATCCTAAAGGGCTGTTATGAGAAACTAAGTTAATAAGTGTTTGAGGCCTGTGCATAAGGATTAATTTTTTAATTTTTCTTTTTTTTTTTTTTGTTCACAAATACTTTATGAAGACCATTTAATTTTACTGCTGGAAGGTATTTATAAATGAGAACAAAAACCAACAACGGTTTGCTATAAAATCGAACTATTCTAGAATTTTTTTTTTAAAGCAAACCAAATATATTTCCATAGAAACTGTTTAAATGCATCTGTCTTTTACAATTTATTTTACCTTTTAAATTCTTTGGCTTCATTAACATTATCCATTAACAGCCCTATGTGTTATTTACATGTTCAACTAAAACATCTGCCATATAAAGTTTATGCCTTAAGGCTTGTGTTTTTAGTTGCCTACGAAATTATTACTCATTATTTTGGGCTGGTAAAGTTAAATCTATTTTATGATTGTAAATTACAACAATTTTAGTTCAAAAAAAGGTGTGAAAGAACATCATTTTAAACGGAATTTTTTTATTTTTATAAAGCTGTGGTAGAAGAAGATTTCTTTAAATTGCATGAAAATGTTTAATTTTATTACAGAGAACTAAACTTAACTAAACTAAAATTTGTTTAACACTTTGCCCACCATAACCATAACTAAGTTTAGTATATTAAATTAGTTATTAGGCTAGGTTTAGAAATGGATAAACGGAATAAGTTCGTAATTTTCTTTAAAACCTTAATTTAAAGTATGTGTCTTAAGTCTTTTGTTTGATATATGTATGTTACCCTCTTAGTGTTTCTTTTTTTTAACATGTTAATTTAATTTTCTTTATTTGTGTTTTTTTTTATTACAATTTCAGCTTAATCATACCAGTGATAATGTTGGTCAAGTCTTTCAAGATGAGGAAAATATGGCTGCAATTTTAATGAGACGCCATGAAGTAACCGGTGATTTAGTAATGGTACGTAAAATAAAATACTTTTTTTCGCATTTAATAATTGTAGTAAAAGGTGGTTTGAATTATGAAAATTTGTTAAGTAAGAAACAATCATAAAAATCTACAACAGAGTTTAAAAAGTTTAACACAAAAATATATGTGACCTTGAAAGGCCGGCCACAATTACTTGAAATGAAAACGTTTTTTCTTTTTGGGCTTTCAATACTTCTTTTAGTTGTTAGTAGATTTAAACTAGCAATACTAAATACAAAAAAAAAATAAAAAAACAATTGCTTTTAATAAAATAGATGATGTCAAAACCTTAATAAATTAAAAACAATCACAATAGTTTCAAGTGCAATGGTGCAGAAAAATTTTTTAAAAAATTGTTAAGTTAAGTTAAGCAACTTTTAGAAAAAATTCTTTGAAAAGAACTTGTTTTTGTTTTTGTTTTTTTGTAAACAAAAATACCTCATTAACAATTTATTGTTTATAAAATTTTTTTTCTGAACACATGTTTATTATTACAAACCATTGCAAACAATGGCCATTTTCCTTAGATTTTAAATTGTTTTAGTTTTTATAGAACGGTTTCGGTTTTTAAACAATTATTTTTAAACGTTTTTGTTTTTGTTTTTTTTACTTTATTGAGTGGGAAGTTATTAACTAAAACTCACCTTAAAGACATAATTGTTATTTGTATTTTTTTTTTTTGTTTAGCGATCTAAAACTTATCTTGGTAACTAACTCCTCACGTTTTTTTAACAGAAGCGTAGTTAGTGAAATGAAACCAGTTTCATGATCTTTAGCAATGTTGGTCCTTCCCAGCGTTTTAATTTTCTATGACATTTTCATGTAATTTCCAAGCAAAAAATTTCCATTTCCAATAAATCCCCGCATTGCTAAAGGGTAAATCGATTCATTACGTTCAGTGGCTACAATTGAACAAAATTTTATGACAGAATAAAATGTCATAGGTATTCCTCCAAATTTAAAACAACCAATGGTTCAGAGTCGCCGTGGTCTAGTAGGTAGTGTTCTGGCTTATTAGACGTAAAGCCAGGGTTCGAATCCCAGGCCAGACATCAAAATAAAATACGGAAAATATTTTTTCGGCTATTTCTTCTCAGCAGATATATGGCAAAAACTCTGAGAGTAAATAAAATTTCCATGAAAAGTTTCTCAAAAATCTGTCGTTCGGAGTCGACTTTAAGCTGTAGGTAGGTCCCGCTGCTTATGTATAAAATTAACACTCACAACGTAAGTAGTGTGAGGAACTAGGTCAATAATCTTGACTGAAGGGTTGTAATGGTCAATTATGTGTGTATGTAATGGTTCAAATTTAAGCTGTTAGATGACCCACCATATACATACATACATTATTGATCATTACAATTCATGAGTCAGATTTACGACCTAGCTTCTTACACAACTTATATTGTGCATTCTCATTTAATACATGAGTGGCGAGACCTACAGTTTAAATTAGACTCCGGACGACAGTTTTTTTTAAGGAAACTTTTCATGGCAGTTTCTTAATTTATTCTCAAAATTTTTGCCAGAAATCTGCTGTAGTCACCATAGTCTAGTAGGTAGTATATCGGCTTATTAAGCGTAAGGCCAGGGGAAGAGAACAAAACAAAATTGTGAAAAAAAAATATTTCTTTGGCGACTGACTCTAAGCATATTTCGGGCAATAAACTCTGAGCTTAAAATAAAATTGCCATGAAGAGTTTCTCAACAATCTGTAGCCTAAAGTTGATTTTAAACTATAGGTCCCCCATCACACTCATGTATAATATCAACGCACTTAACATAAATGGTGCGAGAAGCTAGGTCAATAATACTGACTGAAGAGTTGTAATAACCATTATTTATGTATGTAATCTTCTGAAAGGAAATAACCGTAGAAATATTTTTGCATATTTTGAGTTGTTCGAGATGTCTAGCCTGGGGTTTGACCCTTGGCCTCCTGTCTAATAAGCCAAAGCACTCTCTACCAGCCTGCGGCGACTCATGCGAATAATGTTTGCTTATTTATGTACTCAGGCAAATGATTACATTAAATTGCCTAGAACTCTATTTTATTGAAAGGTATTGCTTACTTACTTACTTAATTGGGCATTAATACATCCATCCAGATGCCTCTGCTTCTTACGCTTTTGTATTACGCCAGTTGGTCACACCAATCGATGAAAGGGCTTCTTCGATTTGGTTCTTTTAACGAATACAAAGTTGTCCTCTTTGCCGACTTCCACAGATCCCCGCCAGAGCATCTTCCTCTATTCGAACGACATGGCCGATCCAGCGCAGACGCTGGATATTAATACGCTGTACAACGTCTATGTAATTGATGAGTTCATACAGCCAACGCGCCAACTGGATCGAAATTCTTACGTAGGATTTTTCTCTCGAATACTCTCAAGACCTGCTGCATCAAAGCTTAATAGGGTAGGGTAGGGTAGGATAAGCGTCTTGTAGAGTATTAGTTTTGTTTTACAAGAGAGGTCTCTGCTACTCAATTGCCTATTGAGACCAGAATCGCGCCTGTTGGCAAGAGTAATCCTGCGTTTGCGGCGCAGCTAAGGTCAATGAATTCCTTAACTGTGATTGAAAGGTATTTGGCCCTTAGTAAAAAAATGAAAATATTTGAAAGAAGAAATAAAAAGCTTACATTAGGGTTAACGTATATACACAATTGGTCATTACAACCCTTTAGTCAGGATTATTGACCTAGCTTCTCACACCACTTATTTTAAGTGCATTGATATTATACATAAGTGGCGAGGACCTACAGTTTAAAGTCGACTCCGAACGACAGATTTTTTAGAAACTTTTCATTGCAATTTTATTTACTCTCTGAGTTTTTGCCAGAAATCTTGGCTGAACCTTTGGTTCAAGCGCCCAGGCCAGAAATTTCGAACGTGAAATGGGAAAAAAATATTTCTTTTGGCATCTTCCTCTTAGCAATCTTGTGGCGAAAACTCTGTGAAAGTAAATAAAATTGTCATGCAAAAGTTTCACCAAAAAATCTGCCATCCAGTCTTAACTTTAAACTGTACGTCCCACCACTAATAAATGGGTGGTGCGGCTAACTAGCTCGTAACCCTGATTAGATGATTTGAATGGCCAATAAAGTAAATAAGTAATGTTCGACTACTTTGTATACCACTGCAGACGCCTCTGCAATATGAATTAATTTTATTTCTTTTCTACTGTTTTTGTCCGCAAACAGTTTAAGCAGATTATTTAATTTTACTGCTGCAAAGTATTTATGAACGAGAACAAAACCAAGAGCGCTTTATTACATTTTAAATTATTACATTAAATGGCCTTGAAATAATATCAGTTTGCGGCCACCAAAATCTATTACTTAGTAGAGTAGAATTAAAATCTTTCACAAAAATTAAATTAAAAAAAAAATTAAACAAAATTTCATATTAAAAGATCTCAAATAATTTGTTAATAATGTAGTCGAGTTGATTTAATTAAGTGACTGTAATTAGTGCCTTGACCAATTTAGTTTTTATATGTTTTTGGCAACATTTGAAAACATTAAATTAGAATAAGAATTTTGTTTGTAAAAAAAAACTATGTTTTACCATGTAAAAATCATAAAGAAAGGGTTGCCAGACCAAAATTAAATGAAGTGCAAATAGAGTGAAGGTTGAAATTGCCAGCAAGTAGTGGTAAAAAGCGTGACATATAAACGCTTTTGTATTATTGGCAGTGAATGTCACTAGTTTGTATAAAAAAAAAAGACAATTTTTCCAAAAATCATAAAGAAAGGGTTGCCAGACCAAAATTAAATGAAGTACAAATAGAGTGAAGGTTGAAATTGCCAGCAAGTAGTAGTAAAAAGCGTGACATATAAACGCTTTTGTATTATTGGCTGTGAAACTTGAAAGGATTGTGCAATAAAACTGATGAAATGTGGTTTTAACAAATAAAATCTATTTTTGAATATAAATTTAACATCAATTTAATCAAAGAAGAGATAACAATTAACAGAAAACCAATTTTTTTTAAATTTTAAAATGCCAGTTTTCGAATCGAACGTATTTAAAACCTGAAAATCTTAAATCGCCACAATCTGATCGATAGTATGCTATGATTATTAGACATGAGGTCACGGCTTATACCACATGTCAAACATCATCAACAAAATGAAATTTTTAAAAATGTTTTGAAAAAGGTTCTCAAAAAAGAAAATTTATTATTTGGAGTCGACTTTAGTTTAAAGTTTTGCTACGTTTTTACTTTATAAAAACGTTTAAGATATGAACCCATAGATTGCAAATAAAATAAAAATAAATTTGAGCTTATGTTAGGTTAGGGGACGTGTATTTGTTCAACTGTGACAAGTACAGTACCCGGAGGTCGAATTGATCCATTGTACAACATTCTAGCTTCTCACACCAATCGTGTTGTGTGCGTTAGTTTTAAACATGAGTGGCGGGACCTACTGTTAAAAGCCAACTCTGAACGACAGATTTTTTAAAGAAGCTTTTCATGGCAATTTTTACTCTCAGCATTTTTGCCAGAAATCTGCTGAGAGGAGAAAGCCGCCAAGAAATATTTTCATATTTTCATATACACACTACCTACTAGACCACTGCGACTTCATTTATGCTTAGTTTTAATTATTATTCTTTATAATTCGCACAATTGGATGTAAACAACAACCATTACTTTTCCTTGTTATTCCCCTGTTTACAACATTTTGCATAAACAATAACCATCACTAAGCCATTACACGACAGATCTTTATAATGGAGATCTTCAAACTCACAATTACTATTTTCAAATGCACGGCGTCTTCACACAAGACTGACTGAACTTTTACAACTGTTTTGTTTTGTCTTTTATATGGCAAAGTAAACAGTTTGATGAATGTTCTTAAAGTCGAATGTTCATGACTCTGCCTTCTCGAAATCTGTATTAACGTAAACGTTTACATATATTCTTGTAGTATTGTTTGTGGATTTTTGTTTTTTATTATTATTTTTTATTATATTAAGCAGTACGTTAATTTGTAAACAGGTTTGTTTAGTGGATTGTTTTGTTTTTGAAGCTTTTGTGTTTTTATTTTAATGTTAGCTGATGTAAAAGCAAAACACCAGTATCTAGATTTTTGATTTTCGTAAGATTATTATTTGGTATGGCGGTGTCTTAAGAAAGCCTCAATCGCCTTTTTGGTAGTATGTATGCTAAACTTCAAGTGCCCAGGCCGTGGATTTGTGCATGTTTCTGATTGTTTGTCTGACATTATATATGATTAGTCACAGTAGAAACAAGAAAATAAAAATTATTACTAATAAGCTTATCTAAAACAAAAAATATAGTCTGATTTGGTTAACACATTGGACCAAGGACGATTATACTCGTCTTTAACAGGATATCCCACACTGTTAAGACGAGTATACTTGTCATTCATAATCATTTACAAGCAGAAAGCCAAAGACGAATATATTCGTCATTGGCAAAAGGAAAGCAGAAGGATATTGCGATATCCTTTTTCGTATTTGCGTACCGTTTAATAGAAAAACAAATAATAAATCACGCAGATGGATAAAATAAAGAAAATGGAATAAAAAAAAAAACAAACAGTCTAAGGACTAAAGTATGAAATATGGAGTTGATTGTCAAAATAAATTATGGAAAACTTATTAATCAAACTCATTATTGTGTTATTAAGACCATTTGGTATAAGAAATAATTTAAAAAAAAATACTGAAGGAAGTTTTATCTTAACTCCTTCAAACTGCCATAAATTATTGCCAAAAACAGTATTTTTTTTTTAAAGAATAATCACAGTTCATGTTTGCTTGGCATAATTCCGTTTGCAGTCACTTTAATTAGATAGGCCTGAGTGTAATGTTAACAATTTATTACACAATTTAGTGTTTTGTCTATCGAGTTTTATTACTGCCTGATACAATTAAGAAGGAGAGAAAAATGCATAAATTTATATGGTACAGAGACGTCTAATGGTCTCATTAGAAAGTAAGTTGCTAAACATGCAACATTTTTACCACAAAAACTCTAACAACACCACAAAGCAAATAAAAAAAAAAAATTAGTAAAAAAAAAGAAGTTGAAAAGAGAGCTCAACTTAACGGCTTGTTAAATGTGCATCTTGAACTGTTGCATCATTAAAGAGTTCATTCATTCGTATATTCGTTGAAACAATCAAAAAAACCGTATGTACGTACGTACATACTACGTACGTATATTCAATAACGACAAGCGGATTGAAATCTATTTTTTTTTTATTGTTGTTGTTAAGGAAAATCTCAGACAAAATATAAAAAGATTTTTGCCATCATTTTCAAATGAATGAATACGAGTCCAACAATGGATGGATGGATACAGGCAACATCAATGGCTCATTGTCAGTGTTGTTTGGCATTAAAATATTTATTATACTCGTATGGCTGGCTTATGTATATTTTCTTGTTGTTGTTTGTAATGCTGTATTTGGTAGATAGGTTTTGATTTTATGTATAATGAACCAACAGCAACAACAACAACAATAGTAACTTTAATAAGAAAATTATTACAATGTTGTTATATGTATAGCAGAGCCATATGTTGCTTTTTTTCAGTTATGTAATCTTTTTCTATTTTGTTGTTTTTGTTTTCCTTTTCCATGTTATGACTTCTATTTGGCTTATGTTATCGTAACATCGACTGGGCCATCTATTGGTTTAAATTTGAAACATCAGTTATTTCGAATCTGGCAACACTTATGTCATTCTTATTTATTTTATTAATTACAATACAATTACAAATTAGACCATGTGCCCGGTGTAGTGTCCCACACCAGAGTCTCTGGTGGGAATCGAACTCCTCGACCATCACGCTTATAGTCTAACCCACTACCCACTAGGCTACCAGGGCACTCATATGTCATTCTGTTCTGTCACAAAATTCAGTATCTAGTCTGCACTGAACATACTGAATCGATTTATGGTTCAGTTCAGCCACATTGGGACTTATTGAGCCAACGACAACCGGCACGATGGTGTCAATTTGGAAGAAACTTATTTTCATCTTAGTGGCTACGTTAAAATGGAAAAATTTGCCGTATTTGGGCTAAGAAAACTCACACGTAGTCTTACAGAAGCCAATCCAACCATTACGATTGACTGTTGCGACCTGCAGCTTGTAAATCGCAGGCGTAATTCGCCTATATTTCTTTGAAAATGAGGACAGCGGCACTATTACGGTCTTTGGAGACAATTATCGCTCGATGATAACCAATTTTAATGCTTGTGATGGGGTGGCATCATTGGCCCATTTTTCTTTGAAAATGCAAAAGGCGCAACCATTATGGTCAATGAAGATACCTATCCCACCATGAAAGCCGAACAAAAGAATCGGCTCTTCATGGTATTAATGGGAACGATGTTAAGTTTCATTAGTATGATGCAACTTGCCAAACATCTTAAGTCACAATCGATTTATTGCACCAAACGTTTGATAGCCGTTTAATTAGCCCAAATCGTGGTGTCAATTGCAAGCCAATAAACTGGGATTTGACTTTTTTTAAGAATTTTCTGTAAGGCACCATTAAAGAGACGAGTTATGCCAACAAACTAGAGACAATTAACATTTGAAGGCCAACATTTATGATTCGATTGCCGAAATACGGTCCTATACATACATAATTGGCCATTACAACCCTTCAGTCAGGACCTAATTTCTCACACTGCTTATGTTTTGTGTGTTAATTTTATACATAAACAGCGCGACAGAACGACTCCGAACGACAGATTTTTTTTGAGAAACTTTTCATGGCTATTTTTATTTACTCTCAGAGTTTTTGCCAGAAATCTGCTGAGAGGAAATCGCCGACGAAATACTTTTTTGTATTTTGTGCTGATGTCTGGCCTGGGACTTGAACCCTGGTTTTACGTCTAATAAGCCAACTCACTACCTACTAGATGACGGCAACTTCATAATACGGCCCTATACACTTGAAAAAGTTCGTGATAAATGGTTTGACCGAATGAGATATTGGAAAGCTAGCCATGGCTGCCGCGGAAAGAATATTCCATTTCTGAATGGAACAATTGTACTTCATACATACATTCATACATAATCGACCCAGCTTCTCGCACCACTTATGTGGTGTTTGTCAATTTTATATATGAGCAATCGGACCTACAGTTTAAAATCGACTGCGAACAACAGACTTTTGAGAAACTTTTCATATCAATTTTATTAGCTCCTTCCTCTCAGCAGATTACTGGCAAAAATTCTAACTCCTGCTGAGAGGAAGGGGATTACTGGCTAAAACTCTAAGACCTAATAAAATTTATCGACTCCGAATGACAGATTTTATGAGAAACTTTTCATGGCAGGTTTTTTTACTCTCCTTCCTTTCAACAGATTACTGGCAAAAACTCTGAGAGTAAAAAAAAAACCAGCCATGAAAAGTTTCTCATAAAATCTGTCATTCACAGTCGACTTTATACTATAGGTGCCAGTACAAATTCCAGGTCAGACATTATAATGAAAATATTTCTTTGGCGGCTTCCTTTTAGCAGATTTCCGGAGATCCCAATTTAAAGTCAACTCCGAACGGCAGATTTTGTGAGAAATTTTTCATGGCAGGTTTTTTTCTTACTCTCAGAGTTTTTGCCAGAGGAAGTCGCTGAAGAAATATTTTTGTTATAATATCTGGCCTGGAATTTGTACTCAGGCCTTCAGTCTTTTGACACACACTGTAAAAATATGTTTCGTATATAAAATTAACACACACAACATAAGAGGTGTGAGAAACAAGGTTAATAATCCAGACAGAATATTTTTTAATATTCCGTTTTGATGTCTGACCTGGTGTTTGAACTGTGGTCTTACGTTTAATAAGCCAACACACTACCTACTAGACTACGATAATTCACAACAAAAAAAGTAAATAAATTTAGCAAAATTTCAAACTATTTTCGTTGTTTATTGCATTTTTAAATTTAAACTTTTAAATGTTCCACCCTTTATAATGTAATCTGTTAACCTGCGCTCTATAAATGTATACCGCCGCCACATACTCACATGATACAGGTGATACAATATTCGTAATTAATCAGTTAACAATCATATTTTTTGAGATATTTGGTAGATACTTTAACAAACACCATCTTTTCCAGGCATTTGAATTACAAGTGAAATAAATTTCGATGGCATGCAACTGAGATTATGATTATGATTGTAAGATTATGGCATTACAATCCAGGATTTATGATTTTCATGATATTATTGTTACTCCATAAAGTTTATTAAACATTGGCTAAACAACCAGGAAATTATTAATAAAACTAACGGAATTGATTAGGGTTGTAAGAGCATGTAATGCTATAAAAAAAAAGAAAATTTGTTAATATGAAAACAAAAGACTTAAGACAACTACTTGTTATTTTTTCTGTTACATATTCGTTGTCTGAAAAGTAAGAGGAACAAACTATACTTACCAGTAAAAATTAATGGCATATATTAGGCATCTTATTTGGGTATAATTTTTATTAATCGAATGGAAAATAAAAGCTTTAAAGCATATGCTTAAAATGTGTACATACATACATAATTAATCATTACAGCCTTTCAGCCAGGATTACGACCGAGCTTCTCACACCACTTATGTTGTGTGTGTTAATTTTATACGTGTTCGGCGGGACCTACAGTTTAAAGTCGACCTCGAACTACAGATTTTTGTGCAACTTTTCATGGCAATTTTTTATTTACTCTTAGAGTTTTTGCCAGAAATATATTGAAAGGAAGTCACCGAAGAAATATTTTTTCTTATTTTGTTTCGTACGTATCATACCAGAAGCTAGGTCGTAATCCTGAGACTGTAAACCATTAAGAATTTCCTTTTAATTTTATTCAAACAAAATTTGTTTACAAATTACTGTCTTAACTTTACCTGTCTGCTGTTCATATGTGTTTCATAGAAATTCCACAGTAAATTTAGTGGGCCCATAAATTAACTTTCTTTATAGCAGCCAGCAAGCAATTCAGCATAGCAGTTCGACATGAGGATATTACAAGAAAATTACTTAATTGGAGTACAAGAGGTATTATTTTGTAAAACTGGAACATGTTTATAGAGTCGTATGCTTATGCCTATACATGTCATTAAATTTCTTTTAAAAATTTTGCTGTTTTTTTCTATTTTTTTTCTAAGGAATTCTACTTTAACACCCTCGAATTAAAGCGAGTGCATATAAATAAATTGCTGTTGTAATCATGTCATATGAAAATATAAATTAAATATAGAAACCATGAAGTGTTACAATTTTCCTTTAGAGATATTTATGATTTTCAAAACATACATACAAGTAGGGTAGCGTAGTAATGGAAGTGTTCATAATTCATGCGTACAAAGTATGAAAGGACTTAGACAGTGGTTTCAACTAAAAGATTTTAGTAAAATTTTTAAAAAACTAAATTTTGGTTTAAACTCGACTTAAAGTTTTGGCAACACTGGTTTAAATAGCTTACGCACGTTTCGTGTTTTGTTTTACTGTCAAACATCTTCAGTTTGGTCTATAATGTAACCATGAATCGTCTTACAAACGAACTACACTTGCAAATCATTGAATTTTATTATAAAAATGCGTGCTGTTAAGAAAGTTCATTGCGGGCTTCTTCCATTTTATGGTCATTGTAATCGATCCACTGAAGTGGCTATTCGGGCTATTGTGACTAAATTTCACAACAAATTTACGTTTGTTGGACATTAAGCCACAAACATGCTTACGTAGAGTGCAAACTGAAGAAAATATCGCAGCTGTATCGGCCAATGTTAATGATGAGCGACCATCAATTAACGATTCGTTGCAGTTCAAAGCAATTGGACCTTTGTTACTCAACAACGTGGAAAATTTTGTGGAATGATTTTGGCTGTGAAGTCTTTCAAAATACAGCTGGTGTAAGAATCGAAGCCGAACGACCTAACGCAATCCAGAAATTTGTTGTTGAATGGCCTCTTGGAAAGTTGGCCGAAGATCCACTTCTTTATCAAAAACTTTTGTTCGGCGACGAAGCCTAATTTTTTCTCAATGGCTACATAAATAAGCAGAATTATCGATTTTGTAGTGAAGATTAGCCAGAAACATTGCAAAAGCTACCAATGCATCCAGAAAAAGTCACAGTTTGGTGCGGTTTATGGGCTGGTAGCATCATTAGACCGTACTTTCTCAAAGATGCTGCGAATCGTAACGTAACTGTGAATGGTAAGCTCTACCGTGAGATGATATCCAATGATGATGCCCTAAATCCAAGACCTTGACTTGCATGACATGTGGTGCCACATGCCACACAACACTCGTAACAAGGAACTTATTGAGAGGCGAGTTTGGTGAACATTTTATTTCACGTTCGGGACCAGTCAATTGGCCGCCTAGATCGTGCGATTTAACGCTTTTAGACTATTTTTTTTTTTTTTGGGGGGGGGGGGCTATGTTAAAGCTCATGTCTATACAGACAAGCCCGCTTCAATTAACGTATTGGAAGCCAATATTAAAGCATTTATTCGTGAGATACCGGCCGAAATGTTGGAAAGAGTGTGACAAAATTGGACTAAGCGAATGGACCATTTAAAAGGCAGCAGCGGTCAACATTAAATTATATGGACCGTACTATCGATCCAAATAAATATTTCATGAATTTTTCTGAATTTTATGTGTTTTTTTTTTGAAAATTTTTCTTAGAGCTTTTAAAAAATCTCGCATTATTTTACCTAAACCACTGTCATTACAATTTCATATGGCATATGGGCATATGGCGTTGGTGTTGATTATATTTTTATTTTGCCATGAGTACAAATTCATTTCATACTAAGAAATAAATATAGACAGTAGTTACTGGTATTATTTGTTAGTTGCTGGTTTTTATTTTTTGTTATTTCATATGCTTTTGGTGTATATTGGCATGTCTGTCTGTTGTGTTGCGTTGAAGAAAACCATGGTGGAAAAAAATGTAGGCCCCCTAAAGCATGTTGCATAACAACATGCAACATCAACATTAGTGACATGCAGCTTAAACACCAGGCTGAAAGACTGTGTGTAAAGAAAAAAAATAACTAAAGCAACCCAGAAATATTTAAAATGGACAGATAAATAGACAGACATAAGGCGACACATATGAAAATCTATATTTTCTTAACACACAACCATAACACACATATCGTTATGGAAAATAAAAAGTGTTAAAATAGGTTTTAATTTTTGTTTTTTTTCTTGCAATTGAATTAAAAATTTTTGTGAAATATTTCATGCTAGTGTGTTACAATTTTGTAAAAGATTTTTGACAGCCCAGTCTAAGTTTTATGTCGAAAATGACAAACATGATTAAGTTGTTTTCATTTTAAAAATGATGATTGGTTTCTAACGCTTAAATATTAATTATTATTAAAAAAAAAATTTTAACTTAAATCAAATAAATCATATGCCTTTGCTATTATTTAATTTAAATTTAATTTATTTAATAAGTTCGTAACATTTTTGGTTGCATAAATAAAATAGTTTACATTTCAAGTTTGTTTCTGAAGTCTTTTGTTTTTTTAACATTGTCAGACAATGTCTCCAAACTTAATGTCTCTGATAACATTAAATTAGATTAAGCAATATTGCGAAGTCTCCGTGGGCTAGTTGGTAGTGTGCTGGTTTATTAGACGTAAAGTCAGGGTTCGAGTCCCAGGCCAGACATCAAAATAAAATACAAAAAGTATTTTTTCGGCGGCTACGTCATCTCAGCAGATTTCTGGCAAAAACTCTGGGTGTCAAAATAAAATTGCCATGAAAAGTTTCTCAAAAATCTGTCGTTCAGAGTCGTCTTTATATTGTAGGTCCAGCCACTTACGTGTAAAAATTAACGCACACAACATAAGTGGTGTGAGAAGCTAGGTCGTAATCCTAACTGAAGGGTTGTAATGACCAATTATATATGTACTAGCGATCCTCAGACCTATTTCACCGTGACACGAGAATTTTATAGATTAGATAACCACCTAAGTTCTCTGGCCACTTATAATTTATTTTTTAAACTCTTATTAACTAAAGTTGGATGTGAAACTGTTTTGAACTTTGAAACTTCAAGCAGAGGCAACAAATACTGGAACAAACAAGTCTTTTGTTTATTTAAAAATTTTTTTTTATATATTTTTGGATTTCAAAAGGGCTGGCCCTTTAGCCTTCTTATAAAAAACCTATTCTACCCATAATACATTCCTTTGCAATCAGATTTCCCAAAATTATAAGAAATTTTAATGAATAACAAGAGCTAAATGGTATTAACGAGTATAATACGATGATAAATTAAATCAAAATCTTTTCAAAAAATAATTATTCAAATAAAAAAAAAATTCCAATTAATACGAAACATAATTGGCTCATATTTTTTCCTTAATTTGATAACAAAAAAATTTCAAAAATTTAAAAAAATTCAAATTAAAAAAATTGACAAATTAAATTGCGAAAAGCAAACCATTAAACGAATGCTATTTACGGACAATTGCAATTGTTGCTAATGAAAACTAGCCATTCAATAAGAAGAAGATTTCATATTGCATGGCTCAATAAATATTAGCAACCGTTAGCCGAAAAGGTCAGGTTGCTAAAACGTATATCTACGTTTACTTCTATCGATTTTTTTAAATTGACAAAAAAAATTTTTTTTTAAATTTTTTTTTAATTTTATGTCTCTTTGATTTAATATGAAAACCAAAAATTGAAAATTTGACATTTTTTTTCTTAAAATACTTTTAACCTTTTTGGCTTTTATGTTTCTTATTTTGGACAAAAATTTTTACATTTTATTACAGAAAAATGCCATTAGGCGCATACGTTTAGAAGTCATGTAAGAAAAGAGAAAAAATGTTTATTAGCGTTTTAAACGTTAGTTTAAATAATATTTTCAATCGTTTGCTGAAAAGCCTTCTATTATTGACCTTATTGTCAATTAACATGTATGTACAGTGGGAGCCAAAAGAAATCGTTTATTAAAAAATGTATATGCATTAATAAATTACCGTTATTTTTATTTTAAAATTGTTTCATTGCAAGTTTTAAAAATTGAAACAAAAAAAATTTTGAAAAAAAATTTCGAAAAATAAACAAAGTTTTTTCATGCACTCTCCTTAAGTGATAAAAGTTGAATTTGGTGATAGTAGGCAATTTTATCCTTAGTGTTTCTTTTAACGCTTACTCTATATTGATTGAAAACGATTATTATTATTGCCATTAAGATTTCTTAAATTTTTCTTTATCCCAGAAATTGTTAAAAAAAAAATGTTTTTGATGTTTCTAAATAATTCTTCTTGTTTTTAAGAATCATCAAAATGCTTAAACTACATACATACCAGAGATCAGCAAGGAATTGTTTTTCTGCTACTCATAAGCACTCATGCAATTTTGAGTATGAGTGAATCAATAGAATTGAAATTCAACTACTCCGATTCATTCGTGCTCCCTACAGCATTGATTTATAAGTACAGGTTGCAAAGAGTATGAGTATAACGTTCACATCAAACTCCTAACATTCTATATATGTTTGATTCATACGCCTATTCATTTTGATTCATAAATTTAGAAAAATACTTATAATACTTATAAGTGATTCGAGCCACTCGAATGCAATGAGTACAACGTTGACATCAAACTCACAACATTCGAAATCTGTTTGATTCATACGTCTACTCATTCTGATTCATAAATTCAGAAAAATACTTATAATACTTATAAATGATTCGAGTGATTCGAATCATTCATCAAAATTTACAGCCTTTGTTGTTGTTGCATCTACAAACAAAGAAGAAAGGAAAGACAAAGACAACAATAAAAGCATACACACAATCTTTTTGTGAGTATTGCAGTGCTCGTACGTGAATCATACTTGTTTTGGGTTTCGTGTAAATGTTAAGTAGTCAATAACGTCATGCCTATTGTTAAGTATGAATACGACGAGTATTCATTCGTACTTTGAGTATGAGTAGTATGAGTATCATATTAAAATAAATATGAATGCGTTTAAGTATCAGAAATTATAAGGATGATTCGAATGTACTCATCGTTTTGAATACTCGTTGCTGATTTCTGATACATACATACATAGATACACAATTATATACATGCATACATACATAATTCGCCATTACAACCCTTCAGTCAGGATTACGACCTAGCTTCTCACACCACTTATGTTGTGTGCTTTAATTTTATACATGAATGACGGTACCTATAGTTTAAACTCGACTCTGGACGACAGATTTTTGTGAAACTTTTTCATGGCAGGTTTATTTACACTCAGAATTTTTGCCAGAAATGCATAAGAAAATTAAAATCGAGCTTTTGAAGCTTCATGTTTCCTAGTTTTGTGATTTTGTGATGACTTGTGGTGGCCACAGTACTTAGAATTATTCGAATTAGAAGTCTATCCTTTAGACTATCGGAGTTTATTAAGGGATTTTATGTTAAGCTTACCTAAATTTCAGTAAACTGTTACGGCCACTAGAGTAACGCTTACAGTTGCAACATTAAATCACCCCGCATTCAAGGAGATGAGCTATCTTTCAATTAAATTATTTGTTTTTAATTTTTTTTTTTTAACAATTTATTGCAAATTATCTTTAAATTATTTGAAAGAAAAAGAAAAAAATATTCAAAGATTTGCTGCTTAACCGCCACCATCATATTCGTTAACAATTTTATAAAGAAACAAAAAAAAAACTGCTTTACCATGTGAATGTATAATTAAATACCCGACCATTTTTTATTTTAAAGTTACTACTTTAACGTTAAGCTATTCCTCTATTCTACAAACAAGTCAATTGACTTTAGCTGATGCTGGGTCTTTAATATCTCTTTAATGCCTTGTAACTTGTCTTTTAATTTTTTTTTATTTTATTTTTGTTATTAAAGATGACCATTTTGTACATGGCCTTGATATTTAATAAATGATAAATGCTTGTTGTTAATAAAACAGGCTTTGGTTAACAAAATTCATGTTTTTTTCTTCTTGATTTTCTATTCGTTTTTTTTTCTTTCTTAATGTAATCTTACAAAATGTTTTTAATTTGAAAGCAGATGAGATACAACGTTATTGTTTATTATAAAAAAAAATTCATTTATTTTACTGGCAAATGGAGGCAGTAACTGGAAAAAAAAATTTGTTATAATTAATAAGTTTGTTGCTTAAGTCTTTTGTTTTGTTTACTTGATAAAAATGCAAAATAATTCAATTTGTAATATTTAAATGCAACCGGATTGTGTTTTTGGAATGATTTGATTTGTACATTTTGTTTATGGACCTCATTTGTAGATGTGGTAATTTTAATAAATATAAAGGTTTCTAGAATCTTAAACGGCTAAATAAGCTGCTTATATACATTGTCCCATGTGTTAAATCCAGCTTACAATAACAGCTGGCAGTTGAAACGAATCCAAAACAAATTAAATTTTTAAAACAATTAATTTTCATTACAATGTAAACAAATAATCGGGCAAATATTTGCATTATCCTCTCAGCAGTCTTTTGGCAAACACTAAGAGAAAGTAAATAAAAAATGTCCCAAAATAATATGTCGTTTGGAATCGACTTTAAATAAAGGGCCTGCCAAATTACTTTAATTTTTTTTGAAAATGCTTTAAAAATTTCTTTTTTATTTGAAAGTACAATCCTTCTGGTTAATAATAGAAAATAATTTCATTCAAATGCCTGTCTCGGCTGGCCATGCCGTAGCCTACACTATCTGGTTCAATTTTTATTTCACCAATGGCTTCACGAATATTGTTTTTTTATAAACGTCAATTGTCTCTGGCTTGTCGGCGTAATACTTATCTTTGACGGCACCTTTTTTATTTGAATGTACAATCCTTCTGGTTAGTAATGTAAAATAATTTCATTCAAATGGCTGCCTACACAATCGCTCCAACTTTTAAGCACATTATCGATTATGTGCAGCTGTATTTCACCAATGGCTTCAAGAATATTGTCCTTTAAAACATCAATTGTCTCTGGCTTATCGGCATAATATTTATCTTTGACGGCATCCCACAAATAATAGTCCAACAGTGTCAAATTGCAGCTCCGTGGTGGAAAAACGACATCAGCTCTGCGGCTGATAATGCGAGTCGCAAAAATATCAAGTGTAGTTTCGGCTGTGTGGTACGTAGAGCCGTCCTGTTGAAACCAAATGTTGCCAATATCCTCGTCTTCATTTTTTGAGAACTAAAAATTCATTCAACATAGTCCGATAACGATCGCCATTGATTGTAATGGCCACTCTTTGCTCATTTTCGAAGAAAAATGGCCCAATTATGCCTCTGGACCAAAATCCGCTCCAAACAGTGACTCGTTATGGGTGTGTTGGCTTCTCGATGTATGCGTGCGGATTTTCTATGCCCCAAATGTACCAATTTTGCTTGTTTTTCATATCCGTCAAGATCAAAATGAGCTTCATCGGAAAAGATGATTTTTTTTTGCCAAAATCGGCATCTTCTGTAAGTTGAAAAAATTGAAAAAAAAAACGTTAGATGGCGGACCCGATAGTTGGTCCCTACCAACTTCAGGTCAGACAACTTAAATTCAAATGTTTCCCTACTTGACACTGATTTCGTAATACACAATTAGTCATAAGAAACCTTCAGTCAGGATTACGACCTAACAACTAACCCCACTCACAGCAAAAGTCTTGGTACTCTAATATATTTTGACAATTTCATGAATTTTTATCCGACAGTTTGTATAAAAAATTAAGGTTTTTCTAATTATTTTATTAATTTATTTCTGTTTTATAAGAAAACAAACAATTTTTTAATGTTTTTCATAAAACAAAAGAAAAATAAGGAAAAGTTTCAAATGACTCCATAGGTACTCCCATGGGAGGACTCTGAGTAAATTTAAAATTCAAACGCATAATATATGAAAATGCTATCCCTTGTATTTAATAGAATATCCCTTAAGGTCAAGCACTCTATTTATTCCATTTGGAATTGAATGAATAAATTTTTTTTAAGTTTTCTGATGGCACCACGAGCAAGTTTTTTGGTTGACTTTTGTGTGAGGTGTTGTGAGTGCTTTCCGTGCTTTCAAATGATCTCCTAAATACTCTTTTGAAGTCAAAGCGGGACTTTGTGCAAGAGTATTAAGCATAGGGGGACTTTTTATCTCAAAATATATTGGAGTACTAAGGCTTTTGCTGTCCACTGCATCCTTTAGTCAGCATTACAAACTAGCCTCTCACTCCACTTATGTTGTGTGTATTAATTTTGTACACATAAGTGGTGGGAACTATAGTTTATGTCTCTTAAATTTTTCTTAATTACTACAAAGATTACTTCACGTTGTAATATATTATTGTGTTTAGCTTTATCGATTGTAACTATTTTCTTGCTTTTATTTAAATTAACATTAAATTATTTAAGCATTGCGCAAATGTTTAACCAAATATGACCTATTTTTAAAAAATTTTTTCCAAAGCAACTTAAATTGCAAAAAAAAAAACAAAAAAATTTGGTTGAACTAAAGCCAAAGCAAGTTGTTTAAAACATGCAATTAAAAGTTTATTTAAAGCATAAAAAGCTAAAGAGGAAAAGGCAAATTACAAAAACAAAAACCAAAAAAATCTGTAGCATATTAATAATAACTTATTGAAATGTACTTAATTTAAGTAATAAGTTAACAACTAAAAAAACAAAAAAATTATGAAAAGAAATATTATTTATTGTAACTAATCATAACGATCAATGATTGTTAAAATCATTACTTAATTGAATAGAAATACATGCAGCCAAAGGCACAGATACAGTTTTAGCCTTAGCAATAGGCACACCTCTTAATGAAGCAATAACGGTTAGAAATAATTAAATAAATATTTGAATATTTCGATTTTTGTATTGAAAAAATATTTAAAACATGTTACAATTAAAAATAAAACATTACTAATATGCAAATACAGTGGGTGTCAAAAGAAATTGGACAAAATAAAAAATTTACATTAAGAAATTGCCGTTATTTTTATTTTAAAATTATTTCATTATCAGTTTTTAAATTTGAAACAAAAACAATAAAATTCACAAAAAAAATTCAAAACCATTTCGTGGTTTCAAAAGTAAACGTAAATAGAACGCATTTAAAATATTTCTTCCATGATTTTTCTTATTTTTTATTGTAACGTTTGAACGTTGACATTATGTAGGAAACACAACATCATTTAAATGGCCTCCATGCAAAGTGTTGCAAGCATTGACTTTCTTTTGAGGTAATTTTCGATCACTTTTTGACACGTATTGGGCCGGTATCTCAGTCATAACAAATGACGAATGTTAGCTTTCAAGTGCTCAAGAGTTGCCTTACAAAAAAAAAGTCTAATGGTGTCAAATCTCATGATCTTGATATCGCCACGACAAGAAATTACGACAAGAATTATTATTATCCCAGGTCAGACATCAAAACGAAAAAATATTTCTTCGGCGACTTCCTCTCAGCAGATTTCTGGCAAAGACTCTGTGAGTAAAAATTGCCATGAAAAGCTTCTCAAAAATCTGTCGTTCGGAGTCGACTTTAAACTGTAGGTCCCGCCACTCATGTATAAAATTAACATGAGAAGCTAGGTCGTAATCCTGACTGAAGGGTTGTAATGGCCAATTATGTATGTTATGTATGTATGAATTATTATTGTCTCTTGCAATAATGTTCGCTCGTGTTGTATTGCATGTGGCACCCGTCTTGTTGAAACCACATATTCTCCAAGTCGTCTTCTTTAATAGCAGGAAAAAAAATCGGTTATCATATGACCATAACGCTTCGAATTGTCGTTTTCGAAGAAGTAAGCTCCAATCACACCTTCGAACCAAAAATCTTACCAAACAGTGACTTTTTCTGGCTGTAATGGCTTCTCTCCAATTACTTGAGCGTACTCACAACCCCAAATATGACAATTTTTTTTATTAACACATACCCACCGTGTGTGAAATGTACTTCATTGCTAAAGAAAATTTTCTTCGAAAAATTGCCGTCCACCGCCCGTTATTTAAGCACCCATTCCAAATATCTACGACGTTGTGAATGGTCAGCTGGCTTCAGTTGCTGCAAGAACTGGACTTTATATGGATGTAGGTGTAGATCTTAATGCAAAATACGCCATAATGTACCGTAAGTCAATCCTAATTCCTGAGAACGTCAAGGAATCTATTTATTCCTCGGGTCTTCGGCACCACTTTCACTTAGAATAGCGATATTTTCAAAGGAACGAGGGAAACGATAATGCTCAGGCCTTTCCAATATTTGTAACCACTCCAGTCTCTTCAAATTTCTTTACAATTTTGCCAATTGCTTGCACAGTTTTGCGATTATGTAAACCCTAATCTCCTCTTAAAGTACGATACATCGCTGTGGCAGAGTCACCATTTTTGTAGTAGGTTTTAACAATTTTAAAGCGTTGTGTGCTAAGTTAAGCGATCCATTTTCGTCAATGACAGACTTTCAACTGCAAAGAAAAAACTTCGTTTGACATACTTTTGAAACCACGAAATGGTTAGCCCTTTACCATAATAAATTGCTGTTATTTTTATTTTAAAATAAGTTTTTAAAATTGAAACCAAAAAAAAGAATTACAAAAAATTTCCAAATACAGTCAAACTCGGTTATAACAAAATCCGTGGGACCGGAAGATATAGTTCATTATAGGCAAAGTTCGCAGTAAACGGGGTGAAGTCATAGAAGAAAATACAAAGAATTTTTTTTATTTCTTAAAAACAAAAAGTATTTTTTTTATTAAAAACCAAAAATATTTGTTAATTCTTTTTGCCTATCAGCTAATTAAGGATGCTGAGTTATAATTTAATGCTGCCATATTAAATAAAAGGAAAAGACTATTGCCACACTTCAAAGTTATTTTTGAGGGTTCGTTATAAAAAAGGTAAAATGTATGAAATTTAATTACTGGGACCATTGAAAGTAGTTCCTTTTAACCCTTTTCTGGGACCATTGAAAGTAGTTCCTTTTAACCCTTTACTGGGCCATTTAAAGCAGTTCCTTTTAACCCTTTACTGGTACTATTTAAAGTAGTTCCTTTTAACCCTTTACTGGGACCATTTAAAGTAGTTCCTTTTAACCCTTTACTACGACCATTTAAAGTAGTTCCCTTTAACCCTTTACTGGGACCGTCTAAAGTAGTTCATTTTAACCCTTTACTGGGACCATTTAAAGTAGTTCCTTTTAACCCTTTACTGGGACCATTTAAAGTAGTTCCTTTTAACCGAGAATTCGTAATAAACGAGTTCGTAATAAACGAAGTTTTTTGTATAAAAATTGTTATTAAAATGTTGGGACGTTATAAGCGAGTTTGACTGTATTAACAAAGTTTTTCGGGCACTCTCCTTAACCACTAAAAGTCTAGATTAGTGTGCAGTTTTTTTTTTATTTTGCTCCTCACTGTATATATGGAAATGAACACGAATGATAACGCCATGTACTGTGGTTGAAAATGTTTTTTTTTTTTAATTTAATTTCAAATGTCTAAAATGCAATCAGACATCTTTGTTACGATGTTGTTGGTGTCCTTTTTGTTGTAAATTTTTAAATTTAAAATTAAATATAAAAAAAAAAGATTTTTTTTAAAACTGTCTTACAAATAATAATACAAGGTGTTGCTTATAGCGCCTTAAAACATGACAATTTTCCGAAAAAATTCATGCATGTACAGACGTGAAACACCCAGTAGGAAATCAAAATAGGCGTTAGCCTAGCTAGTTAAAAGAAAACTTTATATTATGTTAAGTATTGCTAGAGGGTATTACAAATTAAATTTCGTTTCGTTTTCTTTTAGAAATACCATAAATCTTAGCATTTGAATACGTATTTGAATATTTATTTCTTTGTAATTCTATTTATTTGTGGCATATTTTAGTTGTTTTTTTCTTTTATGGGGTGATATTTAGTTACAATCATGTTAAAACATGTTATTACAATGCTTCAGCTATATAAATGTGTTACATGCTGTAGTATTGCTCTGTATTAATACAAATATTTGATATCATTGGCAGAGATATACGTACGTACCTGTTGTCTTACATTCCTATGCTTGTACACTCTCATGTACAATGTAAAGTAGTGGCAAATTTAATCAACATCATTAGTTATGAATATTTAAATTAGTTTTTCTTGTTTATTATAAAGTTTTTTTTTTAAAGTTTCATATCTCTAGCATATGTTTTTAGCAATAGTCTACAATAAGATATTGCACTGCTCAAGTACATACATATACAGTGGACAGCAAAACTCTTAGTACTCCAATGTATTTTGACAAAAAAAATGTGCCCTAGGCTTAATACTCTTGCACAAAGTCCCGATATGACTTTAAAAGAGTATTTAGAAGATCATTTGAAAGAACGGTTACGTAATCGCTAAACGTCAAACAAAAGTCTACCTCGATCAAACAAAAGTCTAAAACTCGCTCATGGTGTTACCAGAAAACACTACACAAAACTTATATATTCAATTCCAAAATGGGTTAAATTTTATACTTGACCTTGAGGGATATTCTGCTAAAACCAGGGATAACATTTTCATATATTACGACTTTGAATATTAAATTTACTTAGGGTTCTCCCACGGGATACCTGTGGAGTCATTTGAAACTTTTCCTTATTTTTCACTTATTTTATGAAAAACCTTTAAAAAAATTGTTTGTTTTAAAGTAAAACAGAAAGAAAGTAATCAAATATATATCGACGCCTCCATTCTATAACATTCTAAGGGTCATTATTACAACCTCCCGTTAAAGTTGGCTTTAGTTAAAGGTGCCTTTAGCTAAAGTGAACGGCAAAGTTACCTTTAACTTATTTTGGTTATTAGAACTTAAAGATAAAACAAAATTAACTTTTTCAAAAATATGGCAGTACCGGAACAAAGTCGATAAAACTGTTCAAATAAACAAGTTTTTTTCTAACGCAGTGGCAACAGCGAACTTCGTTTTGGTTGTTGTATATGCTCATTTTGTTTAAATTTGAAGTTGCCATATTGAAAATATCATATGATATGGCAAGTTCAAACATAAAGTGGCCTTTAAATGTTAAAGGTATGATGATCTTCCCTTTAGCTTAATGCTCACTTCTATCTTATTGGGTACTCGTAATGATGAAAAACAATTTATCTCTCCGTTAAAATCCTCACTTTAGTTAACGGCAAGTTGTAATAATGACCCTAAGTCGAAAAAGTGTGTTTTGAGTTATAAGCTCTCAAAGTATGTATTCTAAATAGATTTTTCTCTATAACTTCGGAACGGATCTTAACCAAATTTTGACAGTATTTAAGTTAGAGCACGCTGAATTTACCAAGAACATTGAAAACGTTCTAAGTACACTTCTTATTGAATGGAGGCGTCGATATAAAAATTTTAATTTTTTAAACAAACTGTTAGTTAAAATTCATGAAATTGTTAAAATATATTGTTGTCATAAAACTTTTGCTGTCCACTGTAAGTAGTAAATAAAATTACAAGCCCCTTTGATATATAAAAAAAAATTAATTTGATTTTCATAATGAATATGGAATTTTCAGCCTACAACATGCCCAATAATTAAAAAAAAATAATAGGTAAACCAAATTTATAATTAATTCAATTGCATCATTACATTTTACACCATCTGCAGAAACCTATCTGAATCAAGTTTCGATTGCTTAATTGTAACAGATTTTATATAATTTTTTAATTGCCCTAATCTAGTAGGTAGTATGATGGCTTATTAGACGCGAGGCCACGATTCAAACACTAGTTGAGGCATCTGCAATTAAACGAATCAGGAGATTTGTGGCAAAAACTCCGCTTATGTGGCAAAAACTCCGCTTTTGTGGCAAAAACTCCGCTTATGTATAAAATTAACAAGCACAGCATATGTGAACCTACTTCGATCAATGTCTGTATCAAATTGTCATATATTTTCGGTTCCGATTAGCGATTTATATAAATAGTTTTGACAGGTTTTAAGATTTATTAGAATCGAGTCTGAATCGATTTGGTTATGCAGTCGTATCGGAGGTAGCAATAAGCGGGGTCTTACTGTACATGGTTCCAATTGTCATTTGTAATCGATTGCGAAGGCTATTAACAGTTTTATCAGGTTTTAGAAGCCAGTATATGCAATTAAACATCATTCTTTAGAACTTAGAAAGGGACTGCTGCGTAAAATATTTTTTATAGTTCAAAGTAAAAAGTTTGTGTCTTAAGTCTTTTGATATTTACATATTTATGGATATATTGTGAGGTTTAAATGTATTTAATTTGATTTCTAACTTCTTTTGTAAACTTTTAAAGTATATGGTTTGGATTTTTAGATTTTTATTATAAATTCAAAAAATTTTTTTCATACAATTTATAGCGGTAATTAGTTGTTTTTATATAACCAGACTGCATATGATTTATTTTATAAATAATTTATCATATCATTATTAATATTATTTTAGCATATTAAGGAATTTTTCTATTTTCCTAATATTTATTACATATTGTCAAGCCATTTAAAGTGTGTTAGAATTTTTTTTTTTTTTTAAGAAAATTTAAATACATTTTATATGTTAAATAGTAAACGGCCTCTACTAGTAAAATGTTACGTGATTTTAGTTAATAAATTTTAAATAAAAATTATATCAAGTGCTAACGATTCTATTATTGAAATAAAAACAATTAATTTTGTTAACTGAGAAGTGTAAAAAAATTTATTTTTTAATGAAAAAAAAGAAATAAAAATTTTGTGTAATAAAAAAAAAAACAAAAAGTTTTAATTTAAACTCTTAATAATATCCCGCTTTAAATGTTAAACTTTAAAAAGCATTTAATAAAATTATCATTTACTTTTAATAATTATTAATAACAGATTTCCAATCAATCTATGTATAAAGCTATATGGATCGGTCTATTTACAGGTTGCAATCTTTATTTCTGTTATAAAACACTGTGTTTATATATATAAACAAACAAAAAAATATATTTTAGAAAACAAGTTTATGTCTTAAGTCTTTTGTTTTACATGCAAACAGACCCACATTTGTTTCAACTCTTGCCTTTTGCCATTTTATTTGTTTTTGTTTTTGTTTTTCTAAATGCGAACTGACTTTCAAACAGGAAATTTTGTATTTCTAACAAGTGTTACATAAAAAAAAATTTGAAATTTAATAATGACAGGATGATGATTTAATATTTTGTTGTTGTTGTTTTTTTTTAAACTTTACATCAGCAGTTTGAAGTTTTGAAGGTATTATTTATATAAAAGCAATTATTAAAAGATATATTGTGGTTTTTTTTTCTATAAAAAAGTGTTAATTAGTTATGGCTGCCAGGCTTAAAGGCCCGACTTATATTTATCATCCTATCCTGTGTGTATGTGTAGCTTTGTGTAGACACTGTACTATGCAACATATGTTGCAAATTTATAGAGATCTCTTACTAATAGTTTAATTGCTTAATGATAAGAAAGTTTTACCAAACAAAATACATGTTTTCTTCAGTTGTTGTTTTTAGTCAGTCTCTAGGCTTATAAGAAATTTTATTTTCCATGAAAATCATATTTTCTTTAAAATTACTTACGTATGCTTTAGTAAATGCATTTCTTTTTTTAAGCAAAACTAAGTAGGCGTATTCCATTTAACGTCTATGATAAGAAATATTTTCTGTTTTTGGTGTCAATAGTTAATTAATAAAAATTGTGAAATTCTATTAAGGAAATGCAGCTGAAAAAAAAAACCTCAATTGCCCCAAAAAATTTTCTAATTTAAATCGAAATTAAAATTGATTTTTAATTAGGTAATCAATTGGAAATTGTTACAGCATCCGACGATTTTGTGTATATATTATAAAACCAGCACTCAGGGGATGGCCCCTACTCATGCAGTGCATTGTGCAGGTTTAGGAAAGGTGGAAAGAGGGAACATCCGGACGGTAAGGAAACGAGTTGCTGCTGGTAACTATAAAATGGCCAGTGCTATATCTTCACCATTAGACAGTCTATAGCAATCGTCTCCAACAAGCCCGCAGTTTCTCACACTACTTATGTTGTGTGTGTGTTAATTTTATACAGAAGTGGCGGGATCTACAGTTTAAAGTCGACTCCGAACGACAGATCTTTTGAGAAACTTTTCAAGAAGAGAAAGAGAAGAAATCGCCGAAAAGATACTTTTTTGTTTTTTTTTTATTTTGATGTCTGGCTTGGGACTCAAACCCTGGCTTTACGTCTAATAAGCTAACACACTACCACGGTAACCCCATCTATATTAAGTTTATAATTTTCCAATTACCAATGAATTGTGATATCTTGTTTTAGTTAAAAAAGAAGAACGTGTCAGCACGATCTTATGAGACAGGTTTAACGTTTGATAAGCAACGAGTAACTGGATTATATTTTTACATTTTTGCATTTTAAAAACATTAAAAATCTGAGTTCATAGATTGCAAATAAAATAAAAATAAATCTTTGTTTAATTTTAAATCAGTTCCTTATTTTCCGCACTACTTTTGTGCCACTGTTCGAACTTATACCACGTATACAACGATAGCTTTCACAAAATATGCTGTATACAACCTTTTTGTGATCAACAACACTTGTTAATTATTCTTCTTTGCTCACAACCTTTTGTAAGCACAACACTACCAATTGTTTTCTTCACACACAACACCTTGTCTGCTCGCAAGACTGACTGAATTATATCCCGATCTCATGTTTTCACACACAACTTGCCTGCACGCAAGACTGACTGAATTATAGCCCGATATCGTGTCTTCACAAACAAGTGATTTAATTCAAACTCCATTATTGCTCGTTTTGTCTTGCCTTTTATATCGCAAAAAATCAATAATGTAATGAATACTCTCGAAAGAGGATGACGGCCTTCGGGAACAATGCAAAAATGTAAACAACTTCCTTTCATTATTGTTGTTCGTAGGTCTTAAATGCATTTTGTTTTTGCTTGTTTACATCTTTGTTCGCACTTTCCACTTTGTTGTTGGTTGTTTTCATCTTTTATCTCCTCTATTTTTTATGCTGATGTTGTTGCTATATTTTTGTTTATTCTTTGATCATGTAAACAAGTCCATTGTTTTTGTTGTTATATTTTTGCTTATTCGTTGATCACGTGAACAAGTCCATTGTGTTATTTTTAGAGTTTTTTTTATTATTTTAATATGATCAGAACCTATTTGCTCTAATCATCTCTAGAGTGCTTAGATGCCAAATTAGTTTTTAATTATGATTTTGACAAGAAAAGAATGTCAAAAGTCTTTATAATTTGCAAAGTTTCTTTAAAAAAATTTCACAACTTTGCCGTGTATAACTAAGACACCTGATTGTAATTAAAATTTTTTGAAAAATTGAAGCTAAAAAACATTATTTTTATTGTGCAAAAATTAAACAAATATTAACAAGAAACAAAAAAAAAACAATCTTGTTTACATATTCTAACAGATAAATTTCAAAAAACCTTAATTTTTATATTTTTTTGTTTAATATTTATGAACTGAGGTATCATCTTGCCGGCATTACTGCTAAATGTCACAGGTTTTTGTATGTAAAATAACATGGCTAATAAAGAACTCACCATGCATTCTAACATTTTGAACAAATTAAACAAGATTTAAAACATTGAAATGTAAATACAAAATACAGTGGAACTTCAATAAATTGAAATCACCATTATCCAGAAAAAAAAACTTCAACTTATAGAAACTTCAAGTTAAAGAAGCAAAACCTGATGGAATTTCTCTCCAAGATGATGTGGCTGATATGCTTCAATTTATAGAAAATTCAAGTAATTGAAGTTTAAATTATAGAAGTTCTACTGTAATTAGAGAAATATTAACAAATTAATTAGAAAAATAAAATAAATAAAATGAAAATCTTGAATCCAAGAAGATGTGGCTGATGTGCTTCAATTTATAGAAAATTCAAGTAATTGAAGTTCAAATTATAGAGGTTCTACTGTAATTAGAGAAATATTGACAAATTAATTAGAAAAATAAAATAAATAAAATGAAAATCTTGAATCCAAGAAGATGTGGCTGATGTGCTTCCATTTATAGAAAATTCAAGTAATAGAAGTTTAAATTATAGAAGTTCCACTGTAATAGTTAGGCAAACATTTATACAAAAAGCCTGTGTAAGTTCAAAAGTATTTTGAAAATCAATTTCATTTTATTGATTAAATGGGGAATGAATGAATATTCCTAGAAATTGTTTTATTAATGCTAACTTTACAATGAAAGTTCATTCAACTGATTTTGTATGTTTTTTGTTGGAATTTTTATTTTTTTAAATTTTATTTACCAAGTGCTAGTTTTTGTTACCAAAAAAAAAAAACAATTAACACCTACATAAACTTTTTTTTATTTTATTTGCGGTTTATCTGTAGATTTATTTGTTTATTTTTTATGTATTGTTTGATATTGTGTTAACAATTTAAAGTTGCTAAATTATGCCTCTTTTATTTTAAAGTTTGCAAATGAATTTTTTAAAAATACTATAACAAAAGATCAAGGACCTTTAAAATTAGTTTACTTTTCCTTAAAAAAATAAAATCGTTTGTAAATTGAAATCCAAAAATATAATTTAAAAATAAACAAAAGTGTTCAAAGTCGCCGTAGCCTAGTACTAGAAGTGAAGTCGCGTTTCAAACTCCATGGCAAATTTCTCCAACAAAACGAAATATTAAAAAATTTCAAAGGCGATTTCCTCTCAGGAGAATTCTACCAAAAAATTTGAGAGTAAATAAAATTGATCTTAAAAATCTATCGCTCAGAGTCGACTTTAACACTAAACCTACCTATACTTCATGTATTCCTATTCCTACAAAAGGAACTCAAATGATCCCTTGCGGTATTTAAGGTAGATTACGTATATTTCTTGGTAAAAAAAAAAATTAACAAGAGAGGAGTAAATCATGGAAAACACATTCGATGTATTTTGTAATAAAAATTGTAAAGGCAAATGGCGATGTGATAATATTATTTTCAAGAAATTCTGAGAAGAAGAAGTTCAAAATGGGTCATTTGACCCGTCCATGGTAGGTTTAGTGTTAAACTGTATGTCCCACCACTCATGTAGAGAGTTAGCCATTTAAGAGTCTAAATTTAAAAATGCAATAAAAATAAAAAGAAGTCGCCGTGGTCTAGTGGGTAGTGTGTTGGCTTATTAGACAAAAGGCCCGGGTTCGAATCCCAGGTCAGACATCAAAACGAAAAAATATTTCTTTGGCGACTTCCTCTCAGCGACTTCCTCTCAGATTTCTTGCAAAGACTCTAAGAGTAAAAATTGCCATGAAAAGCTTCTCAAAAATCTGTCGTTCGGAGTCGACTTTAAACTGTAGGTCCCGCCACTCTTGCATAAAATTAACGCACACAACATAAGTGGTATGAGAAGCTAGGCCGTAATCCTGACTGAAGGGTTGTAATGGCCAATTATGTATGTATGTATGTATGTACAAAAAAAAACGGTTTGAAATTTTGCCAAATTTATCTCTTTTGTTGTGAAATACAGCTGTTCCGTTTCGAAATGAAATATTATTTCATTCATATGTCGACCGCCACTGGTTTCACAATACCTACTTTCGTTCGAACCAATTTTCGTGCACTTTTCCCAGTGAATGGTATCGCAGCTCGCCATCACGAATGTAGGCTTTCAAATGCTTAATTGTTTCTGGTTTGTCGGCATAATGGTTTTCTTTTACTGCGCCTTACAGAAACTAGTCCAACGGTGTCAAATCATAGCTTCTTGACGGCCAATTGGCATTACCATTTCGTTTAATTAAGCGGCCATCAAAAGACGATTTTTTTTAGGCAAAGTCGATATCATCGTGTAGTTTCGTTGGCTCTTCCAGCGAAGCGAAAACGAATAGGATGATCATGAGCCTTAAACACTTGAACCAATTGAACTTTGTAAGGCCTCATACCGAGATCTTTACGCTTGAAAACTGGTACGTGAAATGTTGAATACTTGAGGTGGATACTCACACACTCAGCAATATCAACGACTCCATTCTATAACGTTCTAAGTGTACTTTGCATTTTTAAATTCTGCGTTCTATAACCTAGGTTAGAGGACGTGCACCTGTCGGTCAAGACAAGCACAGTACCCGGAGGTCGAAATTGACCCATTGTACTTCTATAACCTAAATACTGCCAAAATTTGGTTCAGAAGCGCCGATCCGTTTCAAAGTTATAGGGAAAATTCTACCTAGAATACACATATAGTCGTAAGGCGCATGAAATCTTTGAGAGTTCATAACTTAAAATATACTTTTTGTACTTAGAATGTTATAGAATGGAGGTGTCGATATATTCAATATTTTTTTTCAGGGGTCGCCGTGGTCTAGTAGGTAGTGTGCTGGCTTCTTAGACGTAAAGCCAGGGTTCGAGTTCCAGGCCAGACATCAAAATAAAAAAATACAAAAAAAAGTATTTTTTTTGCGATTTCTTCTCTTTCTCTTCTTGAAAAGTTTCTCAAAAAATCTGTCGTTCAGAGTCGACTTTAAACTGTAGGTCCCGCCACTTCTGTATAAAATTAATTTAGACAACATAATTCGTGTGAGAAACTGCGGGCTTCTTGGGGACGATTGCTATAGACTGTGTAGTGGTGAAGGTATGGCACTTGGTATTTTATAGTCACCTAGCAGCAACTCGTTACCTCACCATTCGCATCTTCCCTCTTTCCACCTTTCCTAAATGCACTGCATGAGTAGGGGCCATCCCCTGAGTGCTGGTTTTATAAAAAAAAAAAAAAAAACAGGCAGCTCATGTCCTGGCTCATCAACAATGAAACTTTAGCAATAAACTTGTATTTACCGGGCACTGTTGGTCCTTCTCTCCGACCGAATTTTGTATGACATTTTCGTGCAATTTCCGATAAATTTTCTTTGTTTTTAAATAAATTTCCAATAAATTCCAATTTTGCTTAAGAGTAAATTGATTCGCAACACGTTCAGTGGAGATAATATACAGAATTTTGTGACAAAATAGAATGACATAAGTATTGCCAGATTCGAAAGAATGATGATGGTTCAAATATACACCGTAAGATGGCCCAATCGATGTAAAATTAACACCCACAACATAGCTGGAGTGAGAAGTTAGGTCGTAATCCTGACTGACTGAATGTATTGAAGATTTTAATTAAAAAAATTTTTTTAATAGTTGCCTTAAAATTGATAATCACTTACACGTACTTTATTTATTGCCTGCTACAGATTCTAACTATTTAAGCAAATTCCATCACACCCAGTTTTCATGCAATTTAAAATTTATTGTTAAATTGTGTGAATTTTATTAAGGCCTACACATGATTTTTTAAAAACTTTAATTTTATTTGTTTAATGAATTCAAAATAATAAGTCTGCAATTAAATATCCCACCTTTCAAAGAACAAGAACAAGGATTTCAAGTTCTTTTGTAATGCATTTTAAGAAGTCTAATGACTTTGACAAACAACTTGACAAACAGAAACGTTTTTAAGTTTAAATTCGAAATCAAATTTGAATTCAAATTCAAATTCTTAATCTACATATTAAACAATAAATAAATTTGTTTTAAAAGACATACTAAGGTAAAGACTTAATTCAAGTATGAATTAAAATTTGTCAAAGTTTTTTTTTTATTATTATTTTGTTTTTGTTTTTTAAAGTAAACATTGAACTTGTTGTGTAGAATTCTTTAAAGAAACAAATCTTTTTGAGAAATCTTTCAATGTCTTTGCAAGAGTTTATGAACCCTAATCAGAAAACACCTTTCAAAAGTAATTAAATGATATAAAAATCCATAACTAATTGCCACGCATGTTCTTTTAACAAATTTTAACACCATCGAAAAAAAAATATTTTTTAAAATTTAAAAAAAAAAAAAAAATTTTTAATAAAATTTTTAAATTTAAAAAAAAAATTTTTTTTAAATTTTTTTTCTAAATTCTAAAGGTCATTCCAAAATATATTTGTTTTTATTTTATTATTCTTTAAAAAAAAAAATTTTTTTAGATTTTTTCATAAAATTCAAGTGCGTTTTGCAAAAATTTGTTCTTAATTTTGAAGTTAAGCGGCTATTTTAGCTGCTGTTTTAAAGGCAATTTAACGCCTTAAGCTTTTAATACAAAACGTTATTAATTTTTCTTTTTTGTTTCCATTTATTTTATTTATTTAGTTCTTAATATCATTTCAATTACCACTGTTATGGTCAATGTTAATTTTTTTATAAAAAAAAACAACAAAAAACACTTTATTTGATTGAGTTAAGAACGTAATAAAAATGAAAATCAACTGCAAATGTAATCAACTTAGTTAAGGAGACTAAAGAAGGTACCCTAATTTGAAAAAAATGCTTTAGTAACAAATCAAGAAGAAGACCTTATCCATAGTTTAAATAAGTAAATTATATTTAAAGAACTTAAAATTTGTAATTAAGAATATGAAGAAATATTTTCGAATAAGTGTACGGAAATAAAAATATTCCCTAGGGCCATACGACATCATTACTGGTCTGAATTCTTGTGGAAAAATTTAAGAATTTTCCTATGCTTGTACAGGCTAGATCAAAGGATTCACCTAGACAGAGTTACATACTTTTGTTCAACTAATGGGTGATTTTTTAAGAGCTATAGGAAAACTTTAAAAAAAAAACACATAAAATTCAGAAAAATTCATGAAATCAAGATTTGAATCGATATTACGGTCCATATAATTTCATGTTTGAAGATTATTTCATGTAAATGTTATCCGCTACTGCGCTTCATCCAGCTCTTTCCAGCATTTCGTCTGGTATCTTACGAATAAATGCTTCAATGTTGTCTTCCAATGCCTTAATTGAAGAGGGTTTGTCTGTATAGACATGAGCTTTAACATAGCCCCACCAAAAATGGTCTAAAAGCATTAAATCCCACGATCTAGGCGGCCAATTGACCGGTCGCGAACGTGAAATATAATGTTCACCAAACTCGCCTCTCAATAAGTCCATTGTTACGCCTGCTGTGTGGCATGTGGCAACATCTTGTTGAAACCACATGTCATGCAAGTCCAGCTCTTAAATTTTAAACAAAAAAAATTGGATATCACCTCACGGTAGTGCTCACCATTTACAGTTACGTTACGATTCGCAGTATCTTTAAAGAAGTACAGTCCAACGATGCCAGCAGCCCATAAACCCCAACAAAATGTGACTTTTTCTGGATGCATTGTTAGCTTTTGCAATGCTTCTGGCTGATCTTCACTCCAAAATCGACAATTCTGCTTATTTATGTAGCCATTGAGAAAAAAATTTAAGTTTCATCGCTGAACAAAATTTTTCTATAAAGAAGTGGATCTTCGTCTAACTTTCCAGGAGCCCATTCACAAGAAATTTCTGAGTTGCGGTAGATCGTTCGGCTTCAATCCATGCACCAGCTGTATTTTAAAAGGCTTCACACCCAAAATCCTTCCGCAAAATTTTCCACGTTGTTGAGTAACAGCGGTACCAATTGTTGCGAATGGCGACGAATCGATAATTGATGGTCGCTCATTAACACTGGCCGATACAGCTGCGATATTTTCTTCAATTCGCACTCTCCGTAAGCGTGTGGTGGTTTAATGTCCAACAAACGTAAATTTGGTGCGAAATTTAGTCACAATAGCCACAATAGCCGGATCGATTACAATGACCATAAAATGGAAAAAGCGCGCGATGAACTTTCTTAACAGAGCACGCATTTTGATAATAAAATTCAATGACTTGCAAGCGTTGTTCGTTTGTAAGACGATTCATGATTAAATTATAGACCAAACTGCAGGTTTTTGACAGTGAAACAAAACACGAAACTTGCGTAAGCTGTTGCCAAAAAGATAATCTCTAAAAAATCACCCAATTTTTCCAATAGATGTGTAAACCATTTAAATGGAATAAAACTGGCCAAATTGTCGGCTTAGTCACCGTATTCTCGTAGGTAGTCTGTTGATTCATTAAACATGAGGCTATGGTTTAAATCCCAGGGCAGATTTCACCAATGAAACGAAATATGAAAAGCTTTCTGAAGAGACTTGCTCTCATCAGATTTCTGGCAAAAACTTTGAGTGTAAATGAAGAAATTCCCATGAAAAGTTTCTTAAACATGTTTGTCATTGGGAGCCGGTTGATCTCTCTATTCATATATAAAATTAAGACCCCCTAACATAAGTAGAGTATGAAGAGCTAGGTTGTAATCCTAATTATGTTATGTGTGTAGGGTTATTTAAAGTCTTCTATTATATAGACAATACAACAATAAAGGCCATTATGATTCTTATAGATTTAATGATATAATGATTCTTATAGATCAACCAGTTCTTGTTTGATTCAATTCATTCTTATTATTTTTTTTTTTAAACGTTTTCAAGACTCGTATGTGTACGTAAATAATAGACTAGAATATCAATATTATACGGCTTTGTGTTCTTATGTGTTAACAATGTGTTAACATGTATTTGATTTTTCACCATACAATACAATTTTTATATACACAATATATATACAAAATATAAAATAAAATTAAAAAAAAAAATTAAAATTAAAATAAAAACTAATATTTAACCTTGACCAAATTGATAGCCACTTGCTGTGCTTGTAAAACCATAGTGGCTAATAAGTCGTTATATATGCTTCGAATTTGTTTTTTTTTTTTTCTTATTTTGTTTTTAATCAATTTAATCTTGATGGAAAACCTTAACAAATTAAGTGGATTGGCTTTTATGTTTGTTCAACTATAAAAAAAAATTAGAGAGAAGGAGATAATGTTCACTAAATAATGTCATTTGCTAAATTTAAGTGATTTGTCAAAATATAAAATCATTCATAAATTATTAAGTGTTTCAAGATAAAAATCAAAACTACTTGAATTACCATATTAACAACAAAAGACTTAAGACACAAACCGATTCGTTAAATTAAAATTAAAAATTGTCGCATAATACTTAACATTATGAATGTTAAAGCCTTTCATTAGGGGTGTTAAACATGCAGAAAATCAAAGAATTTTATCTCATAGGACATCTCTAGTTCGATTCTACTTGCTGTTCTACATATCCAACGAAAGTTTTCTTTAATACATACATACACACATAAAGGAACCATTCTTAAGTCAGGATTACGACCTAACTTAACACACCGCTTATGCTGTTTGTGTGTTAAATTTATATAGAGTAACGCGACCTACTCTGAAGGGCAGATTATTTTCAGAAACTTTTCATGGCAATTTTATTTACTTTCCCAATGTTTTTACCAGAAATCTGATGAGAGAAAGGCGAAGAAAAAATAGTTTTTTTTTTATATTTCGTTTCGTTGATGTCTGGGCCAGAGATCAGCAATGAATGGTTGTTCTCCTACTCATAAGTACTAATGCAATTTTGAGTATAAGTGAATCAACAGAATTGAAACTCAACTACTTTGATTCATTCGTACTCGCTACAACATTGATTTATAAGTACAGGTTGCAGAGTATGAGTACAACGTTGACACTCACTTCGAAATATGTTTGATTCATACGCCTACTCATCTGATTCAAGATTTAGAAAATACTTATAAGTGATTCGAATCATTCATCAAATTCAATATATAACAATGAAAAAAAGGAAAGACAAAGATAAGAAGCAAAGCATAAACACAATCTTCTGTGAGTATATTAGTACTCCATGGTACTCATTCTGATTCATAAATTAGGAAAATAATTATAAAAATTGTAAGTGATTCGAGTGACTCGAGCCGAAGTCAATAACATCATGCGTATTGTTAAGTATGAATACGACGAGTACTTCCAACTTTGAGTATGAGTATCATATTGAAATAAGTATGAATACGTATAAGTTTCTGAAATTATAAGTATGACTCGAATCTACTCATCGTTTTGAATACTCCTTGTTGATCTCTGGTCTGGGCTTCAATTTAAACCATGGCCTCACGTCTAATGAGCCAACATTCACTTACTAGAGTAGCGCAACAGACGGTCGGTTGGCCAGAGTTTCATTGCATTAAGTGGCAAATCAAAACAATTTTGATAGCATATCACTAGTTGATCTGGTTAATTTGTATTACAACATTGCTCTACAACAGCTTAAAGAAACGCTGACAAGTTCATTCATATCATCTTTTAAGCTGTTTAATCTCGTAAAGTAATAATTACTTCTATCAACATAATTAGATTTAATTTACGTATGCAGCACAGCGACCTAGTCATCAGTATACAGTTAAAGCATAAAGTGTACTTACAACAGTGTTTTTTATTTTATTCCCAATAATTTCTTTGCTATATTTTTTCATATTCGATTTGCTATTCAAATATTCTTGATTGTAAATGCCTATAAAGAACGATATAACTTCTCTTTTAATTTGACTAAAATCTGTGATATTTAGACACTGATGTATGTAAACTTTTTTCTTGGACTGTATGTACTTACTAGGCTAGAGCTTTAAATTCAAAACTTAGTTATTACAAAGTTATCTTCATGTACTTCGTCGTCTATTATAAAGAACACATTGTTTCCTTCAACACGATTAGATTTCAGATTTCATAGTAACCTTAGG
Organism: Sarcophaga peregrina; assembly: GCA_014635995.1. Lineage (NCBI taxonomy): Eukaryota > Metazoa > Arthropoda > Insecta > Diptera > Sarcophagidae > Sarcophaga > Sarcophaga peregrina. The sequence continues at coordinate 88,267,541 of CM025793.1, forward strand.
TTTGAAATATAAAAAGAAATATTTCTTATTCAGTTTAAAGGCGTCTTCCAACGGCAAATAGTTTTAAGAAACTTCTCATTGGAATTTCATTTACTCTCACAGTTTTTGCCAGAAAACTAGAAGTCGTTTTATTGGAGTTACCTACTAGCCTACCGTGACTACTTTAAAGCTAAATGCCTGAAGTCTTTGTAGAACCCTGTGGAAATTTTCTTTCTTAATTCCCTTAGCTAGCATGTAAATCGACAAGTATGCTGTCGTAGCAGTAGGCTATCCTTGAATCGGTCTTGAACGTTTGCTAAACAATTTTTTAAAAGTTCTTCTGCGTTTAATTTCAAATAAAGGAAATTACATTGTATTTACAGTTGAACTTCTATAAATTGAATCACTATTATCCACAAAAAAAGAAGAGACCTCAAGTTAAAGAAGCAAAACCTAATACGATTTCTCTCTAAGATGCTGTTGCTGAGCTTTAACTTATAGAAAATTCAAGTAATAGAAGTTCAAATTATAGAAGTTCCACTGTAATTAGAGGAATATTAACAAATTAATTACAAAAATAAAATAAATAAAATGTAAGTCTTGAGGCATTTTATAATTGTAAGTTTTCTAAGGTAAACGAAGGATCATAAAAATATTAATAACAAGCAAGAAAAACCTTAAGGCTTCTACTGACAAAAGCCTTTGGAAAAATTTCAATGAATTGAGATGCAAAGTTGGTGCTAATCTGAAATGCTACTGGCTGCAGGAAGTTCAATTAAAGCAAATAAACAAAAGACTTAATACACAAATTTTTATAAATCTAATCCTATCTTCTGAAAAATTTATTTGCATACGCAAAATTTGTTTATAAAAATAATTTTTTTTAAATTTTAAAAACAAGCCTCATGTCATTCAACTCTCTTACAGACGCAAGCCTACTTAATTAGATCTTTTGTAATAATTTTAATGAAATAAAAAAAAATCTTTTTCTAAGGAAACGGGAAACCAAGACTTGTTAATTATTTAAATTATCATTATAAATTAGCTTTCATTTAAATACTTTTAATTTCATTAAAGCAAGAAATTTGTTTTTTTTTTTATTTCTAATTTATAACATGTGTTGCGTAACATTAAAGAGAAATAAAAACAACAGTAATACAGTCAAACCCGGTTATAACAAACTCCGTGGGACCAGAAAAAATAGTTCATTATAGGCAAAGTTCGTAATAAACGGGGTGAAGTCATATAAGAGAATATAAAATACAAAGAATTTTTTTTCATTTATTAAAAACAAAAAGATTTTTTTTTTTATTAAAAACAAAAAGAATTTTTTTTTATTAAAAACCAAAAATATGTGTTAATTCGTTTTGCCTATCAGCTGATTAAAGCTACTGAGTTATAATTTAATGTTGCCATATTAAATAAAAGCAAAGATTATTGCCATACTTCAAAGGTATTTCTGAGGGTTCGTTATAAAAAAGGTAAAATCTATGAAATTTAATTACTGGAACCATTTAAAGTACCTCCTTTTAACCCTTTACTGGGACCATTTAAAGTAGTTCCCATTAACCCTTTGCTGGGACCATTTAAAGTAGTTCCTTTTAACCCTTTACTAGGATCATTTAAAGCAGTTCCTTTTAACCCTTTACTGGGACCATTTAAAGTAGTTCCTTTTAACCCTTTGCTGGGACCATTTAAAGTAGTTGCTTTTAACCGGGAATTCGTTAATAAACGAAGTTCGTAATAAACGAAGTTTTTTGTATGAAAATTGTTATTAAAACGTTGGGACTTGAAAATATGTACGTAATAGTCAAGAATTCGTTATAACCGAGTTCGTTATAAACGAGTTTGACTGTACCAACAACCTCAAATAATTACTCATTTATGTACGTAAACACATTAAAAATGCTACTGACTTTGAAAAAAAAAATTTTTTTTTGTTTTTGTTTTCATTGATAACATTGTAACACATTTAATTTGTTAAACAAAAAAGGTCTTCTTTTATATCAAAAAAAAAGTCTTTCAATAAACTGGCTCAATACTAATGTTGCCTTCTTCTAATAATCGTATACAAAGACGAATTGTAAATTAATTTTAAAAAAATTTTTTTTAATTTTCTTTGTAAACATGTTCAGTAGCAATGTTGTTGTTTTCATATAAATTGCAGCCGTATAGTATTTAAAAAAAATAAAGCATTTAAATAGCATAAATAACAACAATTCAATAATAAATTCATGGTCAATTAATTAATAAATTGGTTGTTCAAGAAATGGCCCAGCGTGTCTTACTTGCTATTTGGCTGGCCATTTGACTACAGCCATTAAAGCTGTCATTTGTTTACTTTTAATCACAGATTTTTTTTGTCTTCGTATGGTTTGCATAAAAGCCAGTGTATGTGGGTAATTTGCATAAAATTTTAATTCACTCTCAATACACAATTCAGTTCCAATTTGTTTCTTTTTCATTCAGCCCCATACATATAAGGAGTACGCACAAAAAAATCTGGACTTACACTTTTCCTTGTAGAAATAAAACTAAGTGGCGGCGAATTTTTTTCGTTTTATATTTCAATTAAATTAAATAATATTTGAATTCCTTTTGTTTATAAATTTAATACATTTTATTGTGTTTTAACAAAAATTTTTTTAATTTTCCTTTAATACCATCCCTTAAGGCTTTGATTGTATCTTTTGTTATCCTTTTACTAGTAGTTTTCCACTTTCTGCTAAAATCTTTTTCATTTTTTGCTAAGCCCTTCGTGTCCTTTAAATGTATTTTTATTAACGCCCAATATCTCTCAATAGGGCAAAGTTCTGGGGAATTTGGTGAACAATAATGAACATTATTAGTATGGTACCACTCAATAGCTTTTGTGCTATAGAGAGATGTGGCAAGATCCGGCCAAACAAATTGGGATACCCTATGGCTATTTAAAAACTGAAGCAATCGTTTCTGTAGACACTCGCTAATGTATATATCACTGTTTATAGAGCCGCTAGTAATGAACGAAGAGCTTCTTTCGTCACATGTACAAATTGCTTGCCATACCAAAAATTTCTTTGGGAACTTGGTTTTTATTTTTTTTGTACACGAAATTTTTCTTCAACGTTTCATCTAAAATCTGCAATATAAAATTCTTGACTAGGCAAAAAAAAATCTGCCAAGTCATATGTTTCTGCATCCATTAGACTGCACTCGCGTTTATTAAAAAAGTCTTTCTGTATTTTCTGAATTTTGGCCCATTTTTTAGCCTCCAAATTTTTTCTTGCAATCCTGTCAGGCACCTTCTGGATCCTAAATGTTTAAGTCCAACTTGTTTTTTCACTTTTCTGAAAAAGGTCTCAGAACATCCAACTATTTGAGCCACTTTTCTTCCAGACATGTTAGGGTGTTTTAGAAAAATACGTATTATTTTACTTGCTTTGTTTTTTGGTTGGCAAATCCTTTTTTTCTTCCACTTTCCACGCTTTCTCTCAATACTCAAAGACTCCTTATATTGTTTTATTTTTACCTTAGAAACTGTTTTTTTTTTTTTTTTTTGGTTACACCTGCAAGCCTAGCAATCGTTTTTTGTAAACGGCCCGGTTTTTCATTGAAAATTTCAATTATTTTTTTACAATATCTTGTGGGGTGGCCATTTTCAAAAAACTAATTTTGCTATTGCAATGACATTTAACACGTGGACTTTGAAACAGATGATTAACAAAAACAATGTAACGATATTCATTTTGTTTTCAATTATGATAAAAGTTATAAGCTTAAAAGTAGGCCCATTTTTTCATGCGCACTGCCTTAGTTCCCTTAGCTACCAAGTAAATCGCCAAGTATGCTGTAGCAATAGCAGTAGGGTATTCTTTAATCAATCTTGAACGTTTGTTAAATAATTTTGTAAATGGTTTTCTTCTTTTAATATTACATACGGAAGGTAGTTTTATTGTATTTAATTAGAGAAATATTAACAAATTAATTACAAAAATAAAATAAAATAAAAATGAAAGTCTTAAGGCATTTCATAATTGTAAGCCTTGTAAGTTAAACGAAGGAGTTATGTATGGTCATAAAAATATTAATAACAAGCAAGGAAAACCTTAAGGCTTATAAAACAGATTTCCTAAAGTGTTTTTAATTTGTTTCATTTTCAATTTGTTTTAAAGTTTAGAAAAAAAATAAACAAAAGACTTAAGACACAAACGTGTTTTAATTTCTTTCCTTTTTTGTTTTTCTTCAATAATTGAATTAAAAATGCAACAAACAAATGAATTGTAATGGTTATACTAAGCAAATAAAATTTTCACTTTCAATTTTTACCAAAAGATTTAAGGCACAAGCAACCTTTTTCTCTTTTGCTTTCAAGGAAGTTAAAGTTTTTGGAAAAAAAATTTTTTTTCACAAATTTTTTTCTATTTTCTAATAGAAAAGAAAAGGAAAAATTGTAAAAAATTAAGAAATAATTGTATAATAAATAAAATAACCTTTTTAAGAGCGGCAATAAATTATTGATTGAACAGTGACAAGTGTTTGAATGACCATTAACTTTACATTTTTAGATGGCCATACAAAGTTGAAGCAACTTGAGATTTTCTTTACTTAGTTTTAATCTAATTTAACACCATCTAAGTAAACAATTTATAGACATAAATTGGGTTACCCTCAAAAAAAGCAAAAAACAAACAAAAATACAGATTGACTGGAACAAAAACTACTGCCAGGCAAAATGTAAACGAAAAACGACCCCAGCATGCTATCAAAAATGCGGAAAATATTGCTTAATTTATGTTTAGCCGCCATTTGCTCTTATTTCATTTCGTTTCTTTTATTTTCTTAAACCACAACGTTATTTCGATTTTTTCTTTCCTTTACAAGCTGACAATTTGGCTATTTTTTTTTCCTTATAAAGCCTGTTATTTGTCAGCGTTAAAGCAAGAAAAGGAAAAAACAAACAAATTCAGACTCTTTTTAAACTAAACCTCCTCTATGGGGTGTTAAACATAACTGTTTATACATGAAATCTTTCGTTACCGTTTTAAAATTTTCCTCTTTTTTTTCCATACGCTCCACATAAAATATTAATGCGAAATGAAAGGCTCTGAAAGCCAGCAAAAATAAATTCACATTTTAGGGTGTTACTGTCTGTGACTGCTCTCGAAATGGTACTTTTGAAATGTTAATTAATTACAGTGTAGATTTTTTCCAATTGATTATTAACCCGAATGTTGTATTTGAAATTATCAAATCAATTTCGTACTAAAACTGTGTGTGCTGCTTGTATCAAATACAGTAATCCTTCGATTTACGTTGCCTCGATTGACTTCTAAAATTGTTTGTTCCCTCTTACTTCAATTTGCCTCGTCATTCGATTTACGTTGCCTTTTTTTGGAACCAACTGCGACGTATATCGGGGGATTACTGTAGTCTTACGATAAAGTTTGTGTCCTAAGTCTTTTGATTTTATTGGAATAATTTTTATAACGAAAAATCAAATGCAAAACAAAAAAAGAACATCGAAAATCATGTTTATTTGTGAATTTCATTTCCATTATCAGTTAGACAAACTTGATAGCCAACAAAAATTTTATTTCTGAAAACCTAGATAAAAATGTTGAAATTTAGGGTGTCAAAACCGAGCGGAGACGTTACACCCCTTCTATTGTGGTATAATGTTACAGTAGGTAGGATTACGAAAATATTTTAAAGTGATCGTAACAACGAAAGAGAATCACAAATACTTTACAACTAAATAAGGACAACTTAAGAACGCTAATGAGTGTACTCATGGAATACTCGTACTCCATCTACGATATGTAACTGAAGCGTATTGGGTGGTGCCAAACGAGAAATGCAGGACATGCGTTAAAGAGCATTTTTAGCATCATTGAACAGCTTTCTCAAGCTTTAGACCCCAATCCTTTAGGAATTATGCTATAATATAATAGGTAATGTGTTGGCTTATTAAGTAGAAGCCATTGCTGCCATTTAAATGAAGCATCAAATCGTTAAATATTTGAGAAAAAAAATCATCAAAAACGTCAAAGACGTTCATTGAAATCGTAAAAAAAATCATCAAAAGATCGTGATATTATGGACATGATAATGCAGTGTGATGTTTGCTAGAATTGACACATTTTTCAGTGCCTTGGTTTCTTAAGACGTTGCAATAAATACTTCATTTCATCTGATCTACTTACCGCAATTACACCATTTATAACCGACCGAAAATGGAATACAACTCTCATGTTTGGGTAGGCCCTATTTTGAGGCTTCTCGATAGTGTATAGGTGAAACCGTGGTAGGTCGTTAATCTTGATAATGTTCCAACTCCATTGATTCATTGAAGCATCATTGCAGTGTGATTCAATCGCTACTATAATAGATATTGCTCGAGCAAAATAAGGCGACTTGTTTATGTAAATAATGTATTGTAACATTCGCTTTTCTCGGCTGCCACATCCGTATGGGGTCGATTGACCAGTCTATCGCACGTTGCATTACAGACAAAGCTCGTTTGTTAGACAAACTATTCGTATGTGGAACTCACTTCCTGCTGAGATCTTGCCTGTTACTTATGGTATAAAAATATTCAAACCTAGTGTCCATTAAAACTGCTCCCTCTTTCCTCATTCCTATATTATATTTTTCTTGTTTCAAAAACAATCCAAACCCCTGAGTGTTGGCGGTATGAATAAAAAATAATGGCATTTGCCTTTTTTTTATAAAATACAGAAAAATCATCACAGGTATTCGAAAAATAACTTTTTTGAAGCTCAAAATGACGATAAATCCTCAAATCTGGCAGCTATGTATGAGGTCATGGTTTAAACCCCAGGTCAGACATCTTTTCCTCCGATCAGACATCTCCAATGAAGTATGAAAAAATTTTTCTTTGACAGCTGTCTCTCATTAGATTTCCGGTGAACACTCTGAGGATAAATAGAAATTTCCATGAAAAAGTTTCTTATTTGGAGTCGACTGAGTCGACTAAACTGTAGATGCCACCGCCTATATGGAAAAAAATAACAAGTGGTGTGAGAAGCTAGGTTGTAATAATTATAATTTATTGAAGTATTTTAATTTAAAAATGTTTTTATTTTCTATTTAATTTATTTATAAAATTTAAATTAAAAATTTTGTCTTTTTTTCTTCTTTTTATAGGAGGGCAGTATTGGTCATGATATGGTGATAAAACCTTTACCACATGATTTAACACCCGATCAGAAGTCTTCACATCATGTGATATTTAAAAGAGAAGCTGATTTATCAGAACATTTAAGTGACTTTGGTAAGTAAATGTCAATTTAATAAGGAATACATATATTACAAAAGGAAATTGTTTACCAATTGGGAAGATTTTGCGGCTTAATTTAAGGCTTAATTTGAAGGCTTAATTTAAATGTTCTCAACGGATTTCTAGCAAAAAATCTGAGATTAAATAAAACTTTGTTATGAAAAGTTCTTCAAATCTGTTGTTCGGAATTGACTTTAAACCGTTAGTCGCGCCCAGTCACGTATAAAATTTCCACACACATTATAAATGGTGTGAGAAGCTGGGTTGTAATCCTGGTTATGTATGTAGTATGTTGTAAACATCTGCCTGGAAAACAAAATAGTAATTCCCTAAACCAAATGACCCATATTTCCGTAGGTCTTGAAAACAAACATTTGTACACACTGTCATAACTAACAGCGTTATGTTAGAGATTTTTTTACTCACATAAGACTGTCAAGGTTCACAGAGAATATTTAAAAACAAATTATTTTAAATTTTTTCTTTCAAAAATGTTCTCACATTTTAAACAATTCCATTAACATAAATAATTTATAATCATCTAAGAAAACATAAAAACTAACAAATTAAATGGGAACTTTTTAGCTTTTAAAGAACTTTTAAAATTGTTTAAAAGACAAACAACATATACAGTGAACGTTAAAAGAAACTGTACACTAAGACTCACTCAACTTTTACCACTTAAGGAGAGTGCCCAAAAGAATTTGATATTATTTTGATAACATTTTTTTTTTCTTAATTTAAAAAATTAGAAATGAAATAATTTTAAAATAAAAATAACGGCATATTAAGGAGTGCGCACAAAAAAATTTGGACTTACATTTTTCTTTATAGAAATAAAACTAAGTGGCGAATTTTTTTCGTTTTATATTTCAATTAAAGTAAATAATGTTTGTATTCTTTTTATGTATGAAATTAATACATTTTAATGTATTTTAAAAAAAAAATTTTAATTCTCCTTTAATACCATCCCTTAAGGCTTTGATTGTGTCTTTTGTAATTATTTTGCAAGTAGTTTTCCACTTTCTGCTAAAATCTTCTTCATTTTCTTCTAAGCCCTTTGTGTCCTTTAAATGTCTTTTTATTAACACCCAATTTCTCTCAATAGGACAAAGTTCTGGGCAATTTGATGGATTAGCTTGTTTTGCTATAGTAAGATGTGGCAAGATGGGCATACCCTATGGCTATTTAAAAACTGAAGCAATCGTTTCTGTAGACACTCGCTAATGTATATAAAACTGTTTATAGAAACGCTAATGAACGAAGAGCTTCTTTCGCTACATGTGTAAATTGCTTGCCATACCAAAAATTTCGTTGGGAACTTTTTTTTGGGAGTTTTTTTTTGTACACGAAATTTTTCTTCAACATTCCCTCTAGATTCTGCAACATAAAATTCTTGACCAGAAAGCTGAGAAAAGTCTGCCAAGACATATGTTTCATCATCCATTACACAGCACTCGCGTTTATTAAAAAAGTCCAAATAATTTATTAGCCTCCAAATTTTTTTTTGTAATCCTGTCAGGCACCTTCTGGACACTAAATGTTTTAAGCCCAGCTTGTTTTTTCACTTTTCTGGCAAAGGTCTCAGAGCATCCAACTTTTTGAGCCGTTTTTTTTCAGACATGTTAGGGTGTTTTAGAAAAATACGTATTGCTTTGTTTTTTGGTCGGCAAATCCTTTTTTTTTTCTTCCACTTCCACGCTTTCTCTCATACTCAAAGACTCCTTATATTGTTTTATTCTTTACTTAGAAACTATATTTTTGGTTAACACCTGCGAGCCTAACAATCGTTTTTTGTAAACGAAATTGATTTGAAAATTTCAATTATTTTTTTACGACTTTCTGGTTGGGTGGCCATTTTCAAAAAACTAATTTTGCTATTGCAATGACATTTAACACGTGGATTTTGGAACAGATGACTAACAATAACAATGTAACGATATTCATTGTTTTCAATTATGATAAAAGTTATACGCTTAAAATTAGGCCCATTTTTTTCATGCGCACTCCTTTGTTCCCTTAGCTACCATGTAAGTCGCCAAGTATGCTGTAGTAGTAGCAGTAGGGTATTCTGTAATCAATCTTGAACGTTTGTTAAACAATTTTGTAAATGTTTTTCTTCTTTTAATTTTACATACGGAAGCTAGTTTTATTGAAATTAATTAGAGAAATATTAACAAATTAATTACAAAAATAAAAAAAATAAAAAATGAAAGTCTTAAGGCATTTCATAATTGTAAACCTTGTAAGCTAAAGGAAAGAGTTATGTTTGGTCATACAAATATTAATAACAAGCAAGGAACACCTTAAGGCTTATAAAACTGATTTCCTAAAGTGTTTTTATTTTTTTTATTTTCAATTTGTTTTAAAGTTTAGAAAAAAATTAAACAAAAGACTTAAGACACAAACGTGTTTTAATTTCTTTCTTTTTTTGTCTTTCTTCAATAATTGAATTAAAAATGCAACAAACAAATGAATTGTAATGGTTATACAATTGCTAAGCAAATAAAATTTTCACTTTCAATTTTTACCAAAAGATTTAAGCACAAGCAGCCTTTTTCCAACCATTTTTTTTTTTATTAAATGTATTTTTTTTCTACTGTACAGTTGGTTTTGATGCTCACTGTATATACGTGATTTTAGTAGAACATGAACTACTTTAGAGAATTAAGTTTAATAATGTTTTAAATTTTTAATATCCGGTCACCCCAACTAGAATATTTTCTTAATTAAAAAAATAAAAAACTTAAAAAATATGCTAATTTATAAACAAAATACACATACACATACACATGCTATTTGCAATCCAATTATTTCTTAAAAAAAATTATCTTATTAAGAAACATTTTTATTTTTCATATAAAAAAAAAGTTTATGGGGTTTTTGATCCCCCTTATATTTTTAAAAGGTCAATTCTAAATTTAAACAAAACGATTTCAAAAGCGATTTTCTTAATTAATGTTTTTATTTATTTATCATACAATGTAAACCAACCTTAGATTTACGTGACTAATCTTAAGCCAAAGCTTAAAAGTATTTCCTGTCTAGATTATTAACTTAAAAAAATAAAAAAATTAATAAAAAAATAAACATTAAAATTAAAAACTTTAAAAAATCATAAAAAAAAAAATTTATAAAAATTTTTTAATTTTTAAATACTTAACCAACCTTCAAGTTCAACAGGGCAATCTCCTGTTAATATTGGTAAAATAAATTTCAAAACAAAATGATTTTTTTTGTCTTTTTTTTGGTTAAAAAATTACCATAAAATTTGACAGCCAGGAAGGCTTGTCTTCATTTACAAGTGGAATTATATTCAATATTTTATGCATTTAAATACATTTTTTAATGTATTTTATAATGTAAACATACAGTTATAATGAGGTGCTACTGATGTTTTTATTTAAATAATATTTTAATTAATAAAGAATTTTAAAAGTGCTTAAAAATAAATTTAAAATTAACAAAAACAGAAATTCCTCCTTATCTGCCTTCGAAAAAAAAACAAAATTAATGGCGAACACTAAAACCACAGGAGACAACAGTCTCCTATATTTTATTAGTCTGCGGTTTTGACATCTTTTAAGCAAAATAAGTCGGAAGAGTTCTTGGTTTAATAGCATTTTAGACGCCTGTAATAAATTTGTTTTTAAATAATTTTTGTAATTTTTTATGGTCACAAGTTTTCCGAAAAGGAATTTCTGGCAAAAGTTTTGGGAATTCAAATAAATTTTTTTTGTATAAAATCATTGAACACTGCAAGAGCCTATTTATTAACAAGTTTTAAATATGTCAACTTTAATTTTTGTCATTGATTAAATTCAGACAGAATGTTTGCTTATTAGGTGTATGGTAGGGATGCCAATCGGGAAATATCGGGATTCACAAAATCCCGAATACCGGCATTTTTAAAAACTTGTCCCGGGATTTTTCCAGTTTGTGAATTCATATGTATTTTGACCCTACAAAACGTTCTGAAAAAAAGTTCTATATCACTTGACTTCGATAATAGCAACTCATATGAGGAAAACCCTACTTCCAGTGATAAAAAAAATTATTTGATGGCATCAAAGAATGCAAAAGCCCTATAAAACTGTCCAAAGAAATAGATTAGATTAGATAGGCGGTGGTAGAGGTGAATATTTACAAGCTGCATACAGCTATCTTGGAACTATTTTACCAACAAATGTTGATTGCGAGAAGTGTTTTTCAACGGTAGGTTATGTTGGCAACAAAATTCGTTCAAGCCTTTCAGATCACATTGTTAATGCTTTAATCTTTTTTGGGAAATCCAAATACACTGAACGCCAAAAGTGAGTAAACACCATTGAAATAATTCATTTTCTTAGGATAGCGAGAAAAGTAAATGAGAATAGTCGAATAAATTTCCCAAAATAAAAACGTTTATTTATTACTTATAAAATGTAAAAAAAATACAACAAACAAAATTATTGTTGTGCTACAAGTACATTTATTAAAATAGAAAAAATAAAATTATAGTGGGTGTTAACTCACTTATGGCGCTCAGTGTAATTTTCTTAAAACTAATGCATTTGCATATGTAAGAAGAATTTTTATTTTTGTTAAGAAAATCGCGATTTTTCCGTGATTTTTCAAGATTTTTGGATCCCGAATTATTCCGAAATATCCGGGGATTCCCGATCCCGAAATCGATCCCGTTTGGCATCCCTAGTGTATGGTCATGGTCCAAACACTCTGCCAGACATCAGAAATATTAATTTTTAAAATATTTCTTCGGTCACTTCCTCTCCTGCAGATTCCTGGCAAATACTCTGAGAGTAAATAAAATGGCCCTGAAAAGTTTCTTAAAAATCTCTTGTTCGGAAACGACTTTCAAATCGTAGGTCCCGCCGCTTATGTATAAAATTAATACCCACCACAAAAGTGGTAAGAGAAGCTAGGTCGTAATCCCAATTGAAGGATTGTAGTGACCAATTATGTATGTACTCGTACAATTTTTCTACCACTGCGGCATGGATTTCGATCAAATCTGGCCTTTACTTTTCGGATCATTTCTGGTGTTGTTACCGTTTTTCGTCCACTTTTTGGACGCGATGCAACACAGCCAGTATTACGGTAACGAGCAATGGTACGAGAGAAACAAAAGATTTATTCACATTTAAATGCTGGAGGGCTCTAACGATAGCCACCTCCTGTGGTTTTCCAGCCAAATATAAAGCAATCACACTATCACGTTTAAATTCAATCACGAATAACTTTTTTTCTGAGTGTAATAGATCAAAATGCTTTTGTAAGCTTTTGTAAATAATAAAATGAACTGTCACTGGAATCTGAAATCTGTCAGCTGTCAGACAAGCGGTTTACAAATGATAACAACCTGAAGTTGGTTGCAATACATATTAGCCATCCTGTACAAACCTAAAATGAAGTTAAACACTTTTTTCAAATATTCTTTTGTCTCAAATTTAAAATACGAGCATGGATTTTAAAAGAATATTCCCAAAAGCATCTTTTTACCATCTGCTATCTTTAAGCTATCATTAAACGAATAATTAATTAAATTTATTATTTAAATATGAATGTGAATTAGTGAACATTTGCCAATCCATTCAAGTTTTACACATTTTTTACACGATTTACAGAAAAGAAAAAATTATATATGCGCGTGTGCTTTAAACGAGGCATTTAAATTTTAAGCGCCTGAAAAGAAAAGTTTTATGAATAAAGAGCAGAGCACCGTAAATATTTGGGTCATTTCAGACATACTTTCTTTGTTTTAATGAAATAATTTGTTGCTTTTTTTTAGTAAATATTGAATTTTAAACAACTGCCTATTAGAAATTCAATATAAAAAAATTTGTTATAAAATTTTCTTAGTTTCGAAATTTTATTTCTCATTCATTAATTCAGTTCAATTTTAACTGAACATTATTGATTGGTATCGATACAAACGTATAGGCGTAGGCGTGGCACGTTTCGCGCTAAATATATAATCAATTCAATAATAAAAAAACAAATCTTTAAGGAGATAAAAATAGAATTATCTTCAGTTTTCAGTTCCATGTCGGTCGTAATCCTGAAAAAAGGGTCAGGATTTTGGCTGCCCAGTTAATCTAGACTATTCCTATCATGTCCATGTCTATTATACTACACCGAGCATATGGTCTAAGGAATTCTAAGGAGTAGATTCGAATCATACTTATAATTTCTGATACTTATACGCATTCATACTTATTTTAATATGATACTCATACTACTCATACTCAAAGTTAAAAGTACTCGTTGTACTCATACTTAACAATACGATGCACGATGTTATTGACTTCGACTCGTTTCTACTTAACATTTACACGAAGCACGGCAATATTCACAAGAAGATTGTGTTTATGCTTTGCTTGTTGTCTTTGTCCTAGCTTTCTTCCTTGTTTGCACATGCAACAACAACTAAGACTGTAAATTTTGATGACTGATTCGAATCACTCATAAGTATTATAAGTATTTTCTAAATTTATGAATCAGAATGAGTACATGCGTTCTACTATACTCACAAGAAGATTGTGTATGTGTTTTGCTTATTGTCTTTGTCTTTCCTTTCTTCTTTGTTTGTAAATGCAATTAACAACAAAGGCTGTAAATTTTGATGAATGATTCGAATCGCTTATAAATATTATAAGTATTTTTCTAAATTTATGAATCAGAATGAGTAAATGAGTGCTACTATACTCACAAGACGATTGTGTATATGCTTTGCTTGTTGTCTTTGTCTTTTCTTTCTTCTTTGTTTGTATATGTAGCAACAACGAATGATTCGAGTGGCTCGAATTTTTTCTAAATTTGTTAATCAGAATTAGTAGGCATATGGATCAAACATATTTCGAATGTTGTGAGTTTAATGTCAACATTACACTCATAGTCATTGCTATTTACGAATGAATGAATCAGAGTAGTTGAATTTCAATTCTGTTGATTCAAACATACTCAAAATTGCATGAGTACTTATGAGTAGCGGAAAAACGATTCATTGTTGATCTCTGCTTTGTACTATTGCAATTTAAAGTTTCTTATGACAGAAAAGTGTCCATGTGTAATAGGTTTTATCTTTTTTATGCCCATCAACTAAGACCTTTAGAGTTTCATATTTCCCCTTAATCTTCCAAAACATTTGTCGAAGCATTTAGTAGTTTAGTTTTGATCTATGCAAGCCTTTTCTAATACTAATTGTCAGAGAATTATTTAACCATTGAAGATTTTTCTTCGGCATAAAAGTATAAAATCTTGAAATCTAATTTCTTATTGCCGCTTTTTTTTTTCTTGCCCTACAGCCTTTATGGAACCGGATGACTTGGCCACAAGTGAAAAATTGGAAAAATTACAAAATCGCCAGAAAAGATCTGCACATCGTACCACATTAGAGGATATTGAAATGGAAGAAGAACTACTTGAAGAGGAAGATGGTGTGGCGGCCGCCGATAAGTATGCCACACATACGAGGGCCAAACGTCAAGCACCCTATATAATATATCCAGAAATTTTGGTTATTGTTGATTATGATGGTTATCGTTTGCATGGTGGTGATAATTTACAGGTAAAATAAAAACAAAAAAAAAACGTAAAAATTTCGTGATTGAAAATACTTTTTAAAAAAATAATAGAAAAGAAACAAAAAACGTTGGGTATGATAAAACATGATTGTTGATAGATTAAATGACAGTATGAACGGACACTCCTTGTGTTCTTTTGACTACAAAATAGGTGTGCGGTGTTGTTCAATTTATGTTTAGCATTTGATTTATTCTTAAAGAAATAAATTTAGAAAAAAAATAAATAAAGAAATAAATTCAATTCCATTTGATTTTAAAATCTGATCCGCAAATGTGATACAAGTGACTGACATCTTAACAAAAAAATTTAAAAAAATAATAATTTATACGTACTTTTTCTTTATTTCTTCCTTCATTGGTGGGTTTTTATTGCGGAGCTATTTAAGTCATAGACGACGTGCTTATTTTATTTAATTTCAATTCTTAACCATTTTTGCTATGCAAGAAGAAGCCGCTTTTTTTTGCATTGCAAAATTATATTAAAATTCTAGATGATTAACGTTTGATTACAACTAATTTCAGGTGAAACGTTATTTCATCTCATTCTGGAATGGTGTTGATTTAAGATATCGCCTGCTGAAGGGACCAAGAATACGCATCAGTATTGCCGGCATTATTATTTCAAGAGTAAGTATACGTTGAAGGAGTATTTAAAAAACTTTTTAGAATTTATAATTGAAAATACAAAAAGGAATTCCATGCAAGAAATTTGAAATACTATCAGGACTTATTAATGAGTTAAAGTTTCTTAAGCTAATCCTGATGAATGTTAGCTTAAGCCATATGAGATTTTGTTAACGCTGCATTACAACATGTACTATAGCCCAGCAGTCCAGATAGAAATTTTACTAATTACAGTCATTGGAAAAAGTCTACACACACCGTTTACATACACCATTGTATGTAGACTTTTTCCCGCTGAAATTGTTGGTCTTTTTTAATAATTTCTAGGATATATTTTTTTATCCGATTTTACTTTCAAACATTTTTAATTCTAACTCTTTTACATTTTTTTTTAACTAAAAACCCCCTATATGTAGACTTTTTTCCTTGACTGTATCTGTATTTAAGCAATCTGAAGCCTTTTTCGCCTCTTTATTATAGTAGGTAGCGTGTAAGCTTATTAGACGTAAGACCACAATCCAAACCCCAGGTTGTTTAGCTGGGAATATGGATATCGTTGGCCAACATAAGGCTGCAAAAATATTCCCATTTCATTATCACTTTATTTGCCATAGTGTAGGCCTTATTTGAGGAGCCATCACACAGCAATTTTCACAAGCTATTTACAAATTGGGTACCGGTTTTGTATTTGCTTCTGCATGAACCATACCGCGACATGACCCATGTTTCGATGTCATCCATTGAACTGGCAAATGCAACGACCACAACCCTTGTCAGAAGGTACTGGTATTTAACAATGGGAGAGTAAACAAAGCAAATTAGCAGATTTCTTACAAAAACTAAATAAAATTTCCATGAAAAGTAAAACCATGGTTCAAAACTCAGGTCACTCTTGTCCAATAAATAAAACGAAATATTTCTTCAGTGACTTCCACGCGGCAAATCTCTTCCAAAAACTCTAAGAGAAAATTCTGTCATTAGGGTTTGACTTCGAACAGTACGTCCCACGCCATTGTTGTATAAAATTAATACACACAAGTGGTGTGAGAAGCTAGGTCATAATCCTAACTGAAGCTTTGTAATGACCAATTATGTATGTAACCCTGAGAATTATTTTGCAATTGTCATAGTTTAGTTGGTAGTGTGTTGGCTCATTAGATTTGAGACCAGCGCAAAGCCCATCTCAGGTATTTCCAATCAAAACGAAATATTTTATCCGCCGACTTTCTCTCAGCAGTTTTACGGCAAAAACTCTGTGGGTAAATAAAAATTGCCATGAAGAGTTTCTCAAAAATCTGACGTTCGGTGTACTGTACCCGCAACGTTCATGTATAAAATTGCCGTGTGTGTATAACAGAGATCAGCAGTAAGTATTCAAAACGATGAATAGATTCGAGTCATACTTACTTACTGGTGTTTATACGCATTCATACTTATTTTAATATTATACGCATACTACTCATACTCAAAGTTGGTAGTACTTGACGTATTCATACTTAACAATACGCATGCGGTTATTGACTTCGACTCATCTCTACTTAACATTTACACGAAGCACAAAATAAATATGATTCGCGTACTAACAAAACTATGCTCACAAGAAGATTGTGTGTATGCTTTGCTTGTTATCTTTGTCTTTCCTTTCTTCTTTATTTGTAATTGCAATTAACAACAAAGGCTGTAAAGTTTGATGAATGATTCGAATCACTGATAAGTATTATAAGTATTTTTCTAAATTTATGAATCAGAATGAGTACATAAGAACTACTATATTCACAAGAAGATTGTTTGTAAGCTTTGCTTGTTGTCTTCGTCTTTCCTTTCTTCATTGTTTATATATAAATCTTGATGAATGATTCGAATCACTTATAAGTAATTTTCTAAATTTGTTAATCAAAATGATTAGGCATATGAATCAAACATATTTCGAATGTTGTGAGCTTGAAGTCAACGTTGTACTCATATTCATTGCAACCTGTGCTTATAAATCAATGTTGTAGGCGAGTACGAATGAATTAGAGTAGTTGAATTTCAATTCTGTTGATTCAATCATACTCAAAATTGCATGAGTGCTTATGGGTTGCGAAAAAACGATTCATTGCTGATCGCTGATACGCATGCAAATAATTTTGCTATTGGAGTATGTTCTTTTCTTTCATGATTCATTGCTAATCTCTGGTGTATAAGTAGTGCGAGAAGCTAGGTTTTAATCCTAACTAAAGGGCTGTATTGATTAAGTAAGTAAGGAAAGCCTATTTTAGTTTGGAGTTCCAAAAAATGTTCTTTCTTTAGTATTGTAAGCAATCAATATTTATGAAATTTATTGTTTATCTAAACCAATAACCTTACTTTTACAGTAAAAAAAACTTTGGAGGATTTGTCTCTTTTTATTTAAGAATTGTTAGTTTTTTGTAGCTTTTGTAGCTTGTTTTAATATGGCATTATTTTACAGGGTCTCTTTAATAAAATAATGAGAATCAGTTAAGCATGAAAGTCATTTATGTAACAGACAGAGTTTAATGGCTTGAAGGTTTTTTGTTTCACAAAATCAATGATAACTTAATGGCCATAAATATGGCTCAATAGCATGACATCAAATTAAATGTATTGTGTTCTGAAAGAATATAAAATTTTCTAAACTAAAAACCAATTTATAATAAAGAACTTGGCAACTTGGCTAATGGCTAAACGACTAGGTCAATGGGTAAGACTATAAATTCTTTAAAAATCAATTTCCTTAATTATAGAAAATTTATTTTTTTAAAACATTTATTTGTATTTATTCTATATTTTTTGTTGTTTTTATTGGTATATTAATGTCTGATCTAGTTAAGATTATCTGTCTGTTAGAATGTTTAGTTAGGTTTTTGTCGGTTATTTTTATTTGACTAAAAAATACGATTTTTTTTTAATTTAAACCAGTTTAGCTTTGGTTTCTTTTTTACTTTAAGTGTTAATAAAACCATTAAGCAATAATTATAAATGCGGTTTCTGTTTTTCATATCGATACAGTCGAACCTCTATAACTTGAACTCTCTATAAGTTGAAACACATCTGATGGCAACAGCATTTAGATCATTTGTAAATTTACTTTCCAAAGTTGAAGTTTCTATTAGTCGATAATAGTAATTCAATTTATAGAAGTTCCACTGTATTTGCAATATTTATTTCAAAGACTTTTATGGTTTTAAGATTGATTATGTCTACTATATACCATTAGCCATTCATTAATTTCTAGTTTCAAAAATTCAATTCAAAATAAAAAGAAAATATTTCTTTAAACTCGCATTAAATATGTAGCAATCACGATACGTAGTTAAAATTGATGATCCATAAAGGTCATGCTAATCTATTAGACTTCTTATACACACCATCTGATTTCCTTATAGTCCGTATTTATAAAAATTCCAATGAAAAATGATTTTTTTTTTCAATTATGCATTTAGCGCAGGTGTTAATTTCTCACCCAGCTAAACTAACATTAAAAATGTTATTAGTGTCAGTGCAGATAATTAATAAAATTTTAGAATTCTTGCTTGTATAGTAGGGTATTTCAAAATTAAGGTTTATTTTCCAAATAGCCATAGCAGAGAAGGAAGTGTGTTGACTTATTAGATGTGAGAGAGGCCACAATATAAACCCCTTCGGACTGCCTGCCTCTCAACAAATTTCTAGCAAAAACTCTGAGAGTAAATAAAAAATGCCATGAAAAAGTTTCCTAAAAAATCTGTCCAAATCGGAGCCAAATTTAAACATAGGACCCACCACTCGTGTATAAAATTAACACACACAATATAATGGGTTGTGAGAAGCTATTTCGTAATTCTGACTGAAGAATTGTAATCCGGTTAATAATGGAAAATAATTTCATTCAAATGCCTAACTCGGCTGGCCATGCAGTAGCCTACACGATCGGTCCAATTTTTAAACACATTATCGATTGTGTGCAGCTATATTTCATCAATGGCTTTACGACTACTGCCCTTTAAAGCGTCAATTATCTCTGGCTTGTCGGCGTAACACTTATATTTGACAGTCCCCCCCACAAATAATAGTCCAACTATGTTAAATCGCAACTCCGAGGTGGCCACATCAGCTCTGCGGCTGATAATGCGATCTTCAACAGGGCACAAAACATCGAGTCTAGCTTCGGCTGTGTGGCACGTAGCGCTGTCCTGTTGAAACCAAATGTTGCCAATATTCTCTTCTTCAATTTTTGTGAACAAAAATTTGTTCAACGTGGCCCGATAACGATCGTCATTGACTGTAACGGTCACTTCTTGCTCATTTTCGAAGAAAAATGCGCCAATTATGCCTCTGGACCAAAATCTAAAACTAATAAACTGTCAAATCAGACATGAGCTAAGTGCTACTATTCATGAAAGAAGCACTAGTTGGAAAAAAACGTTAGATGGCAGACCCGATGCATTATGCTGAGGCAACTGGCTTTTTTTTTTAAACCAGCACTCAGGGGATGGCCCCTATTCATGCAGTGCATTGTGCAGTTTTATGAAAATAGGTTATAGAAAGGTGGGAAGAGGGAGTAGTGTTTGTGCCTTTAACATTCGATTTCTATCTTCTTACACCATAAGCTACAGGGTTAGAGGTGTCAAAAATATTATAAATCAGGATTACGACCTACCTTTACATACCAACAATGTTGTGTGTGTTAATTTTAGACATGAGTGGTGCGGACCTATAGTTTAAAGTCGATTCAGAACAGCAGATTCCTGAGAAACGTTTCATTGACGTTTTATTTACTCTTGAGAGTTTTTGCCTGACATCTGCTGAGAAAAAGTCATTGAAGAAACATTTCTTTTCATATTTGGTTTTTGTTGGAGATGTCTGACCCCGGGGTATTGAACAGTGGCCTCAGGTCTAACACACTACCTAATTATGTGACTACGGCGACTATTTTTATACTTTTTTTATGTTATTTTGAACTTGTTTTTAGTGGCCTAGTATAGTTCAAGAAAAATATGTGAAAAAAACAAAAGTTGAACTATAAAGACTCTGTATTTGTATACCGGTAATACAAATTAATGATAATAATGTTTGCTTTACGAACCTTAACAACCAATACATACATAATGGGTGATTTTTTTAAAAGCTATAGGAACATTTTTCAAAAAAAAAACACATAAAATTCAGAAGAATTCATGAAATCTTTATTTGAATCGATAGTACGGTCCATTATAATTTAATGTTTGAAGATTATTTCATGCAAATGTTTACCGCGATTGCGCCTTAAATGGTCCATCCGCTTAGTCCAATTTTGTCATACTCTTTCCAACATTTCGGCCGGTATCTCAGGAAGAAATGCTTCAATGTTGTCTTCCAATGCGTCAATTGAAGCGAGCTTGTCTGTATAGACATGAGCTTTAACTTAGCTCCCTCCCCCACAAAAAATAGTCTAAAGGCGTTAAATCGCACGATCTAGGCGGCCAATTGACCGGTTCCAAACGTGATATGAAATGTTCACCAAACTCGCCTCTCAATAAGTCCATTGTTAAGCGTGCTGTGCGGCATGTGGCATCGTCTTATTGAAACCCCATGTCATGCAAGTCAAGCTCTTGCATTTAGGGCATCACCATTGGATATCATCTCACGGTAACGCTTACCATTCACAGTTACGTTACGATTCGCAGCATCTTTGAAGAAGTACGGTCCAATGATGCCACCAGCCAATAAACCGCACCAAACTGTGACTTTTTCTGGATGCATTAGTAGCTTTTGCAATGCTTCTGGCTGATCTTCACTCCGAAATCGATAATTCTGCTTATTTACGTATCCATTGAGTCAAAAATGAGCTTCGTCGCTAAACACAATTTTTCGATAAAGAAGTGGATCTTCGGTCAACTTTCCAAGGGCCCATTCACCAAAAAATTTCAGCGTTGCGGTAAATCGTTCGGCTTCAATACTTGAACCAGCTGTATTTTAAAAGATTTCACACCTAAATCCTTCCGCAAAATTTTCCACGTTGTTGTTTGGCAGAGGCCCAATTGCTGGGAACGTCGACAAATCGATAATTGATGGTCGGTCATCATTAACACTGGCCGGTACAGCTGCATTATTTTCTTCAGTTCGCACTCTATGTAAGCGTGTTGGTTGTTTAATGTCCAACAATGTAGATTTGATGCGAAATTTAGTCACAATAGCCCAAATAGCCGCTACAGTGGGTCGATTAAACGGACCATAAGAATGGAAGAAGTTCTTAACAGAACACGCATTTTAATAATAAAATTCTATGATTTGCAAGCATAGATCGTTTGTAAGACGATTCATGGTTAAATTATAGACCAAACTGAAGATGTTTGACAGCGAAACAAAACAAGAAACGTACGCGAATTGTTTAAACCAGTGTTGCCAAAAAGATAATAGCTAAAAAAATCACCCTTTATATTTTACATGCAATATGTTTACTTCTTGCAATACTTATTGCCATCAAATTAAAATTGATTTTATTTTTATACAAAAAAAATTCTTAATTTAAATATTTTAAGAAAAATCATTATTTTTTTGTTGTTGTTGTTGTTTTTAATCTTTTACACCAAATATTTTTTTTTATTTATTTTTTCTTTAATATTACACACCTTCCTTTAAAATGTTATTACTAAACTATGCACATGTGACCGGTTTCCTTTCTAAACATGAGTTCATATTAAATTTTAATTTTTTTGCTTTTTTTTACAAAAATTTAACGCCAAATTGTTTGAATCATGTTAGATAAACGCATAACATTACGTCAAAAAACAAAAAACAAAATATTGTCATACACGAAATTGTCAACTTCCTTAAGGTGGTGTTAATAAATAAAAATCATGATAACAAATGAATGCTACTTACTATACAGCCTATCAGCCTGCCAGCCTATGAGTACATTGAACACTGTAAAACGTTTGTTTATTTAATAAGTTTTTAATTAAATGCGAAATGTTTTTTAGGTTTTCAAAAAGATTTATTGGTCTCAGGTTTCTTAAAATCACTAATGAAAAACGCAACATTTTTTCAGAAATTCGAAATTAGACACGCTACATTAAAAAAAGGAGAACAAAGTGTGTACAAAAGATTTTCCATGACAATTTCATTAGAATGGCTACATAGATTGTATCTTTCATAATTGTTTGAACAACAACTGATCAAATCTGAAGTCTAAAATAAAAAGAATTTACCTCCGCTTAACGCCAGAAGTAAGTTCAGATTCTATGGCTAATAATATGAAAAGCAAAAGCATGAAGTAGGATAGGTTAGCAGGCAGTTTGCCGTTCACAGCCAAATTTAGTCGATGGCCCATATAACGCATAGTGTTACCCAGAATGATGTGTGCCCTTATGATAATCGGTCCTGAAGAAAACAGTCAGTCCCCTTAGTATCACATTCACCAACATGCCCAGATCTTCAAACGTTCTGTCGCTTAAAAACCAATGAAGTCTGTCCTGAAGTACAGGGCACTCGCATAAAAGGTATTGTATCGATTGCATTTTATCCACATCACAACAGCTTCTACAAAAGTTCTGGCGGGGCATATCAGGCCAATCCCCAAACTGCCAATAGCGCAGAGTCCCTTTAAAACTCCTATTAGAATGCGAATCGTTCTCTTGTCAAACACAAGTAGTTCCCTGGTTCTTGCGCTGTTCACTGCTGGACACAATAGTTTTGCAATTAGGCAACCAGCCATGTTGAATCACAAGCATGAATTAAGGTTCTTACTCCTCTGTCTAGTAGGTAGTTTGCTGGCTTATTATACATCAAGTCCGGGTTCGTATCCCAGGTCAGATATCAAAACGAAATATGAAAAAAAAAATATTTCTTCAACGACTGCCTCTCAGCAGATTTCTGGCAAAGACTCTGAGAGTAAATAAAAATTTGCCACGAAGACCTTCTCAAAAAAATCTGTTGTTCGGAGTCGACTTTAAATTGTAAGTCCCGCATAAAATTGATACACACAACATAAATGGTGTGAGAAATTAGATCTATAATGAGCAATTATGTGTGTATGTAGGTTAGGTTAGGTTAGGTTAGGTTAGAGGACGTGTACTTGTCAATTCTGTCAAGCACAGTACTCGGTGGTCGAATTGACCCATTGTACTACGTCCTAGCTTCTCACACCACTTATGTTGTGTGCGTTAATTTTATCATGAGTGGCGGGACCTACAGTTTAATGTCGACTCCGAACGACACATTTTTTGAGAAGCATTCCCTGGCAATTTTTTACTCTCAGAGTTTTTGCCAGAAATCTGCTGAGAGGAAGTCACCGAAAAATTATTTTCAGATTTTCGTTTTGATGTCTGACCTGGGATTCGAACTCGGGTCTTTCGTCTAATAAGCCAACGCACTACCTACTAAACCACGGCGACCTCTATGTGTGTATGTACCTTAATAAGTTAATTTTTATTTAAGTTCTAAAGGGAAACATTGTTTTACTTGTTGCGTTTACAACACATCCACACAAAGTATAACTTAGTCTAGGGCGCTCATTATCTTTCTTGGAGTATAAAAAACATTAAATAATGCCTGTCTCAGTATGTATTGGCATGGAATTTGTGATTTACAAAATGATAACCCCAAGTATAATCACTCTTCTGTAAATAAACGGTTAATAAAGCTTAATGATATACGTATCAGAAATCAGCAACGAGTATTCAAAACGATGAGTAAAGATTCGAGTCATACTTATAATTTCTAATACTTATACGCATTCATACTTATTTTAATATGATACTCATAGTACTCATTCTCAAAGTTGGAAGTACTGGAAGTATACATACTTGATAACACGCATGATGTTATTGACTTCGACTCGTTTCTACTTAACATTTATACGAAGCACAAAATAAGTATGATTCGCGTACGAACACTACTATACTCATAAGAAAATTGTGTGTATGCTTTGCTTGTTGTCTTTGTCTTTCCTTTCTTCTTTGTTTGTATATGCAACAACAACAAAGGCTATAAATTTTGATGAATGATTCGAATCACTCGAATCATTTATAAGTATTATAAGTATTTTTCTAAATTTATGAAACAGAATGAGTACAAGAGTACTACTGTACTCACAAGAAGATTGTATGTATGTTTTGCTTGTTGTCTTTGGCTTTCCTTTGCTCTTTGTTTATATATGCAACAATAATAAAGGCTGTAAATTTTGATGAATAATTCCACTCACTTATAAGTATTTTTCTAAATTTATGAATCAGAATGAGTACATGAGTACTACTATACTCACAAGGAGATTGTGTTTATGCTTTGCTTCATATCTTTGTCTTTCCGTTCTTCATTGTTTATATATGAATTTTGATGAATGATTCGAATCACTTATAAGTATTTTTCTAAATTTATGAATCAGAATAAGTAGGCGAATGAATCAAACATATTTCAAATGTTATGAGTTTGATGTCAACATTGTACTCATACTCATTGCTACTTATACTTGTAGCGAGTAGTTGAATGAATCAGAGTATTTGAATTTCAATTCTAGTGATTCAGTCATATTCAAAATTGCATGAGTACTTATAAGTAGCGGAAAAACGATTCATTGCTGATCTCTGATACGTATGCAGATAATTTTACTATGTATGTATATGGCAATCTCCTAAGGTCATGATTCCCTTCAAATTGGGTAAAATTTTATTGTAAAACTTTACAAGCATTTTCTTATAAAACGTCCGCAACTTGTCATTTGACCGGCCATGGTACTTATAGTTTTAAAATCCTGTCATCTTAAAATTCTTAAGAAAAGTGTACGAGTACTTACAAGTCGCCAATCATTTAATGACTTTTTTTAAGTTTTTGTTGTACTTTTAATGATTTGTTAATAAACATGTTCATACAATATTTTGAATTTTCCGTTTTCTTTTTATTACACAATCATAAATCTTATTTTTATTATAGAAATACAGACAGACAGACATACTGTCAATTAAGGTTCAATTTACGCAATCCAATATTATTGGATTTATTTCATGAGAGTGTACTTTGGTCAAAATTTCAAAATTTGCCATTTTATATAAAAAAAAAAATGCGCAAAAAAAATTTTATGTTAAGAACCAAAAGCCCACGCTGAGAAAACTCCTTAAAAATATTAAAAAGGTATTAAGCAATTGACAATTCGTGCGGTGGTTTTGCTTTTTTTTGTTTAGTAAAAGGAAAAAAATCAAATGGAATTAGAAATGTAAACTAAAGCAGCAGCATGTTGAGAGGAAAAAAATGCTTTTTGGTTTCATTTTGCAAATGAAAACGATATCTAATGCGGAACATTTTCCGTATATTTGCATATTTGGTAGGTTTTGTCCATACTACACTAAAGCCATTTGAAAAGTAACTTAAGCCATACCGCTCGTAAGCCAACAAACCAAAAACAAAATAAAAACTTTACAAATATTTTTTATGTTTAAAAGTATTTTTACTTCCATTAGGACTTTCGCTTTTACGTTTATTTTTTTGTATTTCGTAGACAATTTTTTTTTTATTGTAATTGTAAAAATGTTTTATTTTTCCAATTGGGAATTACCACCCACCCACATTTTTTTTTTGTCTACCAACAAAAAACAATACACCCACTGCTACTAGACTATTTTTCTATTTCATTAATATGTGTTATTGGCCAAATAAGCCAATGTGTCTGAAAGTCTATAGGGTCATAGATATGCCAAAACAAATGTTGCCAACAATTCCCTTTAAATAAACAAACGATAAATAAATATTTGCATTTTTCTATTGCATTTGGCATTACTAACATACAATAGAGTGGAGTGGTGACCGATTGACTACCGGTATGCATTTTTTCTATTGCAACGTAAATATGGTCAACCTAAGGCCCTAATGAAACTAATTTTTAAAAGAAAAGTATGGCTATGTTGCATAAAATAGTGGAAATTATTTCGGGAAAACAAAAATCATTCGTATTTTGAAGATATCGGGTGGATCATTGGACGGTTTAAATTTGAACAATCGGTTATTTCGAATCTGGCAATACTTTTTCCATTGTATACACACACAATACATACATAATTGGTCATTACAATCCTTCGCAGTCAGGATTATTGACCTAGTTTCTCACACTACTTATGTTGTGTGTATTAATTTTATACATAAGCAGCGGAACCTACAGTTTAAAATCGACTCCGAACGACAGATTTTTATAGAAACTTTTCAGATCTATTTCATTAATATGTGTTATTGGCCAAATAAGCCAATGTGTCTGAAAGTCTATAGGGTCATAGATATGCCAAAACAAATGTTGCCAACAATTCCCTTTAAATAAACAAACGATAAATAAATATTTGCATTTTTCTATTGCATTTGGCATTACTAACATACAATAGAGTGGAGTGGTGACCGATTGACTACCGGTATGCATTT
Organism: Sarcophaga peregrina; assembly: GCA_014635995.1. Taxonomy (NCBI): domain Eukaryota; kingdom Metazoa; phylum Arthropoda; class Insecta; order Diptera; family Sarcophagidae; genus Sarcophaga; species Sarcophaga peregrina. The sequence continues at coordinate 88,294,370 of CM025793.1, forward strand.
TTTCTATTGCAACGTAAATATGGTCAACCTAAGGCCCTAATGAAACTAATTTTTAAAAGAAAAGTATGGCTATGTTGCATAAAATAGTGGAAATTATTTCGGGAAAACAAAAATCATTCGTATTTTGAAGATATCGGGTGGATCATTGGACGGTTTAAATTTGAACAATCGGTTATTTCGAATCTGGCAATACTTTTTCCATTGTATACACACACAATACATACATAATTGGTCACTACAACCCTTTAATCAGGATTATTGACCTAATTTCTCACACCACTTATATAGCGTGTGATCCGACAGATTTTATAGAAACTTTTCAGAGTTTTTGCCAGAAATCTGATGAGAGGAAATCGCCGAAGAATTGCTTTTTGTATTTTATTTTGATGTCTGGCTTGGACCTTGAACCCTGGCTTCATGTTCAATAAGTCAATACTCTACTTACCAGACTACGGAGACTTCATTTTGTTATTTTATTCTGTCAAAAAATTCTCGAATATCAGAATTCCGAACATAATGAATCGATTACCGCTTCAATACTGGAAATTTATTTCCTAAACAAAGACAAATTGGTCGGAAATTACACAAAAATGAAGCACAAAATTTGGTCGCAGAGAAGGACCACCAGGCACAGTTGCTCCTTAAGGAAATTTATTGTTAAATTTCATAAAACTATTTTTATTGTTGATACGTGAGCGTTCTCGTACAGTGCGTACATCCGGAAATATCGAAGTTCTGCTTGATTCATCATCATCGATATCAACTCATCATCATTCTCATTAATTGAACATTTCACGCACCAAAAGATCAAAATCAAATGAGGTCAAAAAGATCTCAGTGGGATACCTTGCAAACCACAGTTGTTTCAAGAATTAAAGCTGCATAATCATCCGCTTCGTTCTCGCTTCCTTAGATGGCTAACGAAAAACTACACGCTGATGTTGATTTTGCCCAAAAACAATTATCATTTCGGATTAAGTCCACTTTTCATCTTCCCGGGAACGTTAAACAAAAACGTGAAAATCCACCCGTGGGGAAATAAATACACCCACTATGAGTAACTGTTTCGTGCGGGTGAAGAGCGGAGGCATAATTGACCCATATTTTTTTGAAAATAGGGACAGCGCAGCCATAAGAAGTTGTTATTTGACAATGTTAGACTATTTTCTGTAAGACGCCGTTAAAGAAAACTGTTATGCCGGCAAATCAGAGACAATTGAACATTTAAAGGCCAACATCTGTAATGCTATTACCCAAATACGATCCTATACACACGAAAAAGTGCATGAAAATTGGTCGAATGAGGTCCTGTGGGGTCAGCTGCGGCAGCCATATCAATCAAATAATATTTCATTTCTAATCGTGCATTTAAAGGTTAGGTTAAAGTGGTAGCTCTGATATCTCAAAGCTCACTTGAGCACGCATAGCGGCTGGTTGTAATGCCACAGGAGTACGAAGTCCCTCTACTGACCAAGTTCCACCAAAATCAGGACAAAGCGCAGAAGCTTCACAAGGCCTTTAAAGCTACAGAACTATAAAATTATCAATTGCTTTGCTTTATTTTGGTTCAATGCGATCCATTTTAAACGACTTGTGAAGTCTGCTCTTCAATTAAAAAATAAAAAAAATCTGTAAACCCTTTTGGCCGGCCCCCTACCAATTTTATATTGCCGTCTCTCGCTGTTAATAATTTATAAATTATCCAAATTATTTATTATGTGTAAAGTATGCATATTTATTATAAATTTTTCTGTTCTGCATTGTGCTGGCATATTTACAAGCATTTTTTTGGGTATTTCTTAACATAAAATATTACAAATATTTTGTTCGCATACCTTAGATTACTTTAAAACTAAAAATTTATTATGTACTTATCAAATAACTTTAAAGGCAGAAAGGAAAAGCTATGAATTCATTAGCAAAATGGATATTTTTCGAACTAGAAATTTCAAGAATATTCAAAATTCTTGTTAAATCTTAATGAACAGGCTGCTATGGTTTGATTTGTTTACTTAGCGTTCCAAATTGACTTTAAAACCAACTTCCTCATCGGTTTCCAAACCAATATCGACTATTAAAGCCTTTTTCGTTTTCGGATAACCCTCCATTATTGCATCCAACATGTCCGTACACATACGTTTACGCTTACGATAGGCTAACGATACCATATCGTACTTTGTTTCAATTTTCTTAATATCTTGGCTGGTTAGCTAACATGTAAAAGCAAGAAATGTTCATATTACAAATGGTAAAGTAGAAAATTGAATTCATTTTACCTTAGCTTCTGTTTGTTGGGCCTGATATTTTCTTAACTTTTCATTAAGATCCCGTATATCATCTAATAATTGATCACGTTCATCTTCCAAAGTAGCTAAACTTTTTTGTTGCTTTGAAGCTTTCAATTTTAATTCCAATTCATTTAATTCAGTTTCTTTCGATTTTAAAACACTTTGAGCCTGTTGTAGTTTTTGTTTTAAATTTAAAACATCTTTTTTTAACTGAAAAAAATTTTAAAATTCTTATAAATTGTTCATGAAAAGTTTAATTGCAGCTTTTAGGGTAAAAAAAAAATAATAGGGACACTTTTAAATATCTTTTTAAACTTTTCTTATTGAATTAAAAGGGACATCTGTTAATAGGTTCTTCAATTTTTCTTATTAAATCAAAAGCATTTACTTTTATGACATGCTTTATACTGTCCCTATTAATAATAGGGACACCTCTACCACACCATTCAATTTTATGACATGATTCACGCTCTCCCTATTAATAACAGGGACACCTTTTAAAATATTCATTAACTTTTCTTATTTTAATCAGAAGCATTTAAATTTTATGACATCATTTATACCGTCGCTATTAATAATAGGGACACCTTTTAATATATTCTTCAAAATTTTTTTACTAAATAAAAACATTTAAATTATGGCACTATTTATAACATACATAATTGGCCATTACAACCCTTCAATCAGGATTACGACCTAGCTTCTCACTATTTATACTTTCTGTATTAATATTAGGGACACCTTTAAATTTATTCTTCAACTTTTTTTATTTTAATCAAAAGCGTTTAATTTATAACATGATTTATACTGTCCCCAATAATAATAGGGACACCTTTTAATATATTCTTCAACTTTTCTTATTTTAATCAAAAGCATTTAAATTTATGACATGATTTATACTGTCCATATTAATAATAGGGACACCTTTTAATATATTCTTCAAATTTTCTTACTAAATCAAAAGCATTTAATTTTTTGACATGATTTATACTGTCCCTATTACTAATAGGGACACCGTTTAATATATTCACCGAATTAATTAAATAAAAAGGTCGAATAAAACTATTGGATATATTATCCGAATTTTATTATTTTAGCAAAAACATTTAATTTTATGCTATGATTTATACAGTCCCTATTAATAATAGGGACACCTTTTAATATATTTTTAAATTTTCTTATTTTAATCAAAAGCATTTAATTTTATAGCATGATTTATACTGTCCATATTAATAATGGGGACACCTTTGAATATATTTTTCAACTTTTCTTATTTTAATCAAAAACATTTAATTTTATGACATCATTTATACTGTCCTTGTTAATAATTGGGACACCTTTTAATATATTCTTCAAATTTTCTTACTAAATCAAAAGCATTTAATTTATTGACATGATAGATGCTGTCCTTATTATTTTTTTTAACACATTAAATTAACAAACCTCTATGGCATTACAGTTTTGTTGAGCAAAATATATTTTATGTTTGCCATACGTTTTACTGCGCAATAATTCTTTCGTTACCAAAGAATCCAAGGCTCTAAAAAATATGATTTTCTATTAGGAAATGTCTATTAAAAAGTAAATAATGTCTTTGGACTTACTTTTGAATGGCGGTTTTACCTAATTCTTTGCCACATTTATCCAATACATCATTGATGCCGTAGGGTCTATTCTCTTTAATCATAAAATCTCGTACAATTTTTATAACTGTTGGTTTTGACATCTAAATTGGAAATTAATACAAGAAATAATACAAGAAATTATTTCATTTGAATTTGATATTTAAAGAGACGAACGTGTATTAATGTTTGTTAGTTAGTAGCGGTTTGTAATTGTGGTTGTTGGATTGGCTGGAGTGGCTGGACTGGCTGGCTAGACTATATCTACTATCTGTTGATATTTAATTTAATCTTACCGCTCACGTGTTTTATGTCAATATATTGCAATTTTCTACATGTTCAGCTTATTAACATTTATAAATAACGGTATTTTCTTTTTTAATTTTATAGTCTAGTTACAATATTTCTTTTTTTTGTTGTTGTTGTTATTAACTAATTACATGCATACGTTACATTTAACAAATAGTATGCAAGCAGCACAAGCCCCAGAGAGTGTGATTGACAAATCGAAAATTAATGTTAATAAAACACAACTGGCAACGCCTGCTGAAACCAGTCCACAACTTCTCTTACATGTGTACTTAATTTGTTATTAATGATTTATTTAAATGCTTGAAATGATTTTACATAGAACGAAATGGATTAGATTTGGTTATAAAGGCCAATTAATAAAGGTTTTATAGAAATACAAAAATACTATAAAATTAGTAAAGGATTAAGCAATGAATACTTTCTGTCAAAAATATGGCAAGTTATGGTATTTAATTTGAAATCTTTCGAGATACTTTCTTCCAACTAACACAAACGAAGCTCACTGTTAAATTCACATTCAAATTTTTACCTTTATAAACAGATTTTATAAACAAATCGAAATCGAATTTGATTTTTTGGCAATTTTAGAATTCATTAGACAATTCTCTAGAGAAATGTAAAAAAAAAACAAATAAATTCTATAAATAAAGTACAGGAAGACCACGTATAATGCTGTTTAAGTATTACGCGGTATTGGTATCTTTTTCAACGCTATTCTGTTAGTCTGTCCAGAATAAAGGTTCCAACTGTGGTTTCCGTCGTCGTGCTAAGTTGCCTTGTTTAAAGCTGTTTCGTTTAACGCTGAAACTTAATGAAACGTAACCCCCGCGTTAAGCGAGGTCTTACTGTAATCCACACATACATACCGCATAGCGGTTAAACGCAATCTCTGTACTGACCAAGTTCCAGCATAATCAGGGAAGAGGAAGAAGTTGGTCAGCACAAGGGCTACCCTACACTGGAAAACCAGCGAGAAAGTTTGAGAAACGAAGTTATTTTCTAAACATGGCCTTTATGATTGAAATGATGTCACGACTAAGTCCAAGTAACTGGTTGATGGTCGCCTTCTATCCATCAGGGGCCAGGTAAGTCTAGCGGTGTAACAGGACTCGTCATTAACTCAAGATAGGTTGGGGTTTAGAAAGAATTTTTGCACAATGGCCAGCTAGACCGAGGCGAGTGACACACCCAAGTCTACTAAGGAGGATTCCGGAAGGCGTGCTCCAACTCTGGCAAGCTCATCGGTCCTGCAGTTCCCCGGAATGTCACTGTGCCCGGGAAAATAGACCAATGAGACACTACATTATTTATTCCCACAGTTTTTGCCAGAAGACTGCTGAGAAGAAATTGTAGAAGAAATATTTCTTCAAACTTCGTTTTGTTTGAGAGAGATTTATTTAAGAATTCATTGCGAGAATGAAGAAAATTATATTTTCTGAATAAGCGATAACAAGATCGCATTTTATCGAAATTCAAATAACTTGCGCTGTTTAACACCGTCATTTAGGCGTTGTTGTCGACGAAACATTATGGAACGTAGGTTCGTTTTTAACATATGAAGACCAATATAAATACAATTACCGCAATGATATTAAAGTTCATCAATTGCTCTCATTGCTTTTCGTATTTTAAAAATGAACGTACGTTCCGTGAACGTTTGACTAACCAGGGCTTAATTTTTGCTACTCGCCTGTCTACCTTTCAATACATGCAAATCGTAAATTCTGACCACTCCATCATTATTACCTTTAAATAAACATTTTACACTACTGGTGGAGTGGCCAGAATTATCGTTTTGTATGTATTGAAAGGTATACAGGCGAGTGGCATGAATTAAGCCCTGGTTAGCCAAACGTTCACGGAACGTACGTTACCAAAAAAAAAAAACAATTTGTTTGCGAAAATATCTGTTTCACATTTGAAATAGTTTCTCTAAAAACACATTAAATACTAAAGAGTGATGTAATATATTTGAATACCTCGATTCTACTACTTCTGCGCTAAAGAAAAATAAAAACAATTCCAAAAATATGATGTAATGAGTTCAAATTAGTGCAATTATACAAAGAATGTCAATGCAAAATTACACACTACATGAGGTAGATAAAGGAAATATTTCAATAAAATATTTATAATTGTTAATTTACATTTCAGAAAAATATTTCCATGCCAACGACATAATGAAATTAGTTATCGATAAGTAACAAAAGATAACAAAAAAAAAAAAAAGAACAAGTGGAGGGAAGATGTTACCAGTTTAACATTCTGTAAAGTAACTCTTCAAATTCAACAATTGCTAATGGGGTTTTTTTTCCAAATGTCAATTGAATCACGTTTTAGTCTTCAGTCATTAAACCTGATGCCATTTGTTTCCATTACACGGTTGCAAGTCTTCTTTTTCTTTTTTTTTTTATTTGAAATTTTAATAACGTAAGCAAGCATTTGTAGATATGAAATTAATGTTGTGTAGTACAATTTGGATGACAAATAAATGAGAAAATAAAAGTTCATTTAAAAAGGGCGTATTAGGAAATGTTTCTCAAGGGGGTATACATATATTTCGGAATAGTTTTTTAAAAGGAGAATTTTAAAAGACAAATTAAGCCTTGAGTGTATTTCTTTTATTGAGAAAATAAAAGCCTCATTTGTACTTCGTACTGTAAGTCTAAAGGCCTGGTTAGCCAAACGTTCACGAAACATACATACGTTCGTTTTTCGCATATGAAAAGCAATCTAAATGCTACCGAGTTGCGTGACGTTCACGTTCAAACTGATTTCAATGAATTATTAAAGTTTTCAGTTCCCTCCCTGTTTGCTATACGTCTCTGATATAAATGAATATCATTTGATTGAAATAGTTTGTCGAAGAAGATCTGTGTAGTATTGGTAACAACCAAACTAACTAACCTCAAGGCAAATTATTTTAGTTTAAAAGGTTAACTTAAATTACTAAGGATTGTATTTGTATTTTATTAAAGACAATAAAATCTTAGTACATCTTTTTGTTGTAATGTAAGCAACATTTAAATGTTAACTAAATAATTATGGTTTTCTGTTTTTCTGTTTTTGTTTTCTTTAAATTAGGGACGCGATGCTACACCTTACTTGGAAAGAAATCGTGTTGGTAGAGATGCCATTGATTCGGCAGCAGCTTTAACCGATATGGGTAAATATTTATTCCGTGAACGAAGACTACCCGTCTATGATATAGCAGTGGCCATTACAAAGTAAGTTATTGCAACCAGAAAAACAAAAATCACAATATAAAGGGTATGATAAGTGAAGCACTAAGCAATCACCAAGGCATACCTTAGCACACTTGAAAACTTTCGATTCTTTTACTTTTTTCAAACTCAATTTTTTTGTTATTGTTTTTTTCCAATATTCTATCCTATAAAATTTGTATTTGTTTTTATTATAATGTATGAAAAAAAAAAGAATTCATTTTAAACCCAATATTTTCCTGTATATAAAACTTTAGGTATGATATGTGTCGAAGGCGTAAAGGAGGTCGTTGTACCAAAGGCACAGCCGGTAAAATATTTCAACAATTATATCATAATTCTAATAATAATTTTAATTTGTTGGGATTAGTAATGTAGTAATGTTTTAGTTTAGTTTTGTTTTTTTTTGTATTAATTTTTTTATCTATAAAATGCACAAAGATTAGCTTAAAACCATACACGACAGCACACCATTATTTAGCAATATAAACTACAAAATAAACAACAAAAAACGCATTTTAAACTAAAAAAAAATTAGATTAAATACTACAAAACAAACAAACAAAAAATAATAATAATTTTAGATTTAAAATGGCTTTATATTAGCGTAAGGGTTAATTATTGGAATTATAAAAAGATCATAAAGTGTATATTGCAAATACTATATATCGGCATTTTAAACAATTCTTTTTTTATAGATCTCATTAGCATTTAGTTTATATTTCATTATTACAAAAGAGTTGTTCAATACCATCAAAAAATACAAATATATGCGGTAATAATTCTCATGGTTTATAGATAACTACGTTCTTTTACTTTATAGGAATGGTATTTAATTAGAAATCTCTGAAAATACTAAAGGCCATGCCTTTCACTCAACTAAAACTAACGAAACTCACTGTTTGGTAAAAAATAATGCACTTTATAGATAACATACATTCTGTGGGGCAAATATTCTTCCGATAATTTTCTAAAGATAAAGCGATATAGCAATAAATATCTTCAAAAATATTCCAAAAAAGGTTTTTTTTTATTTTTTAAGCTCTATTCCAAGCATAATAACATGTTTTCCCACAATATCTACATATTTGCGACCATCCATATCCAACCCTGCAGTCAGTACTACAACCTACAGTCAAAGAAAAAAGTTTGCATACACCGCAATGTTTTCGTCTTTAAACATTCTTAATTGTAATGCCTTAAACAATGCTTTACCTTTTTCAATTTGTTAAAAATCAAGGGGGGAAAAAGCGATGTATGTAGCTTTTTTTATTTCACTGTACCTTCTCACACTAATTATATTGTGTGTGTTAATTTTATCCATAAGTCTACATTCAGCGGTGTATGTAGCCTTTTTTATTTCACTGTAGCTTCTCACATCAATTATGTTGTGTGCTTTAATTTTATCAATAAGTCTGCATTCAGCGGTGTATGTAGACTTTTTTATTTGACTGTAGCTTCTCACACCAATTATATTAAGTATGTTAATTTTATCCATAAGTGGCGAACGACAAATTTTGTTGTTTTTTTTAGAAACTTTTTATTGCAATTTTTATTTATTCTCCGAGTTTTTGCCATAAATCTGCTGAAAGAAAGTCACCTCATGTCTAATAAAACAACACATTACCTACTAGACACGGTGACTTACAATATTCCATGAATTCAATTTACTCCAACGCTTGAAAAATGGATCAACACCGTTTTTCCAGCCTCATTTCTGTGTATATATCTCCCTGTAATAAGTGTACTGTACCAAGTGATGGACTAAAATTCCTTAAAATGTTTTTCTCTGTTGTACTATTTAAAGCAACCTTTAACCCCTGGCATAACAATATGTTGTAGCACTTTTTGTCGTTAGCTATGCAACTTATCATGTTAGAAATTTCGAACATCTTTTTATGAGTAGCTTTCGTTAAGCATTGGTTTATGTTTCGAATTATTTTACGTACAGTAAGACCCTGTTTAATGCGGGGAATGCGTTCCAATAAGTTACAGCGCTAAACGAAACAGCTTTAAACGAGGCAACATAGCACGTACATATGTAAATACATTGCGAGTTCGGAAAATACAGTTGGAATCTTTATTTTGGACAGACTAACACTACACCGTCGCTATAAATTTCAACGCTTTTGGTTGATCCATGGTCGTTTCATTTGCACAGATATAGAACAAGTATCAACACACGTCGCCGTAGTCGACGTGGTCTAGTGGGTAGTGTGTTGGCTTATTAGACGAAAGGCCCAGGTTCGTATCCCAGGTCAGACATCAAAACGAAAAATATTTCTTCGGCGACTTCCTCTCAGCAGATTTCTGGCAAAGACTCTGAGAGTAAAAATTGCCATGAAAAGCATCTCAAAAATCTGTCGTTCGGAGTCGACTTTAAACTGTATGTCCCACCACTCATGTATAAAATTAACGCACACAACATAAGTGATGTGAGAAGCTATGTCGTAATCCTGACTGAAGGGTTGTAATGGCCAATTATGTATGTATCAACACAGTGTGCGATTGAGAGGAATCCCAATACTACCGCGTAATACTGAAACGGCATTAAGCGAGGTCTTACTGTACTAAAAAGATCTAAGTAAGGGAAGAAATCTTTATGAGAAGATATTTTAACATGATTTTTTTTTAACTGCACTATAAAAAGTAACCTTTGACTTGTTCCATAACAATATGTTGGAGTACTTTTTGTATTCAGCTTTGCAACATTTTATTTTAGAAATTTCAAACATTTTTTTATGAATAGATTTTATGAAAATTAAATCAACTTTTGGTGTTCTTATGGACAAAATTTTCTTTTGCAATATTTTGCATACAATTTTAAGATTGAAAATTAAACAGATATGGTCGATAATAGATTTACGTTTAACAATTAAAAATATATTAAAAAGAAATATGGCATTTTCTTAATAAAATTTTTCAATATACACTTTATGATTAAAGCTAATGGTTATTCAATAACATTTAATTACAAAATTATATTATTTTAATATTGGGTTTTTAACTTCGTTATGCATATAATTTTAGGTAATACTCGTAAATATATTTTAATAAATGGCTTAAGAAAACCATTTAAAACTAAGTACACATTGAATTTATATAAATACCTTCCTTTCCTTCTTTTCCTTACTGTCTATCTCTATCAACTTTTTTTGTTTTTTTTTTTTACAATTTCTTCTCTCTTTCCGTTTATTTTCTTAAAAAAAAACAATTGAATTAAAATTTAAAACATTAAAACGTATAACAAACATAATCACTTACCTTTTGTGTAAACTTCTTATTTAGACTTGATATGTGCAGACGTACCTCCGCACGTGGAGAATGTAATCGTGGTACAGCAGGTAATAATTGTAACTGAAATGAGAAAAAAAAAATTTGTTTAAGCACTTTCAAATGTAAAAAAAAATTCTATCTCTTCAAATGAACAACAAATGAAGCTTATAAAAAGCACATGTGTATAGGCAATCCAATAAGGGATTCTATTGTAAAAACATTTTTTTCTGTTTCAATTGACAAAATATTTTTGTAAATAATCGAATATTATTAAATAAATTTTCAGCCATTTTTTTTTCTGTCTTCTTTTTTGTGTATAATAATAATAATTTCTCAAGGATTGTTGTTGCCCCAGCACTTTCGTTAAGGAATCTAAACTCAAGTCTTTATTTTTTTATTTTATTTCTAAATAATTGATATTTAAGATTTTTTTCCTTTAAAAACAAAAATCATATCATCGGGAAAGTTCTTTTTTTCTTTTTTGTAATTAAAAATAAAATATGAAAACCATTTTCTTAAATATAAAAAATTTTCTTTTTAACCCTACTTTCTTTATAACCATCTACACCATCTACTAAGCAGTAGCTTCTTTTCTTATTAATCCTTAGCCGGTTATGTACTAACATTTTAAAAACTTTTTACATATAATCTCACCACACTTTTTAAAACTAAAAAACATGGTTAAAAATTCACCTCTTTAAAAAAAAAAAAAACAATTAAAATTTTAATTTCTAACCTCAAAAATACAATATCATAACCTATAAATGCATTACGTTTAAATATTTGGTGTTTAGTTTATTATTTTTATAACTTAAAAACAAACTAAAAAATTAATTATTTTATTAACAACTTCCCTCTTTCTTGTAAACGATGTTTAATTAATATTTTAAAATTTTTTTTATTTTATTTTTTTTATGTTAAAAAATTTAAAAAAAAACAAAACAAAACAAAAAAAATTCAGGCTTTGCTTATGTTGGTGGAGCTTGTGTTGTAAATAAGCGTTTGGAAAAAGTCAACAGTGTTGCTATTATTGAAGATACTGGTGGTTTCAGTGGTATCATCGTTGCTGCCCATGAAGTCGGCCATTTGTAAGTATTTAATGAACAATTTATTTCATATTTTTTTTTTTATATTTTAATTGAATATTATAATTTCCGTTATAATAAATAAGAAAGAAAACTTGTTTTAAATTATTTCAGTTGTTAATTTATGTATATCCTGTTTATTTTTTATAGACTTGGTGCTGTACATGATGGTTCACCACCACCCAGCTATTTGGGCGGTCCAGGAGCACAACGTTGCCGTTGGGAAGATGGTTATATAATGTCCGATTTAAGGCATACAGAAAGAGGTTTCCGTTGGTCACCTTGTACAGTGCAAAGTTTTCATCATTTCTTAAAGTAAACATCTTAATAGACAATACATAAGAGCAGAATTAATTTATTTCTTCAATTTTATAGTGGTGATACAGCCACCTGTTTACATAATGCTCCACATGAGGATAGTGCTTTGGGCAGATCATTGCCTGGTACTTTGTTATCTTTAGATGCCCAATGCCGCAGAGATCGTGGCACCTATGCTTGCTTCAAAGATGAACGTGTATGCGCCCAATTATTCTGTTTCGATGCACAAACGGGTTACTGTGTAGCCTATAGGCCAGCAGCAGAAGGTTCATCTTGCGGCAATGGTTTGGTAAGTTAATTGGAAATAATTTAATTAATTTTTTAATTAATAATTTAATTTATTTTCTTTTGTTTTTATTTTCCAATTCTAAAGCATTGTTTAGATGGCCGGTGTACTCCTTTACCCTCAAATGTTATACCCAATTATGGCCAACAATATCGTTTGGGTTACAAGTAAGTATAGCTTTTCCGTATATTGAAGGTTTTAGTTAAGATTTTTTAATTTTAAAAACAAACAAATATAAATTAATTGGGTTTTAAGAAGACATCAGTTAATTGGATTTAAGTAAGAACAAAAATTATATTGAAAAAGGAATTTTTATATGCACATCCTATATACATAACAACATAAAAAATATTGTAGAATATGAAAACAAATTTATCTATAAAAAGAGAAACAAATTTTTTTTATAATAATTTCGATATTTTTGTTTATTTTACACTCTCTCTCTCTCTACTCCACTACTCTACTCTACTACCTACAACTACTACTTTTCCAAATTCAATTCTACCATAAAAAAAAACACACAAAAACACTTTCCTGTAATTATAATTTCGAATATCAAACTTTTATTACAACAACAATACAAACAAACAAACAAAAATTACACTTCATAACCTTTCTACAAATTACACGAAAAACAAACAAAACAAAATCTTGTTACTTCCAAAAAAAAAAGATCCAATGAGGCTATTGGTGATAATATTGAACGTAAATCGAAAGCTTTGGCTAATAATTCCAATAGCAAAGATGATAATGATGATGAAGATAATGATAATGATGATGATGATGATGAGGAAGAAGAAGAAGATGATGATGACAATGATAATGATAATGAAGAAGATGATAATAGTAATGATGAGGAAGAAGAACAGTCAGAAGATGATGATAATGATGATGATATTAAAAAGGAAGTAGATAATAATTATAGTGATACTTCTTCAACCTTTCATAATAAAGATAAACATAATGATGAACAATATTTAACACAAACCATAAATGATTTGAATAAAAATTCAAGAAATCTTATTAATAAAAATCATATTGATTTACGTCTTGATAATAAAGTGGATGAAACCATGCTTAAGATTAAGGATGATAAAAATCCGAAAACAAATTATACACTTAATACATTACTAAACAATTTTAATACCTATCAGTATCTGGCACAACTTTGGCAAAATTTTCAAACAACAACAACTACTACTACCACTACTACTACTACTCCTCCTACCACAACCATAAAACCCTTAATGCCATATGAAAATGTTAAACAAACTCCTGTACAAATACAGCTTCATAGCAAAGGCCAGGGTCAAGGGTTATGTGGTGGTTAGAACAAGTACTAAATCTAGTGTAAGCAGTAGTAGTGAAAGTTTAAGAAATATTAATAAAACAACAACACATCAACAACAACAACATGAAACACCTTTAGAAAGACACAACATCAGCACATATGACACCAACACAACCACAACCACAGCCACAACAACATTATCCTCTTCTACAACTACTACACTTCTAAACAATTTACGCAAACAATTTCAATACTATTTAAAATTATTACAGGATAATAGTAATAGTAATAATAATAGTAATAAAAGCAATGATAGAAAACGTAGAAATAATAATCGCTATTTAATACATAACAAAGCAAATTACAATAGCCAAACAATTTTGCCTTCTAAACCTTATAGTAACAGTCTACACAATGCAGCCAGTTCAGCGGACAATCTACAGCACAATGACAACAACAACAACAACAACGACAACGACGACGATACTGATGATGATGATGATGGTAATGAGGAGCCGGGCGATACAAATGATAATAAGGGCTTGAATGGTGGTGATGATAATGATGAAAGCAATGAAACGATAGAAAAACTAAAACGTAAGTTGTCTATACCCCTAACAACCAAAACCCTGCAGTTACAGCAGCAACAGCAACAACCACAATTGCTTACAACAGCCATGCCCATTACTAGCACATATTTAGTGACTAATACACCGCGTTATGGCTCTAAAACCAATCCCACATCCACCTCTAGCTCTAGCACAAGTACAACGGTTCGTAATAGTTTATCGATGACTACATTTTTCGATAACTATTATAAGAAATTACAAAATCCAAATAGCAGACTTAGCTTAGGTTCAGGCTTTTCTACGCCAACAGAAAATAGTAGAATAAATGATAATAAATTTAAATTAAATAGAAATCATGAAGAAAAACAACAACAGCAACAACAACAACGGCAACAGCAACAAAATCAAAAACATGGGGATGATGAAAAATCTGTAACAACATTTGAGGAACAATTTCTAAAACGTACGGCCGAAAATCCTTCTATAAACGAAGAAGATTATAATGATGGTCATAATGATGAAGATAATAGTAGCTACAGTAGTAATATTAATTCAAATAATCCTTATTATAAAAATTTCCATACTAAAACCACAGCCACCTATTACCAACACGAACACCGCCACCATCACCACAACCACCTCTGCCTTAAGAACAGCAAAACGTAGTAGTAATAGTAATAAGCTAAATAATGATTCTGTACTATTGGTAACAACACCACAACAACAACAACAACAATATGTTACAAATTATATTGGTGATAATACACAGCAGCGTTTAACAACCATTAAACATCAACAGGATACGTCAACAACAACGACATTGCAACAGCATCAACAACATAATTCTCATCAACATCTATCAACCACAACACCACAGCCACCACAATCACCATCATTATATTTATTCTCAAGTACAACAACAACAACAACCACCACCACGAGAAGACCTAAAATTAAAACACAAAAACTCATACGAAGATTACGTACACAAATCAAATCAAAATGAATGAATTTTCTAAAAAACGAAAAAATTTTCATTTTGAAATACTAAATTTATTGAAAAGAAAAATCCATTAAGAAATCTTATATTCGAAAAAAATCAAAAAAAAAAAACATAAATTTACACATAAATTTAATACGTTTTTATGTGCGGTAAGCATTTATTAAAAATCAACAAAAAAAAATTTTCAAAGTATTACTCACTTACTACCACCATCTACTACTATTAGTACCTTCATGCCTGAATTAGTTCCAAAAAAAATAAAACAAAAACCAAATTAATATTATAAAGCTAAAGCTACCCTATGAGTAGTCTCAGTTGGTGTTTCACCTTATAGTATACATATAGAGCGTATTAAACCACCAATTTCATATTTAATATTTTATTGATTGTAGTCATGATTGGTTTTTATTTTTTTTTCCTGCATAAAGCTTTTTAAAAATTTTATTAGAAAACTTCACAAACAAATTTATTTAATAATTGGCAAAAATTAAATTTTCACAATATTTTTGATTGGATGCGCCTGCCTAGTATTTACTTTACTACATACATATGCATACATATTTAGTTTTAATTTCAGCATCATTATTATTCTCATATTCTTCTCTTAATTCATTAAATTCAACTTTCATTTTTCTATTCTTCTCTTTTGCATTGCTAAATAAACTTTCTTTTGTGCCTCATTATCAACTTTTATTCAATCATTCTTTATAATATTCGTACTTCTTAGATATTTCCTCATAAAAAATATTTCTTTTAAAAGCATCTTCTTTTCTTTTTGTCAAATTGATAAAGATAAACTATAAACGTTTTAAAAACGTAGAAATTAATTCATATTTGAAATTAAAATTTAATACATTCACCATTCTCATCTCCATTTATATTTTGAGTGTTATTGTTTACCAATCCGAGCTATCTTGATAAACCTCCATTATGTATTGGACTTGGTTACAAATCTGTATAAAATTAACACACCATACAACATAAGTGGTGTAAGAAACTGCACTGGCCATTTTATAGTCACCAGCAGCAACTCGTTTCCTTACCTTTCGCATTTTCCCTCTCTCTTTCCACCTTTCCCAAAAAAATAACCTGTATAATGCACTGCATGAGTAGGGGTCATCCCCTGAGTGCTGGTTTTATAAAAAAAAAAATCCTAGCAAAAAAATTTTTTTTAATTCAAAAGCCTAGTCTGCATGTGATAATAAATTTAAAATAGGACGAGTATACTCATCTTGGCAATGCGGAATACCCTGTCAAAGACGATTATAATCGTCCTAATTTAAATATATTATAACATACAGGCTAGGCTTTTGAATTAGCAAAAAGTATTCAGGGTATTCCGCATTGCTAAGGCGAGTATACTCGTCCTTGGTAGCGAATGTGGTAAATAATCTAAACTACTACAATATAATAAGTTTCACAATGGCCCCTTGATATCTCAAATGAAATCACAAGCATCTAAAATTTGCCATCTTTCCTAGTTTGATGTGTTATAACCATAACAGAATTGCCGTACTTGAAAAGACCTTACGTGATTTTACAGAAGCCAAAGCACACATTATGAGTTACTTTTTTGGAGCGGCTTGTAGAATGGAGGCTTCACTAGCTTATATTTCTTTGAAAATTAGGATGACTTTACCATTACAGTCAATGGATACATACGTATCGCAGTTTTATAGTCGATTTTTTGTAACCGATCTCTTGTTATGGTTACATACATAATTGGTCATTACAACCTTTCAGTCAGGATTATTAACTTAGTTTCTCACACTACTTATGTTGTGTGTGTTAATTTTATACATAAGTGGCGGGATCTACAGTTTAAATTCGACTTCGAAGGACAGATTTTTTTGGAGAAACTTTTCATGGCAGGTTCTTTTTACTCTCAGAGTTTTTGCCAGAAATCTGCTGAGAGGAAATCGCCGAAGAAATACTTTTTGTATTTTGTTTTGATGTCTGGCTGGGGACTCGAACCCTGGCTTTAAGTCTAATAAGCCAGTACACTACCTACTAGACCACGGCGACTTCATAATGTCCCACCCTATACAATACAAATTTATTGTTATCTTCAAAACTTTCTTTTTCAATGCTTTCCAAGGTTTATTCCTCTTTACAGTGTGGAATTCTTTTGCTTACTAATCTGTTTTATAAATTCTCAACCTAGAAAAGGATTAAATAAAATGAAAGAAACATTAAACAACAGATGGGAGGAAGGTACCATAAAGTACAGAAAATATGAATTCTTCATAAGGAGCCGTTTAAGCCATATTCATATATTAACAATCTTTTGTGGTTTCCAGTTGATATTTAAGCATTGGAAATGAAAAATTTTAAAATCATTTAACGAACAGAACTTTTTTAACTTTTTTGTTTGCATTTTTTCCTTTACAAACTTTAGTATTTCAAATGCATATCATCACTTTATTTAAATCATCCATCATAAATCTACTTTCTATTTTCAAAGTTATTATTTCATTGAAATAGTATTTAAAGCAAATACTATTCGTCTGCATGACAACATATTAGCATACGTACATACATAGCCATACAATATAATAATAAAGAATATAAAAAGAATTAAAAACTAAATAAATTAATAAAATAAAAAAACATTTAAACACACATTAAACACGTTGAAATTGAATACATAATACAGAAATTGATACATAATACAATACAAAATTGACATACAAAAACACCCACATCCACCCAAAATACATTGGAAGAGAAAAACGAAAACATAGATAATAAAATTTAAATCATAAATAATATTACATTGAATAATATTAGAAAATATAACACCACCATATTAAATATATTTTAAAAACTGGATTACATGGAACTGGATTACATACATAGTACATTAAAATCATTAAGAACAATATATTGCATTAGATAACTAGCTAGCCAAACCATTTAGCAAACATAGGCTACAAAATAAACCTTAAAAGAAAACATTTATAAAATAATAATAATAATATACTAAATCTGGTTGCCTTGCCTCTCTTTATCAATGGTTTTATAAGTGGATTTTAATTAAATACGTACTTAGCAAAGTAAAAAAAAAAATCAAATGGATTAAGGATTATATAATGCTAAATGGAATTGCAAATGGTTATTGAAATGAGAAACCATTTTAAAGGATATAAAGGATACACACACAAAAACAGCATGTGGGGCAAATAAAAAAAAGCTACCTGGATTTTGTTGTTGGTCTACACAAAAATCCTTTAATAAAAATTCATGCCTTACTTATTATTTCACTTTAATTTTTTTCTTAATAGCCTTGATTTAACAACATATTGCCTGCCCCATATATTTAATAACATTTTAATTCATTTTATTGAAAATATTTATTAATTTTTATAAATTTTTTCTTTTCTATTTTTTTCTTTATTTAGTGGTTAATTGGAAAGTATTTCCATTTTGATGACTTTCATGATGATGATGATGATGTATAATTACACTAAATACCTGCTGCCTTGTGTTTGCTGCCTTAGATTGTTATATACATGCATGCATATTATACATACACACATACATACATATACCATAATAGAGTTTTTTTTTAGTTTTTAAAAGGAATTTAGTTAATTAAAATTCTCATAAATATAATTCTCAAAATTGTTAACGAACTCCATCCATTAATCCATACATCCATTCATACATCCTTATGTATATTGCAAGTGTATCATCATTAATGAAAAGAAAATTCTTAAAAAATCCTAAATCCTAAATCGATATCCTTTGTAATGCCCTCGTTATTATATAGTAAATGAACAAAAACAAACACACACACATTGTATAAAGTTATTGCCATTAATTTTAAATATTTTCAATTAAATTCAAATTGAATATTGTTGTTAAAAACAAAAACAAAAAAAAAAAACCCCACTCATACATACAAAAACAAACCCTTTTTTTCTTTTTTGTTAGAAAACTCAAACAAAAAAGATCATGTTTTAGTTAGAATTTATTAATTTTATATTATACATCTCTCCCTCTCTCTATATATATAAATATATATTTTATTATTGTTTTATGTTTTATTTGTAAATTATAATTTAATTTTATATATTTTCTATTAAGTTAAGCTTTTAAAATTATTATTTTATTTTTAATTTAAGTTTATAAGAAATATTGTATCATGAAAACAAAAAATACACCACAACTCAACGTATATACATATTGGTAATACAAAATTTGGCATAAGTTATTGTAAATTATATAAATAAAAACAAAAACAAAAATTATAAATTAAATAAAATTTCAAAAGAAACAAAAAATCTAAATTTGAAAATATGCCTTTATATTTAACATTTAAAAGGTTACAAATGTTTAAACAAAATAGGAAGAAGGAATTTATCAAGTTTCTTCAAAAAAGGGTCCGCCAAATAACTTTTTTTGAAAATATTTAAAAAAAAAACCTACTGAATATTTTCTTTAAATCCTTGTTTTATTTGAAAGTACAATCCTTCCGGTTAATAATGGAAAAGTAATTTCATTCAAATGGCTGCCTCGGCTGGCATGCAGTAGTCAACACAATCGAGCCAATTTTTAAGCACATTATCGATTGAGTGCAGCTGTATTTCACCAATGGCTTCACACATATTGTCCTTTAAAGCGTCAATTCTCTCTGGCTTGTCGGCGTAACACTTATCTTTGACGGCACCCCACAAATAATAGTCCAACGGTGTTAAATAACAGCTCCGAGGTGGCCAAAAGATATCAGCTCTGCGGCTGATAATCCGATATTCAAAAACAAGACGCAAAGCAGCGAGCATAGCTTCAGCAGTGTGGCACGTAGCTCCGTCTTGTTGAAACCAAATGTTGCCAATATCCACCTCCTCTTCAATTTTTTGTGAACAAAAATTCGTTCAACATGGCCCGATAACGATTGCCATTGACTGTAACGGCCACTGCTTGCATATTTTCAAAGAAAAATGGCCCAATTATGCCTCTGGATCAAAATTCACACCAAACAATGACTCGTTTTTAGTGCGTAGGCTTTTTAATGTATGCGTGCGGGTTTTCTAAGCCCTAAATGCGATAATTTTGCTTGTTTACATACCCGCCAAGATCAAAATGAACTTCATCTGAAAAGATGATTTTTTTTTGCCAAAATCAGCATCTTCTGTAAGTCGAACACGGGCCCACTTAGCGAAGCGAAAACGCATTGGACGGTCTATATTCGTTCAGCGGAAGGATAAAACTAATTATCTGTCAAACAGACATGAGCTAAGTGTTACCATTCACGAAATAAGCATTAGTTGAAAAAAAAAAACGTTGGATGGCGGACTCTATATAGAAAGCATGGAAGGTTATAAAAATCCAGCAAAAGTTCTCGAGAGCGTGCTTTCACGTAGAGATGGTTACAAATGCATTTGTCTGTCCTAAAAATTTCACAATACATACATAGGCACATAATTGTTCAATTGGATTTGATCCTTTGAAATAACAGAGACGTTAATCGATCGATTTTAGCGACCAATTTGTTTCATAACTACTATTTGTCAAATCCTATCAATATACATATAATTGGTCATTACAATCCCTACAGTCAGGATTATAACCGAACTTCTCAAACCATTTGTATTGTGTGTGTCAATTTTATACATGAGTTGCAGGAACTACAGTTTAAAGTCGACTCCGAACGACAGATGTTTGACAAACTTTTTCATTGGAATCGTTTATTTACTCTCAGAGTTTTTACCAGAAATCTGCTGAAAGGAACGAACTCCATAGGTAAGAACTAAGATCTTCCGCCTAAGGCTATTCGCTGGATATATCTATCGATTGTTACACCGGTTATTACTTATGGTTGTGTTGTGTGGCGGTATGCCTTAGATAAGAGGTTTCAACGGAAAATGTTTTAAAAGTTTCAGAGGATTGCTTCTTTGAGTAGCACTGGAGTGAGGAAGAGTTGCCCCCAGGCTGCTCTTGATGTTCTGTCTGACTCCGCTTGACTTATATGTCAAGCGGTGTACAGCGCCTAGTGCCATACGCCTGAGGGAATCGGGTTGCTGGAAACAGCGTTTGATAGGTCACTCCAGAGTTCTGAATATCGTCTATCCTGACAGAAGGTATAGACTTTCGGAAAAAGCCTGTGCCTGTGGCAATGTTCTTACATGCTTTAAGGATACTTATACCAGATAGGGCACAATGGATTAATGGGGTACTCCAGGGGCAGAGTGGTATACCCATCTTCACAGGTGGGTCTAAGTTAGGTGGATGTACAGGTGCTGGGGTTTTCTGTAGGGAACTCAGTCCTGATCTCCACTTCAAGTTGAATGCTGACTGCAGTGTTTTTCAGGCGGAGATTTTCGCAATACTGAAGGCTATTGAGGCCATAGCTGGTAGCCCATTTTAGGATTCGGAATCTAACATGATTTTCGTTGACAGTCCGGCTGCAGGCCCACTGCGTCGGTCTGATGAAAATCACGGCTCGTTCGCGAGTGCAGAGTCGTTGAGGACTTTTGGACCAGACCGTATCCGTCTATGCTGGGTTCCGGGTCATATCGGAATACTGGTCAATGAGACGGTGGATGTCTTCGCTAGGTTAAGTTCGCTTTCAGGGGGCGATTTAATAGTTGGTTCGGACCCCCCAGTCTGCCACCTCTACGGCCTCATCGATGGATGGGTCAGGGAGAAAGAGTAGAGGCGTTGGGGGAACGGATCTGGTTGTTCCGTTTCTAGACGTCTATAGCCTGCTGTGGGCAGTAAGAGAACAAATTTTCTTCTGAGCTTCGTTAAGGCCAGCTTAAGGTTGGTTATCAGTTTTATCACGGGGCACTGCGAGATTAGGCCGCTGACGGGGATCTGGAACAGATCCCAGCCGGACTATTGCAGGGTATGTTGCGAACAGGAGAGTTAGAGACTATCGAACACCTTCTCTGTAACTGTCCAGCCCTTGACAGGTTGAGGAGCCTTGGCAGGGCCATCTTTGAGAGCTTGAGTTGTGTGTTGAGTGCCGATATTATTGTCTTAACTGACAAGTACACGTACTCTAACCTAACCTAACTCGCCGCAGATAAATTTGTTCATATTTCTTTTAGTTTGAACCGAGACCTCACATCTAATAAGCGATCACGCTACCTAAATACGGTCCGAATTAAAATAAGTATTAAAAAATAACGTCAGAAGAACGTAGTTTCAACAAAAACAAGCATTTAACCTTCTATAAATAATTATATGCCCGTGTTAAACTGTAGTATCAGTAAGATTCAAATAATAAGATTTAAAATTGGCTTTTCTGTAGTTGAAAAAATGTTAGTCTTGTTCTATGATCTACTGTACTTTACAGTGAAGCCTTGTTGAATAATTGAATTGAATATGAACTAATAATTTTTTCTTACATCAATTCAAACGATTGAAACTTTCAAACTCCAGCTACATCCTATAGCCTCAATGATGAATGTAGCGTCTACCAGGATAAGGTGTTTGCCATCACTGTGAAGAGTTCGTACCTGCTAATATATTAATCATTTTGGATATATTTCGGTTAGAGGACGTTTACTTGCCATTGCGACAAATACAGCACTCGGAGGTCAAGTTAACCCAATGTACTACAAGCACTTCGCAACCAGCTCAAATCTATGTAGAGCCTTAATGCCGGCACTCGACAAAGAATCCAAGCCCTCGAAGAAAGCCTCTGACCAGGGTCATCAATCTGAACCTACTAAGAGCTTGACAGTTACAAAGGAGGTGTTCGATAGTTCCCAACTCCTCCTCGTCACTACATACCCTGCAATGGTCCGGCTAGGATCTGTTCCAGAATCCTTGTCAGCGATCTAATTTCGCAGACTCTCAGTCAACCTGTTCTCATTCTGGAGTGACGTTGATAAACTGGCAAGAGAGGGTGAGATCTGGTGCAGGAGTATTATTAATGATTAGAAAATTCCGATGTCTTGGTTTCCAAAACGCCAGCAACTGACAATCCAATCACAAACACAATAATTCGATTCCATATTTCTAAAACTAATGTTTTTATTTCCAAAGCTAAACAAAAACATTAATATGTGATTTTAAATGTAATGTAGGTACATAGATACACAGTATAAAATGACAAACTTTCGGCCCTTAACCAATTTAAAATATCAAAATGGAAAATATAAAGAATAATTTTATCAGAAAATCACTTAATTCCTTCCGGGCAATGGCAAATATCTATTGTAAGTGATAACATTTCTTATCAAAGCAGCTACCGAAATAATACAAATCATGCCGGCTGGCATTAATTTACCCGAACGATTCCATCTAGCACCCATCATACCGGCCAAAGCCAACGAAGTACTCAATTGCAATAGGGGACGTGGTGGCTCTTGGGAATTCAAGTGAGCACCGAAACCAAGTATAGCACCAAAAGCTAATCCGGCACCCAAGGAGGGCAATGAACCTTAAGGGAAAGACAGACAATACAGAAATTATTGCACAATATCGAAAGGCAAAAAGTTGAACGTCAATTTTCAATTGGAGGAAGGTGTTTTAACACACCTGCTTTAACGTAACCCATTATACCACCAGCGGCTACTGTGGCTGCATAAAGATAACCAATAATATCTGCTGGCATTTTATTGTATTTTCTGTATTATTTTAATTTCTTTTATTTTAAAGTAAACTTTAATGGTGAAGACTCGTTCAACCAACCAACACTATAATAACAATTGCATGAGCAGGCAAACATAAACGTCAAAACTAATTACTATTGGAGGGAAATTTATTGATAAATGGGAAATTTTTAAATTCTCTGCTTAAGTTCTGTGGACCTGCCTATAAAATGTTATGAAAGCCTATACCACAGAATAACAGCTAAACATTATTAATAATATCGTAAAATTATAAAAACTTATTACCCACCTATTTTTAGGCAATATTTAGCATACGATTAAGAATTTAATTCCTTTAGCCTCTTCTACAAAAAATTAGCCCGGTAATTATTTAGAAAAGAGTTACCGTACTAGTATATCTTTAAAGTTGCCACATTAAAGCAAAAACATTTAGCGCGTGACAAACACTTGAAATGCAACTTTAAACTAAACTGATACAATTTATATCAGTAAGACTTTTTATCGACGATAACATATTGGAAAGTATTGATGGCCTTTCATTTTAACAAAGTTAATAGGTAATACAGACACCATTAATGCAAGTACTTAAAGAAACCATTTTGTAATTTAAGCGATTTTTTATGATTCTTTTTTACGCTTTAAACTGGTAATGTTAGTGACGGCGTTAATGTCTAAAACACTGATAATGGCGCCGTTCATTTTGAAACGGTTGTCTTGTTTCATTGTCCGCCATTTGTATTTTTTCATGCCGCATTTGTAGTGACTTTTTCGAAAGTGCTGTGAAAAATATAAATTTTTATACAATATATCAAATATTTTCGCATAAGTTATAAAAAAACAAGAACTTTAACAAGTGTTACATAAAATACAATAGAAATTTCCTAAAATTGTTATATATTTAAGGGGAAATAAACATAAAAGATTTGTGTAAAAAGTCATCCGCCCTTTGATAGGAAAAAATATCAGTGGAAAAACTTTGCACTGATATACTGAAAACGCGTGTTTAAGAACATCATATTAAAAATACATAAATATGGCTGATTTTGGAGGTTCTACAGCAGCCCAAAACAATATAAATCAGTCTCAAGCATTTGCTGCAGCATTACAACGAGCTAAACAGGTAATTTTGTACTTTTTTTTGTTTTTTTTTTTTTAAATAAAAATGTAAAGTAGCACAAAAAAAAATATCGATTATTTCAAAGAGAATCAGAAATGTAAGAGTAAAGTTTATACGTGGCGCTCTTTATATATTACTTTTCTCTTAATTTAGATTGCCGCGAAAATACAGCCAAATACACAACAAACAAATAGTGCGGGCGGTGGAGGCGGTAGTGGTACCGGTGGTGGTGGTGGTAGTAGTACTGGTGCTGGAGCAGCTGGCTTTCAAGCGTTCTATGGACGACTCTGATTCTGGACCAGAAAACAAACGCTTCACCAGTCCAGATACCAACGACTACGGCCATAATAGCAATTCCAACATGAGTGCTGGTGGTGGTTCATCGTCGGGTGGCGGGCCGGCGAATATGTCACAGGCTATTGCCCAAGCGGCAGGCAGTTCGCTGCCCGTTTAGCCGCAACTGCAGGAAATACTTGTGAAGAACAAGTTCGCATACCCTGACTGTCTTATGAATGCTTTCTACGGTCGTGGTAGTAATGAAACCATCTCTCACATACAAGGAGATTCAGGTTGTAAAATTCAAATGGGACAGAGTGAAGGATGATCGCGTTATTACATTGAGAGGCTCTCGCGAGTCTGTTACCAAAGGTCGAGAAGTTATGCAACAGTTAGCTAATCGCAACGGTGGTGGAAATGTAGAAGTGGTTTTAACAATAAATATGCCTCCACCAGGCCCAACTGGGTACCCTCCTTATCAGGAGATCATGATACCTGGCACAAAGGTTGGTTTAGTAATAGGAAAAGGAGGCGATACCATCAAACAGCTGCAAGAGAAAACTGGCTGCAAAGATGGTTATTATACAAGACGGTCCAAATCAAGAAGTTATTGTAAGCATTAATATCGCAAATAATATTTATAACATAAGCAACAGATTAATAAAAATTAATTCATTTAGAAACCCTTACGCATTTCGGGAGATCCCCAAAAGATTGAGCATGCCAAGCAATTGGTTTTGGATTTAATTGCACAAAAGGATGCTCAACAACAGCAACAAACTAATCGCCCCAATATGGGCGGTAATGGCGGTGGTATGGGTGCAAATAATGGACCCAACAATGGCAGGTGGAAATTATAATAATTTCGGTGGCAATGTTGGCGGCGAACAATGTGAAGTATTTGTGCCGAAACTAGCGGTGGGTGTAGTTATTGGCAAAGGTGGTGACATGATACGTAAAATACAACAGGAATGTGGTTGCAAACTACAGTTTATACAAGGCAAAAATGATGAACCTGGTGATCGTAGATGTCTTATACAGGGTTCCAGACAACAAGTTGATGATGCCAAACGAATGATAGACGGTCTAATTGATAATGTTATGGTAAATAATTATTCCAATTAGAAAAAAATTAAATATTCAACGTCATTAAAATAATAGCAAAGAAATCGCAATGGAAATGGAGCTCCTGGTGGTGGCACTGGTGATAATGGCAACTCAAATTATGGTTATGGCTATGGTGTCAATCATGCTCAACAGCCGGCAAGAGAAGAAATTACATTTATGGTACCCGCTTCAAAATGTGGTGTAAGTAAACATTTTTCTTAAATGTCCTTTAAAACTTCTTTACGAATATATATGCACACACAAAAGTTCAAATTCTTTGAAAGAAAAAAATTTAATAATTTTTTTTATTAATATCAGATTGTCATTGGACGTGGTGGTGAAACTATAAAATTAATAAACCAACAATCAGGTGCCTATTGCGAAATGGACCGTAATGCAGTGAATCCGCCATCAGAAAAACTCTTCAAATGTAAAGGCACCTCAGAACAAGTGGAAGCTGCACGTCAAATGATAGCGGAAAAAATTAATATGGAACTACCAATTATTAGCAGAAATCTATTAATGGTGGTCCTCCAAATCAGCAGGGCGGTGGTGGCCCCGGTGGATATAACCCTAACGATCCAAATGCTGCCGCAGCCGCTTATCAACAACAGTGGGCCGGTTATGGACAAGCCGGTGGCTGGGGCGATCAAGCACAACAACATCAAGCTGCTAGTATGGGTCAAGGAGCACCTAATGCCGCTGCACAATCTGCAGACTATTCCCAACAGTGGATTGAGTATTACAAGTAGGTTTAAATAAAGCACAACATATTACACGTAATATTTACGAACGAATTGATCTTTAGGTCAATGGGTATGCATAGAGAAGCTGAAATGATTGAACAACAATTGAAAGCAAAACAAGCTGCTGTAACGCCGCAGCCTCAGGCTCAACCTGCTGCGCAACAAGCTGCCCAATCAGCTGGCCAACAAGCCCAAGACTATAGTGCGCAATGGGCCGAATATTATCGCAGTATAGGAAAAATAGAAGAGGCTGAAGCTATAGAAAAACAAATGAAGGTAATTTTTTTCTTTTGAAAAACTTGTATTTTCGTACACCACGTTGACAGTTTTAAATACTGTGTCACAATTCAATCCAAATAGTTACAAAATAATATTAAAATTTAGTATCAAAAATAAAAGCTTCACACAATATATCTTACTTTAGGCAATAATATAATATTTATTACGTTTTTTAAGTAGTTTGTTATTATTTTTTCAATGTTTTTTGTATGTTAGATGTTTTTAGCCATAAAACTGCAATTAACTTTAGAAAACAAAAAAACTCAATTACTTTTCAAAACGTTTTTTTATTATTAATAATGAATAGGCTTCACAATCATCGGCCTCAACAGCATCATCATCCGCCTCAACTGCTGGTGGTGCTGGTAGTAATACACCGTCTGGTGTTACTAGTGGTACTTCGTCGGCTGCTGTTGCTGGTCAACAATCTAAAGACTATAGTGCTCAATGGGCTGAATATTATCGTAGTATAGGTAAAATTGAAGAAGCCGAAGCTCTTGAAAAACAATTGAAGGTACGTTGTGTATTTTTTTAAAAATATAAAAAAATAGGCAACAAATGAAATTGTTTAGGATTTAATTTAATAATAGGGAAAGCGTTTAGATATTACAATACATATATTTGTCACAAAACAAATGTTATAGAATGTAAGGTGCTTTAGCCATAATTTGTTAAAAATTGGTAAAAAAACAATTTATGTGAACAAAATTTTTTTTTTTTTTGCTTTTCCTTTTAATTAAAATAAAATTTCACGATCCTTTTTTAAAAATAGATGTTTTTGATGTAAGTTATCAATAGAAATTTTGTTTTTATTTGTAATTTTAGAAGAATAGTGTTTAATTTGAATCCTTTATTATAGATTTAGAATATTTACTAACACAATGTTATAACGTCATTAGGATTGTGGAGTCTATTTTGTTGTTAAGTGTGTATTTATATTTTGTCTAAGGTGAATTTTTAAATGTTTTATCATTTTCTTGTACTATTTTATTGCGCCTAATCGTTGTAATATACAATTTTATACATTCTATATGCAATTCATAAAATACCATAATAGTGATAAGATAAAATTCATTTCAATGCTTAGATTAAGAATGTATTAATTTAAAATTAAAACAAAAATTCGTACCAGATGAAACGTTAGGTTAAGGATGTACTCTGGTCTAGAAGGAGCTTAATTTTAAGAGTAGAAATAAAAATCCATTCACATACCTTTTGTTGATATTTTAAGAATTAAAAATAATTTATACAAAATGATTCATACAGTTTTGGTGCTGTGAGGTGTAAGCAAATAAGAATTTAGTGGTTTACGTGATTCTAAGTAAAGCAGCTGAACTTACATGTGTTTATGTGAGCGGTTTTGTAAGCTTAACCTTTAAAACAAAATCTATTTTCTCATATAATATCGATACCTATTTCTACATTAAATTTCTTTGAATTTTTTTTAGGATAATTATTATAATGAATTTGTATCATTATATTAAGTCTCATACATTATATTTTTTTTTCTGTATTAATAGAATTTATTAGTATATTGAACAAAAAAAAACCTTATCATTGTTATATTAATTTTAGGGAGGTCAAGCTGCTGCTGGAAATCCTGTTGCCGTTGGCAGTAGTGGTCCTGGTGGTGCACCTGGAGCCCCTGGCGCAAATCCTGGAGGACCTGCAGCACCTGGAGGTGGTTATCCACAAGGTATGACCCCTAGCCAATATGCTCAATATTCACAATATTATGCCGCAGCTGCTGCACAAGCGGGAGGCTATCCACAACCATGGAGGTTATGGTGGACCCGGACCAGCTGGTGGCTATGGAGCTCCAGGAGGCTATCCCGGAGCTCCACAACCACCTGGCAGTGGTCCAATTCAAGGAGGAAATAATAGCCAGAAGAAAGACAAACATTAATAATAACCATTAGAACAACCGTAGAACAACAATTCAATACCTGAGAAGTCAGGCGATAGAAATGTTAATTCAACACACCGTATTATAGGTAAGTAATGGTTCTGTTGGTAATATAAACTACATTAGATTCTTTATTTTCTTCATTGATTGATTTGTTGTTTTCCTCAAACATATTTATTAAAACAAAACAAAACAAAAAAAAAAAAATATTTATAAACCACAACAAAATTAATTTAAATTGAATACCTAATATTGAAACAAACAAATCTATATATTGCAATTGTTGGGTGCTTAAATCATATTTTTTACATATATTTTTTATAGAATGTACCTTTTCAATGCATATTTTTTTTATATATCTACTGTTTGAACAAATCTTTTTATTTTAATTACCATTTTTTTTTTTTATATATAAAATAAACATACTGCCACATATTGTTGATATATATTATTGATCATGTCTTCTATAATTGTATAATATACATTTCAATTAAAATGTATAAATACAACAAAACATATTTTGATAACCTACTTTTTATACCTCTTTTTTATATAGTAGTGTAAACATACTTTCGTTTTGTTAATATTTCATTATTTAATTAATTTAATAATTTGTTTTTTTTTATTATTATTTTTATTTTATTATTTATTTACATTTATTATTATTATTATTTTGTTTTTTATTATAAACTCTAACATAACAAAACCATATTTCTTTTTCCTTCCATAAAATTGTTTTCTTGCAGCTTTCAGTTTTCATAAAAAAAAGACCTCCTTCTATATACAAAAAATGTCTCTCTCTAAAAAAAAATACATAAAAATTATACATAAAGTTTAATCGTCGTTTATATAAAATAAAATACAACAAAAATTTTAAATTTTGTAAAACTTCGATAAAAAAAAAAGTGTATTGAGTGTGTGGACGTTTGGTTTGATAAAAAAAAACAATGAAAAGAATCAAAAACAAAAACAAAACTTATTTGCATTATCGATTTACTTTGATTGATTTTTAGTTTTTAAGTGTAATTTTCTCTTTAATATAGTTTATAATATTAATACGATTATACACAATTAAAGCAAAAAAAGAAAAAGAGTTTTAACATTAAAAAAAACAAACAAAAACAAGACAGTTATAGTGTTACAATATCACTCTATAATGATAACAATTTAATTAATAATGAAAATTAATACAAATAATTAACTCTTATCTCTACTGCTATTACACTTATCAGGAATGTTGATTAAAAAAAAACATACAAGAAAAACAAAAAAGTATCTAAAAACGGCCGTTTTTAAGTAAGTTAGGTTATTTTTAATCTTAGATTTTAGAAAATAAATGATTTCTTTAATTATTACAAAGAAGTATAGTTAAATATAACAAACGCTTCCCTTTTTTTTATTTTGTTTTTTGAAAATATATAATAAACATACAAACATATTTTTATGTAGCTTTAATATTAAAATAATAAATATAAAATTTTATATTACACAATGACAAGAAGAAGAAGAAAAAAATAGAAAGATAAAAACATTAATATTAAACTTAAAAAAATATCTATATATTTCAGTCATTTTTCTATATATTTATAGATAGCTCTTAAGGGAATTCAAATTTTATTCGAATTTGTTGCATTTTTTTTTTATTTTTTTCTTTCGAATATGTTTCTTAAATTTTTTAATTGATCCCAAGTGGCCAAAACTTCTTGAAATTATAAAAATACAATAATAATTCAAAACCTTTTAATTGTTTATTGTTTTCTTTTTTTCATTGATTAATCGTTTTCGAAGAAATTCAAAATTATCTAAACAGTTAATTAAGTTGTTAACTTAAATAAATGCTAAAAAAAAAAAATTATTCTGAAATTAATTTTTATTTTGTTTTATAATTAATTATTCGTATTTTTTATACGAATCCTTATTTAATAATTGTTAAATTATTTCCTTGGAGAGGCTATCAACGAAGAATAGGTATTTACGTTTTTTCTTCATAACCTTTTTTTCTCAAATACATTTTTAAAATTTTCGTAAACACAGTTCAATACCAAACCATTTTTTAAAAAAAAATTTATATTGAAATCATACCAAACCGTACATTGTTAAGTGTTATTTCTTAGACAGACAGAGAGTTTTTTTGAGACCAACATCAGCTGTTTCGTTAACAACAACATTCTATGAAGATGACAATTTCAACAGGATGCAAAAGGATTGAATACAATTTGTCTTACAAAAAGTAAAGGACATACTCTTAATGGTAAGATTCTATTATATATGTATGTATGTATGTGTAAAACATAAAATTTATATTTATTTCAATTTAAAAAAAAAAACAAAACAACAAAAATGTATAAATTTATATTGTAATCTTGTTATTCATGTGAAAAACAATACATTTAATTCTATTTATTGTATATTTTATTACATAACAAAATATATGAATTTTTCCAGGATATTCAAGTTTTGTTAAAGTAACACACAAAAAAAAGTATCGAAATGAAGGAACCTTTATAAGAAGTAAAAACAATATTTTTTTTTTTTTTAAATAATTATTTTAAAATTTTCCAATAAAAACATTTTTAAGTGTGTTAAGGTTTATAAACTACATACATACGTATGTAGTGTATTTCTTTTATATCAAAACATTTTTGTACATACTCTTTTTTTTTTATTCACCATATATATACAATTTAATATATAATCTTATTATGTGTGGTGGTTATAAATTGTTTCCACATCCATACTTCCTATTTCAGAATGAAAATATTTTGTTTAGAATTGTTTGAAAAAAAATTGAATTTTTTAAGGTTATCACTTTGGCTTTAAGACAAAGTGAGCTTTTCACTATGTACTTATCTAGATTATAATACTTACTGCTGCCCATACTTTATGTCAATGATGACTTTACCCATGTACTAGTACAATGTTAATATTGTTGTCTTCTATTGAAGTACAGATTCCAAACTTTTATTTTAAAAATTCTTTTCTCACACTCCTAATTTCCAAGAAAAAAATCAATTTTTTTTGTATTGTATTTCGTTTCTACTTTTCAATACGAACCCTATACCGAAGAAGCTTATAAATTAGAACCTCCAGTAATTAGAAATTCCAGAAATTAGAATCAGTGCTTGCAATACATTATACGCTCTAAAATTCGAATTTAAAATTCTAATTTCTGAGCGTTTTGTTTTTTGCTATTGTAACACAAGAATCCCCAAATTTTCTTTAAACATACATACATAATTGGCCATTACAACACCTTTCAGTTAGGATTACGACCTAGCTTCTCACACCACTTATGTTGTGTGCGTTAATTTTATACACACAGTGGCGGGACATACAGTTTAAAGTCGACTCCGAACGACAGATTTTTGAGAAGCTTTTCAGTGCAATTTTTACTCTCGGAGTCTGCCAGAAATCTGCTGAGAGGAAGTCGCCGAAGAAATATTTTTCATTTTGATGTCTGGCCTGGTACTTGAACCTTGGTTTTTACGTCTAATAAGCCAACACACTACCTACTAGACCACGGCGACTTCTCCCAACTTTTCTTTAATTAGTAAAACTAAAAAGGAGAATCACCAAATTATATACGTTTTTCCAAATTTTTTTTTTATTTAATTAAAATTAAAAGGGGGAATCACCAAAATATATACGTTTTTCCGTATTTGATGTTTTTTTTCGCATTTCTGTATTTTGTGACTAGTTTATTTGTGAAATTTCATAAGCATGTATTTAAAAATCGTCCAGAAATTAGATTTGCCTGAAAAACAAAGCGGTTCTAATTTGTGAGCCCCGCTTCTAAAATTCTCCAATTTTTTTTTAGTTTTACTATTTGGATGATACGATAGGAGAGGGTTTACTTCAATCTCTATTCTATCTAATGGCTTATGGTATCTCTAATTTTCCATCACTTTTAGAGGAGCAGAGAACTGGCATGCCTACGCATTTATGTATTTCGTGGCTAGTTTATTTGTGAAATTTCATAAGCATGTATTTAAAAATCGTCCAGAAATTAGAATTGCCTCAAAAACAAAGCGGTTCTAATTTGTGAACCACGCTTCTAAAATTCTCCAATTTTTTTTTTTTTTTAGTTTTACTATTTGGATGATACATCAATCTCTTCTATCTAATGGCTTATGGTATCTCTAATTTGCCATCATTTTTAGAGCAGCAGCGAACTTGCATGCCTATTATGTCGTTGGACATTTTTTGACCGGAAACGATAATTAATTTTTATAAAACGTAATCATGTTTCCCATTAAGGCAAAGCAGAAATTCCAACAATTTTCAAACTTAATCATATATATCGTAAAAGACATGATAGAGGTGAATATCAAAAATAAAATAAAATTATTTGAAAATTTAAATTCATGTGTTAGAAATTTCAACTTTTGTTTACGTTTTAGAATAGTCATGTTTCTAGAATGTTTACGTTTCTGGATATTCACTGTACTTTCTTTTAGTAAATTATGCATGCATTTCAAATTACCTGATCGTAATCGTGTTTCCTATTGGGATTTTTTTTTTTTTTAAATTAAGGCAATGCAAAGAGATGATGAAGTTTAGGCGGAAATTACAAAAATTTTCAAACTTAGTTATCTATATCGTAAAAGATATGATAGAGGTGAATATAAAAAAATCCTTGAACTTTTTTGTTTACGTTTTAGAATAGTCAATAGTCGTATATTGCCGTTTGAACAAAAAAATCTTAATTTTCAAACTGTGTAGTATTGGATACGATATTCCACATGCGTGAAAACATTTTTTACATTTTAATATACTTCACTTGGACAAAAACTCCAAATATATATTGTCCCTTTGAATTGTAAAGTGATAATGAAAATCACTTTTACTTATCATATCGGTATAGATAATGGTTCATGATATTAAAAATGAAAATAAATCTTGGTAAGATGTAATCTATATAATTTTGTTTCAATATACATATAATTTGAATATTATAATTACCAATAAATAAATAAATAAGTATGTATTATAATTGTATGAACAAAAATCTATTTCCAGCTTAAAGAAAACAAATCATTTCTCTTAAACACTATCCCCAATATCCAATACATAATAACATAACAACAATATTTAACGTAGTAAATGTGCTGGTTTAAAATTCTTTTTATGGTAAGATTTACTTCTTAAAAAAGGTGAAAAATATATACAAATATTGATTGATTGATTGAATAATATGATTCTTATAAAATCAAACACATAATGAAAATACAAATATTTACTAAAATTTTATAATTGCAATACGTCTTGATATAATACATGTTATATATTAAAAATAAAATATTATTATAGTTCTTTAAGTATTTTGAATTTAAGCAAATGCGCAAAAGAAAAATGTTGCAACATTTTTTTTTTTTCTAAACCACAATTAAAAATCAATAATTTGCTATATGAAAAGTTAAATAAGAAACAATTTAATTAATTACAAAATAATTTTTAACCATAGAAAATAAAACAAAAATATAATTATTACAATAATATATGATAGAATTCAATATAAAATTGCAATTTTTCATATTTATTTTTAAAAATATGAAATATATTGTTGGTGTTCTTGTGTTTTATTATTTATCTCTTGTAGAAATATTTTTTACAGCTTATGGCTTACGGGTACGATTCGAAGTTTATTAGGCAAACGAAAAACGTAAAGAAATTAACTAACAGGTTTGATTGACAATGAACTTTCAACTTTCTACCTTAAGTGGTATGTATAGAGTTTTACTGCAAAACAAAAAACAAATTGATTAATTGATTTCCTTTCTATATTATATACATACATATTACCTTTATAACAGTATATATATAAATAATAATTTTTTTTTTTATAAAAAACTTGCCAATTTCTTTATTCCATTTTTATAATAAAAAAAAAATTTTTTGTATTTAAATATTTTCTAAATACCTTTTTTTAATATCTCTTTAGTAAGGAATAATGAAAAGAGTATGCTTTTCAAAAGCTGTCTGTCAGGAAGTAAGGCAGAGACAGAGGGCAGTCAGTAACCTAACCTAACCTAACCGCACACATCTCCCTAGTTTAATTGTGGACATATTGTGTACATACTTTTTTTTCGGCCTTACATCTTTTCAACTGTTCGTTTCGTTCAATGCAATCATTGATAATAATCAGAAGAAGTAATTTTTATTCTTTAAATACATTTCTTTTTAAATATAAATTATATTTCAAAATTGTCTTTATATATGTGTATGATGATTGCGTTTTTAGATATTGTATGATTGTGGTATAAAATTTTAATATTTCATTTCAATATTCTATATATTTATATATAATCTATTTATAATAATAACAATATACAACAAAAGTGATCTCCAACCACATTTTATAAACCAAATAATCATGTAGCAAAGAAATGTTGGAAATGTAAAATTAAAAATTAAGTCCTTGGGTAATAATTGTACACATAAACGTAGAAATTTAATATAATTTTCAAATTCTCCTTACTATATACCAAATAGAAATAAATAGATTTATATTTATATTTTTAATATATTTAGTGATTTAAAGTTTTTAGTATTAAAAAAAAATCAGTGTTTGGGGTCAGTCATATCGATGCCTCCGTTCTATAACATTCTAAGTCGAAAAATTGTGTTTTGAGTTATAAACTTCAAGTTTCAAGCTCCTAAGACTATATATGTATTCTAAGTAGATTTTTTACTATAACTACGGAATGGATCGGAGCATCTTAAACAAATTTAGACAGTATTTAAGTTAGAGAACATTAAGTGTACTTAGAACGTTACAGCATGGAGACATCCATACAATTAAACCATTTAGCAATACAGTAACTTTTAAAATATTTGTATAAAATCTTAAAACAAACAATTTGTCTTTTTTTTTTTAAAGAAAAATTAATACTAAAAGTTTATAATTATTATAAAATATCAATTTCCGTTGAATAATATTTATTGTAAAGCAGAGAACATACATTATACCGCCTTAATCAAACCGCAGAAATGTTTTTAGCCACAATTCGATAATCTAATTGCGGTTTTTTTTCCAACACATTGTGGAGACTTAATTTGTTTCTTTAAGCAAAACTGTACAAGTTAAAAAGTGTGTTTCGTATTATTATTGTTTACAAAACTTCGAAACTCTTTAGCGACATTATATTTTATGATATCATTGGAATTTTTATGTACTCAAGAAAATTTTGATACTCTCTCTCTCTATTCCATGATATAAATACATAACCCAACGTTTAACTATTTTAGTGGTGTTCCTTGCTTAACACTTTGTTTTTCGAAATTTTCGTTTTTTGTGTTACTTAAAATGGGAATTGAGTTTGAATTATTCCGTATATTTGTTCTTCGAAATTTAAAATTAAAAAATTGTTTTTCCGATGCTCTAAATACATAACCCAACGTTTAACTATTTTTGTGGTGTTCCTTGCTTAACACTTTGTTTTTCGAAATTTTCTTTTTCATGTTCTTAATTGGGAACCGAGTTTGAATTATTCTGTATATTCGTTCATCGAAATTTAAACTTAAAAAATTTGATTTTTTGCTGTAAAATTTGTTTATACAGTGGTGGCCTTATAATTAGAAACGACTTAGCAACTTGTATGCTTGTTATTTATTTTCAAAACATTTTTATTCATTTTAAAACTAAAAGTTAAAAAGACAATGCATAACAATGAGTAACGAAAGTTTTGAAAATAAATTAGTAAACATACAAGTTGCTAAGTCGTTTCTAATTACAAGGCCACCACTGTATGTACCAGATCATTTATTTTTCAAATAAGAAATTTATACCACAGTATCCATTATTCTTTTTTTTTTCTGAGGTCGATAAGCATTGTTGTTTAGGGCAGCAACTTAAAATTAAAAATTATATACAGGTGTCCCTCGTATAAAGCGGTTGTTAAGTACCAGGAAAATTCCGCGTAATGTAATTCGCTTACTTATTTTAAGTGTTATGTTCCAATAAACTTTTTCCCAAATAAAATAGGTACTAAATTCAAGATGTATGTACGTTTACAACTCAATATCCAATACTCATACTTTACTTATTTAAAAAATTAAAAAACATAATGAAAAAAAAAAACAAACGGAAAACATAAATATTCACTAGTCTGTGTCTGTTCTGCATTATCTTGGTAAACTTGGAACATTTTACTTTATGTTTGGCCAATTTTAAAGCTGTTATTTTCAGAACTTAGTCTGAACAAATGTCAAGTGTATACATCCTCCATTATTGGCTTTGACATTTGCGAATTATTGATTAGTATTGTAAATTACTTCGAATATCGTGCTTATGTCGAAATAGTGAGCGTATAACTTCATTTGATAAAAAAAATATTTTGTTGGACATTCTTCCAGTAATTGTGTGATTGTAAAATCAGTTAGCAGCCTTTGTTTGCATTTTCTTTTTTTAACTGTTTTTCGATTTTGTAAGGGCGCTAGGAATAAGGCGCGTTATACAAGTCGAAATTTCGCGGTGTAAAGAAAATTGTTTTTTTTTTAAATCGCGTTATACAAGGGATACCTGTATTTAGACACTTGTTTAAATATTTAAAGACTTTTTTTACTTACCACTGTAGTCGAAAATGCTTAATTTTGTCCGCTACTATTTATTTTTATTGAAAGAAATCATCACTTTAGATTACCATACATACGCTTATAGGTTCGGAGTTTATTTTTAATTAATGTTATTAATTTTAGCAATATAAAATAGGCGATAATATGTTAAAAATATTCGATTCTTAAATCCAACCCCAGCAATTTGTTTGAGAGATTTGATTTGCCATTTTTTAAAAAGTTGTTACTGGGAAATATAAATCTTATCATATAACTTCGAAAATTCTATTGAAGTATATATAAATAAGGAACTATTTTTATTAATGATATTTAAACAACAAAAAAATATGCTAAACATTCTAAATAAGTAAGTATTTCTTTTTAAGGGTAAGTAGAAAAAAGATTATTATTCTAAAGACGCAATCACATGACAATTTTGAAATATACATACAATATACAATATTCCTTTAAATACTACGTTTTATTATATTAAACTTTTATTTCCAATTTACATACAACTTATATAACATATATTTTTGTCATGTGTATATCCATTCTCCTCTATTTACAGGATTTTAATTAATTTTTTTTTTTAACTATACTTTTTAAATTTTATAAAAAAAAAAAATTCTGTAACATATGTACCTAAAATGATAAATTTAAGAATTAATTAATAATTTTACTTCAGAAATTTTAATCAAAATAAATGTATTAAAATTTAAATACAATTCTTATCCTATTTAAAACGATATTAAATGATCAGTTAAATCATCAGTTACCATAACAAAGATTTCAAATATTCATAAATTAAATTTTAAAAATATTTAAAAGAGAAAATGTTGCTAATTACTAATAGCAGCGATAGAAAGGCTAAAAAAATATATATTTAACTAGCAGATTGTACTCGGCGTTGCGCGAGTATTTTTTCGCCCCTTTACCCCTTTTTGGTTCACCTTAGAAACAGAATATATCAAATAGCTATTTGGACAACTTAACGAAACTAAATCGTATAAAATTACCTATTACCATTTTCTCTCCCCTTTTGCTCAAAATTTTGAAAAGATTTATGTCCTATAACCTGTACCAACAAAAGCTGGATTTATATGCTATGCGCTCAATTTGCCCGTTTTTGGCCCCTTTCCCTCTTTTTGTACCCATTTTGGTCCCACTTTAGAAACGGAATACCTCCAATAGCTATTTGGAAAACTTAACCAAGCTAAATCGTATAAAATTACCTATTACCATTTTTTCTCCCCTTTTGGTCAAACTTTTGAAAAGATTTATAGCCTAAAACCTGCACCGAAAAAAACTCGATCTATATCCCAAATTTCGGAAATCGGTCCAGGCATTCAAGCGTGATTGGCTAACAAACAAAAAAAAAACAGACTTACAGAAAGATTTATTAGGATTAGCATTGATCGCAATTCTAAATAATAAGTTTCGGTCTAAGAACTAGGAGTTATACTAGTAGATTAGATCTGTTTATAATTTCACTTCAGTCGCAAATCCAAGTCCGAGTGTTTTTCAAGTGAAAGCAATCGATAGATTTTGAATAGAAATTTATTTGATTGACTAGTCAAGAATGTCTACAATTTATTTTTTTTTTTATTTATTGATTAGTGTTGTAAATGATTCGAGGAGAGGTACTCCCCAGAGGCCTAGTCCATTGGTAGATATAAAAGGATATTGTTAGATCAATTATTGCGTATGGATGAGTTGTTGGGTGGAGTACTTTAGACAAGAGCTTATAACGGGTGGCCTTGAGCATCACTGAAATGAGGAGGAGTTGTCTCCAGGCATGTATATGTATACGATAATTTATTAATTGATTGTGGAATACAGAAAAAAACGTTATAATGAAGCTGAACCGCATATAGAATAGAAATTAAATCAAAATGATGGATTTACTGCAGGTAAAGGAAGATAATTGATAAGACAAACTCCTAATCATTTTAATTTTTATGTGAAGAGTGTGACTATATGCTTCTAGGAATCGAACTTCTGAACGACTTTTTTCCTATAGGGAACAATGTACTAATTGATAGAACTATTAAAGATTTGGTTACCGAGACGGTATTTCTATCTGGGTTGGAGATACTCCAGGTGGGATTCTATCGACAGTGAGAACTCCCAAGCAAAAAAATTTAACTTGAACACAGGAGCCAACTCCTGGGGTCTTTTACAAACACATTGAAAGATTGAATGATATCTGTAGCGTCTTTCAGATAGGGACATTCTCAATTAATAGTTTTGACATAGGGATTAGGCAAATGCGTATCTGGTGTAAGTTATGATCGGCTTGATCCTACTTACACCCTGTTTTTGAGATTCTTTGAAGGTTTAAACGCTGGCGATCGAGTCTAGCCCTGGCGGTACACTCCCTCAAATGTAATCTAACGCTTGTTCAGCCTAATTAATTTTTTTTAAGCTTCCTTTCTTTCAAATGAATTTCTACCACTTACTTTTTAAACATTATTTGATGTAAACGTTGACCGTGTGTACTAAGTAGTTGATGGCCTCCATTTTTGGTATACTTTTAACATGTCAGTTGATGTCCTACCAAAGGCAACTGCAATGTTAACATCCAAGGCTAGAATTCTGGTTAGCTTGTCCGCTTACACAAGAAACTTCAAGCATCTTTAAACTTATTTCCTCACCTAACTCGTTTTTCAATATGGTATGTTAATGGGAGACCGTGTCGTGTGACAATTGGCACCATCCTGTTAAAATTGTGTATCAACCAAGCCCAATTCTTTTATTAAAAAGAAAAGAATCAATAGTCATTGCACGTTACATTGCCTTAATGACTAAGACTGTATTTTTCATCATTCTTGAACGTGTACGGTCCACTGATGCTTCCAACTCCATTTACATTCGGTAATTATTCTTTTGAGATAATTTTCGACCAACTTTTGACACATATTGGGCGGTGTCTCAGCCATAACTTGACGAATGTTGGTTTTCAAGTGCTCAAGAGTTGAAGGTTTATCTGCATAAACACGGTCTTTCGCGCAGTCCCACAAAAAGAAGTCTAATGGTGTCAAATCGCATGATCTTGGTGGGCAGTTGATATCAGCACGACAAGAAATGTCTCTTGCAATAAAGCCATATTCGCTCGAGCTGTTTGGCATGTGGCAACATCTTATTGAAACCACATATTCTTCAATAGCAGGCAAAAAAAAAGTCGCTTATCATATGACTATAACGCTCTGAATTGACGGTGACAATTGTTCCATCATCGTTTTGGAAGAAGTAAGGTTCAATCACACCTTCGGACCAAAGAGCTTACCGTACAGTGACTTTTTCTGGATGTAATGGCCTCTCTTCAATTACTTGAGCATACTCACAACCCCAAATACGACAATTTTGTTTATTAACACATACCTACCGTGTGTGAAATGTGCCTCATCGCTAAGAATATCCAACGCCTGTTGTTTAAGCACCCATTCCACATATCTATGACGTTGTGAATGGTCAACTGGCTTCAGTTGTTGCGTGAGCTGAACTTTATAAGGCTGTAGGTGTAGATCTAAATGCAAAATACGCCATAATGTACCGTAGGACAGTCCTAATTCTTGAGAACGACGAGGAATTGACTTATTCGGGTCATCGGCAACACTTTCACTTACAACCGCGATGATGCACAGGCCTTTCCAATATTTGTAACCACTCCAGTCTCTTCAAATTTCTTCACAATTTTGCCAATTGCTTGCATAGTTGGACGATTATTTAAACCATAATCTCCTCTTAAAGCACGAATCACCATTTTTGTAGTAGAATTTGATAATTTTTATGCGTTGTAGGATAGTTAAGCTATCCATATTCGTTAATGTTAGACTTCCAACTGAAAAGAAAGAAAAAATTGGTTTCACAACTTAGTTTGAAAGATAACGAATTCCAGTACCATACTTTTGAAACCACGAAATGGATAGCCCTTTATAGTCTAACGTCATGATGGCACCCTACATGCGATATTTGAAGCAAACAAAATATTTCTTTCAATTTTTTTTTTTTATTATTTTAATATTTTTACAATATTTATTGTTTTTCTTTAATTTATTTTTTTTATTTATTTTTTAAAGAACATCGAATTAAACATAATTTACAATGAATCAATAATTTGTGTGTGAGTTTCATTCATTATGTATGTAGGTTTTTTTATTAGAATTCCTTTTTTTTAAATTCTTTTTGTTTTATATACTATTTGATGTAAGAGAGAGAAGGGGGGGAGGGGAGTAAAAATGACATTCACTGTTGATATTTCATAGTTGAATACACACTGTAGAATGAATGTAAGATAATTGCAATTACAATTTTATTCTATTTTAATTAATTAATTATTAAACTTCTTTTCAGCTTATTAGATTATTATTATTTATAAAATGTTTATTGTTTAACCATGTGTGTGTGTGATTGTGTGTATATGGTATTGGTATTTGAATAAAATTGTGTTTAATTTTTTTTTTATTATTATTTAATTGTATTTATTATTTATTATCATCCATAATCTATGAAACGAAAACAAGTGAAATTAAAAAATTGTATTTAAAATTGAAGAAAATATTTTTACAATTTGTTTTTAATTATTTTTTGTTATCTAACGTATATACTACTATATTTAGCTTTTTTGAAAAACTAAAATAAGTTTAGAGTCTTTATATATTCTAATAATAAATGTTAAGACTTGTATGGCCCATTTTAGTTTTACCAGTTTTCGATTTGTAGATCATGGGTGGTGGTGGTGATGGTGATGGTGTACCTTTACTATTTTACGTTGAATAGAAACCGATGATGATAGCTTAGCGAAATAATAATAAAAAAAAAAATCGTTAACATTAAAAGTAAATGCAGAAAAAAAATTGTAAATAGAGATTATAAAGAATTTTATTCACACAAACAAAAAAAAAAAGAAAAAGAAACTTAAATTTCAAATGAAAAGCAAAAAATGTTTAATGAATCTAAATTATTTATTTTGTAAGTATTACAGCTTTTTGATTAGGCGTCTAATATTTTTCAAATATTAAAAATATTTTCAATTCATTTTCTGAATATTAAATTTTAAATTTTTGTTTCTTTTCTTTCTTTTTTTTAGTCATTTTGTACTGACGCTTGTTTTAGTCCTTCAGTTTTAATAGATTTTTTTTATTATTAATTTAAATACAGAGTTAATTAAGAAGTAAATAAAACATTTTGTTTTTTATAATTTATATATATTTAAGAATATATATATTTATGTATTTATATATATTATTTTTTCTTTTCTCACATTTTATTTCTGTTTTTATTTTATTATATTTTGTTTTATTTTGATATACATTTTCATAAATGTAAAAAATGATAAGGAAATGTTCGAAAAAAAATGTTTTTTAAATATTAAATTGCAGTAAAAGGAGAAATAATAAAATTTTGTTTCTTTCAAATAAACGTCATTTTACGTTGTAACTATGCTAAAATTGGAAAAAGAAGTAATTGAAGAAAAAAATATATAAGAATTAACAACTTTTTGTTGTAGGCTTTTTTTTTTTGCACACATACACAGTAGTACTAGTAGTAATTGTTGTTGTTGTTGTATACTAAAAATTATTAAATAATAAAGAGAAGAAAAAAAAAACTTATACAAAAAATGTTTTATGGTTCTTTCCAAAATAAAAGTTAAAAAAAAAGAAAATCAGGATTCATTTCTAAAAACAAGGAGATGCAAGGTTTCTTTTGATTTTTGTTTTTTTTTTAAGCAGCAATCAGCTAAAAAGAGAAGAAAAAAAATACATGAAATTGTATGAATTGTAGAAAAATATTAATACCCTACCGCTTTAACTGTGGCTTTAATGAAGTCCTTTTTATCTGTTAAATCAAAATCGGGATATTTAGCATATACTTGCTTGCACACTGTTTTCATAGTTATCTCTTCTAGATTGGCCTTATCTAAAATTTCTTTAACATAAGCACGAATTTGTTCGTCCTGAAAGGAAAAGATAACAGAATGTTAACATTTTTTGTAGGATTTTCTTAAAAAAAAAAAAAGTAGGATTGCTAAGAACTTGTACAAACAGTCTGAAACAGTCAACGTGCACCATCCATATGCTCGTAATTTTATTAGTTATTTACACCAATTTAAAATTTACAAAATAGAAAATTATGATATAAAGAATGTTTGAAAAAGGAAACATTCTTTTAAGGAAATCGGTAGGCTTAATATACCATCAATCGGATGAGAAAAGCTCCGTTATATTGCCATTTGTAATATACAATATTTCTAGTTTTAAGGACACGCGCTTGCCTCAATGACAAAATCCTCACAGGCCAAAACTACCCTTGTAAAGTTTAAGTTAGGTTTGAGGACGATATCCAATATTTCTAAATGCGGAAAAATCCTCCATAAAGCTTCGTGGAACACAATACTCTTGTTTATGACCCGCTGTTGGCCGAACGTGTGCGATTGCCTTCTTCACACGATTATATTTTTTACTTTAGAAATCCAAATTAAAAATTTTAAGTGTAGGACAGTAATTCTATTCCCTGTAAATGTTTCCAAATGCAAACTATAATCTTCCTATCACCTATCAGTCTTGTCTTTA
The DNA here is from genome assembly GCA_014635995.1 of Sarcophaga peregrina. Classification (NCBI taxonomy): domain Eukaryota; kingdom Metazoa; phylum Arthropoda; class Insecta; order Diptera; family Sarcophagidae; genus Sarcophaga; species Sarcophaga peregrina. The sequence goes on from CM025793.1 coordinate 88,338,770, forward strand.
GTATTATTTTTTAGATTTATCAGTAATTTGTAGATCTATAGTTGTCTTTTTGTTAACTAGGTTAGGTTAGGTGTACTTGTCATTGGGATAAGTACAATACCCAGAGGTCAAAATCAGCTACAGTATTCTCTCGATTTAGTTTGTTTCGATTAACGTCGTCAAAAAGTTTGTTCCCTTCAACTTCGTTTTGCGTCGTCCTTCGCTATACGTCGCCTTTGTTGTTTATAAACAAAGCAGTAGGTAATGTGCTGGCTTATTAGAAGTAAAGCCAGGGTTCGAGTCCCAGGCCAGACATCAAAATAAAATACAAAGAAGTATAGAGAAATTGGAAAAGAAGAGGAGATAGGAAAAGGGAGGATATAGGTTAGGTTAGGTTAGGTTAGAGGACGTGTACTTGTCAATTCTGACAAGTACAGTACTCGGTAGTCGAATTGACCCATTGTACTACGTCCTAGCTTCTCACACCACTTATGTTGTGAGCGTTAATTTTACACATGAGTGGCGGGACTTACAGTTTAAAGTCGACTCCGAACGACACATTTTTTTGAGAAGCTTTCCATGGCAATTTTTACTCTCAGAGTTTATGCCAGAAATCTGTCGGAAGAAAGTCACCGAAAAATTATTTTCAAATTTTCGTTTTGATGTCTGACCTGGGAATCGAATTCGGGTCTTTCGTCTAATAACCTAACACACTACCTACTAGACCACGGCGGCCTCTGTATCGATTAACATCGTCAAAAATTTTGTTCCCTTCAACTTCGATTTGCGTCGTCATTCAATTTACGTCGTCTCTGTTGTTTATAAACAAAACAGTAGGTAATGTGCAGGCTTATTAGACGTAAAGCCAGTATTCGAGTCTCAGGTTAAACATCAAAATAAAATACAAAAAAGTATAAAGAAATTGGAAAAGAGGAGATAGGAAAAGGGAGGATATAAGAAACGAAAAAAAAGGATGGACCAGTAAACACCTACAACCTTGATGCCTTAGAACTTCTCAATCAACTCAAATTATTTACGAATCTATGGAGTGCCCTAATATCGCCTCTAGACAAAGAGCCTAACCCTTCAAAGAAGCCCCTGCTCAGAGCCCACAACCTACTAAGCGCTAAACAGTTGAAGAGGAGGTGTGTTCGATAGTCTCCAACTGTTCATCATTGCAACATACCCTGCAATAGTCCGACTAAAATCTGTTCCAGATCCTTGTCAACGATCTAATCTCGCAGTGTCCTGTAATAAAATCTTTAAGATTCATACTTTGAAATAATTTTTGTAGCTAGACTTGTTTAAGACAAGTTAAAGCCTCCTGGCCAAACAATCGATGTTCATTCTCTTGCTTGGTGGATCTTTAAACCTTTGACGACCATAAACAAGCCTGTTTGCTCGGCAGTTTTTAGTTTTTATATTTGCCCAGAGGACAGATAGGACAAATGTGCAGAAGGTTGTTTTATAGACAAAGATATACTTGTTCCTTATGAGGTTTCGAATTTGATCAAGCAATGGTGTTTATGGTCTTGGCATTCAATGCAATTTGTCCTTTTATTTCACTATGTTGTATGATTAATTTTTAATCCATTAGGAACAACACCAGTAATACGAAATCATGGAGATCTACTGCCCCTATAGGCAATATATACGTGACAATACATTTGCCAAGAGAAATACCTTAAACTGCAGGATGCTTGTCTAAGACAAGAATTGAAAAGTTGGTTCTCACAGCAGTCTGGCTTGACTAGACTACTTAAAAACTAAATCCTTAAATTAATGGGTTTATTTTAAACATTTACCGTAGGGAATGAAGCTTTGCCTTTCTTATTTAGTGGTTCATCTTCATCGCTATCATCTTTTTCATCTTCAGAAGATTCTTTTTTGGATTTTTTAGGACGTCCAGCTGCTGTAATTGAATTGTTACGAGTATTTATAACATAACAATTCTATTTTAAAATTATATTTATTATTGCTTACGTTTTGAGGGAGTTTTATTGTTAGGTTTATTATTTTTCGCGGGTGCTATAGGTTTCTTGTTCTTTTTCGATTTTTCTTCCTCCTTTCGAAAATAAAATAAGAAAATGTTTTATAGAAAAAATCGTTTTTAAATGATTTTAAATATAAATTTACCTCCATTTTTTCACTGCCCAAATCAGACATTTCTTCTGAATCCACCAAGGTATCCGAAATGTCTTCTTCCTCACTATCAGATTGTTTGCCTTTGCGTTTATTGCGAGCAGGTTTACTGGCAACGCGACCTCTGGCGCCACGTGCGGGTAGCAGCAGGTCGACCACGTTTACCAGCACCTGTAGAAGGACGCTTACGTTTAGGGGCCTAATAAAATTAAAAGTACAAGTCTTAACAAATCCCATCTTCGATAAGATAAAAACTAATAATACATACATCACTTTCAGCTTCTGATACTTCAGATTCCTCCTCCGAATCGGAGTTTCTTCTACGGGCCTTGCGAGCTGGTCGCCCACGAACACCACGGCCAATTCCTGCTGCCTTTCTACCTTTACCGCCATCAGAATCAGAATTACCAGATGGATTATACTATAGTGAAGGAAATAAAACAAATTGATTTATTAACTGCAAAATGGGTTAACATGAAATAAGTTTTACTACATCAGAACCAGATTCAGAATCATCATTTCGTCTCCGTTTGGCCGGCGTTACTTTACGGGCATCTTCATCTGAACTAGAGAAATCAACATATGCCGACATTTCTGTTAAAGACAAAAGAAAAAAGTTGTTAAGCAATTTATGAAAATAGCAAAGGAAAACCTACTTTTGCCAGCTGTGGCTCTGCGTGGTCGACCACTGGATCTACCACCTGACCGGCCGCCACTTGACTTGCTTTTACGTTTATCATCTTCACTGGGTTCATCCTCTTCCTCCTCTTCTTCTTCTTCTTCGGCAAAATCATCCTCATCCATTTCCTCATCTTCGGCAGAGGCCTCCATACAAAGTGATTCATCCGGTTCCATTAGAAATTTTAATATACGATTTGCCGCTTCTTCTTTAGAACCCTTTCGTTCCAGTGATAGTATATCACAAATACTTTTTAATTGTTTCAAATCAATTTTCTTTATGGAATCAAATTTTTTCTTATATTCCGAGGAATCCTTTTCGAATTCGAAACCAGCAAATGAGCGTAAATTCTTCTTAACAACATTATTTTTGCCTTGCGAACCAAAACATATCTATGGAAAGGAAAATAAAATAATAAATTAACTCATAGAGCCTAGGATAATATAGAATTTAACAACAACAACTTACCGCATGCAACGTTTGTAGACCATCTACTCTAGTTTTATTAATATTTTCATTAATTTTATCAATTTCTGCTAAAGCTACAACATTCTCGTCATCTTCAGCTACTTCCACATTAGTTTCCTTTTTCTCCTCCTCCTCCTCGTCGTCATCTTCCTTGGATTCTTTGTCCTTGTCCTCATCATCTTCTTCATCTTGATCTTTCGCTTCTGTTTTACTATCTACGTTACCATTTTTGGCCGAATCACCACCGGCACCATCAGCTTCATCCTTCTTAATATCATTTGTTTTCTTCTCGTCACTTTTGGATTCCGTCTCCTTATCATTTACAGATTTTTTATTGCTTTCCGTAACATCTTCGGATTTTGCTAAAAAAGGAAAATAAAATTTCATAATTTATATTTGTTTTATTAAATGGGTTTATAAAACTGGAAGAGAATATTTAAAAAAAATTATCTTCACGCTTGGGAAGTTTAACAGTGTCATATATGGACACGAGATAAACTATGAAATAATGAATCTTTGATCTACCTTGGTTCTTACTGAACTCAATCCAACATGTATAAAGGATTAAGCATGAACAAATAACCAAGGGGGGTAGGGGGTAGTAAAGGAAAGAAAATTTAATATTGTGAAAAACGATCGCAGAGGAATTTTTTTTATTTTTTGGCTGCCTTGGGATACGAACTCGGGCCCTTCTGTCAAATTCTACCTATAAGAACAGTTGTCTAGCTAACGCGACCACGGCAAACGTTAAATAACAAACGTCATAACTAGACTTCTAAACATTCTCCCTCCCCTTCACATTCGTTTTTTTCCTTTTTTTTTTAATAGTAGTATCGAACTGTATATTTAAAAGTAAGTAAAAGCAACTACAATAAAAACAATATACTTTTTGTTTACCTTCTTCTTCTTTAGGTTTTTTGTCGTCATCATCATCGTTATTTTTTTGTGCACCAGTTTCAGCATTAGGTTTTTCGTCAACATTTACACTATCAGCAGCGGCTGGTTTGTCACCACCTCCTTCATCATTTGACTTCTTATCATTCTCGACCGTTTTATCATCTGTTACATCTGATGCAACTTTTTTTGCTTCTTCTTGTTTATCTGTGTTCTACAAGAAAATAAAAAAATCCACAATCCAAATACACTTTGATTAATAATGAAATTACAATAAAATAAACGAATTCTTAATTTTTGTTTAACATTCGGTTACTCTTTTTGTTAATAAGTCTTTTTAATATATGGCAGTTTTGTTTAAATAATTCTATTTTTAGACTGGAGAAAAATGCAACACTGTTTTCTAACATATAATGTATGCATGTGTGTGTATTTACTAATTGTACCGCTGTTGTTAAAACGTTTTGTTTTTCTTTAATTTCCTTTTTTGCCGCTATTCGTATTTCTTTTTTTTGTTTTATATTCTATGATTTAACTTCCTATGAAATGTAGTCAACAAACCATTTTCTCTTGATAATTTTTATCTTTTTGCTTTGCTTTCTTGTATTAAACTCAATTATGATTATTTCTAATAAATTTAACCGTGCATAAATCTTTCCAGAATATCTTATGTTCGCTTCATCAATTGCACCTTGGCAACACTGACACGCATGCAAATTTTCTTTTATTCGCGAAATTTAAGCAACTTTAACGGCGCACTATTTTTCATTTTCTATTCATGACTTTTTTTTTTTGTTTTAATCAATTCGCCCAATACCGCGCTTAACATAAACTTACAAACATTCACACACACACTCACGCACACATAGCCACACTTTCGCTCCCGAATGCATGCATTTCGTTATGATGAATAGGAAAAAAAAAGAATGAACAAAAACATACAAAAGTACGGTGAAAAAAATGGACCGACGCCATGTTTATACACAATGTGAAATAAATGAAAGAGCAGAAAAGAAAGCTCAATGCAAAGATGTAGGGAAAAAAAAAACGACGTTGTGTAAATTTTTTTGGGAGATTCCTTTTTGGACGATGTGACGCGCTCGAATTTTTTACTTGGAAATTTTTACACTATAAACGTTTGATTTGTTTAAATTTTCACTTTCTTCTTATTGTATACACTCTATTTGCACTTTTTCTGCAATTTTTTTATAATTACATACCATATTTTCAATGGTTTTATCTTTTTCACCGTCAGCCGACATGCTTATGGAAAATACTCAACTAAATAAAAAAAAAATATTCATTACTTTTTCTTCATTTTATTTTCTTTTTCTCTACCACTTATTTCGCTTTTATATTCATATTCAATACAGAGTTGCTTTTAAAAGTATTATAAACAGGCCAGGGTTTGGTACTTATTATTATTTATTCTGTATAATTTAAAATATAAATTTAATAGGTAAAGAAAAATTTGTTTATTTATGCTGATTTAAAATTAGATTTTTTCTTTAAGTTCTTTTAATTATTTTATCCTTCCTTTTAAATTTATCATTCCTTTACAAATTAAAGACTTTGCAAAGTAAACCTATTAAAAGTGTCAATGCAAAGAATTTTTAACGCCGTCAGTATTCACAAATTTAACTTCGTAAGTTACACAGAGTTGCATTTCAAAGACAGCGTATATTTTGCAAAAACAATTGTAAACAAAACATTTGCCGCCATTTGTTTGCATTGTGTTTTGCGTGTGTAAAGATATTTGGAATTTAAATTGAACAGAAAAATTTATTATTTATAATGGGAATTTTGGGACTATCAAAGTTAATTGCTGATATTTGTCCACAGGCTATTAAGGACAGTGAAATCAAGCATTACTTTGGACGAAAAGTCGCCATTGATGCGTCCATGTGTTTGTATCAGTTTTTAATTGCGGTACGAGCCGAAGGTGCCCAACTTACATCCGTAGATGGTGAAACGACATCCCATTTGATGGGCATGTTTTATCGTACCATACGCCTATTGGATAATGGTATTAAGCCACTTTATGTATTTGATGGTAAACCACCAGACTTAAAATCAGGCGAATTAGCAAAGCGTGCTGAGAGACGTGAAGAAGCTCAAAAATCTTTGCAAGAAGCTACCGAAGCTGGAAATGAGGCTGATATGGACAAATTTACCAGACGCTTAGTGCGTGTTACCAAGGAACATGCAAATGAAGCAAAGCAACTATTGAAACTTATGGGTGTACCATATGTGGAGGCACCATGTGAAGCTGAAGCCCAATGTGCGGCCTTGGTTAAGTCTGGAAAAGTTTATGCCACTGCCACCGAGGATATGGATGCATTGACTTTCGGTTCCAGTGTATTGTTGCGTCATTTAACTTTCAGTGAAGCACGTAAAATGCCCGTCAAAGAGATTCACTACAATAAAGTATTAGAAGGTTTTGGCCTTACAAGTAAGGAATTTATTGATCTTTGCATTTTATTGGGTTGCGATTACTGTGAAGGCATTAAAGGCATTGGCCCAAAGAGAGCCACAGAACTAATGAATAATTATCGTGATATTGAAACGATATTAGAAAATATTGATCGTAAAAAGTATACCATACCGGAGAATTGGAATTATGAGTTAGCGCGCCAGTTGTTTATTGAACCAGAAGTTGCTGATCCTACTACACTAGATGTAAGTAAGAGTTAAATATTTCTAAGAATAGCTTTATAATGCTAAATGTATTTAATTTTTGTAGTTCAAATGGACTGAACCAGATGAAGATGGTTTAGTAAAGTTTCTATGTGGCGAAAGGCAATTTAATGAAGATCGAGTACGTTCAGGAGCTAAAAAAATCTTAAAATCAAAACAATCACAAACACAAGTACGGTTGGATAGTTTTTTCAAAGTATTGCCTTCGACAGCAACACCAAAACGCAAGGCTGAAGATGATAAAAAGGCAAATCAAAAAAAATCTAAATCAATGGGCAGTGGTGGTAATAGAGGTAGACGCCCAAAATAAATCAAGATAACAGGATAATGAAATTTAAAATATATATATAGAGTCAGGATTTATTTATAATTAATTTTTTGCTTATAAAACTATTATAATAAGAAAAATACAAAAATCGATTAAAGTAAATACTGTTTTGCCAAAGCTCTTAGGAAACGAGATTTACGTATGGAAGCAGCTTCACGTTTAATTTCATCATTATTATTCGCATTTAATTCTAAAGTGCCCATAATAGCAATCTGTAACAAGAAACATTCTATAGAATAACAAAAAATAAATCGAATAAATCGTTAAAATAAACTTACAGCCTCTAATTTTCTACTGTGTTCCCCTTTTTTGGCATGTAAATTGATTATAAATTCCAATAAAGTTGTATCCCATATACAACTGTAATAAGCATCCATGGCATCCGTAAAATTAGAACATTTTTCCGTAAGATTTTTAAACACAATGCCATAATCAATTTCCTCCAAGAACTGAAAGGGGGTATTAGAAATGGTTTAGCATTTATAAGGTAAGATTTACTAGATTTTTAATCCACATACCTGACATAAAACTGTAGCCTGCATATGGCATCCCAAATTGGAAGAACATCTTATCATTTTACGTATAATATAATCATCTGCTACGTTACGTTGTAGCGGTATATGACAATAGTCTGTGCCCGTAACTAAAGCATTCACATAACAACGCATTGCTGCTTCATTGTTGCCAATCGCTAAAAAAGAATTTGTGAATTGAAGTTTAATCTGAAAATTCATCACACAGATCTTACCTAATTCAAGATCTCCTTTCATTTTTAGCCAAGGAATCGTTTGGGGATAATAGTTCAAAGCTTCCGTAAGTAGCCAATGTAATGTTTCACACACCGATCGAATACTGTAGCTAATGGGGCTATAATTTTAAAAATAATATAAAACAAGTTAATTGAAGAAAATTAAACATTCTTATAAAACATCCTACTTGCTTATGGTTGTGGGCCACAATTGCATGTATTCACCATTAAGATCATGCTTGGCATCATCTTTTAAAATGTTATGGATTTTACCCAACATGGAAATGGCTAAATTGAATAGCATTTGATGGCGTATTCTTTTTAGAAACGGATGCAGCCCGGTAGAAACAGCTAAATTGGGTGAATTACGTGAACTGCCACCACCACCACCACTGCCAGAACCACCGCTTACACTGCTGCCCCTTTTAGAAGTATTTAAGAACATCGATAAAACCAAATCCCAAGCATCACGGCAAATTTTTTTGGGTCCCTTCATCTTTTCCATATCCAAGAAGGTAGCAGCAAACGCAATAGGCAACTCTAATTGTGGTAGTCTTTTGTCCAATAACATTATGGCATTCCAATCATTTAGATTTAATAGCATTAAAGCACAGCTTTCAATAATCTACAAAGATTAATGATTCATAATAAAAGGAAATTACGCGTTTAATAATGACATTAAAACTTACTTCAATGCGTGGTATAATGTTGTCATTGGTTTGCAAGGATTGCAAGCATTGCTTGCAACGATTACCTAATGATTGTAGATCCAAAGTTTTATTATTCCATTCATCCAAGCATTGGGTAATTTGTATTAGAAGAATTTCCCAATTAACTAATTTTCCTAATTTAGAGAATATGGTGGCATTGGAGAATTCTGGCCTTTGAGTTTCCGACTTTAAAGTGCTTAGCATGGACACAGCGCCTTCATAGTTCTAATTTAAAAAAAAAAAAATATATATTTTTATTAAAATTTCTATTAAAAAAACTAAAATTGCCTTTACTATACCCCTTTGGCAGTGAGTTCCCTAGCTTTACCCAGTAGGACGTAGGCAAAATCTTGTAAAAAGCCTCTTTGCATAGACATTAATACAGACTTAATGGGTGTAGCTATTTCCCAACTAGGATTAACCGTCCACAATGGCTTGGCTGGATTGGTTGCAGCCAGTTTTACTAATAGTTTCCTTACAGTGTTGGCATTCGTACACGATATAAGTTGCCGTTCCAGTGAACCAATTTCAATGCGTGGAATTTTCGAATTAAATTTCCATTCGTTCAGTAAAGCCAATGTTGGTTGAGGCAGTTCTTCTTCTTGTATCTGTTGTAGCAAATCCTTAAGTTCGATTGGCGAAAATAAACTCAAATGCATTATTTCCTGTAGCCATAATTTATTTTTGTGTTTAAGTATACTATCCACTAGAAATTGTTTCAGCATATTCCTCTCACTCAATGTACAATGTGGTATAACATCCATTATGCCCTAAAGATGTTATAGAAATGGAATTTTGGAAATATTTCATTGATATATTGTATTCGTATTTATGTACGTACCTCTACTAAAGCTCCAAAGCAATTCGATTGAGAATATTTTTCAAAATAATCCACACTGGCAAATATATTGCCTTCTTCAAATTTACTGCGTATTAAATTTAAAGCGGAAACTTGCATTTCTAATTGTTTAGGTTCCTTGAGGATGCCATGCGATATTGCACCCTGAATATCTAATTCCAAGATGCGCCTATTTACCAGGGGAATTTCACGTTTACGATTGTCTAGCTTTAGAATTTCAAGAATATCCTGAAAAGAAATATTATTCAGTTTTATTAAGAAACCTATTGTTGTTGTTATTGTTGCAATTTTTCAGAGGTTTTTAAAGATAACTCTCTCATGACAAACAATTTGATTAAACCGCTTGTGATCGTAATGAACCATAAGCAATTGAATTTGCTTAACTATCGGTACAACCAACACCAGGTTACACATATTGGTAGAGTTTTCCTTAATGCTTGGGAATTTGTAAGAAATTCGGAGGACTTCGAATCATTTACTTAAGTCCCGATTAGCTAAACGTCCACGAACTGTACGTTTCTTCTTGGAATGCGAAAAGAAATGAGAGTGATTACCGAAACGTATTTTTCTGATGCGAAAAACGAACATACGTTCCGTGGATGTTTGGCTAACCGGGGCTTGTGTTGTGTCCCTGTGCATTCCATACAATTTTCATGGCAAGAAGTAATTTGCCCATAAGGAAGGCAGAACTAATTAACCATCTAACCCCAAAATTTTCATGCATTTAAAATGGCCTTCACTTACCTTATATTGTGTAAACTGTGACATATTAAAACGTTCGGTTAGTGTTTGTGATTGGGCACTTAAACCACAGGCCAATAGATAACCTTCCAATTCATCTTCAATTACATGACAAAATACAAATTGCGTTGTAGATTTGCCAATCATTTCATATTCATTTTTCGTTAAATTCAAATAACGTCGACATTCGTTAACAGCCTCCCGGGCCAGTAAATATTGTTTTGTGTACAAATAAAAGTTAACCAAATCAAAATAGATTTGAGTTCTTAATTCAGCCGGTGATATTTGTAGCATAGCGTCAAACTTTTGCGGTACATTAATATCATCATTTGGATGGGGTGGTATAAAGGTTTCATAGGAGAATACATGAAAAGGTTCATTCGATTTACATAATTCTTGTAAATATTCTATGCTTGCTTGGGGATTAATATCGGGGGCAAAGAATTGATGCATAGGCTCTAAAGGAACAAACCTAAAATGAAACAAAAATGAACTTGGCATTGTTAAGCGTACATATATGGGATTTGTTAAAACCTACATGTTACCCATACTGGGTCTGGCTGCTTTCACTGCTATATCTTTGAGTATCTGGAGCCTTAAAACCCAACGATGATAAAAAGTTAAAGCAAACTTGGCGGCTTTTTCATTGCCATCCAGGGCTAATAAAAATGGAAAAAACTGGAATGTATTTTAAAAACTTTATGACAATGAAAATAGATTTCTTACTTATTTTAGGCTGGAATTCATTGGTGAATGGTATTGCTACCCGTTTGCCAAAACTAATGGTACATAAATCCCTTAGTAGAAATAATTGCTTGGGTATGGGAAGATTCTTTTCAAAAACATCAAGATTCCATTTCAGCCAAGTGGCCACTTTAAGAGCCAATATTTTTAATGCCAATTGTTTGCGTGTTAAACGTAATCCCTCTACGTTTTGTGGTGCAACGGCACTAACAGCTGGTGGAACAACCGGTATGGCTGAGCCATCCGGATTGGTTAAATCAAATTGTGGTACAACAACATTATCGGGCACCATGGATATAAATTGGGTTAGTAACTCCAAAGCAGAAGGATCTGGAAAGTAAAATTGATATTTAAAAATTGTTTAAAATCAAACAAAGGCTTTTTTTAGTTACCCGGATAAGGTTTCTTCAAATGCTTTGTTATTAATTCAGGATCCAAGAGAAATTCAAACCATAATACTGTTTCTGCCGCCAAGGGCACAGGTTTAGGCTTTAGAGGATCATCCATGTTTTAAAATCTTAAAGAATTTTTATTAAAAAAAAATAAATTTGGAAATATGTTTATAAACACGTCTCTTGTTAATTTTGATTGTTTGTTTTGTTTTGTTCTTTAATTTCTACCGCAAATAGGGGATGCCATATTGGTTGCTATATATACAGAAGCTTGTGGTTATGTTAATAATAAATTTTTTAAGTATTGCCATTGCAAATGGAAATTTTATGTTATTACAGCAGTTTCGGTTTCTATCTTTGCTAAATAAACGCCTGTTGCCTGTGATTGTCTTAGCTAATGGGATTTTTTTTCATATAAGAACACCGTTTCATAGCATTCAGTTTATATTTGTATAAAGAATAACGATTTTAAACTTACTTGCTGCAAGAAAAGTTGCAAGAACGGCGTCTAGAAGCAATTAATCAGTGTAAAACGGGCGGGATTTCTTAATGCATTTATATTCTGTGTAATTTAACAAATTATTTAGTGATCGTTTGAATTGAAAGTGTTTAGAAAATAAAATTCAAAAGCCTTAGGCGTTTTATAGTGAAAGTGTTTAATTTACAACATTATTTGCTTGCAAACAACAACAACAGGTACGTAAAATTAAAATTTTCAATTGTTACCAATCAATCCCTTGTAGTTTTCTGTGGATGCATACGTACATTATTGTAGCCGTTACAAGGAGGAAATGGAAAACTATTTCCTTATTTTCCAAAAACAAAAATGCTGCTACTGTTCAAATTACATACATTTGTACTTGGGGTAGAGGATGGTAATACTTTTATACATACAGAAAATTTTGTGCTTTTACTTATGTATGTATGTGTGTGTTTGAGGTTAATACAAATGCAAAATGGCCGCAGGCGCACCCCAATGGTTTTACACAAAAGATAATTTCCGTCTTGCTTTGAAAGAAAAAAATTTGATCAGCTGTTAGAGATTCTAGAGATTAGTTGTTGTTACTGTTGTTGTTGTTGTTGTTGCAACAGCTGTCTGATGTTCGTAATAGTGTTTTCCTTAAGAATCTTTGGCCGGGGCGTACCGGAACGAAAATTCAATTGCCTTGGGAACGTACAAAAGTATTTGGAAAAACTTTTTGAATGAAAGTAAAGTAAAGAAAATAAAAGGAAAAGGAAATAATTTCACAGATCATAGCATATTGTACCACTGTATGCTGCCTGAATAAAAGCTCCTTACGGAATTAGCATAATTTGCTGCTGATCTACTTATCATCAACTTCTAAGTGGACATGATTATTAACTTTGATTTTCTTTTAGAACCTTATTCGTGGATTTCCTCCATCACGGCTTGTGTCGAGAAATACAGATACTGGATAACTGGGATTGGATCTGATGACAATGACCAGATTCGAATGTATTTTCTTTATTCAGCAGGAGAATTTAAGGTTGATTTGATACAAAATGTTTTCCACCTCATTCAAGTAAGTTCGGTGATCGGTTATGTCCTTAAGCCATATAAAATAGAGATTGAAGGGGTTTGGAAAGATAACTCCGCCCTAGGGCATACCAATTCTGGTCCTTTATAAACTTTTAACGCTGACTGCCCAAATACCATAAAGACCTGCCATTGAGATCATTGTCCAAGCAGCATATGACGTTATTAGGGTTTTGAAACCTTGTCATGGCATGTGGAATTGTATCAAATGCTTTTTGTTGCGGCCACTGACAATCAGTAAAACACTGTAATGGTATTGTAAGCTCCACAAAGGCATTTCTGATGTGATCGGAATTGAAATTTTTCTTCTGAAAAGGTAGAAACAGAGATTTCTTTACCCATATTTATGGTGAAAAGAGTTAGATAGGTCAGTATAAGCTTTCCTTATATGCATTCAAAGTGGCGATGAACCTTAACCAACCAACTGATGTGTTTTTATTAGTTTTATAGAGTGTTCTAGCAATATCGGCTACAATGTTTTTTAATATTTTTTAATATTTACAGGCCGCGAAGGTGAATGACAAAGTATCTTTTACTCAATTGCTTATTAAAACCCTTAAGAAAGGATTTTAAACTTGATTCTCACACCAACCCTTGTTGTGTTTGTTAATTTTATGCATGAGTGGTGGGTGGGCTGGCCAGCAGTTCACTTTTGAGAAACTTTTCATGGCAATTTTATTTACTTTTAGAAGATTACTGAGATGAAAGTGCCGAAAGAAATATTTCTTCATATTTCTGTTTGTTTAAGATGTCTTAGCTGGGGTTGAATCACTATATCTGGTCTAATAAGCCAACATCTATAGTAGCTGCCAGACAGTGGTGAGTTTCAGGTATTGGACATTAGGCTTTTAGTCTTCTATTAGTATTAGGAGCAGCTCCTTTAAAAATTGTTTGTTTGATTTTATTTATTTTATCCAAAGTCACAATTTTTGGGCACCTTCCATCAAAGATTTTCCTTTAAAGTGAGTTGAAGCAATAATCCCTCTCTCTTATTTTGTATCATTTTCAATTGTTAACATTTTGAGAACCTCTGGACTATATTATGTGTATCATCACATGATAATTTAAAGTATAATTTAATAAAAGAAATCCAAGTTTTTCGGTTTCTTTTCTTTATTTCTGATTTTTTTTTGATTTTTTGAATTAAGAATTGAAAACATTTATTGTCATTTGGTATCGTTATTATTTATGGATTTCAAACTTGTTTCATTATGGATGAAAAAGATCAAGTGGACGAAGAAACAGAAAATCAATTCAAAAATCTTATTTAATTTCAAATAAAAACAAATTAGGAAATGAGTATAGACGAACTTTATTCGGGTATTAATTTTGTTTATAAATTTCCATATTTACATAAAATTAAAATATTTGAAATACTTTTTTAATGGCCCCCATCCATCCATCCATTGCTCTCCACAAACTTTATGCACTTGTTTCGAAATTAAATCAAATCAAATTAAATATTCAAATTTTATTTAACGAAACAAAATAAAAGATGCCTTGTAGATATCGCTGCTGGCCATTCCAATACGTACGTTATTGTGCTGCTTAGCTACGATCAGCCAGTGGTAAATGAGATTAGGATTGCCATTGCTTGCTGATCATTACATCTGGGGCCTTTGGTTCGGAAAAAGATTTTCTTTAAAATTAATTTTTTTTTTTAAAATTTTGATTTAAATTTTCTAACTTAACAAACTTTTAGGTCTAAAGCATTCGAAAATAGTTTTGTTTTCTCGAATTCTTTCTTATTGTTTTAGTTCGTATTGATGAAATTGCTTGTCTTTGGGTTTAAGCCTAAAAAAATTGAAAAATTTGCTACATTTTGAGATTGTTTCTTGTATATTATTATCCTAAGCGGCATGGCAGGTCCATGTATATGCTCTGGGATCCATTGTCATACCCGATATTTTCCCCCAACACACTTGTTGTCAGTTTTATATTAAAATGCTGGCTCATACAATTTAACGCAAGCTTCAAAGGACAGATTTGAGAAGCTCTTTCATTGCAATTAGTTACTGTAAGAGCATTTGTCTGGACTCTGCTAAAATATAAACTCCTAGTGAGCCCTTTGTCTAATAAGCTAAACTACATAGTAGGTTTAGGTTTAGTTTAGGTTAGAGGTGGGGTACCAGTCAATTGAGCCAAGTACATACAGTACTCGAACGTCAAGTTGACCCCCTAAAGGGGAAAGTATAATAGAGGGGAGGGGAATAGAGAAAAGAGAGAGAGAACTAGAACACACAGTATGTATAGCAAAAATAACTTTCTTATTTCTGCAAGAATAATATCTGCCTAATGAGCATAAATCTAGTCTCCCTTTCAAATCCGGTTTGTCTTAAAAAGAGTTTTCATTTTCTTTCATATTCTTTTGGTGAAGAATATCCTTTTAACTTTTGCTTTTTTCCCACAGAAGTCTTGTATACCTATCGGAGATGTGAAAGTTTCCCCTCCACCAATGCTAATGCCATCTTGTATCACATAAAAGATCATGCTTTGCCTCTTGCATAGATGACAGACAGCGCTCTATACTAATCAAGTGAACATTTTAGATGTTAAGCACTCGAATGGCAGACCCTGTCATAGTATTGTTTTTATGAATTATTACCCTCAAGATTTTGCAGCATTACAAACATTGTGGTATGCTTGCTTGGCTCTTCTTGAAATGCTTTCAATGTGTGTTGCAAATGTTCACTTAATGTCCAGCTCTATTCTAAACAGTGAAGTCGAAGTAGATTAGATTAGTAGTGTGTTGGCTTATTTGACTTGAGACGTCAGACATCTCTAATAAAACATTTCTTAGGCGTCTAGCTCTTAGTAGTTTTCTGGTAAAAACTCTGAGGGTAAATAAAAAATTGCCATGAAAAGTTTCTTGAAAATCTGTTTTTTGTAGTCGATTTTAAACTGAAGGTCCTGCAACACACACAAAACCCACAAGACAAATGAATCGTTTTTTCGCTACTCATAAGTACTCATGCAGTTTTAAGTATGAGTAACACAACAGAATTGACATTCAACAACTTTGATTCATTCGTACTCAGTAGTACAAGTGATTCGATTCATTCATCAAAATTTAAAGCCTTTGTTGTTGTTGCAAATACAAACAAAGAAGAAAGGAAAGACATAGGCAACAAGCAAACCATATACACAATTCTTCTTGTGAGTATAGTAGTGTTCGTACGCGAATCATACTTATTTTGTGCTTCGTGTTGTTAACTATGAATACGACGAGTACTTCCAACTTCGAAGTATGAGTAGTATGATAGTATGAGTATCATAATAAAATAATTATGAATGCTTATAAGTATCAGAAATTATAAGTATGACTCGAATCTACTCATCGTTTTGAATACTCGTTGCTGATTTCTGGTGTACATGTATGAGAGCTATACACGTTAATTTTAATTCTCAGTAATATGGCAAAATATTTTACTTTCATTTTGCTGCTATGCGTGCTTAAGTGAGCTTTGGTATCAGAGCTTGAGATTACCTGTACCCTGGAGTTCAATATTCCTCCATTTGAGCAGTTTTTTTCTAGACTTAAACGAAGTTATTGTATTATTTGTCTCGCTCCTTTAAATTACATTACCGACTTACAATCCTAAGGTCGCTTTAAATGATGTTACAAAAACCTTTCCTTAAAACCAACACTTGGGAGGTGGCCCCTGTGTTGTGTTGGTGGCATTGTGTTGGAGTACAGGAAAGATAGGAGATAGCTATTAAAGCTAAGTCATCCGTAACAGTCTATCTCCACCGACTTACAATCCTAAGGTCGCTTTAAATGATGTTACACAAACCTTTCCTTAAAATCAA
This sequence comes from Sarcophaga peregrina, assembly GCA_014635995.1. Taxonomy (NCBI): domain Eukaryota; kingdom Metazoa; phylum Arthropoda; class Insecta; order Diptera; family Sarcophagidae; genus Sarcophaga; species Sarcophaga peregrina. Next base: position 88,355,519 of record CM025793.1, read on the forward strand.
CACTTGGGAGGTGGCCCCTGTGTTGTGTTGGTTACATTGTGTTGGAATACAGGAAAGAGAGTGATAGGAAATAGCTATTAAAGCTAAGTCCTCCGTAACAGTCTATCTCCTCCTAGGCATCCTGTATTAATTTCAATACCCAGAAGCTTATGTACATACCAATACGTAGAACTAACAATATATAGAACGATTTATTTCCACGAAATTACTTATTTTTGTTAATTTGTTTTGAATTTTTTTTTTTTTAAATTTTCAATTTTATTAAAAGAAAAACCGGTTGAAATTGTTTTCGTTGTTTAAAAAAAAAAATGTTGTTTTTTAAAATCCAAAAAAAGGCGTAATATTACAGGTACGGAACAGGCTCCAAAAATAAGTTCTTTTCTTTGTTTTTTTTTTTGTTTTGGTTTCTGAATTTTAAAAACCAGTATCACTGAAATCTCCTCCATTCAGAAAAAAAAGCAAACGAAAAAAATTCTTGTTTTTATATTTATTACGTCAATAAAGGAATGCAGTCCACTGCCAATTGTATTAGATTAAAAAAAAGTCCATCAATATGGAATATGTCACTAGCTACAGATAATTTAAGGAAATCTTTCTTTGAAAAGAGTACCTAATCTTCATGCCTAACCATTTCTATACAAAATATTAAAAATTAATATGGGAAGTATTTATTAAATATTTATTTTTAAACGTTTTTATTTAAATTTATTAAAAAAAAACCAAATTTCTAACCTTACTATGCATATATAAAATGTTCTTATGTTTGAAGAAATATTTCTTTAAGGACAATTAAAAAGACTTTCTACAGAATTTACTCACTGCTACTAAAGTTAGTCTCAATATGAAGAACACCTTGAGGCCTGCGATTCCAAAATTATGAAAAGTATGGTTGAACATAACCTTACAAAAGATTTAACATCGATTTTCTGAGCGATTGGCAATCCGACAGAGTATTTTGCCAAGTATTACAAACATATTTCGTTCTTTAACAATACCATTTTCATGTGATCGATCTAGTGGTGAGTTCTATCCTATCTCTAACAATGTAAATGCAATTCTAAAAAATGTTTCCATTTTTCTTCTTAGGACATACCTAGCTTCTCACTTAGGACCGTTGGCAGTGCCCAACATTCCAAGGCATTTGTCTTAGGACGTGCATACATAATTTACAATTCTTTAGTCAGGATTACGACCTAGCTTCTCACTTTGGTTAGTTGACATTATAATATTCGTTCACCTAAATACATTTTGAGAGTAAGATTACAGTGCCCAACATTCCAAGGCATTTGCCTTAGGACAGGCATACATAATTTATGCATCCTTTACGACCTATCTTCTCACTTTGGACAGTTGGCATTATAATATCCGTTCACCCAAATTCGTTTTGAGAGTAAGATTACAGTGCCCAACATTCCAAGGCATTTGCTTTAGGACATGCATACATAATTTACAATCCTTTAGTTTGGATTACGACCTAGCTTCTCACTTTAGACAGTTGTCATTATAATATCCGTTCACCCAAATTCGTTTTGAGAGTAAGATTGCAGCGCTTGGCATTCCAAAGCATTGGTCTTAGGACATGCATACATAATTAATCATTACAATCCTTCAGTCAGGATTACGACCTAGCTTCCCACTTTGGACAGTTGGCATTATAATATCCTTTCACCCAAATACGTTTTAAGAGTAAGATTGCAGCGCTTAACATTCCTAGGCATTTGATTGTAGATATTGCTGGCAACCTACTGGATTTAGTTACATTTACTCAAGAATGATAAACTAAAGATTACGCCTTGCACATGATTTCCCGTTAGATGGCGTTGTTGGGCTATTTTAAAGGTTTCCAAGTCTTTTTCATATGTGAAAATTAACATTTCTTCTGAAAAGTGTATGCACTACGTGAAAGTAGTTGGCAGCCCTATAATATAACTTACATTATCATTAGCCAATAGGAACATAATTCGCGTGACGTCATTGATCCAACATGCGCAGAAAGTTTTAATTTTGTATGCGTGATGGCGTAATCTTTAGTTTATCATTCTTGACATTTACTCATATTATTGTTTGTATAGTCCTTGTACCGTACGATGTGTGTATTCTGTTATTGTCTGTTTGTATTGTTTATTGTTATCTTACCAATATTTTTTTCTACCTGGAGAACAATATAATTTTTATGTATGGACCGATTTCTCGATATCGCGTTTGAGAGAAGATAAAAGTGCTTCATACATCTTAGTATTCAACTTCATTGAATTACGGATGCAAGAATGACTCGTGGGATTTACTACCGATCGTTTCTATATTTCGATGCAGTTTTATTCGTTTTTAGTAACATCACATTCGTTTAGGGTCGATAGGCCTGTTAATTGGACTAGAGCTCTGTAAAAACGAATTGGTAACTGATATCGAATAGAATCACGGAAGGTATTCTCGGTTTCATATGAAGAAATTTATATAAGACCCAACTAACGTAAATTGTACATGCAGTATAACGGTGAATGAATTATATCATCAAAAGAAAGCCCCTTAGATATATAATGATGATGCTATAATGGAATCCTTGAGATTAAATAAAATTCTAGTCAAGGAAAAAATAGCTGGAGACTCACAATTCTCAAAGAAATAATGCCGCGCGGTTTTAAAAGAGAATTTATCTACCTTATGCTTAAAAAATGTTTGACTAATGTATGATAAACCCCTTCGGTCTCCCACCCCTACGGAACAGGACCAACTTTTTTTTTTACGCCGAGGAGAGGTAAATTTACCTAACCGTCCCATAGATGAAGTGGCCGTGGTCTAGTGGGTAGTGTGTTGGCTTATTAGACAAAAGGCTCGGATTCGAATCCCAGGTCAGACATCAAAATGAAAAATATTTCTTCGGCGACTTCCTCTCAGCAGAATTCTGACAAAGACTTTGAGAGTAAAAATTGTCATGAAAAGCTTCTTAAAAATCTGTCGTTCGGAGTCGACTTTAAACTGTAGGTCCCGCCACTCATGTATAAAATTAACGCACACAACATAAGTGGTGTGAGAAGCTAGGTCGTGATCGTGACTTAAGGGTTGTAATGGCCAATTATGTTATGTTATGCATGTCCCATAGATGAAGTCGTCACATCTTCCGTGTGTGGGACCCTCACCCATTAAATCCTCCCTCGTCTCGTGGTCTGTTGTGACCACTCCGGAACTACGGCAGTATTACTTAGGAGTGGAGACCTTTTGATCCTTTGGCCCCTGCATGCTTATATCCGCGTCCGGATTGCGTATCAAAAGTTGAGGAGACATCTAAGTGTCTTTACTATTTCCTCTTCATTGGTTCCTGAATGAAATTTCGTTTGACACGTGTCCCAGACTCCTGGCCAACTTAGACCAGGATTAAAGACCATTGTGATACTGTAATTAATTCTACCCTGGGGGTATTTAATAAATACTAGAGATATTCTAAGAAATATTCTAAGAAAAATTCTTTAATTGCAATGTTTTTATAAGCCACCAACATCAGTTCAGTTATGTGCTGCAACTAATGCCCATCATGTAGGGTATTCCCCTTTATGCTATAAGATCCTTGTGATAAGCCTGTTATGTGTTAAATTCTGTTTTTTTTTGGGCCAAAATAACACAAATTGGCAAATGATTGTGATCATTGTTGTGCGTGTGTCTGGTTATTTTTCTCTTTCTTTCTTGTTCGTTTTGATTTAGTTTTTCTTTTTTTTTTTATTATTTTCTTATAAATTTTATGAACTTATCTGGTGTTTGTTGTTGTATTTTTATTTTTTGTTCTCCTTTTTGTTGTTGTTTTTACCCAAAAAGGGCCCATTGTTTGGTTGGTTGGTTGGTTGGTGTATAAAAAGGTAGAAATGATGAAAACAATAGTTTTGCAACAGGTTTTCTTATCCTTAACATACGTTATATTGCGTTCAACGGTAAAAGAGACAATAACAATAACAACAACAATAAGTTTTTTTTTTTATGGTCCAATGTGTTCATAAAATGAGAACCAAATTCGAAGACAAATTGTTGTGATTTATGTGGAGGCCTTTTGTACGTTGACCCAATAATCTGACAAAAATAAGAAATTTTGTTTGGAATTTTTGTTGTTCTCCTTCCAAGAGTATTACCTATACGTTCTTAAATAAAAAATTAGGCATTTAATCGATAAGTTTTATATGGAATTTGAAATTATTTTCAATATTTTAATTGATTTTCATCTTCTTATATAGGTTATCGTGCATTAGAACGACTACAACACTTGAGTCAGGATAACGACCTAGTTTCTCACACCACTTATGTCTGTTGAGTGTTTTAATTTTATACATGAGTGTTAGCTCCTACATTTTAAAGTCGACACTGAACAGAGAACAGCAATGAGTATTCAAAACGATGAATAGATTCGAGTAATACTTATAATTCTTGATACTTATACGCATTCATACTTATTTTATTATCATACTCATACTCAAAGTTGGAAGTACTCGTTGTATTTATACTTAAAACTACGCATGATGTTATTGACTTCAACTCGTCTCTACTTAACATTTACCCAAAGCACAAAATAAGTATGATTCGCGTACGAGCATTGCAATACTCACAAGAAGATTGTGTGTATGCTTTGCTTGTTGTCTTTGTCTTTCCTTTCTTCTTTGTTTGCATATGCGACAACGACAAAGGCTGTAAATTTTGATGAATGATTCGAATCACTCGAATCACTAATAAGTATTTTAAGTATTTTTCTAAATTTATGAATCAGAATGAGTAGGCGTGTGAATCAAACATATTTCGAATGTTGTGAGTTTGTTGTTAACGTTGTACTCATACTCATTGCTCAGGCGTATGAATCAAACATATTTCGAATGTTGTGAGTTTGATGTCAACGTTGTACCTCATACTCATTGCAACCTGTACTTATAAATCAATGTTGTAGCGAGTACGAATGAATCAGAGTAGTTGAATTTCAATTCTGTTGATTCACTCATACTCAAAATTGCATGAGTGCTTATGAGTAGCGGAAAAACGATTTATTGCTGATCTCTGTCTCTGAATGACAGATTTTTGAGAAATTTTTCAAAGAAATTTTTCTTTACTCTTAGAGTATTTTAGATTTTTCCATTTATTGACGATGTCTTACCTGGATTCTGAATCGTATCCTCACGTCTAATAAGAGTATACACACTACCTATTGCACTACGGCGACTTATTATATTAAAAAATTATTAGGTTAGGTTAGGGGACGTGTACTTGTCAATGGACAAGTATAGTGCCCGGAGGTCGAATTGACCCATTGCACAGTATAATAAAAGATTATTAAAAAACTACATATTCAAATATCTTCTAAGCATCATACCTACTACTTACGTGTGTCTCCATTGAAGTAACTTGTCTATCTATGCAGCCACACCACATAGAGTTTCCTCACACTTCTTGTGGAATATCTTTGTGGGGAACGTTTGGAGAAACTGTAAGGATGTCATTTTCAGATCTTGAATTAGTGCATGGGAAATTTTGATTATCATTAAAAAGATGCTTGCCTTCCATTTAAATCTTCAATTCTCGTAAAACGGAATCCAAAGCTACCTTTAATTAGTCCATCATCAAAGCCTTGCAACTATTTTTATTAACGATGGTAAAATATCTGGGTGTTATAAGGACTCAAAACTTTCGTCATCTACTATGCTTACGTTTAGTGGAAAAACTAGTATCACTGTAGCCTAAGAGACAGGGTGAACAGCTGTCCTGATCAAGATATCGTTTATTTGCCAATCGTTTATATGAATTGATTTAAATTGTCTGTGACATTTTTTCAAGTGAGTCCCCCATCTGGGCAAGCTTTCAATATCTCGATATGACCTCTGTGGACACCTGGCATTCTTGAACAATCGTGGAAATGGTGTATTTACTTTTTAGGAATCTAATGTCTGCTTAAACGTCAGTAAATATGGCGATATAGCCTAATACTGGAATCACACAGCGGTAGTCTTTATAGCCGTTATTTTATCCTAAAGAGTTCTACAATGTTCAAAACTTTAAACTGTCCCGCCACTCATGTGTAAAATTAACAAACGACATACATAAGTGGTGTGACAAGCTAAGTCATAATTCTGACTAAAGCGTTGTAATTGCTAATTATGTATGTACGGGTTATCCGTTCCGTGGTTTCAAAAGTAAACGTAAATAAAATACGTATAAAATATTTTTTGAGGTAATTTTCGATCACTTTTTGACACATATTGGGACGGTGGCTCAGCCATAACTTGACGAATGTTGGTTTTTAAGTGCTCAAGAGTTGAAGGTTTATCTGCATAAATACGGTCTTTCGCGTAGCCCCACAAAAAGAAGTCTAATGGTGTCAAATCGCATGATCTTGGTGGCTAGTTGATATCGCCACGACGAGAAATTGCGCGGCCAGGAAATGTCGATATTCACTCGAGTTGTGTGGCATGTGGCACCGTCTTGTTGAAACCACATATTCTCCATGTCGTATTCTTCAGGCAAAAAAAAGTCGGTTATCATATGACCATATGACGGAGACAGTCGTTCCATCGTGGTTTTCGAAGAAGTAAGGTCCAATCACACCTTCGGTCCAAAAAACGCACCAAACAGTAACTTTTTCTGGATGTAATGGCCTCTCGTCAATTACTTGAAGATTCTCAGAACCCCAAATACCACAATTTTGTTTATTAACATACCCACCAAGTGTGAAATGTGTTTCATCGCTTAAGAAAATTTTGTTCGAAAAATTGCCGATACGAGGCTGTGACAGAATCACCATTTTTGTAGTAGAATTTGATAATTTTTATGCGTTCTGTGATAGTTAAGCGATCCATTTTCTTCAATGTTAGACTTTCAACTGAAAAGAAAAAAAAATTGGTTTCACAACTTAGTTTGACAGATGACGAATTCCAGTCCCATTCTTTTGAAACCACGAAATGGATAGCCCTTTATATACGCTTATGTACTGAACCAGTGGAATCAAATTTATCCAACACAATGCGATTAGAAAATTGAATAGCGCTCGGCATGTTATCTGAACAAGACATCCAATTTGTTAAAATAATTTTATTATTGCTGTCGATGATATTATCAACATTCAAGGTTCAGAAAATTCTGTTGGATGGCTAGACACAGCGTCTTTACTTCTATTGAGAAAATAGTAAAACAAGGAGTTTTTTTGTGTATGCCTTTGTTCTTTTTCACGAGCTTTCAAACAAGGCTGAGCCAAACAGTCATAAAATCATATTCGAGTTTATCCGGGCCTGATTCCCTAATAGCTCACTTGTTAATACTTTCCGGAGTAATAAAATCTAACGCCAACTAGCACGATCCAAACACACTTGTACACCGCAATACATCGTTTACTTAAGAATCAAAAATGATAAACTAAAGATTACGCCTTGCACATGATTTCCCGTTAGATGACGTTGTTGGGCTATTTTAAAGGTTTCCAAGTCTTTTTCATATGTGAAAATGAACATTTCTTATGAAAAGTGTATGCACTACCGAAAGTTGTTGGCAGCCCTGCAATGTAACTTACATTATCATTAGCCAATAGGAAAGCAATGAAAACAATTTTCGTGACGTCATTGGTTCAACATGCGCAGAAAGTTTTTATTTTGAGTGCGTGATGGTGTAATCCTTAGTTTATAATTCTTGCTTAAGAATAATGAACTTTTTTCTACTATTTCCTTCAAACTTATTGTTTACTGTCTGTGATAATTTAGGTGAATATAGTTCAAGTAAAGTTTATTCTTAATGATAATTTTCTACACCATAAAAATGCCATGGTTAAGTTTTAATTAAATTTGGGAACAGTCTTAAACGTCAATCTTACATAAATTGCTGTAATTAAACTTGACTTTATAGCTGAAAAAATTGTTTAAGTTCCTTAAGAAAAATAATATCCAGACTAACAGTGTCTGAAATGTTATCATCATTATCATCATCTTCATATGAGTGAGTGAAGTCGTAAAAAATTTAAGACAAAAAAAATAAAAAGGAACCGTAACACTTGTGTCAATCACCCACAACAGAGAAAGGCAACCAAAATAACGCTTTACGTACATACTTACTATACGAGTGAGTATTTGAGTATTTCTCTTTCCCCCATAAGTACGCATTGTTTTGGTTTTTATTTTTCTTTCTTGTTATGGGGAGAACACCAACTCTGTTCAAATTTTAATTCAATATTTATTTAGTGACAGTGTGACCGAACGCTTGCATAAGTGAGTCAGTTTTCATTCAAATGCGATTGTGTGTGTGAGTTCTTTCATTTCAATTTCGATACCCAATTTCAAATTGTACATAAAAAGTGCAGTGCAGCTGTCAATGCTATTTGTCAAATTGAAAATGACACTTGTGATCACACAGTGATACAGTGCAAACTGTTAACTGATATTCTCGTATAATAATGAACACTTGGCAACAAAAAACACCATCAATGCCATGCCAGCCATGGTATTCATACTTACGAAACTAGCCATACAAGTGAGACTGCAAGGCACTGAAAGGGAGATATTTAAACTATTGTTTGTCTTGTAAGGACAAGGATATTTTCCAAAGAAAAAAGAAAGTAAATGAACCAATGTAATGAATATGGATAACAAATTCATTGTGAAGGGATTCGTAATTTATTATTATTACTGTTACTGAGCTGTTTTAAGAAGCATATGGGTATAGCGTCTTCTTAGTGTTCGTTTCGAGTACGATTTCTATTTGTCTCTTTAGACTTCCATTAATTAAGGTTTTTGGTTCACTATGTCAAGTTCTGGAATGTCTTCGCCCTCTGCGAAAACCATATTGGGTTGTTGTATTGGATGGCAATGGTGAGTAACCTTGCTAAATCTTTTTGAAAAGTTGGATCTGCCTGACCTTTTTATGAGTTCACTGATAATGTTATCCTCTTTCCAGTGTCAAGGGTCTTCCGGAGTGATATTTAAATGGCTGTAGTAATGGAATGTAGAATCATTTTGAATCACGGACCACGGCATTACTGTAGTACATACATACATAATTGGTCGTTATAATTTTTCATTCGTCAAAGTTACGACCTAGCTTCTCACATCACTTATGTTGTGTGGATTAATTTCACACATAAGTCCGGGAGCTTCAGTATAAAGTCAATGCCGAACGATACATTTTTGAGAGACTTGTCATGGCATTTGTATTTATTTTTAGATTTTTTTTGACAGAAATCGGTTGAGAGGAAGTCGGCGAATAAATATTTCTTTTCATGTTTCATTGTGTTGGAGATGTCTGAGCCAGGGGTTGGAACCTTAGCGTCACTATCTACTAGACTACGGCTTTGATTTACCAAAAAATCAAATTGAGCTTTGCAGAACGAAGGTTCAACTCTTTGAAGTAAGCTATACGTTCGAAAGAGGTCTTCGTAGTCTAGTAGGCTCGAGTTCAAACCCCAGGTCAGATATCAAAACGAAAATATGAAAATATTCCTTCGGCAACTTCCTCTCAACAGATTTCTGGCAAAAACTCTGAGAGTAAATAAAATTACCATGAAAATCTTCTCAAAAGATCTCACGTTCGAAGTCGACTTTAAACTGTAGATCCCGCCATTCATGTATAAAATTAATGCATACAACGTAAGTGATATGAGAAGCTAGGTCGTAATCCTGACTGAAGGGTTGTAGCGACTAATTATGTATGTAGGGCAGTACAATCCTTGAGCGAGGATTTCGATCTAATTTCTTACACAACTTAGGTAGTATGGAGGTTGAGGGAGGTTGGCAGGGGCTTCTTTGAGAACTTGAATTCTGTGTCGAGATCTGGCATGACAGCTATTCACAGATTCTTTAGTGGCTTGAGATGGTTAAAAAGTGCTGGCTCTTCATCAGTATAGTTACGTTTTCCCATTTTTTGTTTTCTTTTTTGTCTGCGTAATTTCTCCGCTTTCCATTCTCCCTTTCCTACCTCCTCTCCTTTTTCTTATCCCCTCTGTTAGCCTTCCATTGGACGCTGTGCAATGGGTATATTCGATCTCTCTCTCTCTTTCTCTGACGACAAGTACACGTCCTCTAACCTAACCTAACCTAGATTTTGTGTGTTAATTTTATACAAGAGTGAGGCGGGAACTACAGTTTAAAACCTACACACTTACTAGACTTCGCCGATTGTGCTGTGATTTATCAAAGCCAAATTAAGTGATCCCTAAAATAAGTTCTGCGTCGAAAAGAGGTGTCAAAATTTGTACTTTTGGATCTCAAAAGTGCAAAAATATAAAGAAATTTAAAATATTTTCTTATAATTGTAGTTGCTTTTATTACGAACTAGTTAACTCAGTGAACTTTGTTCCGCCCAAAATTGATTTTTTTTATTGCCCAAACAGGTCACATTATATATTTATTGTAATACACTGTACCATCCCCTCTGAGCAGAGACCTGCGCCGAGCAAATTTGTCGGCGGCGGCGGCTAAAGTTGAAAATCTTCGGCGGCGGCTTTAAGCCGGCTGTCAGCCGAAATATGGTAAAGTTTCGGCGGCTCTTTTATTTATTTAAATAATATGCATACATTTCCAACATTTATGTATGTAAAGAACAAAAAAGACGTGTAAATCCATGTATGAAACATTAGTCTCACATAATTGGTCATTACAACTTTTCAGTCAGGATTACGACCTAGCTTCTCACACCACTTATGAGTGTGCGTTAATTTTATATATGAGCGTTGGGGCCTACAGTTTTAAAATGGACTCCAAATGATAGACTTTAGAGAATCTTTTCATAGCAATTTTATTTACTCTCAGAGGTTTTGCCAAAAATTGCAGTAAATTTACTAAATAATCATTGTTAGCAAATCGATTATTAAAAATAAGCGACTAAAGAAAAAATTAGAACAAAAAGTAAAATTACACACAAGGTGGCAACACTGGTCTGCTGTGATCCGAAATGACATAAATAAAATGGCCCTGGTTGCTCCACCATGTTAAAGGGCCTTAGATCTCTGCAGCACATTTGCACAAGTAGACATGCGTTAGCAAATTTTTCGGAATCTGGATTTTCAGAACTTCCTGGCAATATGGTTTTAGGTTTGGCATTCGAATTTTCAAATTTTTTCGATTTTACATCAATACCATGAGCACGTAAATGGTTACAGAGGTTTGATGTCGACGCAGAAGCTCCAAACCTGAAATTATTTCGCATTTTATAACACTTACAAAACAATTATCAGAAATAAGTATTCAAAATAAAATTTTCCAAAAAAATTTGGCTAAAAGCTAATTGAAATTGGAGTTTCAATTATTGTTTTGGGAAATCAATACCATTAAAAATAGCATGGTCGTCATCGGAATCAGATGAATTTAACTCATTTAAATTATTGAAGTTTGTAGTTCTTTGGTTCTCCATTTCAATTTTTTGTCTTTTAAAAAATTTAACGTAAAGTTAAAAGTGTTACCACATTCACCAAAAACAAGAACATATCAAAAAATTTAAAATTTTTCTATTAATATATCACAAAATGAACAAAAAAAACTTCAATAATGTATTTAAGTCAAGTAAAACAAATATATAAATATCATATATAATTAAAATTTACTGTATACAATTTTAAAAACATATTTTCATATATTCTAATTTTCTTACATACATACAACGGCGGCTAAATTTAAGCCGAATCAAGCCGAATAAATTTTCGGCGGCGGCGGCTTTTAAATTTTGTCGGCGGCTCGGCTTAGCCGGCTGTCAGCCGATCGGCGCAGGTCTCTGCCTCTGAGTACTTCTCAAAAAGATAAACGCAAACCATATGTGTTCTACGGTACCCAGATCTATTTAGTTCAAAATTTAATCGAAGTCGGTATGTTATTTAGGTGAGGCATTCAAATAATAACACTAAGAGGTCCGAGTCATGGGTAGCACTGCTCCAAAACAAAAACTAACAGAGATATATACATGTCATATATGTATGTCCATATGTAGTTATAAACCATCGAATTAGCCGTCTTAAAGGGGAAGGGTTGTGAAGCCCATTTTTTGTCAGTGTATCGGTATCGATTCTACGAACTTACCCACCAAATTGCATTCATCTACGATCGCTATACCCCTAAATATTCAATTTTAAAGGTTTGCCAAGCCTACTTTTTGCTACATCAAAACATCAAAACCTTTTTTTTTTTTTTTTTTTTCATAAAACCAACACTCAGGGGATGGCTCCTATTCATGCAGTGCATTGTGCAGGTTCAGGAAAATAGGTTATAGGAAGGAGGAAAGAGGGAGTAGTGTTTATGGACATTCGATTTAAATCTACCAATATCGTAATTGACGGGAAAAACTCTCGCAGGAAGATCATTGCACAAGCGAGCAGTGCGGGCGAAAAATGAATTTTCCCTGTAATGCATTGTGCGGTTCACTGAACAATCAACCACAAAAGGATGTGCTCTGTGAGAAGCTCGGGTACCACGTAAAAATATGTGGTTATCGGGAACCAAGCCCCTTATCTCTCGAGAATACCTCCCATTATAGTACCGATAGAACAGTGAAACACACGCCACATTGCGACGATGCTCCAACGAATCAATAGAGTTGGATACCCTACTGTCATTAATAAGCACCTTCGCCCTCTCCTGTACGCGGTCGAGAAGCTTCAAAATAGACTTTGGAGCACCGGCACACACATGAGAGTTGTACTCCATCCGGGGTCGGATAAAGGTCCTGTAAATAGTAAGAAGGTCGGATACATCAAAACCTGATAAGCTTTCGAACAAAATCAAAAATAATAATGGTTAAAATCGGTTCAGTAGTTTAAGAAGTGTAGGTAACACTTGAAGGGGTAAACTTGTCACGCCCATTTTTGGTGGGATTGTCGATATCGACTCTGCGAACTTGCCTACCAAATTTTATTCGTCTACGATCAATATGTAACTAAATATACAATTTTAACGATTTGCCACGCCTACTTTTTGCTATATCGATTTTGTAAACCGTGGTGGGATTATCGATATCGACTGTACGAACTTACCCACCAAATTTTATTCGTCTACGATCAATATGTAACTAAATATACAATTTTAACGATTTGCCACGCCCTCTTAACATTTAAGGGTGTGAAAAATAGATGTTGTCTGATTCTCAGGCCCACCCGATGATATGCACACAAAATTTCATGAAAATCGGTGGATTCATTTAGGAGGAATTTAACCACAGACACCGTGACACGAGAATTTTATGTATTGTATTTGATTTTAGCATTTCTAAAAGTGAATTTCACTTTAAAGGTGAAAAGGCTCATTGATAACTTTTCCCCGGTTTCTAAACCCTGTAGTTGTTATAGTTAAAATGATTTCATTTCTTTTAGAAAAGAAACAATGAAATAAAATTTAAAAGAATTGCATAAATTATGTAAATTTTACATAATTTAGAGCACGTGTTATTGTCAAATTGCTGCTCGATTGGTCGGTCGTTCGGTCTATTAGGAAACAATTTTAAATGGCGTCAGGAAAACAAAAGTTGTGCGCATTTCTTTTTTTTTTTAAACGTTTGATAAATACAATCCATTCCAGTATTGTTTGCATTAATTTGCAAATTTATTTTTTGTTATAAATTTATCGTATTAAATCTCTTAATGATTTCTCTTTTTCCACATCTGTTTTATAACGAAATAATCGAGAAAAGAAACCGAATCCAATAAATATACTTAACGGTTAGGCAAATATTATATTATAATTGTAAAGAATTCATTAATAAATTAATTAATAATGTTAACTGTTTTGTTTCAATAGAAAATCCCCAATCTATGATGATTATAGGTCTTGAAGGTATTGTAATATCGTTCAATATGAAGAATAAATTAAAATCTTTTAAAATATTCGAACAAAAGCATACGTTATCGATAAATTTCTTAAAATTTCTTAATTTAATACCCCTGCCCCTAGTCTGTATTCGAAATTTGTCATACAATTTTTTAAGGGCTGTATGTTTTGATTTATTGAAGTATTGCAATCGTCATACTGTAGTAGGTACTATGTTGGCTTACTAGAGATTCTGGGTTCAAACCCTGGCTCAACCATCTCTAACAATATAAAATATATCTTTGGCGACTTCCTCTCAGCAGTCTGGTGAAAGAAAAGTAAAATTGCATTCAACTATAGGTTCAGCGACGTAGCTCCTCACACCATTTATGTCGTGGATGTTAATGCGTGTGAAAATAAATTCGAATTTGAAAATCCAAAACGCAACCTATAAATTTTAGCATTGCCAAATTTGGCGTTAAAATTTGGAGCAAAATTTCTTCTTAACAAAACAAAATTTGAACTTAATACTATGTTCAGACATGCACTTTTATTAAACCAATATTCGGTTTATTGAGAACAATATTATTAGCGTTCAGACATACAATATTTGAAAATTTATTTGATAGCTGATAAAGATAAGAACTGATTGCTTTAGGTTAGGTTAGAGGACGTGCACCTATCGGTCAAGACAAGCACAGTACCCGGAGGTCGAAATTGACCCATTGTACATTGTCCTTAGGGAGCTAATTGCTTTGGTTGACCTTCCACTTTTTGTTTGTCGTTGTTTACATATGAGTTGTCAAATATTAATAGGAAGTGTTCGGAATAGTGTAATATGTTCACTGAACGTACTTATGACAGTGTTGTATTTAAAGTTTTACTCAATATTATAATAATTTATAAATTTATTGACCAATAATTAATTGAAATTTAATATGAAATATTGAGATCAATAATGCCGTTTATTGCGATTTACGCAATAAAGGTACATGTCTGAACCCAGTATAATACTATGTTAACGTATGCAAATTGTAATAATTGAGTCAATATTCAGTTAATTGAGAACACAATTTTAACCGTTCAGATATAATAAATATACGCAATATTCAGCTTACTCAATATACATTTGACAGCTAGTAAATAAACCAGCTGGTTTTTTCAACAATATTGTTTTTGTTTTGTTTCTCGGAAGTGTTCGGTTACTTAAATATGCTCACTAAACAAACTTATGACAGCGCTGTATTTAAAGCTTTACTGAATATTATAACAATTAGCATTTAATTGAGCAATAATTAATTGAAATTTGATATGAAATATTGAGATCAATATTGGCGTTAATTGAACATAGTATAACAGAGCACTGTTACAGCATCCATCTGAACAAGCTCGCTTGTTTATGTGGCAGTAAGATGCTAGTTAGGTAGGTAAAGGTGGCTACCTAGCCAAGAAAAATTTGGATGGACTTACTTAGGCCGTATTAAGCCCATTATGTTACCACTGTTATCTTTTATCCCCTAGTCTCGAAACCACTCGGAGCTTCTGATGAAGCGATTTAAGCTGTCAATCTCAATCGAAATCATCAATTTAGTAAGCACCCAAGTACTTCCTTCTTCTTTGAAAGAGCCGGGGTTGTACCCAGTAGGTGAGGGACAGTCTCCTCTTCTTTCTCATCTCTGCAAATTCTACCGAAATCATTAGCAAGTCGGTAGGATAGCTGGAATATTTTTGGGATTTGAAAAATGAATGATGAAGAAATCGATTTTTGGCTAAAAACATATGAAATTTCTTTTGAAGGACAGTGCCCATTTTGGAACATATCGACGTCTCCGTTCTATAACATTCACGCGCCTTATGACTATATGAGTATTCTAAGTAGATTTTTCCCTATAACTTCGGAATTTTAACCAAATTTTGACAGTATTTAAGTTAGAGAACGTAGAATTCAATTTAATTAAAAACGTTCTATGTACACTTAGAACGTTATAGAATGGAGGCAAATGGTAATCCAGGGGTGTTCATTCAAATCATAGCAGTAGGATTGCTGGAATAATTTTGGGATATGAAAAAAATCGAACTTACCACCTCCACCAACCATCCCATACTTTTGAACGTTATTATTGACAAACAATAATTATCATAATAAGCAATAAATTGTATATCAATAATCTGTAATAATTGCAAAGTAGAAGATTAAACTACTTACGACCACTGTTAAACAATTAACAGTACTCTGTTGATTTCAAATTTTGCCCCGTTAAAGGGAGAAAGAGGCGCCCCTAAAAGTGTAGGTTTGTGTCTTTGGTTTTTAAATTCGAATTTATCTTCTTACGCATAAGCTGATGAAGCTAGGTACAAAATGCTTCAGTGATATTATGTTAATATATGTTCGACTTCTGAAATATATTTAAAATTTTTTAATCTATTGTAAATTTAATTAATAATTTTAAAAATATTATTTTTTTATTTTTTCTTTTCAGGTAAGTTCTTAAATTTTCTTTTTTAAATAAAAGGGTGAGTTCAATATATTGCAATTTTATTTAGAAAATTGTATTAAGTTAGAAAGTGTTTTTAAAGCCTAAAGATTTAAAAATTTCTAAACTTTCCCTGAAATATTTTTCATAAATATTTAAATTTTCTATTGCTCTTCTATTGTTGTTGAAATGTGTGTCACACGGATAGTCAAGCTTATGGTGTTTTCTTTTCTACAAAGAAAATGTCACCCTCTTACAAGGTGCATTAAAAAAATTTTTGACCAACCCTGTTGAACATAACACAAATATTTAAAAAAGGTTATGCCCTGTGTTTGCCAGGGCGGCTGTTGATTATGCTTGTAATAAATTCTTCATCAGATGACTCTATTTATTTAAATTTTTGCAAATAAAATAGATGCAGTAATATCCATATTTATATTTTTTTTTCATAAAAAAGGTTTTAGATTTAAAAATATGTTGCATTTTTTAAATATCTTCTGGTAGCCCAATGAATAAACAAAAGTCATCTGCTTTACAGGGCATTACAACACTCTCGATTTATACAGGGCATAAAATGCAATGCCCTCCACCATTAGAATGAAACATACCACCCTTTTAGAGGGCGAAACATTTTTAAGAAACAAACGAAAAATTGCATTTTGCCTTAATAAAATGCACATTTTTTGGTAGAAAAGAAAACACCATTAGTTTAAAGTTTTAGGCATTACACCAACACATTATTTATATATACAAATATGCATATTTGGTCATTACAACTCGTAATACTGTCAAATTCGTTTATAACGAACTCGATTATAACGAATTCTTGGTTTTTACGTACATATTTTCAAGTCCCAACGTTTTAATAACAATTTTCATACAAAAAAGTTCGTTTACTACGAACTCGGTTATAACGAATTGTCGGTTAAAAGGAACTACTTTAAATGGTTCCAGTAATTAAATTTTATAGATTTTACCTTTTTTAACGAACCCTAAGAAAAAACTTTGAAGTGATGCAAAAGTCTTCACTTTTATTTAATATGGCAACATTAAATTATAACTCAGCATCTGTAATCAGCTAATAGGTAAAAAGAATTAAAGGTTCAATTAGTCGTGACTTAACCATAACCATATAAATCAGCTGTTTTAACCAACTTTATGGACATCACTGTTTTCGATTATAGGTGACTTACCGTAATGCCATAGTCATAACGATAACCATATGTACCAATTGAATTTTGGTTTTTTGCCATAATCATAAACAGCTGTTGCTTAATTTACTTACATGTATAAACATTTTTTTTGTTTACTTTTGTACTTTTGAAAAATACATATGTGCAATTAACGTAAAACAGCTGTTTATGGCCAAGGCAGCACTGATTAATAGTAAATTTACGGTTATGGATTATGTTACGACTACAGCGTTATGGTAATGTCACGACTAATTGAACCTTAACACATATTTTTGGTTTTTAATAATTGAAAAAAAATTCTTTGTATTTTAAATTTTCTTCTATGACTTCACCACGTTTATTACGAACTTTGCCTAAAACGAACTATTTCTTTTGGTCCCACGGAGTTCGTTATAACCGGGTTTGACTGAATTTCGAAATAAGATCAAATTTTTTCGGGCACTTTCTTTAAGTGGCAAAAGTTCAGTTTGATGGTTTTTAGAATTTTATCCTTAATGTATAGGTTCTTTTGACGCTCTCTGTGTATTGTCCACCACTAGGAGGGGGTAATAGATTTCTTGCTATTCAAAATATACAAAAAAAAAATTATTAAACATCGTGTTCTAGGTCCCTTCTGTTATGAAAACAGCATTAAAAATTTTTTTTTTTATTTTAATCCATAATTAATGCGGATGTATACGAATCTCGAGGACACTAAAAAAATATTTTTTTTTTCGAAATACTAATTAAGAACACAAAATAGCTAAAATGTTTATTTAATAATGATTTTTAATAAATAATCAAAAACGAAACACTTCAGAGATAACCTTTTTCATTTGATTACGTATTTTATTGAATATTTTTTTTTGTTTTTTGAGAACATGACTATTTCGTTTTTTCTTTTTTTTTGAAATATTAAGCACTAAATAGTCTAAAAAAAAAGACAGAAAAATGTTTATAAATTATTGTATTATTTTATTTAAAGGAATTTAAAAGAAATTCATTTCAAATGGAAAAAAAAAATAATTTCGATTTTTTTAACTTCCAAGGTGATTTTGTGATTTTACGCAAGCACAGTTCAGTTTAGTTCGATTCGGTTTGTTTTTCCTTTTCAAATTGTTGCCAAGTTTAAGAAATCATCATTAGTTCGAAACTATATAACAATAACAAGTAAAATATCGGATCCGCCATCTAACATTTTTTTTTCAACTAATGCTTATTTCGTGAATGGTAACACTTAAACTGGAAGTCCACACCACGCGTTTTCGCGTCAAAGCGTAGCATGCATTTCATACGTTCTTTGCGTTCTACGCTTCAAGTTACATGCAACGCTTTTTACTCGCCAAAGTTTGTTTTGATCAGCTGTTAACAACATAAAAACATTTGATTGAAATTACTTGAATAAACATTTCGTACAAAAATGGCAAATGAAATTAAAAATTTTAAATATTTTATAGAATAAACTCAGTTTGTGAATATATTATTTTGTGCCACGAGTGTGCACAATAGGCTCCAAAAGAACAGTAGACGATTTTGGGTGGGTCTTTTGTATTTGGAACGCGATGTGTCTGATTTTTTACCGAAACTTTCCTAAAGTTAAAACAAACTAAAACAAGACACTTGTCAAATTCAGCTGTTTGGTACGCGCGCCGCTTGTGATGCTTACAAAAGTAGAAAGTAGATCTTCTTTTCGCGTTCTATGCGTCAAGGCATCCTACGCTTTTGTGCGTGTAACTTGCACTAAATAAATACATTAATCCTACTTTTTTGGCAGCCGCGTAGAATACGAAAACGCGTAGAACGCGTGGTGTGGACCTCCAGCTTTAGCCCATGTCTGATTCGACAGATAATTAGTTTTATCCTTCCGCTGAACGAATATATGACCATCCAATGCGCTTTCTCTTCTCTAAGTGGACCTGCGATTGGCTTACAGAAGATGCCGATTTTGGCAAAAAGAACCCATCTTTTCAGATGAAGCTCATTTTGATCTTGATCTTTATGTAAATACGCAAAATTGTCAGATTTGGGGCTCAGTAAACCCGCACGCATACATTGAAAAGCCGACACAACCAAAACGAGTCACTGTTTGGTAAGAATTTTGGTAAGGTTCACCCTGTGCGAAGAACACCGTGAGATTAGGTCCACGCGGACAGGTACCCACGTAAAACCCATCATCGTTATCAGCTCTCAAAGTTAAAAAAAGAGGACTTTAAATTGTAGGCTTCGCCACTTGTGTATAATAAACTAAGACACACAACATAAGTCGTGTAAGAAACTAGATCTCGTAATCCTGACTGAAGGGATGTAATGACTAATTATATCGGGTCCGCCATCTAACGTTTTGTTTTTTCAACTAGCGCTTATTTCGTGAATGATAACACTTAGCTCATGTCTGATTTGACAGATAATTAGTTTTATCCTTCCGCTGAACGAATATGGTTGTGTATACGCGTTAAATGGGCCTGCGATCGACTTACAGAAGATGCTGATTTTGGCAAAAAAAAATAATTTCTTCAGATGAAGCTCATTTTGATCTGGGCGGGTATGTAAACAATCAAAATTGTTGCATTTGAGGCACAGAAAACCCCCACCTATACATTGAAAAGCCGACGCACCCAAAACGAGTCACTGTTTGGTAAGGATTTTGGTCCAGAGGCATAATTGGAGCCATTTTTCCTCGTAAATGACCAAAGAGTGGCCGTTACAGTCAATGGCGATCATTATCGGACCATGTTAAATGAATTTTTATTCCCAAAAATTGAAGAGGAGGATATTGGAAATATTTCATTTCATCAATACAGCTCTACGTTTCACACAGCCGAAGTTACACTCGATGTTTTGCACCCTGTTTTTGAAGATCGCATTATCACCCGCAAAGCTAATTTAGTTTGGCCACCTCGGAGCTGTGATTTGACACCATTAGACTATTATTTGTGGGGTGCCGTCAAAGATAAATGTTACGCCGACAAGCCAAAGATAATTGACGCTTTAAACGACAATATTCGTAAAGCCATTGGTGACATACAGCTGCACACAATCGATAATGTGCTTAAAAATTGAACCGATCGGGTAGGCTACTGGATGGCCAGCCGAGTTAGCCATTTGAATGAAATTCTTTTCCATTATTAACCGAAGGGATTGTACGAAAATATTCAGTAGTTTTTTTTTTAAAGCATTTTCAAAAAAAAAAGTTATTTGGCGGACCCTTTATTATAATAGTATGACTACTATAAAGCAAGCATATCTTTTAGAACATATACATGCTTATGCTAGCATATCTATATATCTACATACATCCATATGTATTTAAAAGTGTCACTAATATGCCATAAATTAACAAAATTCATTGCTATTGCTAAATCCAGCAGCAGCAGCAGCAACAGCACCGGCCTCAGAACTAGCACCAGCATCAATACCAACAACAACAAAAGAAAAAAAAGAACACCGAAACGATCATTAAAAGAATTTTCATTTCGTTTCATTATTTTTGTCTTGTTTTTCCCGTTGTTTTAACGTCTTCTAATTTGAATGATAAAAAAAAGTAAGAAAAAAAGAAAACAACAACAACAATAAAAACAAAAAACAAAAAATTTAGTCTAGAAATTAAGAAAAATTTTAAATTTTGTTTAGTTTTGTTCTTGTAAGAAGAAAAAATACGTGAAATATTTGCTCTTCAATCGCTGTATACACGTTCTTCATAGATCCCGGCACAGTGATGCTAGTTTGTATGCTTTAAGGGATAACATTGTTCACAAAACATTCGGCTAGTCATGCTGTAGCCTACACGATCGGTTAAATTTTTAAGCACAATATCACGAATATTGTCCTTTAAAGCGTCAACTGTCTCTGGCTTGTTAGGGTAACACTTATCTTTGACAGTCCCCCCACAAATAATAGTCCAACGGTGTCAAATCTTAGCTCCGAGGTGGCCAAACGAAATTAGCTTTGCGGGTGATAATGCGATCTTCAAAAACAGGGCGCAAAACATCGAGTATAGCTTCGGTTGTGTGTTACGTAGCGCTGTTCTGTTGAAACCAAATGTTGCCGATATCCTTCTCTTCAATTTTTGTGAACAAAAATTCGTTCGACAAGGCCCGATAACGATCGCCATTGACTGTAACGGCCACTTCTTGCTCATTTTCGAAGAAAAATGGCCCAATTATGCCTCTCGAACAAAATCCGCACCAAACAGTGACTCATTTTGGATGCATCGGCGACAAAACATCGAGTGTAGCTTCGGCTGTGTGGCACGTAGCTCCATCTTGTTAAAACCAAATGTTGCCAATATCCTCCTCTTCAACGATCGTCAGTGGCCGTTACAGTCACTGACCAAAATCTGCACCAAACAGTGACTCGTTTTGGGTGCGTCGGCTTTTCAATGTATGCGTGGGGGTTTTCTGTGCCCCAAATATGACAATTTTGGTTGTTTACATAACCGCCAAGATCAAAATAAGCTTCATCTGAAAAGATGATTCTTTTTTTTTGGCAAACTCGGCATCTTCTGTAAGTCGATTGCAGGCGCACTTAACGCGTATACACAACCACATTCGTTCAGCGGAAGGACAAAACTAATTATCTATCAAATCAGATATGAGCTAAGTGTTACCATTCACGAAATAAATACTAGTTGAGAAAAAAAACGTTAAAAGGCAGACCCAATATAATTAGTCATCCCTTCAGTCAGTCAGCTGGCGAAGCCTACAATTTAAAGTCCTCTTATTTTAACTTTTTTATCGCAATTTTTATTTACTCTCAGCGTTTTTTCCGGATGGCTACTGAGAGGTGATAACGATGATGGGTTTTACGTGGGTACCTGTCCGCGTGGACCTAATCCCATGGTGTTCTTCGCACAGGGTGATATACAATGCATCTACCAACGCCTCTAAATGTAACAGACTGTTACAGTTGAGTACCAATCGAAGCCATGTATTTCGACATGTCTTCCCCCTTGGTTAGGAGACTGAAATGTCTAACTTCGTTGGCGATGTCTTACTTGTTGTTTGAAATGAGGCCTGACGTGTAATAAGCCAACATCCTATCCATTAGACTAAGGCAACATCAGCAAAGCAATATGCTCCCGAAAATAAAAGGATTTGCTCCCGAAAATCGTATATTTTTAACGTAACTCACGTCTGTTAAGTGTAGCGACCATCCGTTCGTGGTCGATGATACAACGGATTGTACAATTCGTTACATTCCGTATTCATTCTTTAGATGTACTATTCCAATGTAGAATTACCTTTCTGCGAGAGTTCCTTCTTTTTTCTGGTTCCAATACAATGCATATGTCTTTCACAAAGCATTTACATCTTATCCAGTCGGCTGCTGTTGTTGCCATAAAGTTCCGACTTTGTTGTTATTCTGCCTTGTTTCTGTTACCTTAATTTTTCCTTAAGTGATCTATCGTTGTCTAGAAATAACGTCCTCCGACTATGTGCTGTAGTGGTGGGAAACCTTGCTAACCGTTGATTTGTAAATACATCCCTGCTTGATGTCCCAGAGAAGTTATCCCTTTTTCCATTTGCTAGGAGTATTTTTTTTCTAGTGGTTGTATAGGCTAGAGGGCTTTAAGAATGCTCGTGACGTCCAAGCATGCCAGCCTGTGTACCTCTGTACAGAAAAAAAATAAATAAGCGTTGCCAAGATACTGTGGTCCATGTGGATACAATTTTTTTTTTACGCTGAGTAGGGTTAAATGTACCCCTAATCGTACCATAGAGGAAATCGTCACATCCTCCGTGTGTAAGGCTCTCACCCACTAAATCCACCCTCTCCCATCGTTTCGTGGACTGTTGTGCTAACTCCGCAATTACGCTGGTATTACTTCGGGGTAGAGTCCTTTTGGCCCTTTGGCACCTGCGTGCTTATATCCGCGTTCGGAGTGCGTATCGAAAGTTGAGGAGACTTCTAAGTGTCTCCACTATTCTCGTGACGTCTAAGCATGCCAGCCTCTGTACAGAAAAAAATAAATAAAGTTGTAAGCATTGCCAAGATAGTGTGGTCCATGTGGATACAATTTTTTTTTACGCTGAGTAGGGTTAAATGTACCTTTAATCGTACCATAGAGGAAGTCGTCACATCCTTCGTTTGTAAGGCTCTCACCCACTAAATCCCCCCTTGTCTCGTGGAGTGTTGTGCCCCCTCCAGAACTACGGTGGTATTACTTCGGAGTAGAGTCCTTTTGGCCCTTTGGCACCTGCGTGCTTATATCCGCGTTCGGAGTGCGTATCGAAAGTTGAGGAGACTTCTAAGTGTCTCCACTATTCTCGTGACGTCTAAGCATGCCAGCCTCTGTACAGTTGTAAGCATTGCCAAGATACTGTGGTCCATGTGGATACAATTTTTTTTTTACGCTGAGTAGGGGTAAATGTACCCTTAATCGTACCATAGAGGAAGTCGCCACATCCTCCAAGTGTAAGGCTCTCACGCACTAAATCCCCCCTAAATCCGTCTTGTGGACTGTTGTGCTCCCTCCGCAACTACGGTGGTATTACTTCGGAGTAGATTCCTTTTGGCCCTTTGGCACCTGCGTGCTTATATCCCTGTTCGGAGTGCGTATCGAAAGTTGAGGAGACTTCTAAGTGTCTCCACTATCCTTTTCGTCTAGGTCCCCATTCGGAATTTCGTTGGGCACATGTGCCAGTGTTATCTGTGCCGATGTGCCTAGATGTTGGGCAGCTTCAAGATCGCTCTTCTTCATGTAATTCGCTACTGAGGCCCATTTCTGTTTACTCGCAATCATATCCCCGACAATGTTAGCGGCCGTGATCGTTGTAATTGTTGTCATCAGTACATTGCGATAGGAGTAAGAGGGCTCCTTAGATAGTTTGTATTGCAGGGTGAAGCCACTTAATTTGAAATTCGAGAACCATGATGAAAGTGGTTTCCTTTTGAAGGTTTCTGTCTAAATACTCTTCTTTTTTTTTTCTTACAAAAAAAAAAAACTGAAAAATTATCATTTATTTCTGACTTTCGTCCCACTGTGCCTTTATATAGCACACTCATAAAAAGTCACTATGACAAGAAATAGAGTAGTTTTCAGACTAAATGTGTCACAAATTTTAGAAAAGTCTTTAACACAAACAACAATAACAACAACAACAAATGAAAAAAAAAATATCACGAGAATAAAAGCGAAAACGATTTAAAAAATAAAAAAAAGAAGGAAAAATCAACACACATACGCACTCTGAGCGTTAATGTTTTCAGAAGTTTCCGTGTTGCGCCCACCTAATTTTTCTTGTCTTTGTTTTTGTCTTCTTTTTTTTGGTTTTTTTTAGTTTTCTATGTCGTAATGTGTTACTAAAACTTAAAATTCCTTTCGATGATGACGATGTTGTAGTTGTAGATGCTATGGCATGGCATGGCATGGCATGGCATGGATTACCAGAAATCAAAAGTGAAATTTGTTGGAAGAAGAAAAAGCGATAATTCACGAAAATACATGCTTAAACGTGGAAAATATGCTTAAGACCAACAAGTTTTTTACCATTAATTTCCTGATAACACCTCTTTGAAACGACACACAAATCAACAGTAACAACAGCAACAACAGCAACAAGAGCAAGAATATGAAAATTAAGAATGAAAACAACGAAATCCTAAATATACGAGAGGGAGGGGTACAACACTTTCGTAACAACATTTCACATCACATTTGGAAAATTTGTGCCGTGTTTTGTAAGTGGACACAACATCAAAAGCAATAAAATTTTCTTTTATGGGGTTGGCAACTTAAAAGTATAAAATCGTTTGAAATCGATAATGCGAAAAAAAAATCCGTGAAAAGAATAGGTGAGGTTAGTGCCTAGCTTACCGTTTTTAGGCAAGTTTACACGGTGGTCCATTTGACTCACTTTGGTTACCCAATGTGCTGTAAATCCCCTCGCCGTGATCCGTAATCAAAAGCAATAAAATTTTCTTTTATGGTTGGCAACTTAAAGGTATAAAATCGTTTGAAATCGATAACGGGATAAAAAAAATCCGTGAAAAGAATAGGTTAGGTTAGTGCCTAGCTTACCGTTTACAGGCAAGTTTACACGGTGGTCCACATGGCTCACTATTGTTACCCAGTATGAAGTAAATCCCCTTTGGCGTGATCCGTAATCAAAAGCAATAGAAATTTCTTTTATGGTTGGCAACTTAAAAGTATAAAATCGTTTAAAATCGATAATGCGATAAAAAAAATCCATGAAAAGAATAGGTTAGGTTAGTCCCTAGCTTTCTGTTTACAGGCAAGTTTACACGGTGGTCCATATAACTCACTATGGTTACCCAGTGTGCTGTAAATCCCCTCGCCGTGATCCGTTAGTGGTGAGTTTGAACCATCCCGAGCTTCGGATAAAACCGGCCATTTCCCTTAGTCGCACTGTTAGAGTATGAACCGTTCTCTTATTGAACTCAATTAGTTTCTTAGCTCTGCGGTCCACTGTTGGACACAGCAATTTTGATATTTGGCAACCAAGTATTTTGGACCATTCACATACATACATAATTGGTCATTACAATCCTTCAGTCAGGATTACGACCTAGCTTCTCACACCACTTATATTGTGTGCGTTAATTTTTCCACGTAAGTGGTGCGAGCTACAATTTAAAGTCGCCTCCGAACGACAGATTATTTTGAGAAGCTTTTTCATGGTAATTTTATTTACTCTCAGAGTTTTTTGCCAGAAATCTGCAGAGAGGCAGTTGCGAAGAAATATATATTTTTTCATATTTCGTTTTGATGTCTGGAAACGAACCCGGGCTTTTCGTCTAATAATCCAACGCACTACCTATTAGACTACTCCTTGGGACCACCCACGGTTTGATGAGTTCTATGCTGCTTTTTCTAATTTGGAAAAATATTATTGTAGGGGCACATATATTTATTCCCTCTATTATGTCCTCCACAGATATTTCAAATAACTTCCTTTTCGTTTCTCTCTATGACACAAGACAACAGAATCCAGCAGAGACGACTGTTGTGGCGACATATACGTTGTAAAGAGTCCATGCAACATCTGATGCGCTTGATTTGACGCTTTGCTTACTGGTTGACTGTCCTCACGTATGATCAAATTCGTAAGAGGTAGATCGCGGCTTAAAACTTTTGTGCAGTTTGTTCAAGAGCATAATTCTTGGTCTGAAATACGCTGGCGTGGTTAGATAATCTTTATGACGCGTTCAATGCCTTTTTTTTTGGAATTCAAAGTTTTATTTATTTTATATCCATGGAATCAATACTCATTGCAAGGAAACATTGTGATATTTGGTCAAGTAAGGCATCATAAGTCTTCTGTTGCTCATATACTCAGATTGTCAAATCTTTTTCGATCCTTTTCTGATGTATTCAATTGGTGAGGGTTAAACAACGGTAGTAATGTATATTCAAAAGCTAGTCTAGGATGTCCTGTCTTGACGGTCAGAGAATCTTTTCCTTCATCAGTATACATATTGATACTAATGACAGATATCGAGATGTCTATTAATCTCAAGAGAAGACATACTTCGATCTTCAGGATCGACTACCATGCTACGTCATTATGACAAAAGTTCCCTGAGGTTCTATATTGTACAGCTGTTGTTTAAATGCCATTGTTCTTCTAGGGTTAATACTGCTCTAGGACCTCTGTTGTCCTAGAAGATTGCTGTTGTCCTAAGACCATTACGGCTATAGGACTACTATTGTTCTACAAGTTTTGTTGATTTAGCGTAGTCTATGACGTGATTTAGTGGTCTAGGACGACCACTATGTTGTGGAACACTATTGGTCTAAGCCACAAAACATAGCGGTCCTCAAAACTAACATAACCCATTTCATTCATCAATTTAAGCCTGATTTAGGCGGCAGAGTAATGGATAGTCGAGCATTAAGCTTAAGCTCCACACAGAGAAACCGAGAAGAACATTTGACCGATTTTAATGGCACATCATCGAATAAAATGCGATTAATGAAGCATCCAATATTTGTAAAGCTGAGGCATATTACCACTGAAGTCGCCGTAGTCTGGTAGGTGGTGTTTCAGCCCTTGGATCAGAGAGTTCCAACAAAAAGAAGAATGAAGAAATATTTTGGCACAGATAAGCAGGTTCAACAACTCTTACAAAAGAAGACAAATATTGAGTTATACTATGTTTCCGTATGCCATTTAATTGAGTCAATATTCGCTTAATTGAGAACAAATTTTTAACCGTTCAGGTATGACAAATATACGCAATAGTCAGCTTACTCAATATTATTTTGACTGGTTTGTTTACCAGCTGGTTGTTTTAACAACATTGTTTTTGTTTTTTTTTGCTT
Organism: Sarcophaga peregrina; assembly: GCA_014635995.1. Classification (NCBI taxonomy): domain Eukaryota; kingdom Metazoa; phylum Arthropoda; class Insecta; order Diptera; family Sarcophagidae; genus Sarcophaga; species Sarcophaga peregrina. The sequence continues at coordinate 88,383,177 of CM025793.1, forward strand.
GTCGTTGTTGAAATTTGAGTTGTCAAATATCAACAGGAAGTGTTCGGATACTTATAATATGTTCACTAAACAGACATATGACAGTGTTGCATTTAAATGTATTTTCTAAATTGAGATTTTATATGAACTATTGAGATCAATATTGGCGTTAATTGCGATTTACGCAATAAAGGTGGATACGTGAACACACAGAGAAATCGAGAAGAATATTTGAACGATTTTAATGGCACATTATCGAATAAAAAGCGATATTTGTGAAACTGAGGCATATCACCACTGAAGTTGCGGTAGTCAGATAGGTGGGTTTTAAGCCCTTGGCTCAGACAGTTCAAACAAAAAAAAAATGAAAAAATATTTTGACACAGATAAGCAAGTTCAACAACCCTTACAAAATAATAAAAATTAGAAAAAATATTGAGTTAATCGCAGATGCATATTGTAATGAAGATTGCATTCCTTTAAGTGTCTGCCACCTACCAAAGCAATTTAAATGTGCTCGTCTTTTTTAGAATTGTGTTACCAAACACAACAATAACAACAGCAATTTTTTGTATTATTTATTTCATATATTTGGTGTTGTTGTTGTTATTGTAGTTTACTTTTGTGCTAAATGTTCGTAATAACTTGCCTGTGGAGGTGTTGATGAAGATCTTCACTCTTGTTCAACACCACAGATTTTGTGACGGTTTTTTTTTTCGACACGCGTTTTCTTACGACGCTAGGATTCATTCTGAAAATCTTCACTTATTGTGTTGGATGGAAAAACAAAAAAAATTCTACGCAATTGGCCAAGAAAAGTAAAATAGAAACTCAACTAACCGTGTAGCCATCATATTTGTTTTCCCCTGTTTTTCTGAAATTTACTTGGAATTTTAAGATTTTTTGTTTTCGATTTAGTTTTGTCATCTTTTGTCGCGCAGTGTCGTTGTATCGTTTGTCTCTTCCTCCAAAAAAAAAAAAAAATTTTTTTTTTTTACTGGGAATCCAAAAGACAGAAAAATGAAAAGAAATTTTCAAATAATTTTTGTTTTTTGGTCCGTTTTTGTGTGTGGGTTTTGATGTCGTATATTTTGTTGTGGCGTTAATCGTTTCTGTCTTTTTTTTTTTGGTTTTATTCTGCTATTTTGGTTTCTCCATCATTTGAAGAAGAAAAATGTCGGGGACTAGCCAGCAAGCAGTCTCCTCTTTATAGAGATTCGGTTTTAAATAGAAAAATATTTTATTAGAAAGGAAAAGCATTCTAAAATTGGGTTATACAATTAAAAATTTTCTTCTTATTCTTCTCTTCTCTTGTTTATTTATTTATTTGTTGTTTTTTTATAAACATACGTGCATGCAACATATTTTTCTTAAAAAGTTATTGAAAATGACAAATTTTTCTTAAAAAATTTTTTTTTCTTTAAAAATGTTGACTTACGTCTTACGTACTCGATCCATATACTTTACGTATTGTCTTCATGGCAGATAAGTTCTAAAGTTTATAGGCGCCATATTGAATAAATTTTTTTAAAATTTTGTTTTTTTTTTTAAATCCAGTTTTTCCACGTTTAAATTTAAAATTTTTTGTTTTGGAATTCTTCTAATTTGACAATAACGTCTCTTGTATTTAAATTATAATAATTCGTTTAAATTTTATAAATTTATTTAAAGAATATTTAATTAATAATAAATTCTTAACAAAAAAACAAAACAATTCAATACACAAAGCCAACGTTGCGTTCCATAAGGCATAAGGCTTGCTGACGGCAGCTGTTGACAATATATTTTTTGAATATTTTTTTTGTAATTTTGTTTAAAGCAAATATAAATAATTTTATTAAAAAAAAAAATAAGAAACATTCAATTTCACCTTAAAAAATAAACAAATACAATAAATTTTTTTGGTTAGTATAGAGCTAGGACAGCGAGCGGTAGAGAGGTTAACCAAAAAAATATGCGATATCATTATTTCTCCTGTATTTCATACTCATACATACCTCGGATGAGACAATTATTTGATCCATTCAGAATACATACATACATAACTGGCCATTACAACCCTTCAGTCAGGATTACGACCTAGCTTCTCACGCCACTTATGTTGTGTTCGTTAATTTTATATATGAGTGGCGGGACCTACAGTTTAAAGTCGACTCCGAACGACAGATTTTTGATGGCAATTTTTACTGAGAGGAAGTCGCCGAAGCCATATTTTTCGTTTTGATGTCTGACCTGGGATTCGAACCCGGGCCTTTTGCCTAATAAGCCAACACACTACCCACTAGACCACGGCGACTTCCATTCAGAATATTTTCATTAATTTTATAAAGTGTAGTTAAATTATTTATTGTTATATGAAATTATAAACATTATTGGTCCTTAAAACCCTTCAGTCAGGACTACAACCTAGCTACTCACACCACCAAAGTTGTGTGTGTTAATTTTTTTCGTAACTGGCTTGGCCTACAGTTTCTAGTCGACTTCGAATGCTAGATTTTTTTGAGAAACTTTTCATGGCAATTTTATTTTTACTCTCAGAGTTTTTGCCAAATATCTGCTGAGAGGAAGCCGAATTATTTTTTCAGAAATATTTTTTCAGATTTCGTTTTGTTGGAGATGTCTAACCTGGAGATTGAACTGCGGCCTCATGTCTAACAAGCCACTATCTACTAGACTACGGCAACTTCATCTCTACACTCCATACATGTTTCAGAGGACTTTTTTCTCACGGCAAAGAAAGTTGGCAACCCTATTATTCTGAAATGATTTTTACCGTGTATAAAATCGTAGCCGATGTCCTAATGTTAATTTATTATAATTATAATTAATTTATAACTCTAGGATCGTTAGGGAATGTCGCCGCTGTCTCGATCTTCTTTTGGAGCGCTTCGCCAGTGTCTCTCTGGTGTGCGTCTTCGGGCACATTGAAATTCCGGGAAACTGTAGGGCTGCCAAGCTCGCCAGAGCCGGTGAGCTCTTTTCGTAATCTTCTTCTATTGAATCCTTGCCTCGGTCAAGGAAGCTAATCTATCCTGCGTTAACGAGGAGTCCTGCTCCACCGCTAGATTAAGCTGGCCCTTGATGGATAGAAGGCGAACCAATCAATTACTTGGTCTTTGTCTCGTGACGTCATCTCGACTACAGTGACCATGCTTACAGGTCATTGGGTCATGGGTGGACATGAGGAAAGAATGATACTCCCTTTTAATGACTTCTGCCGTGGATGCAGGTCCACTGAGGAAGAGAAAACTATTATTCACTTTCTTTGCCAGTGCCCGTCTCTTGCTAGTTGTAGATATAGGTTATATGGCTCCCCATTGTCGGCTTGACGGTGCTATCATCTATTGATATCAAGGATATAGCTTCTTTCATCAAACTTTCTGGCTGGTTTTCCAGTGCGGGGTAGTCGTGCTTTTATTGTGCAGTCCTTGCGCTGACAAACTTCTTCCTTTTCTCTGATTTTGAGTAAAACTTGGTCAGTACAGGGACTGCATTCATCCGTGACATCACGCCGCTATCCGTGCTCAAGTGAGCTTTGTGATATCAGAGCTACCACTTCGACCTAACCTAACGTAATATTAACACGTTCACGCCGGCCCTGTAATTCATGCTTATCGCTCAATGGCGGCTGCACTAAGTTCTTTTAGCTTTATTAGATGGCAGCTATTACGCAGCATAGACAATCCAATAATACGCCGGTAACGTGTAAAGTTTTGTGTGATTTTTGTTAGAATTCTTTGTGAATTCGTCTCATTCTTACTAAATATTCTAAATTTTTAGTTTGAAAATAGAACAGAACTCAAGTATTACGTTAGTAATTCCAATTGTTATTAAAAATAAATGCTTTTAATAGAGCGCGACTCTCAAGTATTCCTTTTCGGCATTAGAAGTATTAAAGATCTAAATTTTTGAGTGTTCATACATAACATACATAATTGGCCATTGCAACCCTTCAGTCAGGATTATGACCTAGCTTCTCACACCACTTATGTTGTAGGCGTTAATTTTTTATATATGATTGGCGGGACCTACAGTTTAAAATCGACTCCGAAGACTCTCAGAGTCTTTGCCAGAAATCTGCTGAGGGGAAGTCGCCGAAGAAATATTTTTTCGTTGTTGATGTTTGAGTGTTACGTACTCTTTAATAGCGTAATCAAACGGATATTGTTGGTAATACACATCACTCGATGTGACAGTCTAGTGCCACCGGCTGTGTTTTTTTCTTTTTTATAAAACCTGCATTCAGGGGATGGCCCCTACTCATGCCGTGCATTTTGCAGGTTTAAGGATAGGTGGAAAGAGGGAAGATGCAAACGGTAAGGAAACGAGTTGCTGCTGGTGACTAAAAAATAGCCAGTGCTCACCATTAGACAGTCTACAGCAATCGTCACCAAGAAGCCCGCACTTTCTAACACCACTTATGTTGTGTGTGTTAATTTTATACAGAAGTGGCGCGACCTTCAGTTTAAAGTCGACTCCGAACGACAGATTTTTGAGAAACAAGAAGAGAATCGTTGCTCGATTAGGTAGTCTACTGCGGGCCACCGGTGGTGCGCGCCGTTGTAATCGTGTTAAACAAAAACAGTACGAGGAAGACCCTAACAAAAGTAGAAGACAGCTAGCTAGCGTAGAGGAGTGGTTTGATTTTCTGGAAACAGAACGATAATAAAATAGGAAATTAAATTCGTATTCCATGGCTTTAGCAGGCCAATAGATTCGCCAATAAACTGCTCCAGAATAATTAAGGATTGAAGAATAATTAAGTAAATAACTGCTTAGATTTCATTTTTCCTTGAAACTTTCCTATGAATGACCCAATTATGCAATTTAAAAAAAATGAAAACACTCGTTTAAAACACTTAATTTTTTTTATTTTCTTGTTGTATTAATTTGTTGCAAAAAAATAAAAAAATTAAAAACAACACAACAAAATGCCACCATTAATGACATGTGCCATATTTTGCTACACTCTTTATCATTTAAATTTTAAAAAAATTATGAATAAAAAAATTTTTAATAACAAAAAAAAAAAATGGAATTTTGTTGCATTTTGTACGTTTTTGTGTATTTATTTAGTCCATGCGTATGTGTTTCTGGGTCAATAGTTTAAAGTTTTTAATATTAATAACCCCTACTTAGTGATAGAGTAGCGATAACAGAGAATTCTTCCAGTATATTCGTACAGTTTGAAAATAAAAATTGTTTGGTTTTTTGTTTGAATTCTAAAATAATCTACTGCCGACACATGGAATTTATTTTTTGAAATTATTTTTTTCAGTTTTGAATTACAATTACAATAAACTAGCTGGTGGAGTAGTCTAGTCGGTTTGGCTTAACATGCTGTTTAGGTAATAAAATTTATAGGGACTAAGATCTTCCTGCTCTACATTGATCTCCACACAATATCACCTGATGTTGTTCTAACTGCAGAACCTTTCATTAACAGACAGTATTCGCTTCCAATATGTTTGCGTGCGTGGTAACTTGAAATTAGCGCCAATCGTTTCATCTTTCAATACCCGTCTCAATAAAATTAAAACTTGCTAGACAGATAGTTAGTTTGGGAAATTAAAAGTATGCCTTCAAATCTGACAATTACTTTACAAGAGATGAATAATAATTCCCTGATTCTTCTGAATGAAGTCGCCGTGGTCTTGTGGGTAGTGTGTTGGCTTATTAGACGAAAGGCCCGGGTTCGAATCCCAGGTCAATCATTAAAACGAAAAATATTTCTTCGATGACTTCCTCTCAATAGATTTCTGGCAAAGACTCTGAGAGTAAAAATTGCCATGAAAAGCTTCTCAAAAATCTGTCGTTCGGAGTCGACTTTAAACTGTAGGTCCCGCCACTCATGTATAAAATTAACGCACACAACATAAATGGTGTGAGAAGCTAGGTCGTAATCCTGACTGAAGGGTTGTAATGGCCAATTATGTATGTATGTATGTATGATTCTTCTTAATTTATCGTTTCTTAATTAAAGATTCCAAGTTGCCGTAGTATATGAGTAGTAGGTAGTGTGTTGGCTTAGTAGACGAGAGGCCACGGTTCAAACCCCAGATCAGACACCGCCAACAAAATAAAAATTGAAAGAATACATATTTCTTCAGCAACTTCCTCTTAGCAGATATCTGGGAAAACACTCTTAAAAGTAAATAAATTTGCCATGAAAAGGTTTCTCAAAAAAATTTATCATTCGGAGACGATTTAAAACTCTAGGTCCCACCACTATAGATATAATTTTACACACACAATATTATGGGGTGTGAGAAGCTACTTCATAATCCCGTCTACAGAGTTGCAATAACCAATTATGTTATGTACATACATAAGTAATAGACAATCGAAGCTCTATTTGAGTAACATCTTTAGAACCGTACAGAAAATTTGTCCAAATCTTCTCTAACAGTAGCAAAATTAAAACTTTAGTCAAATATTTTACCGCTTGTCTTGAGTTTTCGCCTTTAAGCGCCAAGCTTTTTAATTTGATATTTTCTTGTTCCAGTGTTTGACCTATTCAATCACGGAAAATTACACAATTAATATGGGATAAAAAAAATTACACAATTAACACATTGGTTGCCAAGGGCGAAAAAGCTTGCATGTTATAATATATTTAAAGTAGGACGAGTATACTCGTTTTTGACAGAGTATCCAACACTAACAAGATGAGTATAATCGTCCTAGTTTAAATATATGGTAACATGCAGTCTTTTGAATTAGCAAATTTTTTTTTGCCAAGGACGAGTAGACTCGTCCTGCTTTAAATAAATTATAACATGCAAGCTTTTTCAACCACCGAAAAATTACACAATTTACATATTCGTTGCCAAGGACGAAAAAGCTTGCATGTTAAAATATATTTAAAGTAGGACGAGTATACTCGTCTTTGACAGGGTATCCCGCACTAACAAGACGAGTATACTCGTCTTTGACAGGGTACTCCGCACTAACAAGACGAGTATACTCGTCCTACTTTAAATATATTATAACATGCAGCCTTTTGAATTAGCAAATTTTTTTTCCCAATCGACAATAGTGAATTTCTAAATCTGACCAAAATTTTCGCAATGTGTCAGTGTTTTATTCCATTATCTTTATTTTATCCATCTCCGTGATTTATTATTTATTTTTCTACTAAAACGTAACGCAAATACGAAAAAGGATATCGAGTCCTTCTGCCTTTCCATTGCGAACGACGAGTATACTCGTCTATGGTTTTCTGCTTGTAAATGGAAATGACATAATCTAGCAAATGTGTGTACAATTGCAAGAATTGTGATCAAATTTTAGCAAATTGAATCTGTAGGAAATGTAAGAACACCTGTGAACGCTTGTCCAGTTAATTTTGTGAAAAACATGGCTGTTGTTCGCGGTAGTATGGAAGAAGAGTCGCCAACATCGACTCGTCGTCGTGTACACATACCCATTTCACTGTGCGAAGTTCAATTGACTCAAAAGCTGAAGAATGATTTTTTTTTTGTAATGTATTGTGTTAGATGCATATTATATGCAACCTGTAAGGAGTTACATTTTTTCCGAGTGTTCTTCTTGTCAAATACCTCCAAAATTTAATGCCTTCCGAGTGTCATAAATGTTAAAAAATTCTCAACTTGTTGTCGAAAGCAGATATAACTTGTTTCTCAAATCATAGACACCAACCACCGCTTCCAACATAGTGCAATCGTCACAGACAGATTATGAATTGTCGTAGATAGAGCCTAAAAGCGACTGTTTAGTCTAATGCCTATCCATGCCTAATTAACTTTAATTTTTTTAAAATGCTAATCATAAGGCATGGCTTTCACTAAATTATCAAGAGATATCATGTTCATCGATTGTGTATTTTAATGAAATTTAAATCTTTAGAAATGTATCTCCTGCATTGAAATCGGGCTTTATAATAAATTTTAATTAAGAATTATTTTTTTTAGAAAAAATATTATATGGGACGCCATATAACAGGTGTATTTAAGAAGAACCTATGCTCCAAAGACATAGTTTTTATTTATGTAATGTTTTTTTTCTTATTTTTTTTCCAATATCATAAATAAAAATTTAGTTTCAAATAAAATTTCTAAAAAAAAAATTCTTTCAATTCATGATCCCTAAAGATTTGATAACAAAATGTTTCCCTCATTAAAAAAACAAAAAAATTGAAAATGGAAATCAATATTCCTTGGTCGCTCATTTACATAAATTATCATAAGATTGTAATTAAAAAATATTTTCCTTTCTCTTTGTTTGGTTTTTCGGAAAATCTAGTCTTTTAAGTTGTCATAAATTTTAATTATAAAAAAAAAATTAATGAAACAAAGACAAAAACAACAGAGGAAAGTAGTATTTTTTTTATAACTTAAACTCTGCAACAAGTGTGACTACAAATATTTTAAATTCCATAATTATGATCCGCAGCATTCATTTTGTTTTTATCGTAATACACTGTGAAACATTTAACAACGGTAACAGAGTTCATGTAACATAACCTCAATTAATATAACACTGGCTCTTAGTCCCACGTTCGCTATCATATTTAACTCTTCAAATGTTCTGTTACTTCAAACCCAATGAAGTTTGTTTTGAATTTCAGGACACACACACGCACATAACATGTAGGTGTTGTACCCGATTCCGCTTCTTTCAAATTCTGGCTACTTCTACAGTAATTGGGATGGGGCAGATGGTGTTTGTCAGCGAAACTGTTAATAGCACAGTGTCCCTTTAGAATATCTGTAAGAGTTTGAACCGTACTCTTGTCGAACTCAAGTAGTTCCCTGGTTTTCCTGCTGTTTTCTGGTGGACACAATAGTTTTTCGGCAACCAGATATGGTTCCATTGTGTTTTTTTCAATTTGAAAAAGTATTCTTGTAGAGGCCCATTAATCCTCTCTTCAGTGTCTTCCTCAGACATCTTTGATCCCTGCCGTGCCAGTTCGCTCACCTTGTCATTTCACTCTATGTCACAGCGATCCGTAACCTTGTAGAGCTGGGTATTGCGTCCGCATATACGATGTAGAGAGCCCATGCACCCCCTGACGCCCTATGATTTCATGGGATCCTAAAGCTTTGATTTTTTTTTAGCGTGTGAGGTAGGGTTCAAAATGCCTTCGCACTTGCAGTCATCGTCATCAGCTGCGTCGGTGCTTCCATGGTGGTGCTTCCATTAAAACAATCCCTCCTCCTTCTGGGGATACTCCCTTCCCGGAACGGCTATCTGCATTACTTCGGGAAGGGTCCAGAACGACGTCCAGTTAAGGACCGTTGTCTACTCTCCCATGTCTGGGTACGCCATATTTGAAGCCAGCTTCATGCTATTGGCTCGTCTTCTCATATATCATTCCGTTGTATTGTATCAAGGTCGAACTTCTTTCTGCGGAGTACATATTCAACGTATCTTCTCACAGCGTTCCATTTCATCTCACTTTCGAGCATTGCGTTCACAATGGTGTCGGGTGTAAATTCACCAATTTGTTCCATCAACATGTTCTTCTCGTCTTGCCATTTAATGCAATGGAAGAATGTGTGTTCAACGTCGTCACTTATTTCCTCGCAATAAATGCAGCCAGGATCAGTCACCTTGCCCATACGGTATAGGTATTTTCGGAAATAACCATGACCAGAGAGAAACTGGGTCAGAAAATAGTTAGTTTCCCCAAAGGTTCTCCGTATCCATGCCTCTATAGATGGAATAAGTTTATAAGTCCATCTTCCGCATGTTTCCTCGTTCCATTTACTTTGCCATCGCCGTAGTGTTTGAGATCTGAGATCTGCGCTACTAAGGGGAAGATTTTTCCCTCTTCATTCTCCAAGATTTTCTTCGCTCAAATGCCTGCAGGTCAATAGGTATCTCACCAGCGATCACTAGGACTGCGACGCCCGATACTGTGCGGTAGGCCGAGGCAATTCTTAATGCCGCTGTTCGTTGCACCGCTGCTAATATGTTGCTTGACTAACCACCTATGGTTTGTTGCTGCTTTTTCAATTTGAAAAAGTATTCATGTAGGGGCGCATATATCCCCTCTGCCATCTCCTTCTCAGACATCTTCGATTGCTTACGTGCCAGTTCGCTCGTCTTTTCGGTTCCCTCTATGCTACAGCGACCCGGAACCTAGTAGAGTCAGATATTATATCTGCGTATAGGATGTAGAGGGCCCATGCACCCCCTGACGTCCTCTGATTTCACGAGGTGGGATCCCAACGCTTTGATTGTTGCTTAACTAACCATAGATATGTTCAAGTTTGAAGGAGGTAGTTTGCCGGTTTCAACTATACGTGCACCTTGTTCAATAGAAAAAACCTCCAGCCAAAATTCCGCTAGCCTGGTTTTCAAACACACGTGCAGATGTTGCAAGTGCAAAAATCTCCACCTGAAACTCTAACAGCCTGCTTAGGAAATCTGTATGACGCGTTCAGTGTCATTTTATAGGAATAGACTGCAGATCCAGTTTTACATTCCTTTGTAGAGCTTTTGGTGAATATCATTATCGGGGGCAACTTCAGCAACCCATTCTTCCCATGTGGGAATGTGATTTTTTTATGTTCGTTTGAAAACAATTTCTACACCATGCAGTCGCACGTAAAACCCGGCTTATGCGGTTCTATTTCATGCAGTATTGAAGCATGGACTAACGACATGACTAAACATGTCTGAGGACTTAAGTCTAATATTTCTTCGGCTGACGGCGGCCTCTCGGGAGATTTCTGACAAAAACTCTAAGAGTAAATGAAAAAATTGCCATTTAAAGTTTCCGAAAACCAAATCTGTTGTTCGGAGTCACTATTAAGCTGTAGGTTCTGTCACTTAACTTATACAAAATTTGAACACACAACATAAGGGGTTTGAGAAGCTACGTCACGTAATCACTCAGATCGGCTAGGTGTGATGATACATTTTTTGCATAGCCAACTACCAAACTAAGGTCTCTGTAAAAGACTTGGTTTAATTACTAGGTCGCACATCCAGCTTACATACATAATTGGCTATTATTTTGTAATACACACAGGATTACGACCTAGTTTCTCACGCCACTTTCGTTGTGTGCGTTAATTTTTATACATGAATGGCGGGACCTACAGTTTAAAGTCGACTCTGAACGACAGAAACTTTTCATGGCAATTTTATTTACTCTCAGAATTTTTTCCAGAAATCTGCTGAGAGGAAGGTTCCGTCTCTTTACGTATACAAAAATTAGAAGACACAACGTAAGTGGTGTGAGAAGCTAGTTCTCGTAATCACTCAGATCGGCTAGGTGAAATGATACATTTTTTCCTTAGCCTCAATTACCAAACTGTGGCCGCTGTAAAACATACATACATACATACATAACGGGCCATTACAACCGTTCAGACAGGATTACGACCTAGCTTCTCACACGACTTATGTTGTGTGCGTTAATTTTATACATAAGTGGCGGGACCTACAGTTTAAAGTCGACTCCGAACGACAGACTTTTGAGAAGCTTTTCATGGCAATTTTTACTCTCAGAGTCTTTGCCAGAAATCTGCTGAGAGGAAGTCGCCGAAGAAATATTTTTTGTTTTGATGTCTGACCTGGGATACGAACCCGGGCCTTTCGTCTAATAAGCCAACACAGTACCTACTAGACCACGGCGACTTCGGCCTCTGTAAAACACTTAGTTTAATTACGAAGTTGCGCGGCCAAAGCTGAAAAACCAGCTTATGTACTTGATTGGCCATTACAACTAGTCAATCCGGATTACAACCTAGCTTCGAATCACGAATAGCTGGAGCGTATAGGGTAACTGGGGTAGGGCACAACCATTAACAAAACAACACACCATCGTTTAATAAAAATTTCAAAATATTTACATGTGGCCTACAGGTTAGCTAATGACATCGGCAAATTGAAGTGCAGCAGTAGTAGTGGTGCTAATAAAAGTGAATAAAAAAAATTGTAGACAACACTGTTTTAATAACGGTTAATTTTAGGCTTGGAAAAGTAACTAAAAAAATTTCAATATGAAGGCGAATATTTTTTTATTTGTTTATGGGCCTGCCGGCTATTAAAAAAATTCAATAAAAATTAAAAAAACAAAAACAAAAAAGCAAAGAATTCATTGAGAAAAGAGAATCTGCTGCTGATGTAAAACATAAAAAATAAATTAAAAATAAAATAAAATATACAACGATGGAGTGTGTAGTGTAAGCAGTGATGACGATGACCACAGAATATAAGACATGAAGACGACGGGCACTATTCAAACCAGGTTTAATGAACACAACTTGTTATGGCCAGACTAGCGGAAGATACGTTTCTTCCTTTCTTTCTTCTTTTATTTTCATCTGTTGCACATAGTAGGTTTTGTCGACTATTTTTTTTTTGGTTTTCTTCATAGGAATCTTTTAACGTATTACACCCGATTATTTGCAGATGATTTTTTTGTTGCACGTTTTTTTTTTCGCCAAAGACCGGCATGCAACAAGTGTTACGTGTGTTGTGAAACTAGTTGCAAAGAATGTGTAAAAATTTTATTCCTAGAAAACGAATAGATATTGAGCGATAGAATATCGAACAATCTTTTTTTTTATAGCTTTACGAGCTAAAGGTTGGAAAATTTTCGAAAGACGTTGGTAGCCCAGCCTATCAAAGTGCACGATTCGCCGCAAGACTTACTCTCGGCTTGCTAAACGCATACGTACTAAAGTCAACCTAGTTTGTTACACTTTCAACCATTTGTCCAGACCCCCACCGGAGCCACAATCAAGTATTACTTCAGGGGGATGGAGACTCAGCGAATGCTGCCTTCAAATTCCGCTGACCTTGCTCTCTCAGCCAATCTTTGCTGTGTCAATACATTCCATGCGAAAACGCATACTGCGTTCCAATTGTCACATGAGGTTAACATCAGGTTAACTTTATTATAGGGCGTTACCAGAAATCCTATTGTTCTCTCCAGCCAATTTCGTTGAACAACATATCGCGGGCAAGTAAAGAAAACATGCTCTGGCGTCTCCCTTTCATTACGGCATTCTGGGCATGCCTCATCCACGTCATGACCAAACTTATAGAAATAACCCCTATAACATCCATGGCCCGTTAGCAATTGTGTCAGGTTCACCTAACCGTGTCTTCTTTTAGTCCTTACGCCTATGCTCGGTATGAGTCTGTGGGTTCATCTTCCTTTAGTGGAATTGCACCAGTCCTGCTGCCATCTAACCATAGCATCATCAGTCAGTTGAATAGGGTTCGAAAAATCTGTTCCTCTCTTTACGTCATATTTCCTCCTCTCTATATCCACTACTAGCTTCAGGGGCATCATCCCCGCAATCACTAACGCTGCATCAGTAGACACCGTTCGGAAGGCAGAAATCACCCTGAGAGCTGATTTCCTGACCACATGGAAATGTAGAAAAAGAAAATTGCGTTGGGTTTAACACTAAACGAGAAGAAGTAGAGAACGTTCACTAGAGTGAAATTTAAAAGCCTGGATTCCATAAAAGTTACTACCAGTCCATGACTGGGTGCTCAAAAACATTGTTTGTCAAATGTCATCATTGGTCGTACTGTTACAGAGAAGACATTTAGTGGCTTCACTTTATTTTCTTGTCATAAACGGGTTGCCGAAGTGAATTCTTGATAGAAAAATCTTGAACTTTGAATATGAGTAAAGGGCCACAATTTTTTTCTGGTTTCTTCCACCCTTTAACACATTCGCTGCCAAGGACGAGTATACTCGTCTTTGACAGAATATCCCGCACGGCCAAGACGAGTATACTCGTCTTTGACAGAGTATCCCGCACGGCGAAGACGAGTATACTCGTCTTTGACAGAGTATCCCGCACTGCCAAGACGAGTATACTCGTCTTACTTTAAATATATTATAATATACAGGGTTTTAAATTAACAGATTTTTTTTTGCCAATCGACAATAGTGAATTTCTTCTAAGTGTTGCCAATTTTCCCAATATGTCCCTTTATTCCATTTTCTTTATTTTATCCATTTGCGTGATTAATTATTTGTTTTTCTACTAAAATGTACGCAAATACGAAAAAGGATATTGAGTCCTTCTGTCTTCCCACTGCCAAAGCTTCTGTAAGATTACGTGCGGGTTTTCTGAGCCTTAAAAATTGATATTTTGCGTATTAATGTAACCACCAGAGATCAACAACGAGTACTCAAAATGATGAGTAAATTCGAGTCAAACTTATAATTTCAGATACTTATATGCATTCGTATTTATTTTATTATCATACCCACGCTACTCATATTCAAAGTTTGAAATACTCATTGTACTCATACTTAACAATACGTATGATGTTGTTGATTTCGACTCGCCTCTACTTAACATTTACACGAAGCACAAAATAAGTATGATTCGCGTACGAACACTACTATACTCACAAAAAGATTGTGTGTGTGCTTTTCTTGTTGTCTTTGTCTGTCTTTCCTTCTTTGTTTCTATATGCAACAACAACTAAGACTGTAAATTTTGATGAATGATTCGAATCAGTTGAATCATTTATAAGTATTATAAGGACTTTTCTAAATTTATGAATGTGAATGAGTAGGCATATGAATCAAACATATTTCGATTGTTATGAGTTTGATGTCAACGTTGTACCTCATACTCATTGCAACCTGTACTTAAAAATTAATGTTGTAGGAGAGTATGAATGAATCAGAGTAGTTGAATTTCAATACAGTTGAGTTACTCATACTCAAAACTGCATGAGTACTTATAAGTAGTGAAAAAACGATTCATTGCTGATCTCTGATAGGTATCTCCATTGACTATAATGGTTGCGCCCTTCTCATATTTAAAGAAATATGGGCTAATGAGGCTTAATTGGCTTCAGTAAGATGATGATGGATGGGATGGGATGCATGCAAACAAGGTAAAGTTTCTGACTGTGGCCAACATGGCGACCACCAGGACGATCCTTGTCTTGCTGTATTCAAGTTGGCACGCAGCCTCCTCGCGGCCCCTCCTGGATGGCATTCTAGTACCCGCTAGATGTTAACTAATGCGTGCAGCGAAGTCCAATCCCCTGGACGTTAAATTTGGGTTGTGCGTAGGGCTTGGAACCCACCACGTAAAAACTTTACTCCAATGAAAACTAATATACATAATTCCAAAAAGATCCCCTTTAAAGTTGACGACCACGGCAAACGTTCAAAGGACAACGATTTAAGAATAGCCACTTGGAACGTCCGCACCCTTCACAGGGTGGGCGCTTCCGCCCAGCTGGCGGATGCCCTCAAGAAATGTAGGACTGACATCACTGCCATACAGGAAATGCGATGGATAGGGCAAGGATGCAAAAGGCTAGCATCTTGCGATGTGTACTACAGCTGCCATGTTGATAAGCACGAATTTGGATGCGGATTTGTGGTTAATAAGAGACTTCGCCACCTTGTCTCTGGGTTCACACCTGTGAACGAAAGAATAGCCACAATCCGCATCAGGGCAAAATTCTACAACATCAGCCTGATTTGTGCTCACGTCCCGACGGAAGATAAGGACGATGTGGTTAAGGATGCCTTCTACGCTAAACTCGAGGACGTATATGATAAGTGCCCGGCCCATGACGCAAAAATTGTCCTCGGGGATTTTAATGCAAAGGTCGGGCGGGAAGGTATCTTTGGCCCCACTGTCGGACAGTTCAGCCTCCACGCGAACACTACCTCCAATGGTATGAGGCTGATCGATTTCGCCGCGGCGCGTAACATGGTAGTATGTAGCACCAGGTTTCAACATCTCGACATCCACAAGGCCACTTGGATGTCCCCCGATCGATCAACTTCCAACCAGATCGATCATATTGTGATTGACGGAAGGCATGTATCCAGTGTACTAGATGTGCGCACATTTAGAGGTCCGAACGTTGACTCGGACCACTACCTTGTCGCAGCCAAGTTTCGATTGCGCATTAGCGCCTCGAGGATGGCGCGCTCTAGTACACTGCGGAAGCTGGATGTCAGGAAGCTGCGATCACAAGGGACAGTTGAGGCGTTCTCCGCTCAACTCTCGGATAAGCTCCGTCGATTCCCACCTAATCTCAACGACATTGGAGGACTGTGGGCCAACATCTCCCACTCCTTGCGCACTACTGCGGAAACAGTCCTTGGTTTCGAGCGCCCACCCCAACGAAATCAATGGTACGATGAGGAGTGTCGCGAGGCAGCTGCAGCGAAAAACGCCGCATACAAGAAGACGTTGCAGTCTGCTGCTACGCGAGCCATTGTCGAGAACTACAGAGAGAAGAGAAGGGAAGAGAGACGCCTTTTCAGACGCAAGAAAAGGGAGCAGGAAAGGCGTGAGCGTGAGGAAGTCGAGATGCATAGACGTAGGAATGACGCTAGAAAATTTTATCAGAAGGTTAAGCGTCTAACCGAGGGTTATAGACCCGGAGCGTCTTCTTGCAAGGACGAGAACGGAAACCTGGTTACAGATCCGCAGGGGGTGCTGAGGTTGTGGAGGAAACACTTCTCTACTCTGCTACAAGGCGATGACGACACCAATACCGCCTCTAGAGATGATGTTCCGAACCCGATCAATGATGACGGCGTGGAGATTCCGCCGCCTAGCTATGAAGAGGTCAAAGTCGCGATTACGCGTCTTAAAAACAATAAAGCGGCAGGTCCTGATGGCCTCCCCGCTGAATTGTTTAGGACCGGATGTAATGAGTTGGTAGGGCGCATGCACCAGCTCATCTACAAAATATGGCTAGAAGAAAGTATGCCCAACGATTGGAACCTCAGTGTCCTCTGTCCTGTCCTGAAAAAGGGAGACCCCACAATCTGCGCCAACTACAGGGGTATTAGCCTTCTCCCTATCGCATATAAGGTTCTTACAGGCGTATTGTGTGAACGACTGAAGCCACTCGTCAAAACACTGATTGGACCTTATCAGTGCGGCTTCAGACCTGGCAAATCCACCATAGACCAGATCTTCACACTGCGCCAAATCCTGGAAAAGGCCCACGAAAAACAAGTCGACACACACCATCTTTTTGTCGACTATAAGGCAGCCTTCGATAGCCCCATAAGGGATCGTGTTTATGCCGCAATGTCTGAGCTCGGTATACCTGCGAAGCTGATAAGACTATGCAGAATGACGTTGAGCAATTCCTGCAGCTCCGTCAAGGTAGGAATGGACCTCTCCGAACCTTTTGATACCGTGCGAGGTTTCAGACAAGGCGACCCCTTATCATGCGACCTCTTCAACTTCGTCATGGAGAGTGTTCTGCGAAAGGCAGGAGTGCATCGCAATGGCACTATCTTTCAAAAAAGTGTCCAATTGCTTGCGTACGCTGACGACATCGACATCATAGGGCGTACCAAGCGAGATGTTACTGCTGCCTTTAGCGCTATTGAACGGGAGTCTAAGAAGATGGGTCTGGCAGTAAATGAGGGCAAAACAAAGTATATGTTGTCGACAAGTAGAGACGTGCGGCGTATTGATTCTCAGATTACGGCCGATAACTATACTTTTGATACAGTCAAGGAATTTATTTATCTTGGCTCCGCCGTTACCACCAAAAATGATGTCAGTCTGGAGATCAAACGCAGGATTACTCTTGCCAACAGGTGCTACTATGGTCTCAATAGGCAATTGCGCAGCAGAGACCTCTCTCGTGCGACAAAATTAATACTCTACAAGACGCTCATCTTACCCGTGCTTCTTTATGGCGCAGAGGCATGGACCCTATTAAGAACTGATGCAGCAGCCTTGAGGGTATTCGAGAGGAAAGTCCTACGTAAGATCTTCGGTCCTGTGCGAGTTGGCGATGATTTCCGCATCCGATCTAACAGTGAGCTGTATGAGCTCCTCAACGACATAGATGTTGTGCAGCGTATTAATATCCAGCGGCTGCGCTGGCTCGGCCATGTCGTTCGAATGGAGGAGGATGCTCCGGCGAAACGGGTATTCGATGCGGGGATCTGCGGAAGTCGGCGAAGAGGACGACCTTGTATCCGTTGGAAGGACCAAGTCGAGGAAGCCCTGTCATCGATTGGTGTGACCAACTGGCGTAGGCGCGCAAGAAGCAGAGGCGCCTGGAAGGATGTATTACGGCAGGCCGAAATCCGTTAATCGGGTTGTTATGGCCAATTAAGTAAGTAAGTAAGATCACGTGTGGATTTTCTGAGCCTCAAATATGGATAGTTTGCTTATTAACATACCCACCATGCAAATGAGCTTTATTGGAAAAGATGATTTTTATTTTGGTAAAAATCGGCATCATCGTGCAGTTTCTCGTTGGTAATTGGTCATTACAACCTTTCAGTCAGGATTACGCTACAACTAATGTTGTGTGCATTCATTTTATACATGAGTGCCGGGGGACCTGCAGTTTAAAGTCAACTCCGAATGGCAGATTTTTGAGAAGCTTCTCATGGCAATTTAATTTTACTCTCAGAGTATTTGCCAGAAATCTGTTCAGGGCAAGTCGCCGAAGAAATATTTTCAAATTTGCATTTTGATGTCTGATCGGGAATTTGAACTTGGACCCTGCCGCTAATAAGCCACCACACTAACTGCTATTCTACATACATGCCATATATAATTGGTCATTACAACCCTTCAGTCAGGATTATTGAATTACTTTCTCACACCACTTATGTTGTGTGTGTTAATTTTATACACAAGCGGTGGGACCTACAGTTTAAAGTGGACTCCGAACGACAGATCTTTTTTCAGAAACTTTTCATGACAAGTTTTTTTTTACTCTCAAAGTTTTTGCAGGAAATCTGCTGAGAAGAAATCGCCGAAGAAATACTTCTTGAATTTTGTTTTGACGTCTGGCCTTCGCTTCGAGCCCCAAGTCTGGCTTTTACGTCTAATAAGCCAACACACTACCTACTAGAGTACGGTGACTACTATTCTACAGCGACTACAAAAAATTTCAACGTTACTCCAGCGTAAATCAATTTATTACGTTCAGTGGAGGTACTGTATTACATTTTGTGACAGAATATAATAGAAGAGTGTTGCCAGACTTGAAAGAACTGATAGTTTAAACTGAAATCAATAGATGGACCACCCTATGGAAAGGAAATTAAGTTATTCAAATATGCCTCTTTCTTAAAATCATCTAAGGCCCAAACTAAATGAACAAATTTTCTTGTTATTCTACAACAGGTTTCTTCGAACCCTAGTCCACTAAACCTATCCATTTTATATAGCCAAACTAAAGGCTATTTATTGTTAATTAAACTTTAATATATGGTGTTTAAGAAGCCTTCTTTCTCCATGCCTTAAAGAAAACCAACCAATAATGCTTGCCACTTGCAACTATCACTGCTACTGCTACTGCCATTGCCACTGCCACATGCAGCGAAAATAGGTAAAGTAAAGTCATCATCATCATTGAGTTATAAAATGAATTGAAACTGTGCAGACGTCTTTCATTGACCATCACATCACATGCAAGCCAGAGGAGCAAATGTTTGCCTTTTTAAGTGTTGATGTTGATGTTGGTGGTGTGACGCGATGGTTGGTTTGGTTGGTTTGGTTGGCTGTTCGGTTCGGTTCGGTTCTGTTCTATACTGTTCTTCCTTGACTTTGGTCTTAAAGAATTTATAGTCTGGTAGCATGTAAAGGCATATATGGCTGGATGGATAGATGGTTATTTATTTGGATGGATGGTTAGACGGCATACCATCATCAGCAATATTGCATGCCCATGCCTATCCAATACTACGCATGCATCACTGATCTTTTACCTGGTTTACCTGTGGTTTTAAGGCCGTTCTTATTATTATTTGTATTTTACGTGTGTGTATGTGTTGTTGTTGTTGTTCCTGTTATTGTTGTTATTTTTCTAATAATAACTGGTAAAAAAAAAGAAAAAGATTCACTTACGGGGAAAACCGTATGGATTTTTCATAAATTTATGCATAAAATGAATGAATGCCAGGAAAGACGACTCGCTACAGGTTCATAAAAAAAGGAAAAATATTTAATAACAATAACAACAACAACAAACACTTTTAATAATAGTAATAACAATAACAATATGTATGTATTACTAAATAATTCGTACTTAAATACGAATTTGAAATGCTGGAATAACAACTTTACTTACGCCTCTTACCATAAAACAACTTTTAACGTTTGCTTCTCTAAACTCAAAACACACACACACACAGAAATAGCCACTTGTCTTGAACCAGTTATAATTTAGAAGCTCTCTTGGCCGTTAAACTGTCTTAAAAATTGTAAAAAAAAAACTGCCACGAAGCACAAGGCAAAACACTTGTTATATAAGCCACCTTTTATGGGTTTGATCGAATGAGGAAGTTCTTATAGGCATAGCTAACTGCTTAAACTATAATAAATCAGGACATTTATTTGGTAGGCTTATTAACTTTACTAAAGTAAGTCCACCTTATAAGTTAACTCTTAACAAAAATGTTCTATGTAATCCTGTCACTTAAGTGGCAGGTCAACTCTTTTTCCCATTGAAATTAGCACGGAAAAGGTTCCTCAAAGTCATGGCAATGAAATGCTAAGCAAAATATTTGCCCACCAAAAAAAGTATGGTAAGGTCCGGTGGACTAGTTTTGATGACATCCAATACAATCTTTTGCAATGCGGCCATTATTACGTTCAGGAAAGGAAAGGCAACAGAATGTATTCGTATAGTAGCCAGTATTTTTTGTATTCTCCTAAGCCACATAGAGGTGAAGACCAACTTCTCTATCTCACAACAGAATTTGTACGTTTTAATATTGGATCTATCTGTTCTGGAAGTGGCCATAGTCTAGTAGATAGTGTGTTGGCTTATTAGACTTAAAGCCCGGGTTCGAGCCCCAGGCTTGACATCAAAACAAGATACAAAAAGTATTTCTTCTGCGATTTCCTTTCAGCAGATTTCTGGCAAAAACTCTCGAGAGTAAATAAACAAAATTTTCATGAAAAGTTAAAACTCGTTAGTCCAAAAGCTAAAATTACACACCAAACATAAGTGGTGTGAAAAGTAGGTCAATCTATATCCTAAGCACTGTGCAGGACGTTTTGCAAACTACTTTGATCCCATTGAAATTAGGTCCGCTCTTCTATTATCGAATATTTAAAGTAAGTCTCGATTCGTTAAAATTAAAAATCGAAGCTATTTTTACTATCTCCTCCCGTTCGTGCTAAAATAAGGACTTCCGTTCACGTCATATGTTATTAATCTAACAGCCTCTGTATCCTGGGCCTTACTCGCTTCCTTTTCCTTTTCTGCAGTTCTCCAGTTTTCCTTATAGTTCCTCATTAAGTCATTGAGCTCCTCTAATTCGGATACTCTCCTCTGGACTTCCATGCTAATGTTCCTTGCCTTCGTTATTGCCGCTCTAATCTTGCGCTGAACACTTTGGCACTTAGTAAAGGCATCCTCCTGTAAGATTCTTATTTTGGATATAAACTCCTGTCTAGGTGAACTGTGCCCCAAAAGCGGTTCCTCTGTTCCACTTTGCACTGGTCGCGTTGCGTGCAATTGCGCATCCTCTTGCACTGATTTTGGCGTCGTGCCGCTCTTCTTAATCCCCGTGCTTCTCTCAGATATATTCCAGAGGTTCCTCGTTGCCTGGGATTTTTTCGTCGGTGATCGCCTGATTCACGGGCTGCTCATAAAAGCTATCTCACCCTGCATCATCTCTTCTACTTGTGTTATTTTCTTATTCATTCTTTCATTTGGATTCATAGCGGTTTTATCTCATATCGATTATGCAGTTATCCCTTAGAGACTCCGAGGGTGCCTATGGTAATCAGTGGGGGTCCTCCCGAGGGTTGTCGCAAATCTTTATGGGAGCAAGGAGAGCACTGGGTTTTGCCAAGTTAAAACCCAACAGTGGCTTTGCCTTGCAGTTACATACCCGCTCGCCGATGTCTGATTGCTGTTGCTGTAGTATATACTATAGCGTCATATATACTATATAATTCCT
This sequence comes from Sarcophaga peregrina, assembly GCA_014635995.1. Lineage (NCBI taxonomy): Eukaryota > Metazoa > Arthropoda > Insecta > Diptera > Sarcophagidae > Sarcophaga > Sarcophaga peregrina. The sequence continues at coordinate 88,405,048 of CM025793.1, forward strand.
TATCCAATCGACCATTTAAGGGCTCTAGAACCTACCTTTTTGTAGTCAATTTTATCATTAGCGTAAGAAATGGCTTCTAAAGCAAGATTTTTTATATGTAAGAGGCAGTCTCACAAGCAACTGTTTCAATTTATCCTGAAAGTTGGTGCCCTGTCAATATTTTTCGGATATGTGACACAGGATTGTTTGATAATCTCTCCTTTTTGCACCATATGAGTTCACTCTTTAGGTGATTGGTTCTAAATATCGCTGAGTTGTTATCCGCTTAGCCACCACCGTGAACTATACATAATGAGCTTAATCTCCATATTGATGTCAAAGGTTTTGGCTACGTCTATTATTGAACTTTTAGATCAAAAATCATCAGATAGAGGTAAAGCTTGGATCGTTTAACCTTATAACCGATGAATCAACTCTCGTATCTCAGACTCATTGAAGGTGTGGTCGTAACTGATAATGGAGGGGAGCATCTTGCAATGTGGCTCGTGTTTCATGCTACACGGTATTACTTGAGGAAATAAGGGGCCTGTTATCAGTATTCCACGTACCTCGTCCTTCTCGGACCCACATCCGATATGGTCGATTGCCAGGTATCGCCACTGAATTACAAGTCGTTGTTAGACGAACTATTCGTATGTGGAAGTCACTTCTTGCAGAGATCTTTCCTGTTACTTATGGTATAAAAATATTGATACCTAGTGTCCATAAAAACTGCTCCCTCTTATCTCCTTCCTAATTCACAGGATTTCGAAAATAACTTCAAAATTTAATACTTTATAATACAAGCTTAAGGAAGCCTTTAAGTATAAAGTAAGAAATGAAGTAAATTTTTAATTGCTAAAATCGTCAAAATAAGGGCATAATCGTCAAACCTAGTAGCTATGCTTACAAGGCTTATCTCAATACATTTCTTTTTTAAGATAGTTTTGCATAGAATTTGAAGCACAACAGTTTGAGTTATTGTGCCTACAAACTAAATCACACTGTAGGATGTTATTAAGTCGAGAATAACTTTTCTTATCTCTAACTTGTTCTACTTCTTGTTGCTTTACCAGTTCTATTCGCCACTGTCATCGTTTACAAAATTCTAATTTGAATTTAAATTTCTTCTGGTGGTGATGTCAAGTTGAGATAATGATTTGGTGGATGATGGAGGCTTTTTTTTACTATTTCTTCTAACTCTCATGTACCTTTACGTATGTGTATATTGTTGTTGTTGTTGAATTTTGAAAAACTTGTCTGGACTTTCGTATATAAAAAAATGACTGACTGACTGTGACTACATTTTGGGCTTTAAATAACAGGCATAAAATAGCTCAACATTTCTTTCAACCTGTTCTTCATTAAAAACAGAAAAACGTTTCGACCAAATTAAAAACTTAGGGGGATAAACAGCAAACGACGATAATAAATAATATCAATTTGAACAGGAAAAGGTAGCCAAACAACAATAAAATTCCATAAAGTAAATAACAACAACAACAACATTACAATAAAAACTATATAATAAGATCAGTGGAATAGAAAAATTAAAACTGAACTTAACTTCTTGGGTATGATTTGATTAGGCCGTTTTCTTCCCTGTCCTTGTCGTTTTTTCAACTTGTTGTCTACTCTCTCTCTCTCTCTCTACTCGTTGTGTTCTTAATTAAATTTCGATTCGTATTAATGTGAATACACTGAGAAAATGTTTTTTTTTTTGTAAATTAATTTCATTTAAAATTGGAACAAATTCAAGAGAGTAGGTGTGTGACTTGACTAAATGAAATGATCTTTAATTTCCAATTCAATTTTTTTTCTTACGTTTACAGTAGACTTGAGTAGCTAGAGTCTACGAATCGTGGGTTATTGTTTTGGTAGCCTGTGATCGAACTTGTCTTCTTTTTTTTCTTTAAAGAATGGATGTTAGGTTAGGTTAGAGGACGTGCACCTGTCGGTCAAGACAAGCACAGTACCCGGAGATCGAAATTGACCCATTGTACATTGTCCTTAGGGGAGGAAGGAAATAGAGGATGTAGGAATATAGGGAAGGGGAGGAAGAATCACACAGAAAGAAACAGACACAAAACAAAAGAGGTTGAGAGTGCGACTACACTTATGAAGCCCTAGCACCTCTCAACCAGCCCAAGCTGCTAATGAATCTGTGGAGAGCCTTGATGTCGGCTCTCGACACAGAACTCAAGTTCTCAAAGAAGGCCCTACCAAGGGCTGGGCAGTTGCAAAGGAGATGTTCGACAGTCTCTAACTCCTCCTCATCGCAACATAACCTGCAATAGTCTGGCTGGGATCTGTTCCAGATCCCCGTCAGTGACCTAATCTTGCAGTCAACCTTAAGCTGGCCTTAACCAAGCCCAGCAGCCACTCTGTCCTCTTGCTGTCCACAGCAGGCCATAGACGCCTAGAAACAGAACAACCCGATTCGTTCCCCCAACGCCTCTGCTCAGGCCATAGAGAATGGATTAAAATATAACAAATATGTACACCCCTAGGTGTGTGTCTTGACTAAGTGATGATTGATGATCTGCTAGGATTTGTTGTCGAAGTATTTCAACATTAATTTCGGATTCAATTTATTTTTCTTTCGTTGACCGTAATGATTTAATTAGACTTGAGCAGCTAGAATCTAAGAATCGAAGACCATCGTTTCGAAACTATCTACTTATAATGCAGAGATATTTTAAGTTTATTTTTTTCCTTAGGGAACATTGCACTGGCACAAAACGGGTTAGGTTCACATACATACATAATTGGCCATTACAACCCTTCAGTCAGGTCTGGTTAGGTTATCTTAGATTAAATTGACATCGTCCTCAAAAAGCAAATCTTACTTGGGCTACATAAGGTCTAGTCTATTATTCCGTCGTACTATTGTAGTTCTTTGCTTTTTAGGGAGTGCCGATATTGCTTTCATGCGCTCTCTCTCTCTCTCTCTCTCTGGACGCTTCAGAGTCCCACTTGTCTGGATTCCTGGCTACAGGAACATTCCAGGCAACTATAGGGCCGATAAGCTTGCTAGAGCAGTTACACTCCTTCCGGATCCCTCGCTAATCGATTTGGGTATGCCACTTACATACACACATAACATAATTGGCCATTACAACCCTTCAGTCAGGATTACGACCTAGCTTCTCATACCACTTATGTTGTGTGCGTTAATTTTATACATGAGTGGCGGGACCTACAGTTTAAAGTCGACTCCGAACGACAAATTTTTGAGAAGCTTTTCATGACAACTTTTACTCTCAGAGTCTTTGCCAGAAATCTGCTGAGAGGAAGTCGCAGAAGAAATATTTTTCGTTTTGATGTCTGACCTGGGGTATGCCACTTATCTCGGTTAAATTGGCCATTAAATAAAACTTCTTCCGGTAGTCCAACTTATCCTAGGCCAATGAGAAATGCTTCTTCACTGTCGGGCTCACGTGGCCCACGATATATAGAAGGCATATCAACCAACTACACAAACTTGATCGCAATATAATCTCGATCACATTGGTCATGCTAACAGGTCTTTACATTATGGAAAGAAATCGGAAAGACTGCAGGTTAGGTTAGGTTAGAGGACGTGCACCTGTCGGCCAAGACAAGCACAGTACTCGGAGGTCGAAATTGACCCATTGTACATTGTCCTTAGGGGAGGAAGGAAATGGAGGATATAGGAATGTAGGGAAGGAGAGGGAAAATGGGAAAGACTGCAGGTTCTATCAAACGATTTTTCTTGAGGTCGTGGGTTTGGTAAAGAGGAGAAAACTGTTATCCACTTTCTTTGTAAATGCCACTTTCTTAGGAGGTGCAGATTTAAATTATTTGGCCCACCTCCATTCATTGTCAGCTTAACGAACGTATCATCCATTCATTGATTGGTTTCCAGCATTGAGTGCTTGGGCTTTAGTGTACAGCCCCTGAGCTGAGCAATTTTTTTTCAATGAGTACATTACAGGAATTGCGCTTACCTGTGGTGATAAAACGGATCGCTAGGCCTGCGAATCGCTAGGCCTGCGGTAGCGTCGCCGTACTCTAGTAGGTTGAGTGTGTGGTTTATTAGACGAAAAGCCCGGGTTTGTATCCAAGGTCGTTCATCAAAACCAGTGAGTGCCTTTCAGCAGATTTCTGGTAAAGACTCGGAGAGAAAATATAATTGCCATGAAGAGCTTTTCAAAAATCTGTCCTTCGACTTTAAACCGTAGCTCCCGCCACTCATGTATTACAGTAACGCACACAACATAAGTGATGTGAGAAACTAGGTCGAAATCCTGACTAAAGGACTATAATGACCAATTATGTATGTATCAAGGTGTTAGTCAAGGACTTATTCAACCTCCCTTCAATGTAAACGAAAAAACTCTAATAATTTCCCATTTTCATTATCAAATTTTTCTTTCATTGTACTGGATTTGTTCTGTATTCAATAGTCTGTCTGGGATTATGTACGTACGTTCGTATCTATCTTTTTATCTGGAAGTATCTGGTGTTTTTGGCGTGCGGCTGGCTGACCATTGGCTCTTTGGCATAAGTTTGTTTAAGTTTTAAGGTTTTTTTTGTGTGTTTTTTTTTAATTTCAGTATTTAGTTAATGTGTTGTTGGTGTAGTTGTGTTATTTTTTCATTCCCTTATACTTTAAACTTGGCTATTATGAAGTTTTTAGCTTAAGTGGTCAATTAACATTTGCATGACTGAAACTGAATTGGAAATTAGTGTTTAACTAATTTAGCTTAAAGTTGATGTTGTTGTTGTTGTTGTTGCAAATATAAATAAGTTTGAAGTCAAAGTGTGTTTTAGGATTTTTTTCTTTCTATTTAATATTCTTTACCTACCAAAATAAACTTGATATGTTTAGAAGAGAGAGAGAGAGAGAGAGAGAGAGAGAGAGGGCGAGAAAAAGTCCATTTATGAAACCAACAACCTCTCTATCTATTTTTTTTTAATACAAAAACTCACACTTTGTATGGTTATTAACCCCTTTCATAAGATACGATATTTAAAGATAATTTTTCATAATTTTTTTATCAGCAATTCTTTACAAAAAAAAAAGACAAATTACAGGGTGGCTGATATATAATGCAACAAAGTAAAGCCTTATAAAAGCAAAAAATGTTAGAAATAACATCAAATTCTAGAATCAGTTTAGATTTATTCGAATTGGCCACCTTTGGCACGAATTATGGCCTTCAAACGGCCGACAAAGCCATCACAGGCTGCACGAAAGTGGCTCTGCTGTATTTTGGCCGATTCTCGGCAAAGCGCTGTCTTGAGATGATCGATTCTTTATTCTTTAGTGAGAACCTTACTCTCCAAAATGTCCCAGGGCGCAAAAGTCCAACGGATTGAGATCCAGAAATTTCGGTATCCATTGTGCGGTAGAAATGAAGCGAAGAACCTCCTTCTTAAACCATTCTTGGTTGACGTGTGCTCAGTGGGGTGATGCTGAGTCCTGTTGGAATGTCCATGGTCTGCGGCCGAAATGTTTGTCTGCCCAGGGCTTCAATACTGTCTTTAAGACATTTTCCCGATAATATTCGGCATTAAGTTTGACCCCACCGGTCAATTAATACGAGCAGGGAGCGACCATTGGCCGTTACGGCGGTCCACACCATTACCATCGGCGGACCTTGAGTTCTGTTGGCCAATCGCAGGTGTAAATTTCCAGCTGACCTCTTTGGAAAGTAAACTCGATTATTTTGTTTGTTCACAAACCACTCAATTTGGAATGGCTTCTCATCGGAGAAAACCAAATACGATAACTGGCCACTTTCGTGCAAGCGAAGTAACTCCTTGGCTCTTTCCAGTCTTTTATTTCTCTATCGGTAAGCTTTTGCACTTTTTGGAACTATAATGGCTTCAGGTTAGGTTAGGTTAGAAGACGTGTACTTGTCAATTCTGACAAGTACAGTACTCCGTGGTCGAATTGACCCATTGTACTACGTCCTAGCTTCTCACACCACTTATGTTGTGTGCGTTAATTTTATACATGAGTGGCGGGACCTACAGTTTAAGCAGTTTAAGCATTCCATGGCAATTTTTTACTCTCAGAGTTTTTGCCAGAAATCTGCTGAGAGGAAGTCACCGAAAAATTATTTTAAAATTTTCGTTTTGACGTCTGACCTGGGATTTGAACTCGGGTCTTTCGTCTAATAAGCCAACACACTACCTACTAGACCACGGCGACCTCAATAGCTTTAGTCCGAGCTTTTTAGACAAAAGGCCCGAGATCGAATCCCAGGCCAGACATCAAAACGAAAATATGAAAATATTTCTTCGACGACTTCCTCTCAGCAGATTTTTGGCAAGCACTCTGAGAGTAAAAATTGCCTTGAAAAGCTTCTCAAATAATCTGTCATTCAGAGTCGACTTTAAAGTGTAGGTCCCGCCACTCATGCAGTGGTGTGAGGAGCTAGGACGTTGTACAATGAGTCAATTCGACCTTCGGGTACTCTACTTGTCACAGTTGATAAGTACACGTCCTCTAACCTAAGCTAACCTGGTCCAAGCTCATTTTTCAATATGTGTTGCATCCGTTTTCGCGATATGTTCAGCTCACGAGCAATTTTTCTACCACTGCGGCATGGATTTCGATCAAATCTGGCCTTCACTTTTCGGATCATTTCTGGTGTTGGTACCGTTTTTTTTTCGTCCACTTTTTGGATGCGATACAACATTGCCAGTATCACGGTAACGAGCATCATGGTACGAGAAACAAAAAGATTTATTCACATTTAAATGCTGGAGGGCTCTAACGATAGCCACCTCCTGTGGTTTTCCAGCCAAATATAAAGCAATCACACTATCACGCTTGAATTCCATCACGAATAAATTTTTTTTCTGAATGCAATAGATCAAAATGCTTTTGTAAGCTTGTAAATAATAAAATGAACTGTCACTGGAATAAATCTGTCACCTGTCAGACGAGCGGTTTACAAATGATAACAACCTGAAGTTGGTTGCAATACATATCAGCCACCCTGTAAGTTTTTTATTTTTAATTTCAAATCCATAAAAAAGCTTAAAGTCGTCTTACACGTTGACATTGTAATGCAATTTGGCTTGTAAAGTTTATCCAGTCGTGTATTAATTGATTAATTTTGTTTTTTTGTTTAATAATTTTAATAAAATATATTTTTCTTTTAATTACATTTAATTTATTATAGCTATTGTGGTTGTTGCATTCATAAGCAATAATTATGGGGTTTGGTTTTTCAAGAAAAACTTAGATTTCTACATAGAGTTGTAATTTGCAAAGCAAAACAAAAAAAAAACAATTCAATTTAATGCTTAGATCAAGGGTTAATGGAGATCAAAGTTTTTGAAAATTTCAATTAATTTTTTTCTGTGTAACTGAAAAGATACTGAACTGAAAATCATTTCAATATTGTGAGCTAAGAAAAGCGTTAAATATCTCTAAAATAGTTCTGTTAACAAAACTAAATAAATAAACTTGAAGTCTTTATAGTCTAGTAGGTAGTGTGTCGTCTTATTAGGCATTAGGTCACGGTTCAAACCGCTGGTCAAATATCTTCAATAACACGAACTATGAAAACCGTTATACTATGTTCTCGTATGCACCTTTATTGTGTAAATCGCAATTAACACCTATATTGAACTCAATATTTCATATAAAATCTCAATTAATTATTGCTCAATTAAAGGCTAATTGTTGTAATATTGTTACACAATAAAATACAGCACTGTCCTAAGTCTGTTTAATCAGGGTATTATAAGTAACCGAACACTTCCTGTAGATATTTTCAAAAACAAAACAAAAATAATGTTGTTGAAACAAGCAGGTGGTTTGTTTACCAACTGTTAAATGTATATTGAGTAAGCTGAATATTGCGTATATTTATTATATCTGAACGGTTTAAATATTGTTCTCAATTAACCGAATATTGACTCAATTAAATTGCATACGTGGCTCTAAAATAGCGCTGGTAATAAAATTAAATTAATAAACTTAAAGTCGTCCTAGTCTAGAAGATTGTGTGTTGGCTTATTAGACGTGAAACCACGGTTCAAACCCCACTTTAGAAATTTCCAACAAAAAGGAATATGAAAAAATATTTCCTTGGCGACAGATTCTTCTCAACAGAGGAATAAACTCTGCATGTAAATAAAAATCAGTTCTTCGGAGTCGACTTTAAACTATAAATACCGCCACTCATGTATAGATTCCATTAAATTTTTGTTTTGGACACGATACCGTAACTAGAGGTAGGGAGGAACGTAGAGGTAGGTGGGAAAGTTGGAATGTTCGTTTTGATTATCAAAGCTCACTTGCTTCTTCCTTGGTGTCTGTTATAACACCACAGAAAAACGCAGTCTCTTTACTGACTGAATTCCACTAAATTCATTGAAGAAGTTGGTCAGCGCACGGGCTGCACACTAAAGCACGACAATCCTATGCTGGAAACGAGCCTGACACCTTAATAAACGAAACTCTATTCCCGATATCAACGGATGATAACTTCGCTAAACTAAAAAGTTGTGAAAAGCCAAATAACTTAAATCTGTACCTCGCAAAAGATGGGCGTGACAAAGAAAATTTATTAGAGTTTCTTCTTAGTAGACCCACAAGCTCGCCAAAATTTGTTTTATGGTAGTTTTTGTCTTTCAGGGTGTCTTCCGCGTTCACAACGCCAGACTATAGAAATAGTTGGGAGAGAATAGTCCCCCATATAGGCTAGCACGTGCATGCTTTTTTATTTAGATTTTTGTTCATCTCTATAAAATTCTGTAGTAGACTGGAATACTAATTTGGGTCAGTTTTTCTCTCACATAAAATAGAAGTTCTACAGCGATAGAATTTTTTATTGATCTACGTACTCTTCAGAAAAAATTATGAAGTAAACAAAGTTCCTTCCTATGCCTACCCATTTAGCTATAAGTCTTCGTCTCGTGGACAGAAGTAAACAAAGTTCCTTCCTATGTCTACCCATTTAGCCATTAGCCCTTTGGCCCCTGCATGCTTATATTCGCGTTCGGATTGTGTATCGAATGTTGAGGAGACGAGACATCTAGGTGTCTCCAATATTTCCTTTTGATTGGTTCTTGAATGGAATTTCGTTTGACATGTGTGCCGACGTGCCTACATGTTCACCAGCTTCAAGATCTCTTTTCTTCAGTCTTAGAATGCGCTTCACGTAATTCGCCACCGATGCCCAATTCTTTCTATTCGCAATCAAAACCCCGACAATGTTAGCGGCCTTCCGGCTTCAAGATCTCTTTTCTTCAGTCTTGGAATTTTTTTCTTCACGCAATTCGCCACTGATGCCCAATTCTTTCTATTCGCAATCAAAACCCCGACAATGTTAGAGGCCGTGATTGTTACAATCATCGCCGTCAGTACAGAGCGATAGCTCTGCAAGCATGCGCATTCGAAAACAGTGTGTTCTGCATCATCAATTTACTTCCCCTTCGTCGTAAAAACAGTAAAGGGAGTCGGTCTTGCCCATTTTGTTCAGATATTTCCTAAAATATCTGTGACCCGATAACATCTGCGTAACATAGTAATTTACCTCTCCAAATTTCCGACAGTCTATGGCTTTATGTCCGGAATAAAAGTCGCCGTCCACCTTCCTCTATCTTCATCGTTGCATTGCAAAAGTTCTTTGCGCAACTGTTCTTTGCGCAATTGTTCTTTGCACAACTGTTCTTTGCGCAACTGTTCTTTACGCAACTGTTCTCTACGCAACTGTGCTTTGGCATAGATTCTTTTACTTTTGAGTTTGGCCTAGACCCGTATATTCAAACTATTATTCAGTTATGTACTAAGTATAGTCTTAGTTTTTCCTTAAGTTGATGTTCAGCTTATGTCCACGAGGGGAAGTTATACGCGTGAAATGCAAAGATAAGATTCTCAGTGTACAGTACTATTGGGTTTAGCTGCTGACTACTACTGTTTATACTGCCATATTTTACATCTGGCAACTTCGTTACATTTCTTTGTTGTATTGTCCTCGTAATTTGATTAAAGTTACGTATAAAAGATTTAGAAGGCGCTTGCTTGTTATTTTTAATTACTTGATGTTATAAAATTTCCAACAATTTATCAATTTCTCTCTTTCCGTTACTCAATATCAATATTTAATGAATTTTGATTAAAACAACAACTTTTTTTCCCCCTTTTCTAATTGCAACATTGCAATTACAATAACAATAATTATTATTATTCAATAGAACTTCTAAAAATATGATTTGAACAACGAGTATATACTACGAGTACTACTGGTAGTCATTGATATTTTAACTGTCATTGCACTTTTGAACCCACTTACCATAAGTACAAGCCTAGAGGGGATATAGAAATTGCGAAAACGACGTCAACAGCAACATCTACAACAACTATGTATAGTCAGAGATGAAATCACTCACTCAGTCTTTAAGACTGATAGAAAAAACAAGAAGAAAATTAAATTTATATCTGGCCATAAAGCTACTGACTGATTATTACAATAAAATTGTTGCGAGATTTTATTCATTTCGAAATACCAGTTGAAATGCGTACATGTTTGCTATGGAGTAGACTTTAAAGCCAGATTGTAAAAGACTGCATTCAAATGCTGGGATTATGTACGTTCTTTGGACTTCTGTGATTTTAAGGCTTGAAAGCTTTACTTGACGGGAAAATCTTATTTTCGATGTCCGATGTAAAACTTCTGGTGCAATTCTCAGTTCGAATCCGAAAACATTGTAATTCCTGTTGTCAGTCCCCTTCCAAATTATGTATAGAGAATAAACAGTAACCAACTAAATAATTCCTTGAAAGCTTTACTTGACGGGAAAATCTTATTTTCGATGTCCGCTTTTTTTACTTCTGCCACAAAACCGAGGTCATCCAAATTTTTACGTGGTGCAATTCTCAGTTCGAATCCGAGAACATTGAGAACCCGAAAACATCGTAATTCCTGTTGCCAGTCCCCTTCCAAATAATGTATAGAGAATGAGTAGCCATCCCGGACTCAATAATTCCTAATCAACACAATCCAATAGATAATGGCAATACATTTTCATAGGAGACATTGCTTGTAGCCAACGAAAGATGGCAACCCTTTTATTCTAGAATTCTTGCGCTGATCAACTTCTTCCTTTCCCTGATTTGGCGGAGCTTGGTTAGTACAGGGACTGCGTGGCATCATAACGGGCCGCCATGCGTGCACAAGTAAGCTTTCTGATATCAGAGCTATACCACTACGACCTAAACCTAAATCGAAACCTTTATTCTAGAACCTTTTCAATTTCAGATTTAGCGAATTCAATCCTCTCTAAGATATCGATGTGAAATCTTTAATTCTGAAAATAATACCAGAAAATCTCTTGGTACTGTTGCCTTGACAGTTAAACAAGCTTTTTCCGTCAAGCATATAATTGGTGCTGTACTGTCAAGCAAATGATTGATGTATTGTACTGTTGACGTCTAGAGTTAGTGCCCTCTATTGTATTAGATTATTGTATGGGCTGCTGTAAAGAAGTTTTACTGGGTTATGTTTTCCTGTAATTCATAATGGTCTTCAACGTTTTCATTCCAGATCTTTTTCAGTTACAAATTCAGTGAAAACAATCTTCGCTAAGGTGGTGTACTGTCAAGCAAATGTTTGATGTATTGTATTGTTGACGCCTAGGGTTAGTGCCCTCTATTGTATTAGTTTGTTGTATAGGTTGTGGTAAAGTAATTTTACTGGGTTATGTTATAGGATTCCTGTAATTCATAATGGTCTGCAACCTTTTCATTCCAGATCCTTTTCAGTTACAAATTCAGTGAAAACAACCTTCGCTAAGGTATCGATGCGATCTCAAATCTTTAATTCTGAAAATGGTGCCAGATTATCTTATGACTTTGTAAGTTAAATAAGTTTTTTCCGTCAAGCATATAATTGGTGGTGTACTGTAACGCAAATGATTGATGCTTTGTACTGCTGACGTCTAGGAATAGAGCCGTCTATTGTATTAGATTGTTGTATGGGTTGTGGTAAAGAAATTTTACTGGGTTATGTTATAGGATTCCTGTAATTCATAATGGTCTGCAACCTTTTCATTCCAGATCCTTTTCAGTTACAGATTCAGTGAAAACAATCTCCGCTAAGATATCGATGCGATGTCAAATTTTTAATTCTGAAAATGATGCCAGATTATCATGCGACTTTGTAAGTTAAATAAGTTTTTTTCGTCAAGCATATGATTGGTGGTATACTGTCAAGCAAATGATTGATGTATTGTACTGTTGACGCCTAGGATTAGTGCCCTCTATTGTAGAGTATTACATTGTTGTATGGGCTGTGGTAAAGAAGTTTTACTGGGTTATGTTAGAAAAGCTTTTCCGTCAAGCAGATGATTTGATGATGTACTGTCAAGCGGATGATTGATACTTTGTACTGTTGACGCCTAGGGTTAGTGCCCTTCATTGCATTAGACTGTTGTATGGGGTATGACAAAGAAGTTTTACTGTGTTTTGTTATAGGACTCTTGTAATTCATGACGGTTTGATTAGTTTGATAATATCCAATACCACGTTGGTTTTCGTCGTGGTTATATTTCCACAGAAAAAAATGGACATTGTGCAAAACCCGCCTATTAGTGGTCATAAAAACTCATTCTAATGAGTCAATTATAATTTGATACAGTTCTAATCGCGGTATACCGGTTATAGCCGTCTGCATAGCTTAAAGCTCGGCTGTTCACTTAGATGAGTCCTATGTTCCAGATAAATCGGAATTGCGGAATACAAAGTCTTCAAATAACAAATTTATAAGGAAACTTTGTTTTATGAGGTTCTAAAGGATGACGTTTTGTTCAAACGCTTTCGGGTCAAGGAAAGACCGAGTAGATAGGTAATCCTCGCTCAAACATCTGGAGGTCAAGTATGCTGTTGAGCGAGTTAATACGCATTTATTTACTGAAGTGGGCATTACAAGCCTTTGTTTTTGAAGATGGCATTATCAGCCGCAGAGCTGATGATGTTTGGCCACCTCGGAGCTGCGATTTGACACCGTTGGACTGTTATTTGTGGGGTGCTAAAGATAAGTATTACGCCGATAATTCAGAGACAATTGACGCTTTAAAGGACAATATTCGTGAAGCCATTGGTGAAATACTGCTGCACACAATCGATAATGTGCCTAAAAATTGGACTGATCGTTTGTCTGCGCCAATGGTTGAATAACGGGTTCTCATTTGATAACCCAACACACTATCTACGAGACTATGATGCCTTCATTATAGAACTGCTCTTGGCATAAGGAATTCGAAACGCCTTAACGCTAATACAATAACAATTTAACCCCAAGTAATACCGAATTATTGAAGAATTGAAGTCGCCGTGGACTAGTAGGTAGTGTGTTGGCTTATTAGACGAAAGGCCCGGGTTCGAATCCCAGGTCAGACATCAATATGAAAATTATTTTTTCGGCGACTTCCTCTCAGCAGATTTCTGGCAAAGACTCTGAGAGTAAAAAAAGCTTCTCAAAAATCTGTCGTTCGGAGTCGACTTTAAACTGTAGGTCCCGCCACTCATGTATAAAATTAACGTACGCAACATAGGTGGTGTGAGAAGCTAGGTCGTAATCCTGACTGAAGGGTTGTAATGGCCAATTATGTATGTGTAATACCGAATTATGGGTTTGTTAAGGCCTAGCTTTACAATCAAATGACTTTGAATGACAAATGTTACTGTCCACTGCATCAGAATGGTTAGTTAGGGAGGTTGAGAGAAAAGTTTATTAAAATATAAAGCCGGGATCAGTAACAAAATGGCGAATGTATCTTTTCCTAGTAATTTTTTTTGTTTGTGGTGGTAAAGATTTATTTCTTTGAAGTCGCCGTAGTCTAGTAGGTAGTGTGTTGGTTTATTAGACGAAAGGCCCGAGTTCAAAGCCTAGGTTAGACATCAAAACGAAAATATGAAAATGTATCTTAGGCGACTTCCCCTCAGCAGATTTCTTGATATAACTCTGAGAGTAAATAAAAATTGCCATGAAAACTTCTTAAAACTCAGTCGACTTTAAACTGTAGGTCCCGCCACTCATGTATAAAATTAACGCACACAACATAGGTGGTATGAGAAGTTATGTTGTAATCCTGACTGCAGGGTTTATATATTATTTCTAAAGAACTTTTTTTGTCGGTTGCAAATATCTTCCATACCACCGCATCAAATTTAATGAATGATATCTCATTTTAAAGCTTGTATCTAACACTAATGACGAAAAATAATTAGAAATTGAAAAATTAATATTTTCATTGATAAAAATTATATTTTATATAGAACTGCATGGTAATACTGTTGTCATTATGATTATATGTTTTTGTTCAAGTGTGGTAATACAGGGTCGCGTAATAATAATGTAGTGCTACATAATATAGTATGCATTAAAATCGATTCTGGCAATACCGGTGCGAAATATTCGCACGGGTCATCTAGTTATGATTTAATTCTTTTAAACCTCTGCTTAGGCTAGTTATGCATATGGATAATAAATTAACTGAAATGTAATATAATTTTATAAAAATAGCCAGTGATAGTGAACACATAGCCAGGAGAGAGAGAGAGAGAGAGAGAGAGATCGGGAGAGAATGAGAGAGATAGAGAAAAATTGTTTTTTTAAAAAAAACTTGTCCTTACACTTGAAAAGAAAATTAATAATCACCCATCTTTTAACTGCTTCTCACCCCCCTCTCTCTCTCTCTCTTTCGGCCTTACCCAGCTTACATGGGCAAACTTGACAGACAGACAGAACAAGTTTTATTTCCTCAATTTTCAAAGGGGTGTGTTAGTAGTGAGTGTATACTATGTGTGTGTGTGTTTTTTACAAGAATTTCTAGAAGAATGAGATATTTTTGCCAGAAACAGAAAACAGGATCTTTATTTAAATACTTTTACGTGCAACATCGTTATGATGTTGCAACCAGCAATACACCAACATCATTGCAACAACCTGTGTTATTATTAAACTTACATTGTATTGGCGTGTTAAACTGGACTCTGAGGCTACGCGTCCCCCTGTACGCGTATTGTGTAAGTGGACATTGATGACGACTACGACTACAACGACGACCACGATGATAACGACAGGTGAATAAAGCAGGCTTTATTATTATTAATGCGGGCCTACGAGTATTACAACAACAAACATAGTTAACAGGCAGGCTAAACAGACGTACGTGTACGTACGTATATGTACGTGTATGTACGTGTATGTACGTATATGTACGTCTATGTCCATAGTATTCAAAATCAACATGTTTTGCATTTTTATTCTCCTCTTTTTTGTCTCTTTTCCCGTTCTTATTCTGTTTTTCTGTGGCAAATCTTATTAAAAACGTAAGAAACTACTCTCTTAAGAGGTTATTGTTGTTGTAAATTTTATTAAAAATTATTTTTCCATTAAAAAAAAAATATTTGTTGTTGTTGTTTTTATCTAATTTTATAAAATTTTTTTAGTTTAGTTGGCGTTAAATTTGCAATTGTTATAGGCAAAGCCAGCCATGTTTGTGTGCCTCATGATTTGCCTGTTCATAATTTGTTCAGTCTTGTCTTTTTTTTCCGGTTCTACATGGTGTTTATTTTTTGCACAATGGGTTGGCTATGTTATTGTGTTATAATCGTTGGGTCTTTAATTTTAATATTTGCCTACCTCTTCAGGTCTATTAATCATGTTTCGTTGTAATAGTTTTACAAGCAACAATACCTGCTTCAATGTGGTTTGGTACACTTAGAGAAATTAAAATAATTTTTAACCAAAATTAAAACGATGTAGTCAGTAATGGTGGACGTAGTAATATGGCTTCTAGAAAAATAATTCACAAGTTGTACATGACAACGAGGCCGTCATTTTCTGCACAATGGCGGAATCACTCGATTAATCCTTGTAAAAAGTTTGATAATATAAGTTTGTGTGCTTTTATCTCCCACTGTATTTTAAATTTTTCTTTGATTGTGTGTTACATTCCGTCTTATCCAAGCCTTCTGGTATAACTTGGAAACTTAACAGGGGACTTAACAAAGGACTATCCTAACTATCGCATTTGTTTGAATTTTACTTTGAGTCTAGAAACATTTCAATCGCTCTAATTTTCTTTCAGTGCATTTGCCATTTTTCATTCTGTCATATATAACTCTATCACATTATTTTTTTGAGTTAAAAGTGTGTAAATGTTTAGTTGGTTGCATGTAAAATGCAAATATTTTTAATGGATTCAATTCTTTGCATACATCTTTTATACCCTACATCAGTACAAATTTTAGGGGTTGAATTAAATTTTCCCTAATGTTTGTAACACCTTCAAATATATTTCAACAATTGATGGCAGAGACTCTAGATGTAATTGTCTGATAGTAAGACTCACATTATATGTGTATGAGTACTCATAATTTAAAAAAAGAATGTAAGAATTATTACTAAAAAGCTATTCTCGAAAAATGGGGGAAAAATATCTCCCGCTACCCTCTCTCCTTCTTTCCATTCTTTTATAAACTATCTTTCCCGCTTTCGGACACAATGGACTGCATGAATAGTTGTGATCTCCTAAGTTTTCAAACGTTATGTTGCGTAAAAACCGATGACGCCTGTTCTAAAGTGCAGTGCACTCTCATAAAAGGAGTTGTACCGATTCCCTTCTTCCACCTCATGTTAGTTTTTGCAATAATCCTGGTCGGGCAGACCGAGCTTGCCAGTGAAATTGTCAATAGTACAGTCTCACGTTAGAATTTCTGTTCTGTGTTCTCTGTGTCCAACTACGAAGATCCTTGGTTTTCCCACTATCCACTGCTGGACACAACAGATTTGAAATTCGTCAATCAGATATGATGGACCACCTATGGTTTGTTGAATTCTTTGCTGTTTTTTCCAATTTGAAAAACTATTCTCGTAGAGGCTCATATATCCCCTCTATAATCTGCTCCTCAGACATTTTCAATTCCTTCCGTGCCAGTTCGTCTCCTCTAGGCCCAATTGACGCAGATGTTGTGCGATGTCTTGGCGGTGTAGAGACTTCATGCAACTTCTGACGTCCTTTGATTCGACGAGGTAGGATCCCTAGCACTTTGATTGCTGCTCAACTGTCCACAAATATATGGTCAAGTTCGAAGGATATAGGCTTTCAGCTTGTTCAATAGCAAAAATCTCTCCCGCTACCCTCTGCCCCTTCTTTCCTTTCTTTTATAAACTATCTTTCCCGCTATCGAACACAATGCACTGCATGAATAGTTGTGATCTCTTAAGTCTTGGTCTAAAAAAGTGGTGTGTGAGAAGCTAGGGCGTAATCCAGGCTGAGCTAAACCGTGACTGTACTAAGCTCCTTGGTGAAGCAGAAGCTCTGTCATAGAAATTTAACTTGCAGGCAGCTTTCATTGACGTGGAAGGCGCCCTTCAACAAAGGAAATAGAGGAAATAGGATGAAAGGAGGGCATGTAGGTAAGGGGGGGTAGGGGAATGGGAATCGGAGGAATCACACAGAAAGAAACAAACACAAAAAAAAAAGACGGTGAGAGCGCGACTACACTTATGAAGCCCTAGCACCTCTCAACCAGCCCAAGCTGCTAATGAATCTGTGGAGAGCTCTTGACACAGAACTCAAGCTCTCAAAGAAGGCCCTGCCAAGGGTCCTCAACCTCAACCCTACCATTTATAGAGGAGGTGTTCGATAGTTTCTAACTCCCCCATATCGCAACAAACCCTGCAATACTCCGGTTGGAATCTGAAACAGTCCAAGTTGCTAATGAATCTGTGGAGAGCCTTGATGTCGGCTCTCGACACAGAACTCTAGCTCTCAAAGGAGGCCCTGCCAAGGGTCCTCAACCTCAACCTATTAAGGGCTGGGCAGTTACAGAGGAGGTATTCGATAGTCTCTAATTCCTCCTCAGCGCAACATACACTGCAATAATCCGGCTGGGATCTATTACAGCGACCTAATCTCGCACTGCCCCGTGACAAAACCGACAACCAACCTTAAGCTGGCCTTAACCAAACCCAGCAGCTAATCTGTTCTCTTAATGTCTACGGCAGGCCATAGACGTCTAGAAACAGAACAACCCGATCCGTTCCCCTAACGCCTCTGTTCTTTCTCCCGTCGATGGATGATGAAGCCATAGAGGTGGTAGACTGGGGGCTCAGGACCAACTATTAAATCGCCCCCAGAAAGCGAACCAAACCTAGCGAGGGCATCCGCCTTCTCATTGCCCAGTATTCCCATCTTCCCTCTTTCCACCTTTCCTAAATCTGCTCAATGCACTGCACGAGTAGGGGTCATCCCCTGAGTGCAGTTTTAATAACAATAAAAAAAAAATACACGGATACGGTGTGATCCAAAAGTCCTCAACGACTCGACACTCGCGAACGAACTGTGATTTGCATCCGACCGACGCAATGGCTCTAAGGGCATTCGCTGTAAGGATTCGAACTAATATGGCGGTGTAGGATACTCTCTAGTCGAACTTGCCTGAATGATTTGGCGTTTTGCTTTCATTTTATGATAATCTTCAATTATAAAGAAAATATTAAAATTTTAATTCTTCTCTTATTTGCTACAAGCTGTTAAAATAAACATGGGCGCTCAAAATACAACACTTGTTTAGTTTCTAATGATGGAGTATAGAAACAAAACAAGAAGACGAAAAAAATCAATGGAAACCATTGGGTTTGGGTTTCTTAAACTTTAAACTTTCGATGGAATATGTTCTAGGGGTTCATAAGTTCAATCGAGAGAGAGTGGGAGAGGGAGGTAGAATTACCAAACCGTATCAGATTTCATTAAAAATTTTTGATAATTAAAAAATCTTTAGAATACCTGTCTATGGATAGCTGATGATGTGTGATGATGTGTGGTGTAGTTTATGGTGTTTGGAATTTTTGAATTGTTTATCTTGACACAAAGAAATTTAAATGTTTGTGTACCCCCCTTTTCTTGTTAGTATAATAACGGTTAATACTTTTTGTGGTTAAAATTATCTATTTTTAGCCGTTTTGGTGAAAGATACAAGTGTGTTTATGACTGAAATAAAAGTCAATAACTTCTGCTTGCAGGTGCTTGTCTATATGTCTGTACATAACCATTTAACAATAGATTGTCATTAGGCCGATTGTTCGATACCCTACATCACAATACACGGAGTAATAGTAGGCCTATCGTAGTTTATGCGGCTAAAAATCAGTTTAAGGTTGATCAGTTAGATTAGCTCGTCGTTCATAGGCAAGTGCACCCAGTAGTGCATATGGATCATGATTTTACTCAGTGTGAGGTAAGAACTTATTTGAACCCCTCAAAGCTCAAGATAAAGCCGGCCAGTTCCCATAGTTTTTTTTTTTTTTATTTTAAAAACTAGCACTCAGGGGATGACCCCTACTCATGCAGTGTATTGTGCAGGTTTTTAGGAAAGGAGGAAGATGCGAACGGTAAGGAAACGAGTTGTTACTTCACCATTAGACAGTCTACAGCAATCGTTCCCAAGAAGCCCGCAGTTTCTCACACCACTTATGTTGTGTGTGTTAATTTTATACAAAAGTGGCGGGTTCGCCGCTATGCCCAGACCTTTAAATGTTCTGTTACGTAAAAACCAGTGGTGTTCTAAAATGCAATGCACTCTTTTTTTATTGTTATTAAACCAGCACTCAGGGGATGACCCCTACTCATGCAATGCATTGTGCAGGTTTTTAGGAAAGGTGGAAAGAGAGAGGGAAGATGCTAACGGTAAGGAAACGAGTTGCTACTGGTGACTATAAAATGGCCAGTGCTATACCTTCACCATTAGACAGTCTACAGCAATCGTCCCCAAGAAGCCCGCAGTTTCTCGCACCACTTATGTTGTGTGTGTTAATTTTATACAAAAGTGGCGGGTTCGCCGCTATGCCCAGACCTTTAAATGTTCTGTTACGTAAAAACCAGTGGCGTCTGTTCTAAAATGCAATGCACTCTCAGTTACTGCAGTAATCCCGGTTGGACTGACCAGAATTTCTGTTAGAGCGCAAACCGTTCTCTTGTTCTACTAACCAGTTCCTTGGCTTTCCCGCTGTCCAAATATACATACATAATTGGTCATTACAATCCTTCAGCCAGGATTATGATCTAGTTTCTCACACCGCTTATGCGTTAATTTTTATACATAAGTGGCGGGACTTACAGTTTTTAAAGTCGACTCCGAACGACAGATTTTTTTGAAAAGCTTTTCATGGCAATTTTTATTTACTCTCACAGTTTTTGCCCGAAATCTGCTGAGAGGAAATTGCCGAAGAAATATTTTCATAGTTTGTTTTGATGTGTGGGCTGAGGTTCGAACTCTGGCTTTACTTCTAATAAGCCAATACACTACCTACTAGACTACGGCGACTTCAGACTACGACTCACTTACTTTTATAAAGGAAACTGCTAACTGCTAGGAATCACAGAGCCTGCTATCAAGTGGACTGAATCATATTTAACTCATCAAACTCAAACTGTTTGCCATAGCAGTGGAATTTTTAAAAGTATTCCTACTTTTCCTAACGTTTCACAGGGCAGAAATATTGGCCCTCTACTATTTTCTTTGTTCCTTTATAACTTGCCTCATTCAATTTTCAAATCTGTACGAGCCTATATCTCTTCATGAAAGAGAGAGAGGGACATGAGGCTGATATTTGTTCATTCTTACGCAACGCCCTCAATATGCAAGCAAAATCTGGAAAATTTAGCGCGTAGTGCAATATGCATTGAAACCTCTACGTATGAGAATAAATAATGTTAACAAGGCTAATATTGAGAACATTGTATTACGAGATCTGCCAGTTGATTACGTGATTAGCTTTTGTAATTTATACAGTAAACAGAGAAAGATCGCCTTACGGGCAACAGCAATCAGTTTGGAGATGCTCACAAACATACAGAATATTCAACTCAAGTGTGAAGTGAATTCCGTAGTACGAAAGTGAACCAAGCTAATATCGAACACCAAAGTTAAAGACACTGACGTTGATGTAATCATGGGAATGAGAGCCTATCCCTTCTTACCGTCGCTGCTGATTCTTTATAGCTATAGCCGAACCCTGGCTAAGAGAAAGTGTCAAAATTTAGAGTTTGTCAGGGTTCTTTAAGGAATTTGCCAAGAATATTGAACAATTTCATCACTATTTACTTTAGCTTGACTTAATTAAAATAGAGTAGAGTAGTATTGGTTTAAGAGAGTTATAATTTAATAGACTAGCCGAACCCTGGCTTATAAAAAGTATTGCAATTTAGAGTTTGTCCGAGTTCTTTAAATAGTTCGACAAAAATATTAAACGATTTTATGATCATTTACTTTAGATTGGTTTAATTACAAGAGAGTAGAGTAGTATTGTTAGCGAGTGGTTTAAGAGAGCCATAATTTAATAGCCTATAGCCGAAAGTGCCAAAATTTATAGTTTGTCCGAGTTCTTTAAATAGTTCGACCAAAATATTAAACGATTTCATCAACATTTACTTTAGCTTGGCTTAATTAAAAAAGAGTAGAGCAGTATTGGTTTAAGAGAGTTATAATTTAATAGACTAGCCGAACTCTGGCTTATAAAAAGTGTTGCAATTTAGAGTTTGTCAGAGTTCTTTAAAGAATTCGCCAAAAATATTAAACGATTTCATGAACATTTACTTTAGCTTGGCTTAATTAAAAGAGAGTAGAATAGTATTGTTAGCGAGTGGTTTAAGAGAGCTATAATTTAATAGACTATAGCCGAACCCTGGCTAAGTCAGAGTTCTTTAAAGAATTCGCCAAAAATATTAAACGATTTTATGAACATTTACTTTAGCTTGGCTTAATTAAAAGAGAGTAGAGTTGTATTGTTAGTGATTGGTTTAAGAGAGTTATAATTTAATAGCCTAGAGTCGAACCCTGGCTAATGGAAAGGGTCAAAATTTAGAGTTTGTCAGGGTTCTTTAAGAATTCGCCAAAAACATTTATTATTATTATTCATGAACATTTACTTTAGCGTGATTATAAATTAAAGAAAGTAGAGTAGTAATTGTTAAGCGAGTGGTTTAAGAGAGCTTATAATTTAAAGACTATACCAACCCTGGCTAATGAAAAGTGTAAAAATTTAGCAGTTGGCCAGAGTTCTTAAACAAAGAATTACCAAAATTAATAACAGAAAGTAGAGGAGTATTGTTAGCGTGTGGTTTAAAGATAGCTATAATTTAATAGACTATAGCCGAACCCTGGCTAAGTCAGAGTTCTTTAAAGAATTCGCCAAAAATATTAAACGATTTCATGAACATTTACTTTAGCTTGGCTTAATTAAAAGAGAGTAGAGTAGTATTGTTAGCAAGTGGTTTAAGAGAGCTATAATTTAATAGACTATAACCGAACTCTGGCTAATGGAAAGTGTGAAAATTAAAGTTTGTCAGAGTGCTTTAAGAAATTCGCCAAGAATTTTAAACGATTTCATGACCATTTTACTTTCGCTTGGGTTAATTATAAAAGAGTAGAGCAGTATTAGTAGCGAGAGGTTTAAGTGAGCTATAATTTAATGGACTATAGCCCTGGCTAAACCAGAGTTCTTTAAAGAATTCGCCAAAAATATTAAACGATTTCATAAACATTTACTTTAGCTTGGCTTAATTAAAAGAGAGTAGAGCAGTATTGGTTTAAGAGAGCTCTAATTTAATAGACTATAGCCGAACCCTGGCTAAAATGGAAAGTGTTAAAATTCATATCAAAAAAATTTTTAACACTTGCTGTTCAACATTAAAAGTAAACTCTTTAAATAATTTTTTTTTTTTATCTCTGAAGTAGATTAGAGAGTTGGTGGTGGTAAGCCATTGAAAAACACACAATCTTCCAACTAATACGACAATCGACGAACAGTCTAACGGTTGTCGTAATCATACGTTTGGGCATAAGCACAGTGTGTTTAAGCAAAGTGAGTGATAAGAAATTATGAACAGCTCTCCCTCTATTAGATAATAAACTACTCTGGCTGGCTATCAATTGTAATTCATTTGGTTTTCTTTTTGTTGTTGGTGTTGAATTTTAATCTTTGTCAACAAGTAAGGAATGGTAATCAATGGTTTTAAATTAAAAAAATAAAAAAGAATGGAAAAAATTAAATTTAAAATAAAAAAAAAAATGGAAAATTTATTACAAAAATGAAAAAAAATGATTTGACTTTACAAATCAACTATCAATTGACAATCAAATTGTTAAACATTTCGATCAGTTTAAGTTAGTTAATCTACAACAACAAAAACAAAAAAAAAACGTTTGTAAATATTTGTTAAATATTTCAGGTGGTTTTGTTGTTTTTGTTTTATAAACTTAAACAACTAATCCGATTGCGATGTCAGTGACAAAACAGAAACTGAAAACAACTGTCAGTGTCAGGCAGCAGCATATAAAATACAATGAAATATACACGCACCACGTCTGTAGTACACACAGCCTTTTACAGACTTTGTCAGTTACAAGTCGGGTAGTGGAGGGTTATTGACTACAGATTAAGATATTTATGGCTATGGCCTATGTGGATTAACGTTTTTATCATTAAATAAATAATTTCTTGTCCAATTTATGTCAAATGTTATAAACGCAACGGAATTCTAGTTGAAAAAGGAATTTCAAAGTTTTTTTTTTTTCGCTGTCATTAGCAGATTATCATACTGCTTGCGAGATAGGCTATCGTTTTTGCATTACTTTGCTAAAAAAAATTCGATTGAAGAAGAGATTACACAATTGGATGACAAGCATAAATAAATATCAGTACAGCGATATTCCTAATCTTTGTGTGAATTTTAAGGCTTTATTTGCAGAAAAAATATCCGTTTGTGCAATAAATTGTAATAATTCTTTAGGATAACTCTCCTCGACCCTCTTGACAATAAGAAAACTAAGAAAATAGATTTTCGTTGGCTTCTATTGCCTCAGCGCATAATAAAGGATCGATGGATAATCACTCAATTGGACAGTTTTAGTCGAATCTTTACCGATGTGTGTATCAGAGATTAGCAATGAATCGTTTTTCTGCTACTCATAAGTACTCATGCAATTTTGAGTATGAGTGACTCAACATTAGTAAAATTCAACTATTTTTATTCATTCGTATTCGCTACAACATTGATATATAAGTATAAGTAGCATTGAGTATGAGTACAACGTTGACATCAAACTCACACAACATTCGAAATATGTTTGATTCATATGCCTACTCATTCTGGTTTATAAATTTAGAAAAATACTTATAATGATAATTCGAGCCACTCGAATGCAATGAGTACAACGTTGACATCAAACTCACACAACATTCGAAATATGTTTGATTCATACGCCTACTCATTCTGATTCATAAATTTAGAAAAATATTTATAATACTTATAAGTGATTCGAGTGGCTCGAATGCAATGAGTACAACGTTGACATCAAACTCACACAACATTCGAAATATGTTTTATTCATACGCCTACTCATTCTGATTCATAAATTTAGAAAAATACTTATAATACTTATAAGTGATTCGAATGATTCGAATCATTCATCAAAATTTACAGCCTTTGTTGTAGTTGCCTATACAAACAAAGAAGAAAGGAAAGACAAAGAGCAAAGCATATACACAATCTTCTTGTGAGTATTGTAGTATTCGTACACGAATCATACTAATTTTGTGCTTCGTGTAAATGTTAAGTAGAGACGACCCGAAATCAACAACATCGTGCAAGTACAATGAGTATTTCAAACTTTGAATATGAGTAGTGTGAGTATCATAATAAAATAAGTCTGAATGCGTATAAGTAGAAGAAATTATAAGTATGACTCGAATCTATTTATCGTTTTGAATACTCGTTGCTGATCTGTGGTGTGTATCATGTTGGATAGAATTACTCTAGGAACTCGCCGCAGTCTAGTAGGTAATATGTTGGCTTATTAGACGTTCAACCATGATACAACTCTCAGGTCAGACTAAACGAACGAAATATAAAAAAAATTTCTTCGACAACAAATTTCTGTCAAATACTCTGAGAGTAAATAAAAAACAGCCATGAAAATTCGCTCCTTAAACTTTAAGACCCGCCACTCATGTATAAAAGAAATTATCCCCCACAACATAAGTGGTGTGAGAAAGCTAGGTTGTAATACTGATTGAAGGGTTTCAATGACCAATAATTATGCCTGTATGTATGTACAGCAGCGAGCACAAAAAATGCAACACTGTGCCATATGATCTTTAATAAGATCTGTTTCAAAATAACGGTAACTAATTTATCTATTTTCTTTTGCTGTTAATTCTTTCAATTATAAGTTTTCAAAGTAACCACAGTTTATTCCAAATTCTGCTTTAAAAAGTTAAATATTTTTGAATTCGTGAAAAAAGTGCAAATTTTTAGCGAGCAAAAAAAAAAATGCAACATAATAAAAAAAATAGTTAAAGTAAGTTATTTATTTAATTATAATTGAAAATTTCTTAAATAAGTTATACAACATGTGTTTTGTAATAGAAGCAGCTCTCAGCTGACAGCAAAACTGCAATCATTGAAGCCTTAGAAGAAGGAAAATCCATGCGTGAAGTTGGACACCTCTTTGGTGTAAATCAATCAACCGTATGTCGGATTAAATCTTGATTTTCCTTGAGAAATAGTGTGGAAAGGAAACCAGGTAGTGGTAATCCTCGAAAAACTACTTCTCGCCAAGACCGCCAGATGATTGCACTGGTTAAAAAAGATCCACGAAAGACTGCAGTGGACGTTGTTAATTTCGCAAATGAGCAAATGGGAGTCTCTATAGGCGTTCACACTGTTCGCCGTAGGTAGAAAGAGGCTAATTTGCATGCGAGACGACCCGCAAAGAAACCTCTCATCAGTGCAATCAATAAAAAGAAGCGCCTGGAATTTGCAAAACGTTACAAGGATTAGTCAAATGAACAATGGGCTAAAGTCTTGTGGAGCGATGAAAGCAAATTTAATTTGTTTGGCTCCGATGGGATAAATTTTGTTCGAAGACCGCCTGGACAAAGATATTCTGCAAGATATCAACTTCCAACCGTAAAACATGGCGGTGGATGGTAAGGAACGATATGTTAAAAAAAAATTATTGATTTTACGTCACGTATTTACAGGTGCGTTTTCCCGTGATGGGGTAGGTCCCTTAACTCAAATCGAAATCCTTGGAGAACACATGCTTCCTCATCTGCGAGAAAAAATGCCTCCTGGTAGCATATTCCAACAGGATAACGATCCAAAGCACTCAAGTCGCTTAGCTCGAAACTTTTTAAGCGACAAAATGATGTCAATGTTTTGGATTGGCCATCACAGTCTCCCGATCTAAACCCCATAGAAAATCTATGGGAGCTATTAAATCGGGAAGTTAAGAGGAAACATCCGTCAAATAAGAGGCAATTAGAAGAAATTTTGAAAAGTGAATGGGAGAAAATATCCATTAACACATTAATAGCTTTAGTCGACTCTATCTATGCCTTCTAGGTTGCAAGAAGTTATAAAAAATAAGGGCTACGCCACTAAATATTAATTTTAAGATTTTTTTGTAAGAATTACTATTTAATTTAAATAAACACATTAAAATTGATGCTGTTGCATTTTTATTGCTCCCATGAAATTCGCACTCTTTTTAATAAATGACAAAATAATATATCATTAATTAAAAATATTTACATACATGTTATTGATAATAGGTATCTATAACTGTAGGGATTAATAACCCAAAGAAATATTTTGAACTGGTTACCATTTTTTTTAAATTATCGCACTTAAAGATAATTTTACCCAATGTTGCATTTTTTTGTGCTCGCTACTGTATAAAAGAAATTATCCCCCACAAGCTAGGTTGTAATACTGATTGAAGGGTTTCAATGACCAATAATTATGCCTGTATGTATGTATTAGGGATGCCAATCGGGAAATCCCGAAACCCGAAATCCCGGGATTTTCGGGATTCACATAATCCCGAATCCCGGGATTTTTAAAAACTTGTCCCGGGATTTTTCGGGATTGTGAATTCATATGTATTTTAACCCTAGAAAAGGTTCTGAAAAAAAAATTCTGTATCACTTGACTTCGATAATAGCATCTTACATGAGGAAAACCCTACTTCCATTGAAAAAAAATTATTTGATGGCATCGAAGAATGCAAAAGCCCTATACAACAAATTAATAGGGTAACTGATTTAGATACTCAACTGTCCAAAGAAATAGATTTATTTACATCAGGAGGTGGTAGAGGTGAATATTTACAAGCTGAATATAGCTATCTTGGAACTAATTTACCAACAAATGATGATTGCGAGAAGTGTTTTTAGGCGGCAGGTTATGTTGACAACAAAATTCGTTCAAGCCTATCAGATCACATGTTAGATACTTAAATTTTTTTTTGGAATCCAAATAATTTTCTTTATATGTGTGAATAATTTTTATTTTTGTTAATTTACAATTTTTGTTACTTTTTGTCTTGCTGTTTTTATATTTTATTTTTAATGATATATAATTCTGATATAATTGGAATATAAATGATTTTTTCAACAAAATATTTTTATTATTGAGAGAAAATCAAGATTTTTCCCGTGATTTTTCGGGATTTTTGGATCGCGAATTAACCCGAAATATCCCGAGATTTGGGGATCGGGATTTACAAAATCCCGAATCCCGGGATTTTTAAAAATCGATCCCGTTTGGCATCCCTAGTATGTATGTATGTGAATTTTGTAACGAACTCATCATTTGAAATTTAAAATTTAAAAACTTTTAGTTTCCTATTCAATTCGAGTCCAAGAAATTTGGATTTGTTCGCTTGTAGCAGCTCCAAATGGTAAGATTTTTGAAATGTTCCTTTAAAATTTCTCTTAAAACGAATCATAGAACAGGGCAGATGAATTTAGAATTTCAAATTAATTAAACAATCATTTCGAAAAGGCCATTTGAGGTTCATAAAATTTTCAAGCAGGCTATTTAATGATAAAGGCTACAAATACTACTTAATTTGAGAATTAAAATAAAAAATAAAAAAAAGAGAAAACAACAACAACAACAACAACAAATTTTAATATACGAATAAAATTTCTATCGAACAGGTTTCTATTTAATTTTTTTTTTATTTCTTTTTTGATGATTAATTTTATTTTTTTTATTATTTTTTTGTTTGTCATAAAACTTTAACTCATGATAAATTAAAAATAAAAGTAAAATTTAAAACAACAACAACAACATCAGTAATAATATCATTAGTTGTATTTGTTGTTGTTGTTGTTGTGTATTTAAAAATATTTTTTTTTAATGGTTTTTACTAAAAGATTAAAAGCAACAACAACAACAACTCTATACCAGGTTTACAACACTTTTTTCGTATTTTTTTTTGAAGTGTTTTGTCAATAGCGGGCCATAAAAAAATCTTTCAATTTGTCTGTCAAATTTTTTTGAGAAGTTTTAGTTGAATTCGTTCGTTTTAAAATTCATTCCATTTAACCAGACGATCTACTCCACTCAACACCATCATCATCATGATCATCAGCCTCATGTTTCAACATTGAATTGTTTTACGTTTCACTGTGTCTAGGAAATACATTTCAATACTCTTCGTTTCTTTTTTTTTGTTTTTTTCTCTGTAAACGTCACGTCACATATGTTTTGGAATTTCAATTAAAAAAAAAAAAGCGGAAAAGAAAAGAAAAAATCATAAAAAAATAAATACAAACCGTCAGAACCGACCATCTAATACCACAACGACCTTTCCGGTTAGATTCTAGATTCTGGCACTCTACCTTTCTAGCAGAAAATATCATTACATTAGCAATTGGAATCTGTTTTACGGAGGCTCTAGACGCTGTTCTAAACTTCAGATCCTTGCCTCCAAGGTGGCTGATATGTATTGCAGCCAACTTCAGGTTGTTATCATTTGTAAACCGCTCGCCTGACAGTTGACAGATTTCTTCTAGTGACAGTTCATTTTATTATTTACAAAAGCTTACAAAAGCATTTTGATCTATTACACTCAGAAAAAAAAGTTATTCGTAATGGAATTCAAAGGTGATAGTGTGATTGCTTTATATTTGGCTGGAAAGCCATAGGAGGTGGCTATCATTAGAGCCCTCCAGCATTTAAATGTGAAAAAATCTTTTGTTTCTCGTACCATTGCTCGTTACTCTCGTCCAAAAAGTGGACGATAAAAAACGGTAACAACACCAGAAATGAACCGAAAAGTAAAGGCCAGATTTGATCGAAATCCATGCCGCAGTGGTAGAAAAATTGCTCGTGAGCTGAACATATCGCGAAAACGGATGCAACACATATTGAAAAATGAGCTTGGACTAGGTTAGGTTAGAGGACGTGTACTTATCAACTGTGACAAGTACAGTACCCGAAGGTCAAATTGACCCATTGTACAATGTCCTAGCTTCTCACACCACTCGTGTTGTGTACCTTAATTTTATACAAGAGTGGCGGGACCTACACTTTAAAGTCGACTCCGAACGACAGATTTTTTGAAAAGCTTTACAAGGCAATTTTTACTCTCAGAGTACTTACCAGAAATCTGCTGAGGAAGAAATATTTTCATATTTTCGTTTTGATGTCGCCGTGGTCTACTGGGTAGTGTGTTGGCTTATTAGAGGAAAGGCCCGGGTTCGAATCCCAGGTCAGACATCAAAACGAAAAATATTTCTTCGGCGACTTCCTCTCAGCAGATTTCTGGCAAAGACTCTGAGAGGAAAAATTGCCATGAAAAGCTTCTCAAAAATCTGTCGTTCGGAGTCGACTTTAAACTGTAGATCCCGCCACTCATGTATAAAATTAACGCACACAACATAAGTGGTGTGAGAAGCTAGGTCGTAATCCTGACTGAAGGGTTGTAATGGCCAATTATGTATGTATGTGTCTGGCCTGGGACTCGAACTCGGGCCTTTCGTCTAATGAGCTTGGACTAAAGGCAAGCTTTTTGTTCCAAAAAGTGGAAAAACTCACCGATAGACAAAAAAAGTTAAATTGGAAAGAGCCAAGAAGTTACTTCGCTTGCACGAAAGTGGCCAGTTACCGAATTTAGTTTTCTCCGATGAGAAGCCATTCCAAATTGAACAGTTTGTGAACAAACAAAATGATCGGGTTTACTTGCCAAAGAGGTCAGCTGAAAATTTACAACTGCTATTGGCCACCAGAACTCAAGCGCCGCCGATGATAATGGTGTGGGCCGCCGTAACGGCCGATGGTCGCTCCCCGCTCATATTTATCGACAGTGGAGTCAAAATAAATGCTGAATATTATCGGGAAAATGTCTTAAAGACTGTATTGAAGGCCTGGGCAGACAAACATTTCGGCCGTAGATCATGGACATTCCAACAGGACTCAACACCACCACACTCAGTATGCGTCAACCAAGAACGGCTTAAAAAGGAGATTCCTCGCTTTATTTCTACCGCACAATGGCCACCAAAATTCCCGGATCTCAATCCATTGGCCGTTTGAAGGCCATAATTTGTACCAAAGGTGTCTAGTTCGAACAAATCTAAACTGATTCTAAAATTTGATGTTTTTTCCAATATTTTTTGCTTTTGAACAATAAAATTAAAAAAAAAATTAAAAAAATATAGCGCTTTAATATACGATATCCTGTGGTTCACAGCTCCTTCTTCCTTCATTACAGGAGGAATGGTAACAGTTTAACAGAGTTATGTTAGTAACGTAACAGAGCTCTGTTAACTGACTTGGTTTGCGTCCAGGCTAATATATTTTAAAATCTATCTTCAAACACATAAAAAAAAGTATTTATTCGGCGACATTGCCTCTCAATAAATTTCTGGCAAAAAAAAAACCGTGGGAGTAAATAAAATTGCCAACAAATCTAGGTCGCGCCACTCATTTATAAAATCTTTAGACATAATGCAAGAGGTGTGAGAAGCTAGGCCGTAACCCTTACTAAACGCTTGTAATGACACTTAGGGCAATGATTGCTGAACACTTGTCGAAAGTCTATTTAGAGAGAAAAGCCGTCTAGGTATCCAGAAGGAGACCTATGTGGTGCAGAAAACTAGAAATACTGAAATTAAACAAAAAGCTGTTCGGATGTTAGCTTTATAATAAGGATAGAACGTGATAAAGTCGAAAGACTGGAACGTTCTGCCATAAAAAGAAGGCTAGGGCTAGATAGCATATCATTCAGCAATTTAGGCAATACTTCGTTTAGAGTTTCTTAATCGGAATTTTATTTTTCTTTAATTTCTTTATGTTTTCATTTCACTCGTATTACAGAAAGGAGCTGCTGCTGCCTATCAATAATAAAAACAAAGTTTATCAAACACTATCGTTTTAAACTTTATTGCTGGAAAATAAAAAAGCCGATATTGTGTCCACTGCAATTGGTACTTTGAATTCTACTGCTTTTGTAAATTTTTTTAAATTATGGGGCCTATAATACCCGATAACCATTAATTGTTTTAATAAAATGAAAGAGAAAACAGCTGCCAATGATAATAAAAATTGTTATCGTAATTGTACTTTAAAGGTTTTGGCCCGTCTATATATACCCTACCTACAGAGCTATGTTCAAAATGAGCAATGAAGGTGCCAGAGTGTGCTTTTAAGGTGAATATAAAAAAAAAATCCAAGCCTCATAAGATAACAATGTTAGTACACAGAGTATTGTACTTCTGTTGTATAATAGTGCAGTTGTGGCGAATTCCATTTTCGGCTTAAATGGCAGACTCACCAAAGCGAGAATTGAAACCCTCACACATATTCTGTTTAAAGCCCTGGTTAGCCAAACGGACACAAAGTGTAATGGAACAAACGTTCGTTTTTAGCATTGTAATCGCTCTGATTGCTTTTCGTATTCTACGTTCGTTTTTAGCATATGATGAGCAATGAAATGCTAATCGATTTCATTGCTTTTCGTCTTTTAATGACGAAAGTATGTTCCGTTACGTTGCGTGTACGTTTGGCTAACCTGGACTTAAAATGTTAAACGCATGTGTTGTGGTGATAAAGTGAATTTTATTGTACAAAAGTGAAGCATAGCTGCTAGTATTGTACAATACTAGACATTGAACAAGGAGAAATTAGTTCTAAAATAAATCAAACCAAGCCTTCAGAATATTACACATATAACACCAGAATTGTATCTTCAAGTCTGAAGAAGGCAAGATCGGTGAAAGAACATTTGGAGACCCGCGAATAGTACAAGTATTCCAGCTTAGCTCTTCTAAGCCATAAGTAATCCACTTGCCAATATCATCTGCTTTTGTACATATTCAGTAGCAGCAGCAGAGATTATCTGTTTGCGTCCTTTGGTTTCATTCTTGAGGAGTACAGATTTCAACTGGCAACTTCCATTTGTAATCTGTTATTTTGTTTTTCATTGTTTCGAAAGAACGCTTCGTGAAATGTGTGGTAATGTCAAAAATGATTAATAAGATGGATTGTTTAATCATCATGTATAGACTTCCAAGCCAATAAACTGCTAAACCTTGAATTTCAGTATGAAAATTCGCGGCATGTGTTTCATAAATTAGTTCCATTTTATGGGCGGTATAATCAATCCACCGAGTAGGCTATTCAAACCTTATTTTTCAAGTATGTATTATCAAATTTCGCAACAGCAGTTTCACTTTATTGGATATTAATCCACCAAACCTCTTCGCAAGCGGTATGCATTGCGATCGGTGTCTCCTGATGTTTACAATTGGGTTTGTGATATTCGACCGCCACGAACATTTTACTTAAACCCAGCCCAGATAGAATTGGTTTCGATTGACACGTAGTTTTAACATCGTTTTGATTAAATTTTTGTGAGGATACGTGCAGCGACAACACTATGCAACAAAATATGTGAGTTTTATTGAGTAGATCTCAGAAATATTTTTTTTTTATATTTCTCGAACCTTCCAAACTATTTTTATTTGACAAAAAATGTTTTTTTTAGACTATGTACAAATTTCTGTATTACTCAAAAATTTCTGATCCGATTTCCAAAATTTATATCTTGTTAGAAAGGGGAGAGATGGAGCTTTAAAACGGTATACATATATTTATTATTTGACATAATATGCTATGAGATTTGATGAGGTAAACTTGAAAAATGTGAAGTTTTTTCATATTTTTCAAGTTTGACCGTAAATAGTAGTAAACTTTACTTAAAAAACATAAAATAAGTGATAATATTCTGTAAGTGCATTATCTTGCGAAGAGATTGACACTTTGTTTGATCAAATCGGACGGAAATTGCCGTAGTTTGAACGACTACCAGAAAGAAGTTGGCTAATGTTTGAGCAAAGAGAAATTCTGCAAGTCGCGAAATTCTGCAAGTCGCGCAAACGTGAAATTGACACATTTTGTGTTAACCAATCAAGATCCATCAAAAATTCTGAAAATTTTTGACCTACAAGTGCATTTGATGAGATGATAATAACTACGGTAATTTTTATCCGATTTGATCAAATGATAACTCAATCTCTTCATAATAGAACAAACTTTAAGGATATTATCACTTATCCTATAGTTTTTTATTAAAGTTTGTTACTATGAAAGGCCAAACTAGAAAAATATGAAAAAAATTTGAATTTTCCAAGTTTGCTTTATCAAATCTCATAGCATATTAAATCAAATAATAGATATATGTATACCGTTTTAAAGCTTCATCTCTGATCTTTCCAACAAGGTTTAAATTTTGGATATCGGCTTGGAAATTTATGTGAAATCCGGAAATTTTTATGTAAAATTAAAAAAAAAAATCATTTTTTGTCAAATAAAACAAGTTTGAAGGATTCGAGAAATGTAAAAAAAGGTATTTTTCAGATCTGCTTAACTAACTGAATTCCGTTGAATATGGACGTAGACCCAGGCGTGTTTTCACTGTCGCACCGTGTAATGCAAAAACACACCAGCTATAAATATTTTTCTAGGTTAAATCCATTTGATAGGATCATAGTGTAAATTACATTTGTTGGGTTTGAAACGGGCCTTGCTGTATATTATTGCATATGAATTCATGTCTTTAAAACTTCATTTCCCTGCCGTTCTTATCTTGCCTCTTTCCATCTTTCCTAAAAACCTGCACAATGCATAAGTAAGGGACCATCCCCTGAGTGCTGGTTAAAAAAACAAATTAATTGAACGTGAATTTCGTCGGTTATTGATTGTACCGTCGCTTATTCTTCAATTGCTTTGTGTAAGGTTTCCGCAAAAGATGTTTTCAAAGGATTTAAATTCTAGGAGATGAATACACTGAGTAAGTTTTAAATTGCCATAGAAAACGAAGAGTTTGTGGTAGGAGTATAGATGGTTACACTTAAAAAAATTTATTGTTAATTTAAAAAAAAATTTTTTATTGTTTTATTTTTTCTTTAAACACTTAAAATCGTTTTTGTTTTTTAAATAGTTTTTAAATTAATAATTTATTTGTATTTCCAATATGTTGAATAAGGACCCGGACGACATCTTTACCTGACAGTATTAGAGGAATTTCAATATGATCTAATGCTGCCCGGTAAGATGTGAACAGATGTCCTTTAAAGCGTGGTTAGAGTATTAAAGCCTTCAAATATTTGTTAAACACTTTGGATTTGAAAAAAATATTTATTTTAAAGTATATGTAGTGGATTTAAAATTAATATTTAATTTTATTATTATTATTATTACTCGTATTATTTTATTTATTAGCATTGCAAACACTCGTGTATACA
The DNA here is from genome assembly GCA_014635995.1 of Sarcophaga peregrina. Taxonomy (NCBI): domain Eukaryota; kingdom Metazoa; phylum Arthropoda; class Insecta; order Diptera; family Sarcophagidae; genus Sarcophaga; species Sarcophaga peregrina. The sequence continues at coordinate 88,439,634 of CM025793.1, forward strand.
CATTTAGAGGGAAAAAAATTTTTTTGGTTTGAGTCATTGTAATGTAATTGTAAATATTTACAATAATTGTTTATTTTATTATTATTGTTGATTTTTTTAATTTTTTTTCTTATTTTTGCTTATTTTTTGCTCATTTTCTTACTAGTCTGGTGTGTATAAATATTTATTTTATTTTATTTTTATTTAATTAATTTTTTTTTTTTATTTTTTTAAGATTTATTTATTTTCTTTTTCTAACGACGACTATAATGCAGTTTTTGTTTATAAATATTTTTATTTTATTTTTTTTTATAAATTTTTCTTTCAATATTTACTTTATTTTGACAATTGACTTGTTAAGGCGTGTGGCTAGATTTTTAATTTTTTTTCTTTCAATTTTAAGATTAAAAAATAAATTTTTTTTTCTTTCAAATTCTTACAAGATAATCAATATGGTAACGCCCTGGTATAATAGTTACTAAAACTTGTTGATTTATTTTCTTAAAAAAATAAAAGAAAAACAAAAAAAAAATTTTTTTAAAAATATTTGAAAAATATTAGACAAAACACGCAAACTATTGAAACACTTAACACACTACACTACACTGTCTTATAAGTTTATTATAGTTTTGGTTTGGTAGTTAAGGCAACGACTATCGTTTAGCGACTGACTAACGTTTGCCGTTACCCTCAATACAATTCCCTACAAGCGCCACCGTCTCACTGAAAACAGAAAGGCGGGCTCCACTTCGTTAAAATCCATATCAAACTAAACCAGCAACAACAATACAACAACAATACAAAATTCTAACACTGCGCACGCTACTCAGTTTATTAACGAAACACACAATTTAACAAGTCTGTTGCAACCCAACAGGTCCCCTCCAAACATTTCTGCTTTCATACAAATTTTTTTTTTTAGGCTCTCTCTCTCTCTTTTTCTCTCTGAAATTTTAACAAATTTTTCTATTCAAAAATGTCTATCAAACTTTTAGGTTGCCTTCAAACCTCTCTGCTTTTTTTTAGAGAAATTTCTCTCAGTGTGTTAAATGTTATTGTTGTTGTTATCGTGTCATCGTTCAAAATCATTTGACACAATCAAATTGTTTGAACAACAACTAGGAATGATTGTGTTAAAGTTAGGCGAACAAAAACAAATAGTAAAAAAATAATTTGATTGTTTGATTTGATCTTAATTTCAGGCAACCAGTCATTTCTATTAAAAAAGAACTTCTCCAAATACACATATTCAGGCATATAACAGTTTACTAAAGGGAAAGTTTGACAAGAAATAAAATTTATTTGACAACTAGATTGAGATTGCTTTAAATGCTGAAAGCTGGTGGCCTGGGTTTTTTTTCTAAAAATCCTGGTCAAATTACGAAATAAAAACAAGTTTGATAATTTCTAAAAGGGGCTAATCAAGGCCCCAAATTATCCTTCCAACATTATAGCGGCATCAAGAGTTAATATTTTGAATAACGATTCCAAACACTTTGAAAAAAGCCACGTGGCCTAGAAAAAAAATGTCGCGAACTTGGCCTTGATTATGGTATTAATTTCTAGAAAATTATTTCATTTCCTGATAACAGTCAAGCACAACCGCTTTAAAAGTAATGGTCGAACCAAGCCATTATAAACCTTAAGTTAGAAATACAACCTAACTTCTTACACTACTTATATTGCGAGTGTGTTAATTTTAAACATAAGTGGCAGGGGAACTACAGTTTAAAGTCGACTCTAAATGAATTTTTTTTTTTTTAGAAACTTTTCATTGGCAATTTTTGCCAGAAATCTGTTGAAAGTAGGTCGTTTTCATATTTCGATTTGTTTGTGATGTCTGGACTAAGGTGTCTACCATGGCCTCAAGTCAAATAAGTCAACACACTATCTACTCGACAACGGACTAGCCTATTTCATCAAATGTTATTACCACACTGACAAAAGTTTGGAGAAGTATGGCAGGGAATTTATAAAAATTATGTTAGCTTTTCAAACCCTAAAAAAAACTGGTCAAAATTGCATTCAAGACCCTTTAATAAACTTTTTTTAAGCCTAAAAGTTTTGCTTTAACTATACTTTAAACCTTCTGTTAAGTAACATTACAGGGGTATTCTCTATATTTTTGTATTTTTAAAAATATTTTTTGCAAAATTAAATTAAAATAAGTTAGTAAAGCATAAATAATACAATTTAGCTCCTTAAACAAATCCATGCTATAGTATTTAGGAACACTTATTCGTTTATTAATCCAATCGTAAGGCTTAAAGTATACTTTGTACCTACTGTTAAAGAACATTACAGGTCTACTCTCTATATTTTTGTATTTTTAAAAAGATTTTATGCAAAATTAAATTAAAACAATTTACTGAGGCATAAATAATACAATTTAGATCCTTATTCGTAGAAAACAAATCCATGCTATAGTGTTTAGGAACAATTATTTGTTTAAAAACCAATTCTAAGGCTTAAACTATACTTTAAACCTACAATTAAAAAGACATTTCAGCGTTATATTTCTGCCGTATTCTCTACTAAAGTAGTTTGCTTTACTTTCTCCAATTCAGATTATCCTGAATCCCATCCATTTAGCATAGTTTAACGTAGATAGAATATTGTTTTTGAATAAACATTCTTAATAAAGTCTACATTAACTATTATTGTCTCACGTTAAGAATATTTCTGAATTAAAAAAGTATCGTTCATAAAAATAACTGCTGACAGAATTTTAGTTTTTATTCAAATCGAATTTAACCAACAAATATTATATTTTTCACTTTTGAATGGAGTATTTACAATCTGTTCCAATATTTTTTAAAATACTATTTAAAGTAACACTTTAACTAAACTTAAATGCCTGTACCAGATCTAATTAATAAATATCTTCTTTATTTTTATTTGCAGGTGGCTTGGAAAGTATTTAAAGTTCTTTCTTTAAATGCCTAAATGTATCGATAGAATTATTAAACGGACGCGTACGGGATTGTCGTGTCAGATCTTAATATTAAAAAAAAAAGTAGAAAATTTTTTGATTATAGAAGTCGTTGTCGAATAGCAATAAAGTCGGTCGGTTTTTGAAAAAAGTTTTGCTCAAAAAGTAGTTTTCAAATCGCAATAAAGTCGAGAGGTTTTTTAAGCAGGAAGTGGATACTGGTCATAGTGATGTGCTATGTGATTCATTAATCACAGTGACATTATGCGCGATTAAAATGTCGTCATCGAATCGCAACAAAGTCGGTCGGTTTTTGACGGACCACAGTGATGTTATGTGTCGTAAAAAAGTTTTGTTCAAAAAGTCGGTCGGTTTTTAAAACGGAAAGTGCATACTGGTAAAGCACTATGTGATTCATAATTCACAGCGACATTACGCGTGATCAAAGTGTCGTGATTGAAACGTAATAAAGTCGGTCGGTTTTTGAAACGGATAGTGACGGACTACAGTGATGTTATGTGTCGTAAAAAAAATTTTTATTAAAAAGTCGTCTTCGAAACGCAACAAAGTCGATCGGTTTTTGAAACGAAAAGTGGATACTGCTGATGTGATTCAACAATCATAGTGACATTATGCGTCATCGAATCGCAACAAAGTCGGTCGATTTTTAAAACGGATAATGGCAGATCGCAGTAACTTTATGTGGCGTAAAAAAGTTTTGATTAAAGCGTTGTCACCGAATCGCAACAAAGTCGGTCGGTTTTTAAAACGGATAATGACGGATCGCAGTAACTTTATGTGGTGTAAAAAAGTTTTGATTAAAGCGTTGTCATCGAATCACAATAAAGTTGGCCGGTTTTTGAAACAGAAAGTTAATACTGGTAGCGTTATACGTGATCGAATCGCAACAAAGTCGATCGGTTTTTAAAACGGATAATGACGGATCGCCGTGACGTTATGTGTCGTAAAAAAGTTTTATTTAAAGCGTCGTCATCGAATCACAACAAGTCGGCCGGTTTTTGAAACAGATATGGATACAGGTGGCGTTATACGTGATCAAAGTGTCGTCACCGTATCGCAACAAAGTCGGTCGGTTTTTAAAACGAATAATGACGGATCGCAGTGACGTTATGTGTTGTAAAAAAGTTTTGATTAAAGCGTTGTCATCTAATCGCAACAAAGTCGGTCGCGGTTTTTGAAACGAATAATAACGGATCACAGTGACGTTTTGTAACGGATCGGTTTTAAACGGATAGTGACTACTGGTGATGCAGTATGGTTGAATCACAATAACGTTATGTGTCATAAAAAAGTTTTAATTAAAGTGTCGTCATCGAATCGCAACAAATTCAATCGCATCGGTTTAAAACGGATAGTGGTGGCTGGTAATGCTAGAAGAAAAACGGTGAGTTGATTTCTTAAATTTCTTGTATTTGCTGAATATTGTTAATTTTTTTTGTCATTGCCCCTCAAATATTTGGTTGTGATCTCCATTGATCACAAATTAACGAAATTGAAGTTACCAATTCAATTAATAGAAAATTAATGTGCAAGTCTGATCTGTCCGAAACTCAGAGAGTTTGAATGGAAAGTTTTGATTCATGCATCAAACCTTATAGCTCAAACTGAAAATAACTTTTAAAGATTATAATTTTTTTTCGATTTCTGCCGAATTCCTTTTAATGATGTAAATTCTTAAATTCTGTAGAGATCTGAGAAATTCTATTCGGAAGTTTAAGATCAAAATCGATTAAGAGAGCGGGGCATGTATTTAATTTAAAATTTCGTATACTGTTGAGCATTTTAAAGGCTACAAAAATTTACTGCACAAATATTACAACCCTTCAGAGATTACAACCCTTTAGTCAGGATTTCAACCTTGCTTCTTAAACCACTTATGTTGTGTGTATTAATTTTAAATGTAAGTGGCGGACCCTATAGTTTCAACTCAACCCTGAATGACGGATTTTTATGAAACCTTTTCATGGTAATTTTATTTTGCTCAAAGAGTTTTTGCCATAAACCCTCTGAGAGGCAGTTGCCGTAGAAATATCTTAGCTTGGGTTTGAACCTACTACCTTATTCGACTACTGTGATGTTTGTTGCTAGTGTTGTTAATTATTAAACAAAAATAATACATTTTAAAAGCGTTTTCAAGTCGCCTTATGCCATAACAATTAGAAATTGTTTATAAAATAATGAATGATGTTTTAAAATATAAAATAATTGTGTGTCTGATGTCTAGAGCAAAAGATAAAAAAAAAACCAAACAAGTCGCCACGACTTTCCAAACATCTGTATGGTATCTCTGTACTGTATGTGCCTGGTGTATACAGTGCGTGTCAAAAGAAAGTGTACACTATGGATAAAACAAACTCCTCCACTTTTACTACTTAAAGAGGAGAGTGGCAGGAAAAATTTGTCAATATTTTGACAATTTTTTAAAATTTTTTTTTCGATTTTAAAAATTGCCAATGAAACAATTTTAACATAAAAATAACAGTAATTTATTAATGCATAAATTTTTTTTAATATATACTTTCTTTTGGTGCTCACTGTACATATGTATTTGCTTGTATTTATTTATTTTAAAGTTTTTTTTTTCTATATTATTTTGTATTTTATTTTATTTGATCGTCTATGCAATTTAATTAACAATTATTTTGTATTTTTATTTACAATTTTACTTGCTTTTTACACTGGCTTCTTTTCTTGACTTGTTGTTGTTGTTCTTTTTTTAACACATTGTTTGCCGACTACGAGATAACTCGTACATTGCGATGCCTTCTGAGGGTGCCAAACTACGAGTTATCTCGTACTTAGCTTAGAGGACGTAAACTTGTCAGTTAAGACAAGTACAGTACCCGGTACCAAGTACTTACTAATGTGAAGTTTTCTGAAAATTGCCGCGGCTGTCAACGTGTTAATATAGGAGAGGCGTAGGTCTATAATAAATAATAACCTATAACAACAACAATAATAAAGAAAAATATTAAAATTCAAATGGAAATCGTTGTATGGAGACAGAGAAAAAAAACCGTGTCATATTTCTGTTTAAAAACCTAATGAGCCACAAATAAATTTGAATTATAATGTAAATCAGTAGCTAATCAAGGGCTGGAGGGGCTTGTTAACGGGATTATTTTTGTTAAATTATAGAATATTACCCAAGTATTTTGAAACTTTGTAAATAGAAAACAAATTACTGGACTTTAGCTAATCATTACTATTGATTTCCTTCCCTAACAGTTTGCTAGTAAAGCTATAATCAGATGTGTGCTCCCTCCCCCCCCATTCGCCTTTAAACATTTCAAGTTCTTAAATATTTAAATTGAAAATTATTTTCATATTTTCTTAAAGTTGTTTACGTTTTTATTTTAAAATTTTTTTCCGTCTTTCTATTTATTTTATTTCAAGTTTGTACTTCGCATATTTGTTGAAATAGAGGAGTGGTTCCCCCTCTTTACATTTCAAACCCTAAACGTTTGATTTAAGTTTCATTTAATTTGAAATTCTATTTTTTTTTATTATTATTACATTGGATATGATATGTGTTCTTAACCATTTAATGATAAAGTAATGATTGTGTAGTAATTTTTCTGTTTTTTTTTTGCATTTGCTCGGAAAGTATACGAAATGAATGTTAATTTATTATTTTAAGAGGAAAAAAAAATATTTCAAATTCAATTAATAATTGCCAACCCTGTCTAAATGTTAATTTTTCATTTTGCAAAACAGCTGATTCATGGTTTCATGTTTTTTTCAAATGCATTGATTTCATTTAAGGTTGCCAGATGTTGCTAAAAATAATGGTTGAAACGTCCGTTCCAAATTACCCTTAAGTTATCTAAATATTTTTGGTTATTATCTAAAAATGTAACTGAATTTCGATTCCCATTATGGTATTCTTATTAGACCTTTAAGACATCCTCACATTTTCAAAGTTGCCATAGTCTAGTAGGTAATATGTTGGCTTATTAGATATGAGGCCACGGTTCAAACCCGACATCAGATATTTGCAATAAAACAAAAAATAATTCTTCGGCGACTACAGATTTCTGGTAAAAATTGCCATGGAAATTTTTCTTAAAAAATCTGTCGTTCGGAGTCGAAATTAACATACACACACACAACAGAAATGGTGTGAGAAGCTAGGTTCTAATTCTCTCTGAAGGGTTGTTTATGTTCCATTATGTCTGTGAGATTTTTACGTTCCTATCTTCTAGTCTAGTTCAAGTAATTGATTAACAGCTAATGTCCTGATATAAGTCAATGAAGTCGCCATAGTCTAATATGTAATGTGTTGGCTTATTGGACGTGAGGCTAGGCCAGATATCTTCAACAAAACAAAATATGAAAAACAAAAAATTATGTCCTCTGCATCTACCCCTCGGCAGATTTCTATGCATAAATTGTTATGAAAATGTTTCGAAAAAATTCTGTCAATATTAAACTGTAGGCCCCGCTGCTTTTGGATAATATTAACACACACTCAACAGAATCGGTGTGAGAAGCTAGGTTGCAATTCTGGTGGAAGTGTTGGTTATGTTTCATCATGTCTGTGAGATTTTTAAGTTTCCATCTTCTAGTCTAGTTCACGTAATCCATTAACACGTGATGTCCTGATAAAGGTCAATGAAGTCGCCGTAGTCTAATAGCTGGTGTTTAAACACCAGGTCAGCCTTGGTTTAAACACCCGAACAAACATCTCGAACAAAATGAAATATGAAAAGAAATATTTCTTTGTAAACATATTTCCGGCATAAAACCTTATAAAAGGAAAATGTTCTTAAATCTGCCATTCAAAGTCGTGTTTAAACTGTAGGCCGGGACTGCCACTTTTGGTGTGAATAGGTATTAGAAGCTAGGTCTTAATTCTGAAGTGTTGTAATGATCAATTATGTATGTATGTCAGTAAAAATCAATTAAGCCGTTAGAATATTCCTACGAAAGAGAAATATAATGTTGTATGGTTCTCTGATCCTTGCGTTCCCTTCTAGGGCACCAAACTACGAGTTATCTCGTACTCGCTAATGTGAAAAAATTAAATTGTGGTTTTTTGACTACTTTTCAACGTGTTATAGTCTTTAATTAGTTAATCGACAACATATAGGTTTGGCGCCCTAGAAGGAAGCGCAATCTGCGAGTTATCACGTACTCACTAATGTGAAAAAATTAAATTATCGTTTTTGGCTAGTTTTCAACGTGTTAAACTCTTTAATGAGTAAATCGACAATATATAGGTTTGGCGCCCTAGAAGGGAACGCAATCCACGAGTTATCTCGTACTCACTTTATCGTTTTTTTTGGCTAGTTTTCAACGTGTTAAAGTCTTTAATGAGTAAATCGACATTATATAGGTTTGGCGCCCATGAAGGGAACCCAATCTACGAGTTATCTCGTACTCACTAATGTGGCCTTTAGGCCGTCAAACTACGAGTTATCTCGTAAATGGCAGTTAACGTGTTAATTTCAGTAAAAGAAATGATGGATTTAGAAAATGTGTTGTGAGGTCTGCATGTGCTTTTAGCCTAATTAAGGTTTTTTTGGGAAGTTTTAAAACTTCTTTGCCTTTTCTAGATTTTTTGAATTACTTTTACGTTACTTTAGAAAACGCAATTAAATTTGTAGGGTTTTTTTTTGCCTTTCTAGGCTTTTTGTATTACTTTTACGTTACTTTAGATATCCTAATTAAATTTTTAAGTTTTTTTTGTTGATTCTTTCTGAGTATCCTGTGCTCCTCCAAGGAAATTAATTTTAATTTCCTATCCCTGCCGCCCTAATACAGTATTCTTAAGTCCTGAACAAATGATTTTGATAAGCTTTCTCGCTCTCTATTTCATTCTCCTTCTCTATTATGTGATATTTGTAGTGGATTAAGTTTTTTTTTAAATTTAATTTAAATTAAATTTTTCTTTATAATTTTACCTTTAATTTTAAAACCATTTTTTGGGAAGTAATTTTAGGATTCCTTCTGGTTGTGAGATTAATTTCATTTTAAATGTTTTATTTTCGTTTAAATTTCTTTTATTTTTTTTGGTATTTTTCTTTTAATTTTTAATGAAACGCGTTGTTTGACGTTTAAAAAGAAAAAAATCATAATCAAATAGCGACGGCGGTGGTTATTATTTGTCAAGTGTGAAGTTTATTTTGTCGTCGTTGCTGGGGTGCTGCTGCTGTCATTGTTGTTTTTGTTTATTTAATAAATAAAACACTTGTGGAAACACTGTTTTCTGTTTTCTTAAAGCAAGGAAGGTGTGAATAAATTCATATTTTTTTTTCTAATTTTTTGTTTTTTTTATTTATTAAAACGTAAAAAATATTTAATAAAAAATGTTTTAAAAAAATTTTTTTTTTAAATTTCTGTTTTTTTCCTTGTCTTGTCTTGTTTAAAATAAATTTAAGTGGGTGGTATTGTGCACACACACAGTATTTATTAGAGCTACAGTGTCAATACCGTTTGTTTTTTTATTATTTAAAAAATATTTTTCTTCTTTTTGTTGTATTTTATTTGCTTGACAAATTAAATGTTTAATTACAGTTATTAAAGGAAAAAACTGGTTCTAGTTTGTTGTTGTTGTTTTCGATATTTTATAAAATTTTTTTTAAATTCTTTTTTTTTTTATTTTAATAAAGAAAGAAAGCAAGAAGAAAAAAAATTTTGTGTTAAATTTATTGTTTTGCTGGCGGGCTGGCGTGTGTAGGTAGGTAGGTCTGTTAACGAACGCTGAACACGATCAACTGTAACGGAATATACAAATCCGAACACTGACTTGAGAAAATGTGAACGCGTCAAATGTTGGCGCTGGTTTGTTTGGCTGTGGTGCGTGTGCTTGGCAGCATTTGATTGTTGTTGTTGGTTCGATGTTTGTTTTGTTTTCGTGAGTATTTTCTTTTCTGCTGCTATCTTCAACAAACAAACGGTCACTCCGCCGCTAACCACCAATAACGGCATTATTAATATGCATATGCCTGTACACACTTATACAATATTTTTAAGAAGCCTTCTTCCACGTTGTTTTTTTCTAAGGAATTTTTTTTCACTTCTTTAATTTTGTCTCTGTTTTTGTTGTTATTGTTATTGCAATAGTTTTGTAACACTTTTTGTTTCAGAGTTTCAAACTGATAAACACATTTTCTAACTGCATTTTTATTAAAAAACACAAAAAAAAATATCACACATACATACGTACATATATGTATACGTACACATATTTAAATACTTTTGGTTTTACTAAGTATGTATTAGTATAGTGTTCCCATTTAAAATAGCTCCACTTTTTGTTTGTTTCTGTTGTTGTTTCTTCTCTCTGCTCTGTTATAGTTTTTTTTTTTTTTTTTTTTTAGTTCCATGCCATAGCCAGCCAACCCGTATAATTGTCTCTTTCTTTTATTATTTCTTTTATATTTCGTTGTGAGAATTTTCTTAATATTCTGCTCTATTCTACAACTCATACATTGAACTCATACACCAAGCAAAATACATCAAACCAATACAATTTAAACATGTTGTAACCTCGTGTTTTATGTATGATCATTGATAATTTCTAATTAACTTAAGCCCTGTAAAACATGTTTGATTATAAGTTAAGTGTAACATTAAACACGCTTATACATAAATACACACACGCACACACACACACACACACCCAGCCATATATATGGCTCCATTAAGTTCCTTTCTTCTTTAACACCTTCAACTCCTTAACGTTCTAATTGTTTGTAGTTATTCTCTCTCTCAATCTCTCTCTCTATGCCCCACTCTCCATGTTTGAATGCCAACAAACACTTCGTTTACATTTCGGTTCTATTTGTTTTTTTTTGTTCAAACCAGGAATACCAAAAAAAAACATGCGTATGTAATTTTTATATATGTATGCATGTATGTACATGCATGCATGCATGTTTGTTTAGCTGTTTTTTCTTCTTCTTTCTTCTTCTTCTGATATGTTGTCATCTTCATAAAACATGTTTTCGTTTTTAGTTTTGTTTTTGTTGGTTTTTTTTATCACAAATAATTATTTCGTATGTTTGTTGTTTGTTATACGCTCACCATACTGAATGCTCTTTACATACACATACGCAGAGGGCATATAACCTTTGTTTCTCCTTTAAATTTTACTCTCCTTGCAATAATGTAAACACAATGATCATCATCGTCATTATAATCGTCATTATTGTGATAAATAACTACTGCTGCGTACTCAGTTCATTAACACTTTTTATGTTTGCATATCCTTTTATTTTTCGTTTCGTTTCGTTTTTTTTTGTTTGTTTGTTTTTCGTTTTATCGTGTTTGCTTTTTACAGTGGATTTTTGTTATAACAACCGCAAGTTTATGATTTTGGTTCTGACTTCACTTATAGTAGGTTGTGTGTATTAATTCAATACATAAGAGTGAAAAATTCTTTTTGGAGAAATTTTTCATGGCAAGTTTTCATTTTTTCTCATAATTTATGCCAGAAATCTAATCAGAGGAGGTCACCAAAGAAATATTTCTTTTCATATTTCGGTTTGTTACAGGGGTTTGAACCGTGGCCCGACGTCTCATAAGCCAACGAAGCATTTTCTAAACTGAGGCAACTTCAAACTAAAGGGTCCGCCAAATATCCTTTTTTTTTTTGAAAAATTTCTTTTTTTGTTTGAAAGTACAATCCTTCCGGTTAATAATGGAAAATAATTTCATTCCAATGGCTGTCTCGGCTGGCCATGCAGTAGCCAACACGATCGGCCCAATTTTTATGCACATTATCGATTGTGCGCAGGTGTATTTCAGAAATGGCTTTACGAATATTGACGTTTAAGCGTTAATTGCCTCTGGTTTGTCGGCGTAACACTTATTTTTGATGGCACCCCACAAATAATAGTCCAACGGTGTCAATTCGCAACGCCAAAGTGGCCAAACGACATCAGCTCTGCTTCTGATAATGCGATCTTCAAAAACAGGATATGCATCGCCGTCCTGTTGAAACCAAATGTTGCCAATATCCTCCTCTTCAAATTTTTGTGAACAAAAATTCGTTCAACATAGCCTGATAACGATAGCCATTGACTGTAAAGGCCTCTACTTGCTCATTTTCGAAGAAAAATGGCCCAATTATGCCTATGGACCAAAATCCGCTCCAAATAGTGACTCATTTTGGGCTTTTCAACGTATGCCTGCGGTTTTTCTGTGCTCCAAATGCGACAATTTTACTTGTTTACATACCCGCCAAGATCAAAATGAGCTTCATTTGAAAAGATGATTTTTTTTTCTTCCAAAATCGGCATCTTCTGTAAGTCGATCGCAGGCCCACTAAGCGAAGCAAAAACGCATTGGATGGTCAATTTTCGTTCACCGGAAGGAAAATTCACGAAATAAGCACTAGTTGAAAAAAAAATGTTAGATGGTGGACCCGATAGTTATACTATGTTGGACAAAAAAGGAAGTTATCTTTACAACGTTCCTTGGTCTTCTGTTTGCGGTTTTCATTTCGAGAATCTAGGTTTTTTTTCACATCAAATTCGGCAATTCTATCCCACCCACTTTATTAAAATAAATACCGTCGATGAAGAACATTTTTCCATAAAGCTATGTGTGTGAAGATAAATTCGTATTTGAAAATCCAAGACGCAATCCTCAAATTTAAGCAAAGCCACATTTATCGTTAACAAAGCAAAATTTTCCCTTTAACCGAGCACTGTTAACTGTTTAACAGTATCCATCTGAACAAGGTCACTTGTTTAGAAGGAAATTTTAGGGCATATAATCATTTAAAGAGTACCATACATGCTCAAAGGAGTGTTCCAAGGCTTCTTAATACAATTAGCAAATATAGTCCCATATAAAGTGAAAATTGGTTTGGAAAATATAAATTTTTTCCTTGAAAATTCTCTAAAAGATCAGTGGCAGTGGGGGAACATATAAGAAATAGTACACTATACAAGCGATATACAAATGGTAGCCTAGAGGGTCCTCTTTTGAACCGTTGTAGAGGGATAGCTGATCTAATTTTGTAAGTCGAGCTTTTCAATTAAAAAAAATCGATTTTTAGTCAAAAATTTTATGGAAATTTTCTTGAAGATCAGTAGGCATTTGGGAACACATAAGAAATAGTACACCATACAAGTTATATGCAAATGGTAGCCTAGAGTGTCCTCTTTCGAACCGTGTTAGTGGGAGAGTTGAGAAAATTAACCTCCTGCATCTCTCACCAAGCATTGCCTTTCATTCCCAAACAATAATGATCACAATGAGAATAGCCTGCAGTAATTGCAAAGCCATTGTTAAACAGTTAACAGTGCTCTGTTAATAATAATGTGGGTTTGCGTCTTTGGTTTTTATATACGAATTAATCTTCATACACATTTGGCTTGGCTAGTGCCATGTTATTTTTCCCACACTGTTGTGTATTCATGATCCTTGAACAGCATAATTATTTATTTTTTAAAAAATTTATTTAAAATTGTTTTTATTTTTCGATTTAAACGAAATAAACTGGCGTCTAATCAACATTTAAATTAAAAAAAAAGAAAACAATCAGCAGCAACAACAAAAATCATCGAATAATCGAATTAATTTAAACTGCTATGATCGATTGATCATGCATGCCTGCATGTGTGAATTTAATTTTATTTTTAATTTTAATTCTATTGTTTTATTTAAATGCTGCTGTTTTTTTTTTTGGTTTTTTATTTTTACTTTTTTTAGTTTTTATTTTTGTTTTTATAAACAGAAATTCTAAAAATAAAACAACAATTTCTCATTTTATTTTATTTTTATTTTTTTGTTGCCTTCATTTCGCGTTTTATCTTTGGCTTCGATTACTCGTGGTGGTGCGCTAACTAACGGTCGTTTGGTGTATTGACATTTTAATGCAAATTGCAACAACAACAATAACAAGAATAAAACCAAATAAAAAAACCACGAAAGAAAATAAACAACAACAGAGAAAAATAACTCAACAACACTCCTTGCAAATAAAAACATTCTTATGTATACACACACACATACATACGTACATACATAAATGTAAACAACGATACTAATGTACATACGTGTGTAAATATGCATACACCCTACAATACTGGCAATACTTTTCAACACTAGGCAATACTTCTTCTCAACACTGGCATGCGTAATTATGATGCTTCAAATGAATGAGAATGAATTTCTAGTGCCCATAAAGTAACACATTTTAGCAGCGCCACATTTATAGTTAACAGAGCAAAATTTGCTATGAACACTGCGCTGTTAATTATTTAACAGTAACAATAAGTAAATTACTCTTCTAATCTGCAATTATTGCATATTATTGATAAACAAATTTAATTCTCATTATGGTTATTATTCATTGTGAACAAAAGTGTTGTAATGTGACGGATAATGGAGGACGGATATTTCAGCTATCCCACTACCATGGTTCGAAAGAGGACACTCTGGACTATCATTTGCATATAGTCTGTACGGCGTACTACTTTTTATTTATTTTTAAATGGCCACTAATCTCCTAATACTATGTTCAGACATGCACTTTTATTAAATCAATATTCGCCTTATTGAGAACAATATTTTTAGCGTTCAGACATATAATATACGAAAATTTATTTGACAGCTGATAAACAAAACAGCTGATTGCTTCAACAAAATTGCTTTTAATTTAATCGCGAAAATTAGTGCCTAAAATATTTTTTAGAAAAAAATGGAAAACAATTTAACATTTGAAAAGATATTGCTAATGACCGAAACGCCGAGCTGTTGCGGTTAATAGGGACTACTTGTGACTCCAAAGTGGATTTCCTCAGAAAGATGAAAAATAAAAATTTGATAATATTGGATAGCTATCAGAAAAGAAAGCTTTTGCTTATCACACTGTAATTGTTTACATTTGAGTTGTCAAATATCAATAAAAAGTGTTCGGAATAGTGTATTATGCTCACTGAACGTCCTAATAACAGTGTTGTATTTGAAGTTTTAATCAATATTATAACAATTTATGAATTTATTTTACTGATTATATTAAGAAGCCTTGAAACCTTCCTTTGAGTAAGATGAGATCGTTCAAATCGATACTGTTAAACAGCTAACAGTGCCCTGTTAAGGCCAAAATTTTGTTTTGCTCTGTTAACGCCAAATGTGGATTGGCATTTTCTTGGATTTTACAATTCGAATTTATCTGAATACACATAAGTAAAGCTTGATATTAAGGAACTGTTGCACTTTTCATGATCTTAATTCATACTACCCGAATTAAATCTCTATTATCTTGGCATTTGCCACCCTTGTCCATGGATATTCTCTGCACTTTAAGAGATATTTCAGATCCTTTAAAGTTAACACGTATACGGATTACGGTACATTGGTTCCAGGGCATAGAAATGCGTTAATAATGAACTGTCTAAGGCTGGTAAGTAGCTTTCGAACGCCGATATGTTGCAGGACATAGGTATTCCTATTGCCTTAGCTAAATTGGTTATCATCCAGTCGTTTTACATGGAGGCTCCATCTGATTGGCAGCAAGTAAGTACGTGCAATATTGCCTCACTCTGCTATACTCATGTGGATAAGCAGAGAATCGACTAACTTGTATCGCATGGCCATACATTGCACAATTGATTGCCGTGAGTTCTTGTCCTTGTTTCTGCTACCTTAGCTAACCTACTGACGGCTCTAAACTCGAGGTTGGGGTCGGAAGGTGGTGTCTATTCTAGGAAACTGGACCTGAATATTTCTCTCCGTCTGCCAGACTACTGCAGTGTGTTTCAGGCGGAGGTGATGGCAATTTACCGGGCCGCTCAATGAATCCTCGTTAACGATGCTCCTTTCAGTCGCGTCTCGATCTTTTCGGACAGTCAGGCTGCGATAAGATCTCTGTCGGGGTTCGTGATCAACTCTAGGATCGTTAGGGAATGTCGCCGCTGTCTCGACCTAGTCTCGGGGCGCTTCACCGTTGTCTCTCTGGTGTGGGTCCCCGGGCACAGTGATATTCCGGGGGACTGTAGGGCCGACGAGCTCGCCAGAGCTGGTGCGCTTCTTCCGGAATTCTCTTCTGTTGAGATCGGTATGCCACTTGCCTCGGTCAAGTTGACCATTGCGCGGAGGTTCATTCGGGACGCCAACCTATCCTGGGTCAATGAGGAGTCCTGCTCCACCGCTAGACTTACCTGGCCCAGGATGGATGGAAGGCGTACCAACCGATTACTTGGTCTCGGTCGTGATGTCATCTCGACTGTAGTGGCCGTGCTTACGGGTCATTACATCATGGGTAGGCACGCCGAGAGAATGAGGCTCCCTTTTAACGACTTCTGCCGTGGATGCAGGTCCATTGAGGAAGAGGAGAGCGTTATTCACTTTCTTTGCCAGTGCCCGTCTCTTGCTAGGTGTAGATATAGGTTATTTGGCTCCCCATTCCTTGTTAGCTTAACGGAGCTATCATCTATTGATATCAAGGATATAGTAGCTTCGTTCATCAAATTTTCTGGCTGGTTTTCCAGTGCGGGGTAATCGTGCTTTTGTTGTGCAGCCCTTGCGCTGATCAACTTCTTCCTTTCCCTAATTTGGCGGAACATAGTTAGTACAGGGACTGCGTTTCACCCGTGGCATCACTACGGGCCGCCATGCGTGCTCAAGTGAGCTTTTTGATATCAGAGCTACCACTACGACCTAACCTAACCTAGCTAACCTAACCAAACCCTGTTGGGAAACTATGGTTTCCATAGTGCATCCTCATTTCATCCACTTAACACTTGAAGAATCCTAAATCTCCCAGTTGTTCGATGACTATGGTTTCCATACAGCATTTCCAAGTCAAAGCTAAGATCTCTCCATGTATTGTTGCACTATTTTACCTGTTGGCGTATCTTACATCTCTCTGTCCCTCTCTCCGTTATATTCGCTTTAGGCTTCTTCAACCTTATGCATTCCATTCTAGTGTCATGGTTCTTGATGGTATTCTTGATCCTCGTCGTGTTGGACTTTTAAATTCCTTCATTATGAGTTCCTCATTGATAAAGTACTCGAGTCAATGTCAATGCTATGATCTCACCATGTGTTGTTGTACAATTTTGCCTGTTGGTGGCTTTATAATCGGATAATTGGACTTTTAAATTCTTTCATTATAAGTTCCTCATTGATAAAGTTCTCCACAATATCCTGCACATGACTTTGAGACAATTTCGAAGAGGCATTCGTAGTGTTTCAATTTCGTAGCAACAGAATAAATCGCAAACATGCGTTGAATATTCTAGGCATGCATTGAATATTCTGAGTTCCCCATTGATAAAGTTCTCGCGGTCCATGTTGTATGTAGTGTTGGGTCAGAATATTTTGCACATGACTGTGAGACAATTTCTAAGACACATTCGGAGTGTTTCAATTTCGTAGCAACAGAATAAATCGCAAACATGCGTTGAATATTCTAGGCATGCGTTGAATATTCTGAGTTCCCCATTGATAAAGTTCTTGCGGTCCATGTTGTATGTAGTGTTGGGTCAGAATATTCTGCACATGATTGTGAGATAATTTCTAAGAGACATTCGGAGTGTTCCAATTCCGTAGAAACGCACCCATGCGTTGGCTATTCTAGGCTTTATTTGTTTCCGAATTCCCGAAGTGTTCGTTGCTCGAATCTTAATATCGCCTCGTACAGTTTGCCACTTGCATTTGTTCCTACGTCACCATTCATTGTCACTAGATTACATACTAAGTGAGAGAAGTCGATAATATCCGATTGGTTGAGCCATGAGGATTTTAATTTTGTTGCTAACTGTCAAAACATTTCTAGAACTGTACTGTAAATGTAATGTAATGCAATTGATCCCAAACTAGTTGCGTTACATACACGTCTCGAGTTATTGTAACATTCTACGCCGCATTGTGTAGGTTATTACAGTGTCGGCTAAAATTGTTTGTAGTTTTTCTGATTTATTTTCAAAAGTTGTTGGTTACAATGTTTATTTTATTATTATTATTGTTGTTGTTGTTGTATTTCTCTACATAAAACATATAACAACAACAACAAAAAACATTTGTTATTGTTAAAAGTGTTTTCTTATTTTGTTGTATTGTTGTTGTATTATTGTAAAATATTTTGTAAATGTAGTTGTAGTTGCTGTTTTTTTTTCTTGTGTGATTTAAGAGCTTTTATGTTTCTCTCTAATATGTTGTTTTATTTATTGTTGTTATTGGATTTTTCTTGTTATTTTTATTTCATGCTCGTATTTGTTTTAATTTGTTTTTCTTTTTGGTATTAAAGAAGACGACACTTCAGTCAAGTGTTGAAGTGAGTGAAAATTCGTGTTGCATTTATTCGAAGATGGTGAGTGTTAGAGTAGAAAATGGTTAACGAATAACCGTAATAGATTACATATAGGCTGGAGATATTGCCCTTATTGGAAATATGAGCAAAAAAAAAGTGCTAAATTGTATAAAAAAATGGACCTTGTGGACTGCATAGCCATGGTATTAAGGATTCCAAAACAGATTTTTTACGGTTGAGATTAACTAGGGACTGAAAATATAGGCAACGAAGCTGTTTTTCTTTTCTCCAAATTAGCAACAAAAAGTTTTCTATGTAAAATGGGCAAAATGTTCGAATTGCGGGTTTTTTTCTTTGTCGATAACTTGCATTTTTTCGATGACTTACATTTTTTTTGATTAATAATTTTGTTCGAAGACGAAGACCGATAACTTGCAACTTTCTGGTCGATGATTTGCATTTTTTGTCGATTACTTGCACTTTTCTGGTCGATGAACTTGCTTTTTTTTCCAATGACTTGTATCTTTTTGGCCGAAGACAAGGATTTCAAAATAGTATTCATTATGGTCATGTAATCTTTGGGACTGGAGATATTAGCCATGAAGTTAGCTTTTTTATATAAGCAAAAAAGTGCTAAATTGTATAGGAAATGGACCTTCACATTAAACGGAGCTAGTGGATTTGATATCCATGGTATCAAGGATTCCAAAACAGTTTTTCTTACGGTTGAGGAATTGAAAATATAGGCGACGAAGCTGGTTTTTTTTGCTTCAAATTAGCAACAAAAATTTTTCTTTATCAAGCCGACAAAATGTTTGCATTTTCTTTGTCGATAATTTGCATTTTTTCGTTCGTTTGCCTTTTTTTGGCGTGATGACTTGCATTTTTTGGTCAATGATTTACATACATTTGTAATTGGTGGAAGAGTTGAATTTATTTTTTTTTCGCAGAATTGTATTTCTTCCCGATTACTTGCATCTTTTTAGTCGATAACTTGCATTTTTTGGATGATAGCTTATATTTTTTGATAATAACTTGACTTGGATTTTCATTTGATGACTTGCATTTTTTTTTTTGGTAAATAACTTGAATTTTTTTGTCGAAGAATTATATTGCTTGTCGATGACATGCATCTTTTTGGTCGATCACTTGCATTTTTGGTTGATGTCATACAGAGCACTTATTTCTTTTTTTGTTTCCTTTGCTAATTTTATTTGTCTGAAAGATTTATTAAGGCCATTATATATGGAATATAACATCGTTTAAATTTTCGATGTTCTTGGAACCGGAGCGAATACAAAATGTTAAGTTTTACATAACTCTGGGCCCGTAAGTCAGTCTAAATTTAATCGGTGGTTTGTAGTTTATTCTTACACACTTACGCCTTAAGAAAATCCCTCAAGTGAAGTTCTAGATGTCCCATATTGCACGATCTTAATAGCAGTTTTCACATCACTTTTCACGTGAGATGGCCATGCCATGCCATGCTTATGCATAATACCTATTATCATTAAAACGCGGACTACAGAGTGAATGGATGAACTGGTCAGAACGTGAGTTTATAATTTGACAAAGTAGTTATGGATTCTGTCAACTCTGTTTGAGCATTATTCTTTTGATATGAGCAGAATAGCGCAAGAAATCTGACCAAAGTTAGGTTAATTGAGCACGGAACCTTTACGCTTATATGGACGATGCATTATAGACACTCATGCGAAATGAATTACTTGTCGTTACACGGCAAACGAGTTCTGCAGGAGTTGTAGAGTTGAGGAAGAGGATTGACCCGTTTCACCTATTTTGGAAACATGCTCAGCGCTAATAAGGAGAACGGGAAAGCGTCTTGTTGTATACTGAGGAGACGGTCTAAATAAAATATTGGACAATAGGAGTCTCAGTTACTTTATCAGAACCTCCGAATCGTTCCAGGACACAACGTATGTTTATTCCAACTTCATTGAGAACAAAAATGCATACAATTGTGCGCGCTGTGTATACAATATTAATCGATAAATCGATTACTTACTTAGCCAAATATAATTACAGTCTCCAATGATTTTAAAATTACAGACGACCACAAACAATTGTAAATCAAATAAAGTCACACAAGTCTAGAGAAACTGAATTCAAATGTCGGACGCATCACTGTCACAATAACTCCTCACATCTAAAGCGACAACTGTCACTGCCTCCAAAAGTCTGTCACAACTAAAGTTACGGTAGCTGTGACTGCTACATTTGACTGATGATATGGCCTACAAGATTGTTTCATTTCTTTTTTTTATTTTATACGTATTTTGTTTTTTCTATTATTTTATAAAAAAACTAAACAAAAAACAAAGTAAAGCAAAAAAATGCAAAAAGAAACGCCAAGGAACTCGAGAAATGCAGTCTTCTGGTTCGAACTGATCTAAACTGAACGGAATTACTTGTGGGACTAAAAATAAAATAATAAATACAAGCAAATAATTGAATCAATACAAATATGGATGGATGGATCGATCGATGGATGGTTGGATGGATGGATAGAGTTCTTGTTGTTATAATTTTTGTAATTATCTATGTACTGCTGTTGAGTTCACAACAAGTCTTGATTGATATGGTGCTCAAGCATGCAACATATCGTAAATATGCGGCGGCTGCATTGAGAGAAAATATTTGTGGGAGGAGGTAGTGACATTAGCTTCTAGCATAACATGACATTATCAATCTATAACTGCTTGCAGGAAGAGGATGTAAAAGGGAATCACACCGTGACTTTGCAGTACTACATAGGAACTTATGGTCTCTAAGGCTAATGAAGCAGCGCTGTAAAGCAAAGAAAAATCGTCGTAATCTAGTAGGTAGTAAGTTGGCATACTAGAAGTGAGGCCACGGTTCGAACCCCAGTTCAGACATTAGCAGCAAAGCGAAATATAAAAAATATTTCCACGGTCACTTACTCTCACCAGATTTCTGCAAATATTCGGAGAGTAAAACAAAAATTGCCATGAAAAGTTTCTCAAAAAGTTGTCGTTCAGAGACGATTGTAGGGAACAACGCCGACGACATCCTCTTAGCAGAAAAAACAAAAATTGCCTTGAAAAGTTTCTCAAAAATCTGTTGTTCAGAGACTACTTTACAGACCAATTCTGGCGACTTCCTCTTAGCAGATTTCTGGTAAAAACACTCGGAGAGTAAAAGGAAAATTGCCATGAAAAGTTCCTCAAAAATCTGTCGTACAGAGTCGACTGTAGGCACCAATTCCGGCGACTTCCTCTCAGCAGATTTCTGGCAAAAACACTCTTAGAGTGAAACGAAAACTGCCATGAAATGTTTTTCAAAAATCTTTCGTTCAAATATAGTCAAATATGGGGCCCAACTCCGGTGACTTCCTCTTGGCAGATTTCTAGCAAAAACACTCGGAGAGTAAAATAAAAATTGCCATGAAAAATTCCCCAAAAATCTGTCGTTCAGAGACGACTGTAGGGACCAAATCTGGCGACTTCTTCTCAGCAGATTTCTGCAAAAAACTTAGAGAAACATAAAATTGCCTTGAAAATTTTCTCAAAAATCTGTCGTTCAGGGTCAAATATAGGGCCCAACTCCGGCGACCTCTTCTTAGGAGATTTCTGGTAAAAACGCTCTGAGAATAAAACAAAAATTGCCATGAAAAGTTCCTCAAAAATCTGTCGTTTGGAGTCGATTTTAAACTGTAGTATATGGTTCCGACACTCAAGTACAAAAGAAGCTAGGTCGCTACCCTTACTGAAGCGTTGTAATGAGCAATTATGAGTGTATGTAAGCAAAGAAGGGATATCGTTAAGTACTGCAAAGGATGTAAAAATCATGTCATTGTCTAGACAGCATCAGGACCTAGACTTCATCAGCAAGAAAGAGAGATTTTACTTGTCACTGTAGTATGGAATGATGAAAGGACCGCTGATCCATTATATTTCTGGTAGCTACCCTTACGTAGAAGTAATGCAGCATTTCTTATGATACTGTTACTATACGGATACTTAAGAGATCACTTTTTTCAGAATCTTCTTTGTTCTGTTAAGAGAAAATTTTGCTCTGTTAACGACAAATGTGGCGCTGCTAAGGTTTATGGATTGTGTCTTGGATTTTTAAATTTTTAATTTATCTGTAGTCGACGTAGTCCTTCGAAAAGCTGCCCCTACGTTGAAGTAATGCACTGTTTCTGTACTAATACTTAGGAGAACAGACACATTTTGTTCTGTTAAGTGAAAAAGTTTGCTCTGTTAACGCCAAATGTTGCGCTGCTAAGACTTATAGATTGTGTCTTGGATTTTTAAATTTGAATTTATCTGTAGTCGACGTAGTCCTTCGAAAAGCTGCCCCTACATAGAAGTAATGTAGCGTTTCTTATGATTATTCCTTTCAGAATCTTGTTCAGATTGTTACTGTTAAGGATGCTCTGTTAAGGACAAATTTTATTCTGTTAGAAGAAATTTTTTCTCTGTTAACGACAAATGTGGCGCTGCTAAAATTTATGGATTGTGTCTTGGATTTTTAAATTTGAATTTATCTTCACACACATATTTGAATATGCATTTAGTTCAGGAAGTAGTGTGTCCGACATCTTCAACAAAACTAAATTTGAAAAGAAAGATTTTTGCATCGACTTATGCTCAGTTTTCAGCTGATTTTTCGAAAGAATTACCGAATTAATAGAGGAGCTCTTCCACACAGGAACGTGAGGAACACAATTTCGTATATTTGGATGATATCTTCCTTGATTTTTTTTTTTTTTTTGTATTTTCTGTTTAACATTTTTCTGTTAAATTTAACATTAGCTAAGTTACAATTTTTTTGTTAGTTTTTGTCTTTACTAGTTAAATTCGAATTTATCTTCACCTATACAATGTGTTATTTAAAGGTCGTCATTGTCTAGTAGGTAAAGTATTGGTTTACTAGACGAAAGGCCTGAGTTCAAATACCCGATCAGATATCAAAACGAAAATATGATAATATTTCCTCGGCGACTTACCCTCTCAAAAGATTTCTGGCAAAATATCTGAGTGTAAATAAAATTGCCATGCAAAGTTTGTAAAAATCTGTCTTTCGGAATCGACTTTAAACTGCAGGTCCCGCCACTTTTGTATACAAATTAGCACACACAACATGAATGGTGTTGAGAAGCTAGGGCATAATCCAGACTGAAGGGCTGTAATGTTATATATGGATTAGAGATTCCATTCTTTGCTTTCGTATGTTTGGCTGATGTCTTCCTTGACTATTTTTCTGTTAACCACTTAATAGTTCGCTGTTAAGTTTAACATTAGCTAAGTTAAAATTTTGTTGGTTTTTGTCTTTGCTAGCTAAATTCGAATTTATCTTCACTGATATATGTTTTTTGTGATCCCATAAACTGGACCACATAACTATGAATGTCTTGCTGTTAGCACAAACAATGGGCTTTATATAGGTGCTACTGTATATCCTTATTGTACAGAGTGGAGCTTCAAACCACCAGAGTTGCATCTAAAGAGACTTCTCGGTTTTTTTTCCTTTTGCTACAGAAACTTACACGATTTTTATCGAAATTATTTCGCACTTCATTGTTTGCACATAAATTTCTGTCTGTGTATGAACGAGAGGAGTAATTCTTTTACACTGTACAACATTGTAAGTGATTCCATAATGTCTGCTACCTGGATGGCTTCATTTTTCTTGTTTTTTTGTCATTCCTCTCTTCAATACTTAATGTGGACAATTTTAATTCTTGTAATAGGCTTGCATTCGTTTACTTTTTTTCTTTCGTAATAATTTATTTTTGTTTTTGTTGTAACAATACTACTTCGTTCTTGAGCTTCATCTGCTTAAGACAAAGAAAAGAAGAAAGAAAGAAAGAAATTTCATCCTAAAAAACTTCATTTATGGGGGGTTTTTAATACGTTTTTTTCATTTGTAAACTTAGTTTGTCAACATACGGAACAAGATGTCAGTTGTGTCTATTTGTTTGTGTGTGAGTGTGTGTGTGTTTGTCTCTAAAACGGTAGGAACTCATCATGTTGTTGCTTGCCTAAAGCATCGTCTCATTTTACAAAGAAAACAAAAAAAACATTCGCACAGGAGAGGAGCACCATTCGTAAAAATGTGTGTAAGTCTGTCGTCGTCATTTTAGTGTAGAGGAGCTCCATAAATGTATATTACTTGTGTTGCCAACTTAAGTAAACAAATGCACACACACTCACACACACACAAACGTTGAAGTACTTGCCACACAGATTTGTCGTTGTTCTGATTCTTCTTCTTCATTTAAAAGTTCAATTCTTAGGCTTGATTGGATTCTTTCTGTCTTTGGTTTTTTGTTTTTGTTTTCATTGTTTTTATTGTTTTTAGAAGCAACAGAGTGAAAACAATGCTAACTAAGCTTTGCCTTGCACTTTTGCATTGCCTATGCAATGTGTGCGTGTATTTTATGGTAGTCATCATGACTGGAATCCAAAGTTTTTTTTTTTGCCGTTTTTTTTCTTCTGTTTTTGGTTTCGTTTTCTTAAGTGGGTTGATGACAATGTTTTACAAGATGACTTTGTTGTTTTTTTTCTTGTTTTGTTTTTCTCTCTATTTACAGCTAATTTTCTATTGTTTTTTGTTGTTGTTATTGTTGTTGTTAATATTAACATTTGTTGTAGAGTCATAAATATGACACCTTCAAAGTTGTATTTTTATACGAGGGTTTCGTGTAAATTATTAAACAAAAAGTCGTAGAAGAAATGGCAGAAAGTCTAAATTGTGAATTCAAATTTGAAATGAGAAAAAGTTGTTATAAGCCTAGGCGTCTTTTAGAATCCCAATTCCTCGAGAAACTCCAAATGTTCTGCATCTTCTGGTCTCTCTCTGGTATTATTCCCAGCATTTCTAACCATAGATGAAACAAACCCTTTCGATGATGGTGCATGTCTGTACTTAATCTTGAGTGTTTTTGTGGATGATGGTGCGAACACATTGACACCCGACGACAAATACATAGTCAAGGACCCATAAGAGAAGCAGTTAAGAACATATGTTCGTACATAATTGGTCATTACAACCCTACAGTCCGGGTTACGACCTAGATTCTCAAATCTAAATGCGTACAGACATTATGGAATCACTTACAATGTTGCACGGTGTAAAAGAATTACTCCTCTCGTTCATACACAGACAGAAATTAATGTACGAACAATGAAATGTAAAATATTTTCGATAAAAATCGTGGCAGTTTCTGTTGTAAAACAGAAAATAAACCAATAGATCTCTTTAGACGCATCTCTGAAGGTTTGAAGCTCCACTCTGTACAGTAAGGAAGGATATACAGTGACACGTATAAAAAGACCATTATTACGACCACCAACAACAACAAGGCATTCATACTTAAGTGGACTAGTTTATGGGATCACATAAAACACATGTCAGTGAAGATAAATTCGAATTTAACTAGCAAAGACAAAAACCAAAAAAAAAAAAAAATTTTTAACTTAGCTAATGTTAAACTTAACATCGAACTGTTAAGTGATTAACAGAAAATATAAAAAATAGTCAAGGAAGACATCAGCCATCTATATATAAGATTACAACCCTACAGTCAGGATTACGACCTAGCTTCTTACACCACTTATGTTGTGTGTGTGTTAATTTTATCCAAAAGTGGTGAGGGACCTACAGTTTAAAGTCGACTCTGTACGACAGATTTTTCAGAAGCTTGTCATGGCAATTTTATTTACTCTCAGAGATTTCCTCCCCGAAAACTGCTTAAAGGAAGTCGTCAAACTAGAGCTGTCTCGTAACGTCTAGTAAGTCCGCACACTATTTACTAGACTACGGCGACTTCAGTTAAGAAACTCACGACAAAAAAGCTTCCTTTAGATGGTACAATGAACGTTGTACCAACGATGAATTACTTCGTCTTTACTATTCGAACGACATTGGCATCCAAATACGATCGCGGAATTTGACATGATTGGGTCACATAACGATAAAATTCTCGGTGCTGAGATTAGTCATGTTGCACTTGAATGGCTCCCGATGATGCATGCGAACTAAAATCATGTGACCCAGACCATCTAAAGCGAAACCGGGAAATATTACAATAATAATGGGGAACAATGGAGATTGATGTAAGCCGTCAATATTACACGGTACTCAATTCCTTTATTGTAAAAGCGGGATCTCCTCCTGAGACTCCCAATTCCTACTAAATATCTTCTGCGGTATACCAATAGGAAAATTGCCTGTCTAAAGGTCTGGTGTAATGTACGGCCATGTGTTTTAAAGGATAGAAGAGAATCTGTTTCCCTCTTATCCATACAAGTCAAATATTCCGCATACCTTCCGGTTGCTAACGAAATAGCGTCTGAATCTGAAACGAGTAGATACAACCTAGTATAACAAAAGCAATCGGAATGCCTATGAACTGTAAAATGGTGGATATTGTAGGCATCGTAGCGGCTCGGACCAGTATAACAGCAATACAATTTTCAATGATATCCCCTATGTACCAGAATCCATATAAGATAGGGTTTTAAATGAGTCGAAAATTCTCGGCATTCATAGAGAACGTATTTCGAGGTGACGTTCGTTAGGGACTTAGTCACGACCTATACGCTGTATAAAGTATGAGATTTTTGGAGAAGAAACCCAGTACCCAATTTCATAATGTCTCGCCTCTAAAATATTGCAAAGGTGAGGTGGGCTTTACGAAAGTTTGACAACAGAACTCTTAACGCATATACTGTCCGCTATTAATTTCAAGCGTCTCACTAGGAATCTAGGGACCTTCATTCCAATTGAAATTCTAAAATCAAATGTCCTTTTATAAAACTTAATAAGGAACCATTTAATCGAAACAGATTTGCAGAATGTCCATAGTATAGGTTGCTAAGATTTAACTGCATTGAGTCTGTCTTATACTATGTTCAGACAGGCATTTTTATTGAGTCAATATACTTTTATTTTAGTACAATATTTTAAGTGTTCAGACATATAATACTTTGGTAAGCCACTTTAACTTCTTAAAAATCTTGGGCTTAAACAACGAGCAACGTCTACAGAATCTGTTTGATTAATCCGCCCTGTCAATGGGGTCCTGAGATCTTGTTTAGCCAAATGTGTCTTGAATAGAATCAATGTCTTAATAAAACTTCTGAGTGCCTAGGGATTTTAATTCCAATTGAAATTCCAAAATCAAATGCCTTTTACAAAAATTGATAAGGAACAATTTAATCGAAACAGATTTGCAGAGTGTCCATAGTATAGGTTGGGGCTAAGATTTAACTGCATTGAGTCTGTCTTATATTATGTTCAGATAGGCATTTTATTGAGTCAATATACGTTTATTTCAGTACAATATTTTATGCGTTCAGACATATAATACTGTGGTAAAGCTTTTTAAATTCTTCTTAAAAATCTTGAGCTTAAACAACGAGCAACGTCTACAGAATCTATTCCGACGCTGTCATTAATCCGCCCTGTCAATGGGGACCTGGGATCTTGTTTAGCCAAATGTGTCTTGAATAGAATCAATGTCTTAATAAATCTTCTGAGAGCCTAGGAATTTTAATTCCAATTGAAATTCTAAAATCAAATGTCCTTTTATAAAACTTGATAAGGAACCATTTAATCGAAACAGATTTGCAGAGTGTCCATAGTGTAGGTTGGGGCTAAGATTTAACTGCATTGAGTCTGTCTTATACTATGTTCAGACAGACATTTTTATTGAGTCAATATACGTTTATTTTAGTACAATATTTTAAGTGTTCAGACATATAATACTGTGGTAAACCACTTTAACTTCTTCTGAAAAACCTTATGGCGATAGGATGAGCTTGTACAAAGAGCAACATCTACAGAATCTGTTCCGACGCCGTCATTCCAACGGCCTGTTAATGGGGACCTGTGATTTTGTTAAGCCAAATGTGTCTTGAATAAAATCAGTGTCTTAACAAAATTTCTAGATTGATAAAATGGAGATTATGTCAGCCAGAAATTAAGTATGATAGGTGGGCTCAAGTCGCCGTAGTCTATTAGGTAGTGTGCTGATTTATTAAACATGAGGCCAAGGTTCAATCCCCTATATTTCTCTGGCGACTTCTTCTCAGCAGATTTCTCACAAAAACTCTGAGAGTAAATATAAAAATGCCAATGAAAAGTGGTGTGAGAAACTAGCTAGGGGATGTAATGACTAGTTATGTATGCATTTATGTAGATAGGCTAAAGGCAGTAGCCAATGTGAACTGATCTAAGCCGATGTAGACAGTAAAAATGAATGTTTTTTTATTTTGCTGGTTGATAAGAGAAGAAATCTATTTTTCGACGTGACATATTGAGTAAAAATATGTAAAAAAATTTTTTTTAATATTTTATTTCCATTTAAATGAAATCAATTTTATATTCTTATCACTTGTCATTCTACTTCTTCTGTTCTGTTTCTGTTTCTGCTTCTACTTTACAGTTTCATAGTGCATAGTGATTACGAAAAAACATTTCGAGTCCAATGATGGCATGAGATGGTAATGTTTTTTTTTGTTTTTTGTTCGAAAAGGATGCCAAAGTTCAATTAAATATGATCAGTTTCTTAATGATTTTTGTTTTTCTTATTGTTAAAATAATAAAAAGAAGAAGAAAAATCATTAAATTTTATTTTTTTTTTTTTATAAATATTCAACGAGTATCAGTTTTGTAGTCAACAACAGCCTGGCTAGGCCAAGTCAGGCTTGTCTTTTAAGTTTCATAATAATTTTGTTCGGTTTTCTTATCAGTGGATAGAATGAAAGCAAGAACAAAAACAAAAACAGAAAAAAAAAATTCACATTTTATTTCGAAATGATTTTGTTTTTAAAAAGTCATTAAGAAAAATTAAAATAGAAATAAAAATAATATTTTGTAGAGAAATGGAAATGGAATAATGAATATTAAAAAAATAAATTTTTTTTTCTGATTTTTTTCCATAACAAGTGGCAGCATCATCATCATCATCATCAGCGAAGAGCCATTACCATATAATGTAGAGATTAGAAAAGGTTTTCAAAGGGTATCAGCAGTATCAGTGTACCTCTTAACAAAAAATAAAAATTATTCTGTTTTTAATGGCCATTTCAAAACCATTAAAAAATAGAACATTCCACAATAAGTGTCATGATTAAACTGAACACACAAAACACATCCCCACATGTCTCGCTTAACTAAAAGGGTCCGTCAAAAAAAACTTTTTTTTTTTGAAAATTTTTCTCAAATCTCATTTTTAATTTGAAAGTAAAATCCTTCCGGTTAATAATGGGTTAATGATTAAGCCATTCAGATGGATATTCGGTTAGGCGTTGTAGAGGGTCCGCCATACAACCTTTTTTTTTGTTTGAAAGTACAATCCTTCCGGTTGATAATGGAAAATAATTTCATTCAAATGACTGCCTTAGCTGGCCATACAGTAGCCTTCACGATCGCTTCAATTTTTGAGCCTATTATCGATTGTGTGCAGCTGTATTTCACCAATGGCTTCACGAATATTGTATTTTAAAGTGTCAATGGTTTGTCTCTGGTTTATCGTTGTAACACTTATCTTTGACGGCACCCCACAAATAATAGTCCAACGGTGTCAAATCATAACTCCAAGGTGACCAAACGACATCAGTTCTACTGCTGATAATACGATCTTCAAAAACAGGTTGCAAAACATCCAGTATAGCCTCGGCTGTGTGGCTTGTAGCGCCGTCCTACATACATACATAATTGGCCATTACAACCCTTCAGTCAGGATTACGACCTAGCTTCTCACACCACTTATGTTGTGTGCGTTAATTTCATACATGAGTGGCGTGACCTACAGTTTAAAGTCAACTTCGAACGAC
The DNA here is from genome assembly GCA_014635995.1 of Sarcophaga peregrina. Lineage (NCBI taxonomy): Eukaryota > Metazoa > Arthropoda > Insecta > Diptera > Sarcophagidae > Sarcophaga > Sarcophaga peregrina. The sequence goes on from CM025793.1 coordinate 88,469,611, forward strand.
AGATTTTTGAGAAGCTTTTCATGGCAATTTTTACTCTCAGAGTCTTTGCCAGAAATCTGCTGAGAGGAAGTCGCCGAAGAAATATTTTTCGTTTTGATGTCTGACCTGAGATACGAACCCGGGTCTTTCGTCTAATAAGCCAACACACTACCAACTAGACCACTAGCGCCGACCTATTGAAACCAAATATCGGTAATATCCTCATCTTCGATTTTTGTGAACAAAAATTCATTCAACATGGCCCGATAACGATTGCCATTGACTGTAACGGCCACTCCTTGCTCATTTTCGAAGAAAAATAGCCCAATTATGCCTCTGGAGCAAAATCCTTACCAAACACTGACTCGTTTTGAGTGGATCGGCTTTTCAATATATGCGTGGGGGTTTTCTATTCCCCAAATGCGACAATTTTGCTTGTTTACATTCCCAACAAGATTAAAATAAGCCTCACCTGAAAAGATGATTTTTTTTTTTTTACAAAATCGGCATCTTCTGTAAGTCCATTGCAGGCCCACTTAGCAAAGCGAAAACGCATTGAATGGTCAAATATTCGTTCTGTCAAATCAGACAAGAGCTAAGTGTTACCATTCACGATATAAGCACTAATTAAAAATGCCGGATCCGACAGAAACGTTTTCATATTCAAAATATGGAATATTTAAGGCTTGTATAATAGGGTGGACCATTTAAAAGTTTAGATTTAAAAATCCAATCCAATAAAACAAAAACGATTTGAAATATTTGCCATAAATTTAGTTTATTTTGTTGTGAAATACAATTGTTCCCTGCTAGAAATGAAATACAGTAGGACCACGCTTAACACTGTTCCGCTTCACGGTGTTTCAGTATTATACGATAGTATTGGAATTGCACTAAATCGCATATTATATTGATACTTGTTGTATACGCTGTTTCCTTTAGCGCTGGAACTTATTGGAACACATCCCTCGCGTCAAGCGGGGTCTTACTGTAACAAGCACCCCACTCATGAAATGAAGTCGCCGTGAAATGATAATTCCTGTCTCGGAAGGCAATATTATGGCAGTCATTGGTAAGATTCTAATCGAAATATTGTAAACAGTATGGCAAAAGGAGTCGTGACAGTCTAGTAGGTAGTGTGTTGGTTTATTAGACGAAAGGCCATGGTTTAAACCATGGGTCTTACTGTATGATTTCATTCATATGACAGTACCTAATTGGAACGCACCAATTTTCATGGACTTTTTCGAGTGTACGGTACATCACGTGTCTCGACAATGGCATCACAATGTGTTTATTTGTCGGCATAACACTTTTCTTCAACAGTGCGCTCCAAAGAAAATAGTCCAACGGTGTCAAATGGCAGTTTCTTGGCGGCCAATTAACCATTTTGGCTAAATAAACGGCCATCAAACGTTTGACTCTATAAATCGATTGTGGTATGTTGCACCAACCCATGAAAAGCGAATACAAATAAATCGGTTATCATGGTGCAATAGGTATCGCCATTGATCTTAACGGGTGCGCATTTTCTAAGAAATATGGGCAAATGATGCCTCCGCTACACAAGCTTCACTAAATAGTAACTCGTAATGGTTGCATTGGTTTCTGTAAGACTATTTTGCTTATTAACATATCCATACGTAAGCAATTGGTTATTACAACTCTTCCATTAGGATTACAACCCAGCATCTCACCTTCCTTTATGTGATATGTGGGCTGTGAACCTACAGTTTAAAGTCAATTTCGAATGGCAGAAACTTTTTATGGCAATTTTTATTTACAATCAGAGTTTTGTTTTTTTTGCACAATGGGTCAATTTCGACCGCCGGGAACTGTACTTGTGTTAATCGACAACTACACGTCCTCTAACCTAACCTAACATCAGAGTTTTTGCTAGAAATCTGCTGACAGGAAGTCACACGATGAAATATTTCTTGTGATATTTCGTTTTGTTAGAGATATCTGTCCTGGGGTTTGAACCGAGGCCGAATGTCGAGTAAGTTAACATCCTACCTACTAGATTACGGCGACATCACAATGTACCCACAAAGGTGAATACGATTTTCATTAGAAGAAAGGTTGATTTTTTTTTTTTTATTTCACAAAATCGACATCAGCGTACATTTTCTCGGTGGCCCATCTAGCCAAGTAAAAACAAAGCGGATGGTCAGGCGGCTTCAACTCTTGAACCAATTGAAATTTGTAAGGCGTCCTACCGAAATCTTTTGGCTAAGGCCAGCTTAAGGTTGATTGTCGGTTTTATCACGGGGCACTGCGAGATTAGGTCGCTGATGGGGATCTGGAACAGATCCCAGTCGGACTATTGCAGGGTATGTTGCGATGAGGACGAGTTGGAGACTGTCGAACATCTCCTCTGCAACTGCCCAGCCCTTGGTAAGTTGAGGTTGAGGACCCTTGGCAGGGCCTTCTTTGAGAACTTGAGTTCTGTGTCGAGAGCCGACATCAAGGCTCTCCACAGATTCATTAGCAGCTTGGGCTGGTTGGAATGTGCTAGGGCTTCACAAGTGTAGTCGCACTCTCAACCTCTATTATTTTGTGTCTGTTTCTTTTCATTTCTTCGTTTCCCATTCTCCCTCCCCTTCTCTACTTTCCTATATCCTCGATTTCCTTCCTCCCCTAAGGACAATGTACAATGGGTCAATTTCGACCTCCGGGTACTGTGCTTGTCTTGACCGACAGGTGCACGTCCTCTAACCTAACCTAACCTAACCTACCGAAATCTTTTCGAAAAAAATCAATGTAATATGCGTACGTGAAATGTTTAAATGTTCTTGATGACGATAACAAGTTGAATGTCGAGCTTCATAGCTGCGATATTTTCGTATATACACACACGGTACGAGCACGCTCACTTGGCGCCTTCAACAATAAAACCAGTTTCACGAACCTTAGAAATAAACTTGAATAAACCAGGCACTGTTGATCAGTTCTCTGCGATCAAATTTTGTTTGACATTTTCGTGCAATTTCCGAGCAATTTGTCTATGTTCCAACAAATGCCGACGTTGCTCGAGTGTAAATCGATTCATTACGTTAAAGGGGAGATAATGGACTTAATTTTGTAACAGAACAGAATGACATAAGTATTCCCAGATGATTCAAAGTAACCGATACACATACATAATTGGTCATTACAACCCTTCAGTCAGGATTACGACCTAGCTTCTCACACCACTTATGTTGTGTGCGTTAATTTTATGCATGAGTGGCGGGACCTACAGTTTAAAGTCGACTCCGAACGACAGATTTTTGAGAAGCTTTTCATGGCAATTTTTACTCTCAGAGTCTTTGCCAGAAGTCTGCTGAGAGGAAGTCGCCGAAGAAATATTTTTCGTTTTGATGTCTGACCTGGGATACGAACCCGGGCCTTTTGTCTAATAAGCCAACACACTACCAACTAGACCACGGCGACTTAAGTAACCGATAGTTCAAATTTAAACCGTTAGAAGGGCTCTCCCTATAGAAACATTATTATTATTTTGAAAATGTGCTTAGGCTTCTTGCATAAGCATTTGAAAATATTCACACTTTATAAATTCATTTACAGTCTCAATGCAATTGAAATAAAAATTTTTTTTTTCAAAAGAAAAAAACAAGAAAACCAACCTTAAAAAAGATTTCATTTGATTTCATTTGATTTTATAATAAAAAAAATAAATCTATTTAAGAAAAAATACATAGGAATTCATTTGAAATACAAAACAAAGCAAAACAAAACAAAACAATATTCGAAATGGTCATTTTGTAAATTGTTATGGCCATGTAAGGTTTTAACAATGAATTGTTGATTGTTGGTTTAGTTGGTTTGGTTTGGTTTGGATCGTTTGGTTGATTGGCTTTTCGTAGACCTTGTCTTTAAACTTTAGCCAGAAAACTTGTCTCTATCTTGCCTCTATAAATGGCCAGACATGGTTCCGAGGTATTGCATTACTACAATAACATTAGCAACAACAACAACAACAACAATAGCAAATAAAAAATAAAAAAAAAAATTGAAAATGTTGTTTGAACTTTAAATGACGTGACAACAATGACAAGCACAAGTACACACTTTGTATTCAAATAATGTCTTGCAATGAAATTCAATTAATTTGAGATTAAAATTTCAAAAAAAAAAAAATAAAAAACCAAATTTAAAAAAATATTTCTTCGTCGATTTCCCTCGCAGCAGATCTGTGGCAAAAACTCTGTAGCCTAAAGTGTCCCTAATAATTCGGTAATTCTTTTGAAAATTAAAAAAATTCAACAAAAAATTTATTAGATTGTCTGGGTAGGATGATGCATATTGTGGGAAAAATGCAACTTGCTGCACATATCCTACTATAAACAAATTGTAGCCTAAGGTGTCTCTAATAAAACAAAATTAGTCTAATTTTAACGCAATGCACTGTATGAGTAGGGGCCATACCCTGTAGGAATCATTCTAAGTACACTTAGAACGTTATAGAACCGAGGCTTCGACTTATAAAGATATTCAAATCTAATGGCCACAAACACTACTCCCTCTATTATTCTTCCCAAAAACGCTTTTCCTAATTCCAAAGCATTGCACTGTATGAGTAGGAGCCATACCCTGTAGAAATCATTCTAAGTACACTTAGAGCGTTATGGAAAGGAGGCTATGACTTGTAAAAGTATTCAAATCTAATGGCCACAAACACTACTCCCTCTGTTGTCATTCCCCTAGCCGATTTTCCTAATTCCAAAGCAATGCCCTTTATGAGTAGGGGCCATATCCTGTAGGAATCATTTACAATAAATGATCTTTAACATTAAAAACGTTTTAAGTACACTTAGAACGTTATAGAACGGAGGCTTCTGCTTATAAAAGTATTCAAATCTAATGGCCATAAACACTACTCCCTCTATTATCCTTCCCAAAATCGATTATCCTAATTTTAACGCAATGCACTGCATGAGTAGGGGCCATACCCTGTAGGAATCATTCTAAGTACACTTAGAACGTTATAGAACCGAGGCTTCGACTTATAAAGATATTCAAATCTAATGGCCACAAACACTACTCCCTCTATTATTCTTCCTAAAAACGATTTTCCTAATTCCAAAGCATTGCACTGTATGAGTAGGAGCCATACCCTGTAGAAATCATTCTAAGTACACTTAGAGCGTTATGGAAAGGAGGCTATAACTTGTAAAAGTATTCAAATCTAACGGCCACAAACACTACTCCCTCTGTTGTCATTCCCCTAGCCGATTTTCCTAATTCCAAAGCAATGCCCTTTATGAGTAGGGGCCATACCCTATAGGAATCATTTACATTAAATGATCTTTAACAAGTAAAAATGTGGTGTGTTGAGGCCTTTATATTTGAACTCGTATGGAAAATATAATTTCAAAAAGCAAATTCCTCGTATCTTTAGCATTCTTTTGCGCCCCTGGGAATGTGGTTTGTTTCTTGTATTTTTTATTTCTGAAATTTTTTTATTAAGTTTCCTTAAAATTGCCACATTAAGGCGATTTTGTAAATATTTGTGGTTCTTTGCATTTGGGCGGCGTAGTGTATTGGTTTAGCTTATCTTTTCCAGAACTTTTGTTAAATATTTTAATTTTAATTTCAACACAATTTTTGCGGTATTTTAAATTAAAAAAAATATTTTTTTTTCGTATTTTGTTTTAAAAAACGATAACACCGTTCACATCAGGTTCAAAGTCACTTGAGTTTTGTTGTTTTTTTTCAAAAACTTTTAAAAACGGCACTGAAATACTCAATTCTCTTTCTTAATGTCACATTTATTTTGTTTTACTTTGTATTAAATATTTAAATGTTTTATTTTATTTAATTAATATAATTAATAAATTTAAATAAATGGACGGATAGACAGACAGACAGCCAGCTTCATACCACCACCATATTGCATTAGTTCGATCATGTTTTATGCCATAAATCGAGGGGGGAACAAAGTTGTTCCATTTCAAGAATAATTTTTTATTTCTTTATAATTGTATTGAATTTTAATTAATATTTAAATTTAACCAAATGGGGAGATTATATTATTATTTTTTATTTTTTATTTTGTTGTTCATAATTACAATTTATTATTCGTAATTACAATTTATGTCCTATTAAAAAACAAATAAAACTTGTTTCTTTCAATATGTACTTTCAACTACAAATTGTTTCTTCATACGTTTGTTTTTCTTTATAGAATGTTATTTGGAAAATAAATATTTACACCCAACCCACTATATACGGCATTAACACTGAGTTTTGCATGATACCTTCATTATTATTAGGATACGAACATCAATAATGTCCTTTAAAATAAGCCTTTAAAAATGCATTCTGGTGCTTGTCAACTTTCAGTGGAACAGGTTCTCGTAGCTTCTTTTTTTATTTTTTTTTATACACCCAAAGAAAAATTACATTAGGTTCAATGCGAAATGATATCCATTTAGGGAAGAATATTTATCATGTTAAATACCCAATCTTTAGGGATTTAATGCTGTAAATTTTTCCTACATTTTCCCCTACATAAATCTATTATTAGATTACACTTGACAATATTACTAACAATTTTCTTCTGGCTTATACATAAGCCTCTTACAAATACACTTACATTTTTATCATGTTCTCTTTGTGCCAACGTCTGATTATAATCATATATATTATTTCTAAAGAACTTTTTTTGTCGGTTGCAAATATCTCCCATACCACCGCATCAAATTTAATGAATGATATATCATTTTAAAGCTTAGATCTAACACTAATGGTGAAAAATAATTAAAAATTGAAAAATTAATATTTTCATTGACAAAAAATTATATTTTATATAGAACTGCATAATAATACTGTTGTCATTGTGATTACATGTTTTTGTTCAAGTGTGCTAATACAGGGTTGCTTAATAGTAATGTAGTTCTACATAATATAGTATGTATTCAAATCCATTCTGGCAATACCGCTATTCACTATAATGCCGTTTATTACTAAGTCAATTATATATTATATGCATATTAAGTTGTAAAAAGCTGTTTTGGCAATTATTTTTATGTTACAAAATGACAACTAACGTTGCGAAATATTCGCACGGGTCATCTAGTAATGGATTTAGTAACGGTGCATCGCATGCATATATAATTAGCTATTACAACCTTTTAGTCAGGATTACAACCTTACTTCTTATATCACCCTACTATAGGCTTACGTGGACTCCGAACGACTGATTTTTTATGAGAAACTTTTTCATGACAATTTTTAATTTATTCCTATAGGTTTTGCCAGAAATTTTCTGAGTTGGTAGCCTACGAAGAATGATTTTTTTATTTTTCGCTTTGCCTGACCTAGACCCCATGTTAATTAATAACGGGTGATTTTTTAAAAGCTATAGGTAAAATATAAAAAAACACATAAAATTCAGAAAAATGCATGAAATCTTTATTTGAATCGATAGTACGGTCCATATAATTTAATGTTTGAAGATTATTTCATGCAAATGTTGACCGCGATCCGGCCTCAAATGGTCCATCCACTTAGTCCAATTTTCTTTCCAACATTTCGGTCCGTATCTCATGAATAAATGCTTTAATGTTATCTTCCAAAGCGTCAATTGAAGCGGGCTTGTCTGTATAGACATGCGCTTTAACATAACCCCACAAAAATAGTCTAAAGGCATTAAATCGCACGATCTAGGCGGCCAATTGACCGGTCTCGAACGTGAAATAAAATGTTCACCGAACTCGGCTCTCAATAAGTCCATTGTTAAGCGTTCTGTTTGGCATGGGGCAAAAAAAAGTTGGATGTCATCTCACGGTAGCGCTCAGCATTCACAGTTATGTTACGATTCGCAGCATCTTTGAAGAAGTACGGTCTAATAATGCCACCAGCCCATAAACCCCACCAAACTATGACTTTTTCTGGATATATTGGTAGCTTTTGCAATGCTCCAAAATCGATTATTCTGCTTATTTTACGTATCTATTGAGCCAAAAATGAGCTTCGTTGCTGAACACAATTTTTCGATAAAGAAGTGGAACTTCTACCAACTTTCCAAGAGCCCATTCACCAAAAAATTTATGCATTGCGGTATGTCATTCGGCTTCAATTCTAGCACCAGCTGCATTTTGAAAGGCTTCACACCAAAATCCTTCCGCAAAATTTTCCGCATTGTTGAGTAGCAGAGGCTCAATTGCTGCAAACGGCGACGAATCGGTAATTGATGGTCGCACATCATTAACAGCTGCGATATTTTCTTCAGTTCGCACTCTACGTAAACGTGTTGGTGGTGGTTTAATGTCCAACAAACGTAAATTTGTTGCAAAATTTAGTCACAATATCCTGAATAGCCGCTTCAGTGGTGGATTAAACTGACCAAAAAATGGAAGGGAAGAAGCCCGCGATGAACTTTCTTGACAGAGCACGCATTTTGATAATAAAATTCAATGATTTGGAAGCGTTGTTCGTTTGTAAGACGATTCATGGTTAAATCATAGGCCAAAGAAGATGGAAGAAGCAAACAATGTAGCCACCCCCAGTCACACCACCCATGTTATGTGTGTGTTAATTTTATTCGTAAGTAACGGGACCGACAGTTTTAAGTCAACTCAGTTTACTCCCCGAAATCTACTGAGGGGAAGTCACCTAATAAATAACTTTTTTTATTTCGTTTTGTTGGGGTCTGGGCCGGGGCTTGAACTGCGGTTTAACGTCTACCTCAACCATTAAGGCCGTTAAATGAGTGTGTGTTTAGTTTGAATATTTGTTTCAAATTCTATTTCAATTTCTGCACATATTAATCTCTGTTACACAAGAAAAATAAAACAGCACTGGCTGGCTGGCTGGTGGGTAATAAGTTGTTTTCGTTTTCTGATTATTAATTATCAATTGCAATTCAATTTTCATTCACTTGCATGTCTGTCTGTCTGTCTGTATGTCTCCCTCCCTCTATAATTTATAGCGTTCAGCCAGATTAGAAGATAAATTGTAACACCTGTTAAGCTATGCTACTCCATTTGTTACCAGTCCACCCGATGGTTTCCATACGCCGATGGCAATATTGCTCTCTGTCCGTTAACATCTGGATTAAAAGGTTTTTTTTCCGCTTTTTAATTTGAAATTTATTTTTAATTGAACAGCTTTTTTTTTAAGAATTAAAACTTGTAAATCCAATTTAAAAATATTAAAGGAATTGAAATGATTTTAATTTGAATTTGAATTTTGTATACAAAATTAAAATAAATTCAAATGAAATGGAAATCAAATGAAAAAGTAACTAGTATTACAAGCCACCGCCACCATCACCATCACCATCGCCACGATCATTTGCATAAGAACGTCATTGAAAAATGTCTTAGAGTGGCAGATCTATGGATTAATAATTATGGCCGGTCATTAAATAGTTAGTAAACTAGATGAGGATTTAAATTCTGTTTGCTTTGAAATTATTTATTTCAAGTGGCCCAATTAATTAAAAATTTCAAAATTGTTAATCCAGTTTCGTTACAAAGAATAATCTTAAGTAAACTAAGTAAAGATTGACTTTGTGATACCCTACAATGTCTCTAGTTTAAAAGTAAAAAGCACTTATTAACACATTCGCTGCCAAGGACGAGTATACTCGTCTTTGACGGGGTATCCCACACATCCAAGACGAGTATACTCGTCCTTGGCAACGAATGTGTTAATAAGTACTTTTTACTATTAAATTAGAGACATTGTAGGGTATCACAAAGTCAATCTTGGATGTGTGGGATACTCTGTCAAAGACGAGTATACTCGTCCTACTTTAAATATATTATAACATACAGGCTTTTGAATTAGCAAATTTTTTTGCCGTTTTATTTTCGTTTTATTCCATTTTCATTATTTTATCCATCTGTGTGATTTATTATTAACACATTCGCTGCCAAGGACGAGTATACTCGTCTTTGACAGGGTATCCCACACTTTCAAGACGAGTATACTCGTCCTACTTTAAATATATTATAACATGCAGGCTTAGCAAATTTTTTTTTGCCAACTGGCAATAGTGAATTTCTAAGTGTTGCCAATCGATTTTCACAATTTGTCTCGTTTTATTCCATTTACTTAATTTTATCCATCTCCGTGATTTATTATTTGTTTTTTCTATTAAAACGTTTGCAAATACGAAGAAGAATATCGAGTCCTTCTGCCTTCCTATTGCCAACGACGAGTATACTCGTCTTTGGTTTTCTGATGGCGCTCTTACCAAGAAATTACTGGGTTTTGGTAAACAATAACACTCTATACACTCTATAATAACAATGGGAATGACCTCATATAATCTAGCCTTGGCAGCGAATGTGTTAAGGGGTTAATTCACAGCATAAGATTTGTTTCAAATTGGTCTTAAGATTGGAAGAGATAAGCGGGAGAATACAAAAAGAGTGGTATTCCTAGCTTCTCTAATTGAATTCCAGTAGCAGTTAGTAGGCCGTTGTTCTATAAAATCTAATCACGTGCGAACTAAACTCAACTATCCAGAAGTGAATTGAATCATTTTAAGACATAGTTCCTCATCCTTAACTGTAGGGTTGCGCGGGTCTTATGGTCAAGACTTCATCCTATTGGAACGAAACTTATGCTAATTACGAGAAGAATGAGATAAAAGCTATTTTAGGATTAATAGTGGGGCATGACTCCTTTAGACACAGGATCAGTAAATGGAAACGGGGAAATCTCCGTTTTTTTCTATTTTGTGTCTAGGTGCAGTCACCGTGGTCTATTTGTACGGGAGACCACGATTCAAACTCCACATCAGACTTCTCTAATAAAACGAAATTTTTAGGTTTCTTCAGCGATTTCCTGTCAACAGATTACTGTTAAAAACATTGGGGCCTCATGTAGAAATAGACTTCAGAGTTTTTAACAGAAATCTGTTGACGGGAAAACGTTAAGACCATGTGGTGTGTAATAATCAGCACAACCAGCTGTGGCATGTTTATCGCATCAGAGCCTGGTTTATTTATAAAATTTTTTAATTAAAAATACTCAACGATTCCGTATTTATAGACGTAGTTCTAAAAGCAAATTTTTAATTCTCAGTATTTGCTTTTCTTCCTATTCGTTTTCAATTTAATTTCCCGTTCTCATAGCCATCTTCCTGAAATTGTAGCCAAAAATTGTTGACAAAAGTATCATCAACCAAAACGAATGTCATGAGTAAAAACGAGATTTCTTTCCAAGAAAACTGACTTTACGTTTACGATGACATTTTCACTGGAACTGTGACTGCACAAGAAAAGACTCTGTCTGACACATTTTCCTTCTTCATACGTTCATAATTTAAAGGAAATTTATTTTTCCAATAAAAAAAATCCAAATGAAAATGACACAAAATTGTTGTGAGTGAGACACTCACTCTCACACCACGTTTCACTTGGTGCAACATACCGATCCCGATCATCATCACACTTGTGCTGCAACACTTGAGAAGAAAACGGAAAGCAAAGAGAGGAATGGAGGAGATGGCATTTAATATAAATTTCTAATAAAATAAGGAAATACTCAAATAGTTAGGCGGCATGGCCATGCACACACTCACTACTCACTCAGTGCTTCAAAAAAAAAAAGTCAAAAAAGTAAAAAAAAAAAGTCAAAAAAGTGAAAAAAAATGGGAAAGAAAATTCAGAACAACATTAGAAAGTGTGAGCTTGTCTGTACCGCAAAAAAAAAAACGGGGAAAAAGGGAAAAAATGAAAATGATTTCCAAGTTTTACAACAGCAGACAGCGTTACAAAAAATATTTTTAACAAATGCAACAACAACAACAACATTGCATGAGTACAAAAACTATTTAAAGTTTGTGAAACAATTTAGCACAGATTTAATGGTACTTTCTTCATTGTTGCTGGGCAATGTTTTTGACTTTTTTGACGTTTTTTTTTTTTTTGGTTCTTGGCCTCGCTAGAGAAATTACATAGAACCCAGCCGTACGACGCAATGGCAATGGCTTGTAGGTGTTATATGGCGGTGGAAAAGGGATTTTAATTTCGTTTAACTAAAGAAATCAAATCACGAAAATATGAAGAAATTATTAGTAACACCTGAAACAAGAAATTAAAATTGGCCGCTGATATTTTACCAGGTATTGATAACAAATTTAAATTTTTAAGCGATAGAATTCTTAGGCCTTTAGCTCAGAAAAGATCACATTTTGAGTTCAGTCATGGGACAGTAAAAATACTAACGCCCAGTGTAGCGATTGAGTTTCTAATAGGATTCGAGGATTTGTTTTTGACTATTTCCCTAAACACTCATTTAATGGATAGGAGTATATGAGTTACACGACTTGATTTGGTTTCTAAAGTGTTTTACTCTGCTGAAATCACATACCATTCAAGTAGATGACGATCGCTGTGGATTGGACTCACAGATTGGCCTGTCATATATCTATTGAGATCACATTATTTCGTGATGAAATAATGCTCATGACTCATGACTCAAGATTTTTTTTTTTGGATTTTTAATGTACTTGGCTCATATCCACTTGGTTAGAGAAAGAAAAATTTTTGCCTGTTTTACTTCGCTGAGCATAACTTTCTAATAGCGTTTAAGTTTACTCCTCCAAAGTTTATTTTCTTGCTCATTGTTGAGAATTCCAACATGAGCTATCTCCCAGCAGAGGATAACCTGATTCTGTCTACCTAAATGGTTCAGTTTCTTCAGAAAGTCGAGTGCTTCAACGCCGGACTGAGTGTCGGATAGAATTGCTATGTCCGGACCACGTCGTAGCCTAGTAGGAAGTGTCAAGGGTTTAAGATCAGACATCTCTAACAAAACGTAGTATGACTAAATATTTCCAGAGCAGATTTCTGGCAAAAACTATTAGGGCAAATAAAATTGCCACGAAAAAGTTTCCCAAAAATCTGTCGTTCGGAAGCAACTTTAAACGTGTTGTACGTCCTGCCACTCATGTATAAAATTAACACACGCAACATAGGTTTTGTGAGAAGCTAGGTTGTAATCCTGTCTAGTGGGTTGTCATAACCAGTTATGTAAGTCCTATCCAAATTGAGTTTCGGTAAAATCTGCTTGCGCTTGAAAAACAAACACGAATTTTGCATTCGGAAAATTTCATTCTTGAACGAAAAAGATTCGTGCGTGTCTGCATACCACCAAAATAGTCCTACTTCAAGAAGAATAGATTAGATGAGGTTACGTTAGGTAAGGTGGACTTCCCTTAAAGAAATGATGTTCCACTTAAGTCAGCATTTATGACCATTATGATATTCGGGGATCAAACATTGTCTAAAGAAACCCATCCCGCTTCCAAAATAAATATAATGAAGGCAACAATCTGCCACAAATTGGGAGGCAATAACTACCGTGATTTCATGACACTAAGATATTAGGTGACAGGCTCTTTCTTTGCCTCAGATCCACACACAGCTCCTGCAGAAGAAATTTGCTGGAATGCCAAATCTTATGGCATGTCTTCCGCCCTACCCTTCAAAAAGGATAACTAAATTCATTTCACTTCTAAATAGTCATAAAGTGTAGTGATTCTATCCAAGTGACAGTTAAGGCAAGTGACATTCTAATAAACAGAAAGAACAGAGCTCTGCGGTACCCCTGAATTTATCGGAAAAGACGTCATCTATAGTGCGCCACTCTAATAGTGCTATCTTTGAGAAAGCTCGATATAAATCGGGAGAAGTGTCTACCGACATCAAAAGCAATTAACTTCGATACCAGAGCCTCATGCCAGACCCTATCAAACGTCTTTGAGATATCCAGAGCTATAACCTTGGCCTCACCAAAGCGGTGAATGGAACCATTCCACCTTTCGGTAAAACGCCCTTTACGGAAACCGTACTGACAATTATTTAGCAAACCGTTGGACTCTAAATACCTCACAAGGTAGTGATTAATCATGCTTTCGATCACTTTCGAAAGAGCAGGGTTATTAGCCTCACCCATTTTAGGGATTGGCGTGACATTAGCAAGCTTCCAGCATGAAATAAAAATACTGCCACGATACGACAAACAGCAAAGCTTAGCTAATGGACGGGCCAGTGTCGAAGAGCACTGTTTCCAGGCCAGAGCTGGTATACCATCCGGCCCAGAAGACTTGTTCACGTTGAGATCTACAAGAACCTGACTAAAGGGTTGTAGTGCATGAAAATCTGACCCGATCCTGGCTTAACGGCTTTCCAAACTTGTCGGAAATAATATTTCTTAACAGAATAAACAATTTGTATGCGTTTGAGGCACTTATAAGAAAATTTATCAAAATTACTTAACAGCAGAAGAGCTCTCACTCTCTCTTTTTCTCTCTCTCTCTCTCTCTCTCTCTCTGTCTATCTTATAACAAATGGTGAAGCAGCAGTCTCATGAAGAAATGCCATCAAATTAAGTGGTTTCGTATGCAGTGACCAAAAACAAATTAAAATCTATGAGAAGAAATGAACAAAAAACAGCATCGAAATTGAAATAGAAATAGACGGAGAAACTAAAAGAAAAACTTAATAAAAATCCATTAAAACTGAAATAGTCAGTGAAGCATTTTAAAAAATTTAAAATGTACACTGGGCGTCATAAGTGAGTCAACACCCATTATTTTTAATTAAAAAATATACTTGCAGGACAATAATAATTTTGTTTTTAAAATTTAAAATGTACACTGGGCGTCATAAGTGAGTCAACACCCACTATATTTATTTAAAAAATATATTTGCAAGGCAATGATAATTTTGTTTTTAAATTTAATTCGACTTTTCTCGCTATTCTCAGAAAATGAATTATTTCAGTGGTGTTTACTTACTTTTGGCGCTTAGTGTAGATGCGATATGTAGAAGAAACTTAGAATAAGAACGATTTCTTTTAAAATACAAACAAAATATCAGACAGACAGACAGGCAGGCAGGCAGGCAGATCAGACCAGACCAGACAGACATTTTGGTGGTGGTACGTTTAGTATACACGGAGAAATGCATTTTGTTTTAAAAAAAAAAAAATTTTGTTGTTGTTGTAATTTATAAGCTTATAAGCTTTTTTATGTGTAAACGAACGAAATATGCAATATTAAGAACAGAATGTCACTTTAAAATTGTTTTTTTTTTGATTTTTAATTTTAAGAGTTCTTTTCTTTTAATTTTTTTTTTTTATAAAATTTATTTAATTTTTACATTACTTGGTCGAGAGATGTCTGTTTGAAATGCAATTTATTTTTGAAAAAAAAGCAAAAAAAACCACAACAAAAAAGCAGACAAAAATTTTTTAAGATGAATATCGTCGGCCTGTAACCATATGGAAACATTTTGTTCCTTTTTTTTTGTAAAAAAAAATTTTGTCTACAACCCAATAACAACAACAATTTTGTATACATTTTGCTTATCATTTGCTTGACCATCGAAATAATTTTTAAATAAATTTTCCTTTTTTTTTTTGTAATTTTTTTTTGTGATAAAAATGATGTCTGTTCGTCTGTCTGTCTGTTCCCTCGGTTGAAATTTTAAAAAGAAAGTGTCTACTATGGCACACGTAATTTCCTTATTTTCAGTTTTTATTTGTTTTTTAAATTTTCTTTTAAACAAGAAATTTAAAAAAAAAAAAATTTAAGATTTTAATGCATTTGTGTTGTACAGTAGTGGTCATATAATCATTTGGTTCAAGTCTCCTCAAACGATCTTGTTGAAATCAAAGATCGGGCTTCAACCACACCTTTCCATGAAACGCTTCTCAAAAATCTGTCGTTCGGAGTCGACTTTAAACTGTAGGTCCCGCCACTCATGTATAAAATTAACGCACAAAACATAAGTAGTGTAAGAAACTAGGTCAATAATCCTGACTGAAGGGTTGTAATGAGCAATTATGTATGTATGTACCAGAGATCAGCAATAAGTATTCAAAAGTAGATTCGAGTTATACTTATAATTTCTGATACTTATACGCATTCATACTTATTTTAATACTCATACTAAAAGTTGGAAGTACTTGTCATACTCATACTGAACAATACGTATAAGGTTATTGATTTCAAGTCTTCTCGACCTAACATTTACACGAAGCACGAAATAAGTATGATTCGCAAACGAATACTACAATACCCACAAGAAGGTTGTATGTTTGGTTTGCTTGCTGACTTTGAGTTTTTCTTTATTTTGTTTCTTAAATGCATAAACAACTAAGACTGTAGATTTTGATGAATGATTCGAATCACTCAAATCATTTATAAGTAGTTTTCTAAATTTATGAATCTGGATGAGTAACCATATGAATCAAACATATTTCGAATGTTAAGAGTTTGATGTCAACATTGTACGTAATACCCTTTGGAACCTATACTTATAAATCAATGTTGTAGCGAGTACAAATGAATCAGAGTAGTTAAATTTCAATACTCTTGAATCACTCATACTCAAAACTGTGTGAATACTCATGAGTAGCGAAAAACCGATTCATTGCTGGTCTGTAGTCCATATATAACTGATCATTAAAATCCTTTAGTCAGGATTATAACACTTTAGTCAGGATTACCATCTAGTTTTTCACACCACCTATGTTATATTTGTTAACATATTTACTATCAAGGTCGAGTATACACGTTTGACAGGGTATAGCGCAGCTCCAAGACGAGTATACTCGTCTTACGTTAAATACTTTACAATATGCAGGCTTTTAAATTAGCAAAATTTTTTTTTTGCCAATAACGGCCTAATAACTTTCATTTTAAAAGATTAATTGAAGTAAGTAGTGTGTTGGCCTGTGCGATGTAATATTATGTTCAGACAGACACCATTATTGAGCTCAATATTTCCTATTGACATTCATTAGAACGTTTTTAATATTTTTGCATTCTTAAATTCTATGTTCTCAAACTCAAATACGGTCAAAATTAATTAATTTGTTAAGATGTGCCGATCCATTCCGAAGTTATAGAGAAAAATCTACTTAGAATTCACATATTGTCTTATGGCAAGTGAAAACTTTCAGAGTTCCTAACGCAAAACACACATTTTCCACTTAGAATGTTATAGAACGGACGTGTCGATATAAAATTTCAAATTGTTATAATATTGAGTAAAACTTTGAATACAGCACTGCCTTTAGTATGTTCAGTGAGCGTATTACAATTTTCCGAACACTTTCAATTAATATTTGACAACTCAAATGTCAACAAATGCAAACAAAAAAACAAAACAAATTAAACACAATATTGTTATAACAACCGGCTTTTTTGTTTACCACTATCAAATAAATATTGCGTATATTATGTGTCTGAACACTTACACAAATAAACGAATATTGACTCAATAAAAGTGCCTGTTTGAACATAATTTAAAGCAAAGGTCTGACACCTCCAACGAAAAATAAATTTCCATGAAAAAGTTTCTCAAAAATATGTCATTTGCGTATATTATGTGTCTGAACACTTACACAAATAAACGAATATTGACTCAATAAAAGTGCCTGTCTGAATATAATTTAAAGCAAAGAAAAATAAATTACCATGAAAAAGTTTCTCAAAAATATGTCATTTGAAGTCGATTTTAAACTGCAGGTCTTGGCGCTCATGTATAAAATTAGGACGCAAAGACTTTATGGACTGACATACCCAGCTTGGCATTCTTTGCCGCTTAGAAATTGTTTCTTCCGGCTATTGTTTGATCTTTCTTTGCTTTAGTGGATCCACATGAAACTCGTGAGCAGTTTTTTTCACGAATGAGGTTTTTAATTTAAAAAGGTAGTAATAGGAGTCGAAGTCGCCGTGGTCTAGTGGGTAGTGTGCTGGCTTATTAGACGAAAGGCCCGGGTTCGTATCCCAGGTCAGACATTATAACGAAAAATATTTCTTTGGCGACTTCCTCTCAGCAGATTTCTGGCAAAGACTCTGAGAGTAAAAATTGCCATGAAAAGCTTCTCAAAAATCTGTCGTTCGGAGTCGACTTTAAATTGTAGGTCCCGCCACTCATGTATAAAATTAACGCACACAACATAAGTGGTGTGAGAAGCTAGGTCGTAATCCTGACTGAAGGGTTGTAATGGCCAGTTATGTATGTATGTAATAGGAGACAAGTATTGTGTACACAGCTTCAGGATCGAGTTAGCAGAGACACATTTGAACATTTTCAGAAATAAGAAGCTAGGTTGTAAACCTGACTGAAGGTTTGTAATGAGTTATGTGTGGATGTACGTATGTATAAAGTTTATATAGAACATTGCAATCAAACATATCATGGACTTTGAAAATTCCGGGGTGAGTTTGAAAAACATGCCCGTGTTTTCTTAATTCCGTCTTTTGTCCATTTACATTGAATTCCAATTAATTCATTTCAATTTTCTACTTCTTTATATTGTTTAGAGTAGGCATATTGCCATCATGTGCTATTTAAGTGACCACCACTGTACACTTGCAAATCCCCAAAAATTTTCATTACACGCATAAAATATTTAATGCCGCCGCCGCCACTTTTCAGAAAAAAACAAAACAAAACGAAAAAAAAATTAAATTTCCTCCACCATCGTGCCATCATTACGATCCTAATAATTTTTAACGAAAGTGTCTGTCGTGTGTCCATACTATTCTGATGTACGAACGAACGATCATCATCGTCATTCGTCTAATGTTTTCTGAACGCAAATTTCGTATCATTTTTTTGTTGGTTTTTTGTGTGTGTCGTTTTGGGGCCGACCCCAATGTCAGTGGTGTAGTTTAAATAGGAAATAACACGGACGGAATTTTTTTTTTCACCCTCCATACATATTACCACCACCTCAAGGTGATGTACAGGCAACATTAATCTTCTGCTTTTCGTCTTTTTTCTTTTGTTTTTGTGGGGGGAAATTGACAAAATTAATTACTTTGAATGCTGATTTGCCTCAAGAAGTAGTTCGATTTGTTGGATAAAAACGTAAAAAAAAAATTTTGAAAATTTCTAACAGCTGACAGACATTATTCAGTGGAATTACGAAATTCATTTTTGAAAAAGTTTTTTGAAAAACTGTTTGTTTCTCAACAAAGAAAGCTTCTTAGATGTTGCAATTAATTTTTTTTTTTTTGAATATAAAACAACAATTTCTATGAAATTGTTTTGATCTTACCTTCTGGGCTAAGTATGATAGAAATGTGCTGAGGACAGCAACACAATAAGTTGGCTGCTGGGCTTGGGTAAGGCCAGCTTAAGGTTGTTTGTCGGTTTTATCACGCGACACTGCGAGATTAGGTCGCTGACGCGGATCTGTAGCATATCCCAGCCGGACTATTGCATAGCAAGTTGGAATGGGGAGGAGTTGGAGACTATCGTATAACTCCTCTGTAATTGCCCAGCCCTTGGTAGGTTGAGGTAGAGAATACTTGGCAGGTCGTTCTTTGGCAGCTTGAATTCAGTGTCGAGAACCAGCAAAGGTTCATTAGCAACTTGGGCTGGTTGAGAGGTGCTAGGAGTTCATCAGTGTAGTCACGCTCTGCTTTTGTTATGTCTGGTCTGTGGGATTCCTCCACTTCCCATTCCCGCCTTTTCCTTCATACCCTCATTGCATCATATCCCCTCTATTATCCCTCCCTCTTTTTTTTTTTTAGGACGTTGTACAATTGGTCAATTCTTAATTGGCAAGTACACGTCCTCTAACTTATGATAGGAAACAGAGATCAGCAATTAATCGTTTTTCAGCAACTCATAAGCACTCATGCAATTTTGAGTATGAGTGAATCAGAAAGAGAATTGAAATTCAACTATTCTGATTCATTCGTACTTGCTACAACATTGATTTATAAGTATAAGTAGCAATGAGTATGAGTACAACGTTGACATCAAACTCATAACATTCGAAATATGTTTGATTCATACCTCTACTCATTTTGATTAACAAATTTAGAAAAATACTTATTAGTGATTCGAATCATTCCTCAAAATTTATATATAAATAATGAAGAAAGGAAAGACGAAGACAACAAGCAAAGCTTACACACAATCTTCTTGTGAGTATAGTAGTACTCATGTACTCATTCTGCTTCATGAATTTAGATAAATATTTATATTTATAAGTGATTCGAGTGGCTCGAATCATTTATCAAAATTTACAGCCTTTGTTTTTATTGCATATACAAATAAAGAAGAAAGGAAAGATAAAGACAACAAGCAAAGTATACATACAATCTTCTTGTGAGTATAGTAGTGTTCGTACGCGAATTATACTTATTTTGCGCTTCGTATAAATGTTAAGTAGAGACGAGTCGAAGTCAATAATATCATGTGTATTGTTAAGCATGAATACGATGAATACTTTCAACTTTGAGTATGAGTAGTAAGTTTCGTATTAAAATAAGTATGAATGCGTATAAGTGTCACAAGTTATAAGTATGACTCGAACCTACTAATCGTTTTGTATACTCATTGCTGATCTCTAATAGGAATGTTAATTTGTCTAGCATATATGGCCACATATTTTTATTTTAATTCCACATACGCTTTTGCCATCTATGCCATCGTCATTTTTTTGTTCCTTCGACCAATCCTCCGTACTCATAGGATGAATCAAAAAGGGGAGTGGAGAGGTCGAAACTCCTAGTTTACAATTGGAGAACATAGCAGCACCCTGATGCACCTACATAACTGACCATTAGAAGCCTTCAGTCAGGATTACGACTTAGCTTCTTACGGCACTCATGTTAGGTCGTAGTGGTAGCTCTGATATCACTCATGTTGTGTGCATTAATTTTATACGTGAGTGATGGAACCACAGATTTTCGAGAAACTATTCCTGGCAATTTTATTTACTCCCAGAGTTTTTGCCAGAAATTTGCAGAAAGGAAGTCGTCGAAGAAATAAGTTTTAATATTTCTTCTTGCTGGAGTTGTCTAAGCTGGAGTTTGAACTATGGTCTCACATCTAGTAAGCCTAGCACACTAACTACTAGACTATGGCGATTAAATATTGTTTTTTCGTGATATTTTTTTTATCGTTTTGAAATGACGGATACAATTGTGTTGGGCTGTTGTTATTTTTAAAAAATATCTTTAAGAATAGCTTTTATATAGGCATGACCTTTGACCTTGTCAATTTCTTGAAGTCTCATGTCATTTGAATTGAATTTTTTCTTTTTCAATTAACCTGAATCGTTGGAGGTATGGGTTTTTAAAATTTTTACCGCGTGTCTGAGCTTTTTTTTTCGCTTTTATGGGTTTGTCTGTCTAACGTGCCAAGTTCAAAAAATTTATGCGTTTTTGTCGACTGTGTCTGCCAATATTTTTTTGTCCACTTTTTTTTGATTTTTATTTTTTAAATTTAAAAACGAGATTTTTTTTTATTTTCTTTTTTTGCAAACTTTATGGTGGCGGGTACATTTCAATACATTTTTGTATTGTGTTGTAAAATGTATGTAGACGATCGAGTGTTGTACGTAAGTATGTATAATTAGTTTTAGTTTTTATTGTTATTGTTGTTGTTGTTGTCATATAGAAAAATAATTACTTAAAGTACTTAAAATGATATTTTCTTCGTTGTTTTTCTTCATTTTTTCCATTGAAGATGACGATGAATTTTGTGAATAGTTTTCCTTGCGTTTTAATGACATTTTTTCTTCTTTAGGTTTGTTGCGGCAAATCTGTTTTAAATTATGATTTATTTTTCGAAAAATATAAAATAAAATTTTTATTTTTAAATTCTTTATTTACATGAAAAATATTACAGACATGTTTTGTGTTTGGCCATTAATTACCTGCAAAGAAATAAAAAAAAATTTATTTTTGAAAAAGTATTTAAAAAATAATTTTTAAAAAAATATTTAAAAAAACAATTTTTTAAAAAAATTTCTAAAAAAATTTTAAAAAAATATTTAAAAAAAAAAATTTAAAAAAAATTTTTTAAAAAAAAAAATTTAAAAAAATTAATAAAAGATTTAAAAAAAAAAATTAAAAATTAGATATTTTATTTTAAAAAATATTTTTGAAAAAAATATTTAAAAAAAAAAATTAAAAAAAATTTAAAAAATTTAATAAAAGATTTAAAAAAAAATTTTTTTAAAAATATTTAAAAAAAATTTTTTTTAATAAAATTTGTAGACCTGTGAGTGAGGTCATAAAAGTCAAAGTAGACCTACTTGAATTGTGAATTTCATACTTTAAATTCCTTCCATCGTTAGTTAGTTTCTGGCATCACTAGATGCTTATACTAGGATACTTATCTAGGTGAAAATACACCCGAGTAAGACTATATAATCCACGTTGTTCCGTTCGATCAAAAATATTTTTTTTCTATATTTCTATATTTTATTTAACAAAATCTGTTTTTCTTTTTTGACTTCATGCACAAATTTCTGGATTACTCCAATACTTCTCACCCAATTTATTCCTCATTAGAAAGAAGAGGCATGTACCTTTCAAACGATGTACATATGAGCATTATTTGACGTAATATGCTATGGGGTTTGATAAGGTAAACTTGGAAAATTCGAATTTTTTTTGCCATATTTTTTCAAGTTTGTCCTTTCTTAGTAGCAAACTTTAATAAAAAAATATAAAATAAATGATAATATTCTGAAAGTACATTATCTTGTGAAGAAATTGACACCTCGTTTGATCAAATCGGACAAATATTACCGCTGTTATTATTTAAACAGTCTAACAGCCGAGTGATATTTTTTATACAAGCCATCTCATCAAATGAACTTTTATCGTGTCCGCCATAACTAACGTTTTTTTTCTTCAACTAGTGCTTATTTCCTGCACAGTAACACTTAGCTCATGTCTGATTTGACAGATAATTAGTTTTATCCTTCCGCTGAACGAATATGGTTGTGTATTCGGGTTGTCGCTTCGCTAAGTGGGCCTGCGATCGCCTTACAGAAGATGCCGATTTTGGTAAGAAAAAAAATCATCGCTTCAGATGAAGCTCATTTTGATCTTGGCGGGTATGTAAGCAAGCAAAATTGCCGCATTATTTTGAAAAGCCTATGCACCTAAAATGAGTCAGTGTTTGATGCGGATTTTGATCGAAAAGCATAATTGGGCCATATTTTCTTCGAAAATGAACAAGGAGTTGCCGTTACAGTCAATGGCGATCGTTATTGGCCCATGTTGAACTAATTCTTTTTCACAAAAATTGAAGAAGAGGACATTAGCAATATTTGGCTTCAACTGGACAGCGCTACGTGCCTTACAGCCGTAGCTACACTCGATGTTTTACGCCATGTTTTTGAAGATCGCATTATTAGCCGCAGAGCTGATGTCGTTTGGCCATTTCGGAGCTGCGATTTGACACCCTTGGACTACTTTTTGTGGGGTGCTGTCAAAGATAAGTACTACGCCGACAAGCCAGAGACAATTGACTCTTTAAAGGACATGATTTGCGAAGTCATTGGTGAAATACAGCTGCACACAATCGACAATGTACTTAAAAATTGAACCGATCGAGTAGGCTATTGCATGGCCAGCCGAGGCAACCATTTGAATGAAATTATTTTCCATTATTAGCCGGAAGCATTGTACTTTCAAATAAAAAAGAAATTTGAGAAAATATTCCGTAGTTTTTCTTTAAAGCACTTTCAAAAAAAGGTTATTTGGCGGACCCTTTAGTTTAAAAATTTTCTGAATTTTTGATTGATCTTGATTGTTATCAACGATCAACTAAGCAGGGAATTGAAAAAATTACAAAGAAATTTAAAGAGACTGCAAATGTAATGGATTTTGTCATGCCTGCGTCCATCATCGTAATGTACGCTTTGGCGGAAATTTCGCGTTTGTTAGAAACCGTGTGGCGGTTAAATCGAATTTATTAATTCCACGGGATTATCAATAATTAGGATTATCTTAGGGATCCATATAAAGTTCAAAGTTCATATAAAGTACAAAGACCTTTGCTTTTAGTAGACGTTCTGTTGCCTGTTCTTGAAAAGTTTGGTTATTTGGTCTGCTTATCTCAACGTAACTAACCTTGTCTTTGTTTGAGCAGGATATGTTCGTTGAATTGAAATTGTAAATTTAAATGTGCCAATCTAGGGTTAAAGAAAAAAAAAATTTGTAAAACAATAAATATCGCATAAATATTAACAAATTATTGGGACACATACAATGTATTCACAGTCGACGTACTTGATTGTAAAATGCGTTTACACTAGCAACTGGAAGTGAATTCACATTGAAACTTTATTACAAAGAAGTGGGGTTAATCAGTGATAAGTTTCAGAATTTATTATAGTTCTGCATAAATACATACATACATAATTGGTTATTACAACCCTTTAGCCAGGATTACAACCTACAGGGTGGCTGATATATAATGCAACAAAGTAAAGCCCTATTGTATAATTTTTTTTTTTTTAATTTTATTGTTCAAAAGCAAAAAATGTTGAAAATAAAATCAAATTTTAGAATCAGTTTAGATTTGTTCGAATTGGCCACCTTTGATACGAATTATGGCCTTCAAATGGCCGACAAAGCCATTACAGGCTGCATGAAAGTGGCTCTGCGTTATTTTGGTACATTCCCGCCAAAGCGCCGTCTTGAGATGACCGAAACTTTGGTATATTTTTAGTGAGAACCTTACTCTCCAAAATGTTCTAGGCGCAAAAGTCCAACGGATTGAGTTCCGGAGATTTTGGTGGCCATTGTGCGGTAGAAATGAAGTGAAGAACCTCCTTTTTAAGCCATTCTTGGTTGACACGTGCTGAGTGCGGTGGTTTTGAGTCCTGTTGGAATGTCCATGGTCTGCAGCCGAAATGTTTGTCTGTCCAGGGCTTCAATACTGTCTTTAAAACATTTTCCCGATAATATTCGGCATTTATTTTGATCCCACGGTCGATGAATACGAGAGGGTGAATACTGTACGGTGGCCCATACCATTACCATCGGCGGCTCTTGAGTTCTGGTGGCCAATCGCAGTTGTAAATTTTCAGCTAACCTCTTTGGCAAGTAAACTCGATCATTTTGTTTGTTCACAAACTGCACAATTTGGAATGCCTTCTCATCGGAGAAAACCAAATTTGGTAACTAGCCACTTTCGTTCAAACGAAGTAACTCTTTAGCTTATTCCAGTCAAACTTTTTTTTTGTCTATCGGTAAGCTCTTGCACTTTTTGGAATTTCAATGGCGTTAGTTCAAGCTCATTTTTCAATATGTGTTGCATCCATTCTCATGATATATGCAGCTCACTACCACTGCGGCGTGGATTTCGATCAAATCTGGCCTTCACTCTTCGGTTCATTTCGGGTGTTGTTACCGTTTTTTTGGACGCGATGCAACACTGCCAGTATTAAGGTAACGAGTAATGGTACGAGAAACAAAATATTTATTCACATTTAAATGCTGGAGGGCTCTAACGATAGCCACCTCCTGTGGTTTTCCCAGTCAAAAAGCAATCACACTATCACGCTTGAATTCAGTCACGAATAACTTTTTTTCTGAATGCAATAGATCAAAATGCTTCTGTTAGCTCGTAAATAATAAAATGAACTGTCACTGGCCTAAATCTGTCAGCTGTCAGATGAGCGGTTTACAAATAACAGCCTGAAGTTGGTTGCAATACATATCAGCCACCCTGTATGTTGTGGATTTCAGATTTAATGTCCAATATTTCTTGCAGATTTCTGACAAAAAGTTTGAAAGTAAATTTTAAAAAAATTGCCTTGAAAAGTTTCTCCAAAAAATCTGTTTTTCGAAATGGACTTTAAACTGTAGATTCGGACACTTA
Organism: Sarcophaga peregrina; assembly: GCA_014635995.1. Lineage (NCBI taxonomy): Eukaryota > Metazoa > Arthropoda > Insecta > Diptera > Sarcophagidae > Sarcophaga > Sarcophaga peregrina. The sequence goes on from CM025793.1 coordinate 88,495,221, forward strand.
TGGATAAAAATAACACATCATAGTAAAAATGGTGTGAGTAACTAGGTTGTAGTCCTGACTAAAAGGTTGATAAAAGGAGTTTTTGCCAAAAGTTGGCTGAGAGGCAGTCGCCGAAGAAATATTTTTCACAATTTATTGTCTGGCTACCCTCACACTACCTACTAGACTAGGTTGATTTAAATGCCCATTAAAAATACAGATTCATCTCTCTAGTGTAAATCGTTTTTCTATGGGTTTATATCTGTGCTTAGATCATTCAATATCTGCGTACGTATGTATTCATGTTCATATGTACTCTGTGGTATATTTTGCAAATTTCCTTTTCATGTGCATATTAATTGCAGTTTTTCTTGTTTTCTGGCAATATTTTTTCTTGATTTTTTTTAAATTTTTTTATAATTTTTTATTGCAATTTCATTTCATTTATTTTCGCATAAACTCAACAAGAATTTATGGCGCCACACGTTATACCCGATGTATTTAAAAATGTTGTCGTTGTTGTTGTTGTTGTTGTTGTAGATTTTAAATCAAACATCTGATTCTGCATGAAAAGCAGAAGTACTTACTAAATATCATGCATACGTACATAGATACATACATACGTATGTATGCATATGTATGTATGTAAATAAAAACATAAAAATTTTACATGAAATACTACATGCAACAACATATGTATGCACATATATCGGGTGGGCCATCTATCGGTTTAAAGTTGTATCATCGATTAATTTCAATCATCTGGCAATACTTGCATATGCCATACTATTCTGTCACAAAATTCAGTTCATTATCTCTCCACGAACTTAATGAATCGATTTAAGCTTAAGCAATGTTTGGATTAGAGATCAGAAATGAATCGGGTTTCGCTACTCATAAGTACTCATAAAGTTTTGGGTATAAGTAAGTCAACAGAACTGAAATTTAACTACTCTAATTCATTCGTACTCGCTACAACATTAATTTATAAGTCTAGGTTGCAATGAGTATGTGGTATCATACTCACAACATTCGAAATATGTTTGATTCATACGCCTACTCATTCAGATTCATAAATTTATAAAAATACTTATAATACTTATAAATGATTCGAGTGATTCGAATCATTTATCAACATTTACAGCCTTAGTTGTTGTTGCATTTACAAAAAAAGAAGAAAGGAAAGACAAAGATAACAAGCAAAGCATACGCACAATCTTCTTGTGAGTATTGTGGTGTTCGTACTCGAATCATACTTATTTTGTGCTTCGTGTAAATGTTAAGTCATGGAGAGTCACAATCAACAATATTATGTGCATTATTAAATATAAATACGATGTGTACGTCAAACTTTAAGTACGAGCAGTATGAGTATGATGTTAAAATAAGTATCAGAAATTTGGGATATGACTCGAATCTACTTATCATTTTGAATACTCATTGCTGATCTCTGGTTTGGATTTATAGGAAATTTATTTCCAAAAGCAAAAACAAATTGATCGGAAATTGCATGAAAAATATCGTACAAAATTTGATCGCAGTGCCCTCCCGGTATTTCCAAGTTTATTGTTAAAGTTCGTGAAACTGATTTCATTGTTGGACGCCCCAAAAGAATGAGCGTGCTCGTACAGTGTGTGTACAACCGAAAATATCGAAACTGTGAGGCTGAGTGGTGTGCATGAGAATTCATCAACATCAAGTCGTCATTATCGTTCTCAAGAATTTAACATTTCAAGTGATAGTTTATGACGAATTTTGCGAAAAGATCTTGGCATGATGGTATTACGAAGTTTAATGGGTTCAAAAGTTGAAGTGGCATGATCATCCATTTTGTTTTCGCTTTACTAGATGGTACAATAAGATGCCAAAAAATCTTCTTTCTAGATGAAGCTCATTTTCATTGTGGTGGGTATATTAATAAGCAAAATTGCCGTATTTGGGGCTTAGAAAACTCACACGTGGTCTTACTGAAGCCAAGGCACCCTTTACGAGTTACTACTTTATGGTGCGTCATATGGAGGGGGCATCATTGGTTCATATTCAACAGGATGGTGCAACTTGCCAAACAGCTCATGCCACAATCAATTTATAGCGTCAAACGTTTGATGGTCGTTTAATTCGTCGAAATGGTGATGCCAATTAGCCACGAAGAAGCTGCAATTTGCCATTGTTGGACTATTTACTGTGGGACGCTGTTAAAGAAATGTGTTATGCCGACATCTATCGTACAATGACAACCGATTTTTTTGTATCCACCCTTCATGGCATTGATGTGAACGATGTTAGGCTTCAACAGGATGAAGCAATATGCCGCAATCGATTTTTTGCATCAGACGTTTGATGGGACGCCGTTAAAGGAAAGTGTTATGCCGACACCTATCGTACCTTGATAACCAAGTTTTTTTGTATTCACTCTTCATGGCATTGTTGTGAACGATGTTTGGATGCAACAATCGATTTATTGTGGAACATATTTGATCTCAGAAGCTGTGGTTTGACCCTGTTGGACTATTTTCTGTGGTGTAATGTGCCGGAAAGCCAGAGACAATTGAGTATTTGAAAGTCAACCAACATTCGTGATGCTATTGACGAGATTTTACCCCTGGTACACTCGAAAAATTGCGATCGAAAATTGATTCGATCGAATGTGGTACTGTGAGGCCAGCTAGGGCACCTGTATGAATGAAATAATCGTTCATTTCTCACAGGGAACAATTGTTTTTCATAACAAGAAAATAAGGTTAGGTTAGGTTAGAGGACGTATACTTGTTAACTGTGACAAGTACAGTACCCGGAGGTCGAATTGACCCATTGTACAACGTCCTAGCTTCTCATACCACTCGTATTGTGTGCGTTAATTCTATACTTGAGTAGCGAGACCTACAGTTTTAAAGTCGATTCCGATTTGAGATGCTTTTCATGGCAATTTTTATTTACACTCAGAGATTTTACCAAAAATCTGCAGAGAGGGGAAGTCGCCTAAGAAATATTTTTATATTTTCGTTTTGATGCCTAAACTGGGATTCGAATTCGAGCCTTTCCTTTAATACTACCTACTAGGCTATGGCGACTTTGTGGCAAAATGTTCAACTGTTTTATTGCATTTTTAAATTTAATCATTTAAATGGATTACCCGTTACATGCATGTACAATATATACACGGATATAACACATGTCTTTTCACTCTCCCGTTCCTATCTTAATTTTTTTATTTTTTTTTTTTGACTTTTATTCGTAAATGGCAGAACGCATAGACGACATACTTTGCATAAGAAATTGTTTTCATTTTTTTTGTCTACATAAGTAGGCATAGAGGAATATTCCCGTATACACTTATCCTCCAATACATAAATTTTATTTGAATTTCAGTTTTTGTTTGTTTTTCTTTTAAGATTAACTCCTTAGCATACTAAACAATATGTTTTCGAATATATTCTCTCTCTCTCTTATTTAGAGAGGCCTATTTATAAGCCTTGAAATAAATTGTTGTCTAATGTCTTCTACAATCTTTTAATCTAAAGACGTAACATTACATGGCAATCTATGCGTAGCCCTAATATTTGCTTCTTTCTCCCTATCTCTCTCTCTCTCTCTCTGTCTATGTTCAATTCGTTCCTATTTTTTTTTAATGTATTTTTGATTAATCGCTCCATATTTCAATTAAATTACACCAATTTGCTTATGCCAGCAGCTAACATTTGTTTTAATTTTTGATTCAGAAAAAATTATATTTCAAACTTGTAAAGCTTCATGCCAACTGACAACAGGAATAAATTTTAAAAAGAAAGGGAAGAAGAAGAAAATTTTCTATCTTCGGCCAAATTTGATTTATAAGTTGCATATTAAAATGCAATAAAAACATTATCAATCATTTTCATTTCGATGATATCTTGGTTAATTGATTTCACAAGGGGGCTGTAAAGTACGTAGGGTAACATAGAAAAAGATAATTGCTAGGAGGAAGGGCCCTAGACAGATCTCTGCCAAGGATCCCATAAATAGCTTTCGTGTTATGATGGAACACCCTGTGAAATGCTGTTCATAACTAAGTCATACACTTCAGGAAGCCTTGGACAAATTGAATCACTTTATTATCTGGAATGCTTTGGCATATAAGAAAATTCCCCCGGAAACTTACTTTTCAACTAGTAGCAGAGCCTCGCAGTTCGTTGCCAACATATATACACATAACTGGCGCCATTACAACTTTTCAGTGAGGATTACAACCTAGCTTCTCATGCCACTTATGTTAGGTGTGTTAATTTTTACACATAAGAGGCGAGGGAACCTACATTTTAAAGTCGACTTCGAACATCAGATTTTTAAGAAACTTTTCATGGCAATTTATTATTTAGGTTAGGTTAGGTTAGAGGACGTGTACTTGTCAACTGTGGCAAGTACAGTACTCAGAGGTCGAATTGTACAGCGTCCTAGCTTCTCACACCACTCGTGTGTTAATTTTTATACGAGTGACGGGACCTACAGTTTAAAATCGACTTCGAACGAGAGTTTTTGATGGCAATATTATTATTACTTTCAGAGTTCTTGCCAGAATCTGCTATGAGGAAGTTGCCGAAGAAATATTTTGAGATTCGAACTAGGGCTTTTCGTCTAATAAACCAACACTCTACCTACTCGACCACGGCAACTTCAATTTATTATTTACTTCGAGAGAAATGAAGGTTCAAATATGGATTTTGGAAGTGGATCTGCAGGGAAGCTCTATTTCCACAAACTGGTATTGAACTGAACGGGTCATACAGATTGCCTAACCAGAGAAGGATATTTTCGATTTTTTCTATTCAACCATCTGCACGTATGATTGAAACCAGGAACTCCTGTCCCCTTTGAACTTGATTCCATGTATGTAAATAGTCAAGCATCATTCGTAGCACTGGAATCCCAAATCGTCAAATTAAAGTGCATAGAGGAGTTGTATGGATTCGCTATTGGGTACCGGGCTAGTGTGGCTTAGAGGGACACGAAAAGGCACGTGAACTAACACGGAAAATATTGGAAATGTTTAAGATGTTTGTCTGATAAGATGGAATACAAGAATACTTTTCTAAACTGAAAAAAAGCAGCTTGGAATTCAACAGACCACATATCTATCATACATGGTTGCCGAATTTCATAACTTCAGTGTCCAGCAGTGGACAGCAGGAAAATCAAGAAACTACTTGAGTTTGACAAGTGAATGGTGGTTCGTATTCTAATAGGAAATCTAACGAGACACTGTGCTATTGGCAGAAGCTGCCAGGATATGGAAGAAATGGCTTCCGTACAACATCTTTTGCAACAAGACCCCGCTTAATGCGGGGATTACGTTCCAATAAGTTCCAGCACTAAACGATACGAAGCAACTTTAACACGTACATATAAAATACAGTTGGAATCTTTATTCTGAACCGACCAACAAAAAAGCGTTGAACAAGTTACACAATATATACCGTCGCTACATAGTGCACCGCTATTGGTTGATGCATGGTCGTTTCATTTGCACAAATTAAGAACAAGTATGCTATTTAGGGGAATCCCAATACTGCCGAGTAAAAATTAATTAGCGTTAAGCGGGGTCTTAATGTATATGAGTGTGCGTGCTCAGCACTTCAAAACAGATGTCATCGTATTGGTTGTTTGGGTGACAGAAGGTTTGAAAATCTAGGCTTTGCGGTACATGTGCTACTAAGAGAACTGATTGGTTTTATCCGAAACTCGGGCTGGTTTCAAATCCTCCGCTAACGCATCATGACAAGGATGCTTATCTGAATGGCAAGCTAACCTACTTAATTACATAATTTGTCATTACAACACTTCAGTAAGGATTATGACCCCTGTTACTCACACCATCTATGTTGTGTATGTTAATTTTATCCAGAAGCGGCTGGACCTACAGTTTAAAGTCGTCTACGAATGACAGATTTTTTTGAGAAACTTTTCAAGGCGATTTTTTTTATTTACTCTCAAAAGTTTTTGCTAGAAATTAGGTGAGGGGGAAGTCGCCGAAGAAATATTTTTTTTTATATTTCATTTTTGATGTCAGAACGGGAACTTGAAATCTGGCTTCTCGTCTAATAAGCTAACACACTATCTACTAGACTACGACGACTGCTGGGAATACAGTGGCCAAAAAATATTTCGAATTTAGATCTTCTGCGCAGTAATCCAGCCGCGGAAATGGAAATGGATCGGGTACAACCTATACAAATCAGTAGGCGAACACCCTAAAGGGAGGTTGGACTGAAATTTGTATGTAGAAAAAGAAGGGGGGGGGGGGGGGTGGGTTTGAACCGTGGCCTTACACCACACACTATAGCGACATATAGCGACTTCAAAGGCATTGTGTTGAAAAAAAGTCTTTCAAATCAATCCTAGTCTCTTACTAGAAAGCGTATGACTTCAACTATCAGTACAATGATGTTTTATTTTTTTATGTTAGTAACTCTCTAATTTATTTGTACAGAAATGTCGTGTGTTTGTAAAAACCGATCATAACAAACACGGTCGATTAAAATTGAAAGTCATGTTGATATTGTAAGCGAAGCAAGTAATTAATTATTTATCGATAAGTAACAACACCTGTTATCATTAATTTAAACGTAATAACGTAATAACAACATAACAACTCTATTTATCAAATAGAAAAACAATTTTCAATGATTTTCGAAATAATAAAACGAGAAAGAAATTCGATTTTACGAACAACTACGTACCGTTTAAGCCACTTATCGTTACGGTATATCATACGCTAGTTGGACTACATAGGCCAGATGTTGTATTTAAAAAAAAAAAATTTTAAAAAATGTGTCAATAAATTAATACAAACAACATAAATATTTATGAAAATAATAGAAAGAAAATACAGTCAAACCCGGTTATAACGAACTCCGTGGGATCAGAAAAAAATAGTTCGCTATAGTTCGCAAAGTTCGTAATAAACGGGGTAAAGTCATAGAAGAAAATATAAAATACAAAGAATTTTTTTCATTTCTTAAAAACAAAAAGAATTTTTTTTTATTAAAAACCAAAAATATGTGTTAATTCGTTTTGCCTATCAGCTGATTAAAGATGCTGATTTATAATTTAATGTTGCCATATTAAAAAAAAGTAACGACTATTGCCATACTTCAAAGTTATTTCTGAGCATTCGTTATAAAATAAGTTAAAATGTATGAAATTTAATTACTAAGACCATTTAAAGTAATTCATTTTAACCCTTTACTGGGACCATTTAAAGTCGTTCCTTTTAACCCTTTACCGGGACCATTTAAAGTCGTTACTTTTAACCCTTTACTGGGACCATTTAAAGTAGTTCCTTTTAACCCTTTACTGGGACCATTTAAAGTAGTTCCTTTTAACCCTTTATTGGGGACCATTTAATGCAGTTGCTTTTAACCTTTTACTGGAATTCATTTAAAGTAGTTTCTTTTAACCGAGAATTCGTTCTAAACAAGTTCGTAATAAACGAAGTTTTTTGTATGAAAATTGTTATTATCGGGGTGGTCGCCGTGGTGTAGTAGGCAGTGTGCTGGCTGATTAGACATAAAGCCAGGGTTCGAGTCCCAGACCAGACATCAAAAGAAATAAAAAAATACAAAAAGTTTTTTTTCGGCGATTTCTTCCCTTTCTCTTCTTGTTTCTCAAAAATCTGTCGTTCGAAGTCGACTTTAAACTGTAGGTCCCGCCACTACTGTATAAAATTAACATACACAACATAAGTGGTGTGAGAAAATGCGGGCTTCTTGGAGACGATTGCTGTAAACTGTCTAATGGTGAAGGTATATAGCACTGACCATTTTATAGTCACCAGCAGCAACTCGTTTTCTTACCGTTCGCATCTTCCCTCTCTCTTTCCACCTTTCCTAAAAACCTGCACAATGCACTGCATGAGTAGGGTCATCCCCTGAGTGCTGGTTTTATTAAATAAAAAAAACAACAAAAAAAAAATGTTGGTACTTAAAATATGTACGTAATAACCAAGAATTCATAATAACCGAGTTCGTTATAAACGAGTTTGACTGTAAATTAAAAAAATAGACGAGTTTCAAAGCAATGGCAACAGCAATCTTCAGATTCTCTTCAAATTTTTGTTCATTATATGGGCCACCCTAATGTTTAATTATGTTTCAAATGTAATAATCGTGTAATTGGTACGATCAAGATCGTCTAACCATGTCTTTTGAAGATACCACATACTTTATGACAACAGAAATTGACATTTATAACACGTGTTGCTCTATTATTTTTCTTTTAAAATATTTTTTTTTTAATAAAATGTACACGCAGGTATATTGTTTTTAAAATTCCCCAATTGTCAAGGTACAAATTGTTACAAAGTATAGTATTATGCGATGTGTGTAAAGATAAATTTAAATTTAACTAGCAAAGACAAAAACCAAAAATTTAAACAAAGCTAATGTTAAAGTTAACAGAGCAATGTTAAGTGGTTAACAGAAAATAGTCAAGAATGAAATCACCCAGGGAAAGGAACATCAATTCCATTCCTTTAAAATTGTGCTCCACATATTCCTGAGTGCAGCAGCAGCTCTGGTAATTCGGTAATCCTTTTGAAAATTGAAAAACTTCAACAAAAAATGTATCAGAATGTCTGGGTAGAATAATCGATACAAATTGTAGCCTAAGGTGTCCCCAATTAAATGTATGTGAAGATAGATTTTAAAATCTAACTTCCCAGACGCAAACCAATCAGTTAACAAACCTCTGTTATGCTATTAACAGAACTCTGTTAAACAATTAATTTGAGGCTGGGAAGGAAAATAAAGAAAATTTAATTAAATTCCTGGCTAAAAATTTTAGGTTTATGTCTTTGCTAGTTAAATTTGAATTAATTTTCACACAAATTATCATGCGTTGTTGGCTGACGTCTGTAAAAGAATATTTTGGTAAAATCTACCAACAACCGGCAACCAAATGTGTCTCATTGAATGCTGCCGTGTAGTCTAGTATGTAGTGTGTTGGCTTATTAGACGTAAGGGCACAGTTCAAACCCCCCAGGTCAGACATTTGCAACAAAACGAAATTTGAAAAAATATTTTTTCGTCGATTTCCCCTGGCAAAAACTCTAAGATATAATAAAATTGTCATGTCGACTTTAAACTGTAGGTACAGCAGAGACCTGCGCCGAGCAAATTTGTCGGCGGCGGGGGCTAAAGTTGAAAAGCTTCGGCGGCGGCTTTAAGCCGGCTGTCAGCCGAAATATGGTAAAGTTTCGGCGGCTCTTTTATTTATTTAAATAATATGCATACATTTCCAACATTTATGCATCTGAAGAACAAAAAAGACTTGTAAATCCATGTATGAAACATTAGTCTCACATAATTGGTCGTTACAACTTTTCAGTCAGGATTACGACCTAGCTTCTCACACCACTTATGAGTGTGCGTTAATTTTATATATGAGTGTTGGGGCCTACAGTTTTAAAATGGACTCCAAATGATAGAATTTAGAGAATCTTTTCATGGCAATTTTATTTACTCTCAGAGGTTTTGCCAAAAATTCTAGTAAATTTACTAAATAATCATTGTTAGCAAATCGATTATTAAAAATAAGCGACTAAAGAAAAAATTAGAACAAAAAGTAAAATTACACACAAGGTGGCAACACTGGTCTGCTGTGATCCGAAATGACATAAATAAAATGGCCCTGGTTGCTCCACCATGTTAAAGGGCCTTAGATCTCTGCAGCACATTTGCACAAGCAGACATGCGTTAGCAAATTTTTCGGAATCTGCATTTTCAGAACTTCCTGGCAATATGGTTTTAGGTTTGGCGTTCGAATTTTCAAATTTTTTCGATTTTACATCAATACCATGAGCACGTAAATGGTTACAGAGGTTTGATGTCGACGCAGAAACTCCACACCTGAAATTATTTCGCATATTATAACACCTACAAAACAATTATCAGAAATATGTATTCAAAATAAAATTTTCCAAAAAAATTTGGTTAAAAGCTAATTGAAATTGGAGTTTCAATTATTGTTTTGGGAAATCAATACCATTAAAAATAGCATGGTCGTCATCGGAATCAGATGAATTTAACTCATTTAAATTATTGAAATTTGTAGTTCTTTGGTTCTCCATTTCAATTTTTTGTTTTTTAAAAAATTTAACGTAAAGTTAGAAGTGTTACCACATTCACCAAAAACAAGAAAAGGTGTTCAAAATTTCCATATCAAAAAATTAAAAATTTTTCTATTAATATATCACAAAATGAACATAAAAACGTCAATAATGTATTTAAGTCAAGTAAAACAAATATATAAATATCATATATATAATTAAAATTTACTGTATACAATTTTAAAAACATATTTTCATATATTTTAATTTTCTTACATACATACAACGGCGGCTAAATTTAAATCGAATCAAGCCGAATAAATTTTCGGCGGCGGCGGCTTTTAAATTTTGTCGGCGGCTCGGCTTAGCCGGCTGTCAGCCGATCGGCGCAGGTCTCTGAGGTACAGCCAATCCTGGATAAAATTAACACCCATAACTTAAGTGGTATAAGAAACTAGGTTGTAATCCTGACTAAAGGGTTGTAATGACCTTATCAAGTAAGCAAGCAAGTAAATGTAATGCAGTCCCCCATGCACATTACGATTTAGTTGATCGTTTTCTTTAAATGCTTCTAGTTTTCAGTAAACTTTTTGGCGAACCTGGTTCATCCATTGTTTCTGAGGCCTCAACGTTCACAATGACTTTTGGGTCATTGCTTGTATTACAAAGCAGTTCAATATTTTCTATAGTGTTTGATAGGAAACTATATAGCCTTGGCTTAACGTATATTTAAATATGCTTTGATAAGTCGGTAGATAACTACACCTCCCTCACTTAGGACCAAGATATATATTTATCCACGTACTGTGCCCTCAGTCCTGTCATGAAAAACGGAGAACCAACGATATGCGCTTTCCATCGTACTTCAACCCACCCAGACACTGTTAATATAGGTAGTATTTGAAGCCCGATATCTCAAGTTTCAAAATTATTTGGGAGATACGTGCAGCAAGTCCCATTTTTTCCACAATATCCATCGTCCATCATCCCAACCAGACTCTGTTAACATAGGCAATATTTGAAGCGCGTTATCTCAAGTTCCAAAATTATTTGGGAGATATGACTTATTGCGTTTTATTAGGAACACCTTAGGCTACAATTTGTATATAGTGGGATATGTGCAGCAAATCCCATTTTTCCCACAATATCGAACATCCCTCATCCCAACCAGACACTGTTAACATAACCAATGTTTGAACCCCGATATCTCAAATTCCAAAATTACTTTGGAGATACGACTTATTGCGTTTTATTAGGGACACCTAAGGCTACAATTTGTATGTAGTGGGATATGTGCAGCAATATCCATTAACCTACGCAGACAATCTAATAAACTTTTTGTTGATGTTTTTTAATTTTCAAAAGAATTACCAGAGCAGCTATTCCACTCAGAAATGTTTGGAGCACAATTTTAAAAGAATGGAATAGGTGATCCATACTTTGATATCGTATATTTGGGTGATTTCTTCCTTGAAAACTTTCCTGTTAATCAGTTAACATTGCTCTGTTAACTTTAACATTAGCTATGTTCAAATTTTTGATTGTTGTCTATGCTAATTAAATTTAAATTTATCTTCAAACACATTGTAATGCTAACTCTGCCTGCTTAACTATATCTTGGCTATGGCTGGACGGATTTCGGTCATGCATATATTCACTGGTAAACTGTGACCCATTTTGCTTAAGAACTTTATCGAAATTATTTCGATAATAAAAATGTTCCCATATCGCTAGAAACCTCAATAAAAAAATATTCTCACAACGCAAATATTAAGTCAAAATTTATCAATTTTTTGTGTTACCACCAACCACCACCACCCCATTGGCAATGAGGTTTACTTATGAAATTAATTACAAAATTAACACATTTTATCAGTTGACTTATCTCAATTAAAAAAGGAATTAAAAGAAGTTATTTTATGGTCAAAATATCTTCTTTTTTTTGTAACAAAAAATTTATCGAATTTCACAAAACACACAATTTTTTTTGTAAAACTTCACTGCAAAATAAAAATGAAAAGGAAAATCAAATCAAAAAGTGCGGAATATCCGTTTCAAGTATTTTTATTTTCTGTTTTTTTTTGTTGAAATTTATTTAAAATAAATTTTTATTGTTACGAGTATCATTATTTCTGGGACATTGAATTATTCGTTTGTATTATTATTATTATGAATAATAAATGCAACATAAAATGAATATCTTTTTACAACCAAAAAAAAGCAAAAAAAAAGCAACAATTTTATCGTATATTTTTAGCTCAAATGACTCAATTTACCCCAAACAAAAGCAAACAAACAATTCAAGACGAACGACAAAAAAGAAGAAAAAAATAAAATTAAATTTAAAATAAAATAAAAAAAAGCAAAAACTATCCGAAAGTAAAAGTTCTTGCATGTAAATTCATCATGTTCAACTGTGTGCTTCAAGTGCAGAGACTTAAAAGATTGAAATCAACCAAAACTAGATCTCCCTATTGAGTACATAAACTGAACCCAAAAATATGCCGGTGGATGCCTCTTAAGATAGTGGTTTACAGTATTCACTGACAGTCCCAAATCACTGGACAAAGTCAGACGTGGAGGTTTTTTTTAGAACACACTATAGCTATAGGAACATTTTTTAAAGGAAAAACACATAAAATTGCTGAAATCTTTATTTGAATCGATAGTACGGTCCATATAATTTAATGTTTGAAAATTATTTCATTCAAATATTGACCACGACTGCTCCTCAAGTGGTGCATCCGCTTAGTCCAATTTTGACTAAGTCCAATTTTGATTAGTCCAATTTGCCCGGTATCTCACGAATGAATGCTTCAAAGTGGTCTTCCAATGCGTCAATTGAAGCGGTATTGTCTATATAGACATTAGCCCCACAAAAAATAGTCTGAAGGCGTTAAATCGCACGATCTAGGCGGCCAATTGACCGGTCCCGAACGTGAAATAAAATGTTCACCAAACTCGCCTCTCAATAAGTCCATTGTAACGCGGGTTGTATGCCATGTGGCATCGTCTTGTTAAAACCACATGTCATGCAAGTCAAGCTCTTGCATTTTGGGCAAAAAAAAAGTTGGATATCATCTCACAGTAGCTCTCACCATTCACAGTTACGTTACGATTCGAACGGCAACGGATCGATAATTGCGATAATTTCTTCAGCCGCTTCAGTGGATCGATTAAACTGGCCATAAAATGGAAGAAGCGCGCGATGAACTTTCTTAACAGAGCACGCATTTTGATAATAAAATTCAATGATTTGCAAGCGTTGTTCATTTGTAAAACGATTCAGTGTTGCCAAAAAGATAGTAGATAAAAAATCACCCGTTACAATCCGCTGAAATAAAGACTATTAAGACTGAAGCTAGGAAAATCCTGTATCAAAGTTGTAGGATAGGCCTATACATATAGTTACCGAGAGTAAACCGATCATTAGATCCCTCTAGAGAGTGTGTAGCCCAAATCTAAGATTGTCCAAGAATTGTCGGATGTCTCTTTTGGATACCTAGTCTTCTATAACAGAAAATGATTTCTTACGTGAGACTTTACCGATTTGCAAAAAAAAAATGGTCATTACAACTCAACAGTTTGGATTACGACCTAGCTTTCTATACCACTTATGTTGTGTGCGTTAATTTGTATACATGAGTGGCAGGACCTTCAGTTTAAAGTCGACTTCGAGCGACAGATTTTTGAGGAACTTTTCATGGAAATTTTCTATTTACACACAGAGTTTTTGCCAGAAGTCTGCTGAGAGGAAGCCGCCGTAGAAATATTTTCATGATTTCATTTTTAATGTCATGATGTGGTCTTTCGTCTAATAAAACAACGCACTACCTTCAAGGCTACGGCGACTATATAGAGTTTAAGGCAGAACAAAATTTGCTTTAAATCTAACACTGGGTTACTGAGTACAAAGCACAGAGGCTGAAAAACCCCCACAATGGCTTCACAATAGAGACTACAGACTATTTTTTCGGCCATTGTTTGGCACTTGGTTGAATTTTTGGGTAGCCATAACATGCCCACGTAGCGTAACATGTTTAAATTGTAAAAACCGAGAGAAAGATTCGTATACTAACAGAAATTTTAAAGGGACACTGCTTTTCCCAGTTGCGCCGACAAGCTTGGTCTGCCCCACCAGTATTACTGCAGAAACTGCCAGGAAGTGTAGGAAATGTAATCTATACAATAGCTTTTATGTGACTGCGCCTTGCAATTTAAGGCAGAAGTGAACGGTTTTTCCTAGAACGTTTCTTTATGCTGTCCGTTAAATATTGAATCTTTTTAGGCAATCAAACATTTTGTTCTTTTAAACTTCTGTGTTTTTTTTTTTGTTTTTTTTTAATGCAAATAACAAAGGAAAAAGATCTTTTAACGCTGAATTCTATAGCTATGTTATGTACACTCAAAATAATTGCATAGTTAATGCAAGATAAGATGTTGAAGTTTATATTTCCAAATTAGATTTAAGATTTGTACCGGGATTTAAATTTACGAGCTGTATCGGGTGTAATGGGCAGAGGTCAAATATAACACTTATCCGGGGTGTTGTTTCTAGACATAGTTACCTGGCATAGATAGAGAAGTCGGATAATGAGAGCTTTGCTTTATCAAGGAAGTTCGTAACCCTGTTCGAGTGGTTGACAGCTCCCTCTTTAACTGTTGCCGTGGACAGAAGCAGTAGACGATATTATTTTTGGTTGAAGTTGTTGTGGTCTTTTTAGGCAAGAGCCGATAATAGATATTGGATCCGAAGTCGAAGATCGGGAAAAATTCATACAAAGCTTTTAAGGAGAAAGTCTCTGTTAATTAAAGATAAGAAAATGTTTGGTAGTTAGTTTAGTGGGTGAGGCCACGTTTGAAGCCTCAGGCCAGACATTTCCCACACGAAATACGAAATAGGACAAGATATATTTCTACGGCCAATTCCTGTCAGCAGATTTCTAGTAGAAACTCTGACAGTTAATAAAAAGGATATATGCTGGCTGACCCCAGGTCAGACATCTCCAGCAAAAGGGAATATGAAAAAATATTTCTTCGGCGCCTTCCTCTCCAACACATTTCTGGCAAATGCTCGGAGAGTAAAAACTTGCGATGAAAAGTTTCTCAAAAAAAATCTGTTGTTCGAAGACGACTTTAAACTAACTGTAGGTCTCACCACTCTGTCTATGATGGAGAGGACTGTTTGGTCAAGAATTTTGTTATGAAACTCCAAGTCCTAAGTGCGATTGATCTAATCTGTATAGCACATAATTTCTATGAATTTTACTAATATTTTTCCTTGAGTGTATGGCACATATGTATGAGTATGTCCGTTTTGATGGTTGTTAATGTTCTGTAAAATGTATGAGAATTTTTATTTGTTGGTTTAAAATTAACAGAATAAATAAAATAAAAACCGCCAAATTCAAGCTTTTGTGAATTGTTGATAAAAGAAAAAGAAATCAGCAACAACAACAACAGCAACTACAACAACTATAGTAAATAAAAAATTAAATAAAAATTGCATGAAATATTTGATGGCTTTTGTCAAAGGAAAAAATTAAAAAAAAATTTCTTTAAAAAAAAAATTAAAAAAATTTTTCTTTAAAAAACAAAATAAAAAAAATTTTTCTTTAAAAAAAAAACAAAAAATTTTTTTCTTTAAAAAAAAAATTAAAAAAAATTTTTCTTTAAAAAAAAAAAAAAAAAGGGGGGCTTTAAAAAAAAACTTAAAAAAAAGGGGGGCGGGAAAAAAAAAAATTAAAAAAAATTTTTTCTTTAAAAAAAAAAATAAAAAAATTTTTTTTTTAATTTTTTTATTTAATAAAAAATTTTTTTTTTATTTTTTAATTCTTGTTATTTTATTTTTTTTCTTTAAAAAAATTTTTTTTTTTAACTTTTATTAAATATTTTAATTATTTTAAGTGTATAATAATATCTGCTTATGCAAAAAGAAAAAAATTAATAAAAAAAAATTAATTAAAAAAATATTCTTCATTCATTCATTCATTCATTGATTAAAGTGAACATTTTTTATTCACTTGTTATTAAATTGAATTGCCAGTTTAAATTATTTTTTATGACGAATTTAATTGGAAAAAAAAAATCAGAAAAAAAATTTCCTTTATTTTTTTGCCTACTATGGCACTTTGCCTCTGCCACACCACCTTATGGTTCTCATATGTTGAATAAAAGAATTTATTTTGCCTGCCTCCTCTCTCCCAAAGGAGGTTTCAATTACAGTTTTAATGTTGAGCGAAATTATTCGAATTTTTTTTTTGTTTGTTTCCAGTCCAACAACAATCTGCTTAAATTGCAAATAAAAATTTTGTATAAATTGTGGGAAATTTTTCATTAAATTTTCTTTATTTTTTATTTTTGTTTCTTTTTTTCTTTAAAATTTTATTTTTTTTGATATTAAAAGTGAATTGTATTGAAAAGTAATGGAAATTATTTACGTTTCGAATTCATGCAATTAAAATGCGTTTACAAGGTCAATAAATTTAAAAGAATTTCAAATAAATTTAAAAAAAAAATTTAAAAAAAAAAAATTACAAAGAAAAAAACTCACCACAATACGTTTCTCCATCTTTTGGCACTCATACATGCATAATTGGTCATTACAACCTTTCAGTCAGGATTTCGACCTAGCTTTTCACACCACTTATGTTGTGTCCATCATTAATTTTATCCAAAAGTGGTGGGACCTACAGTTTAAAGTCATTTCCGAACTATAGATTTTTTGAGAAGCTCTTCATGGCAATTTTATTTACTCTCCGTGTTTTTGCCAGAAATCTGCTGAGAGGCAGTCGCCAAAGAAAAAAATTTTTTCACAATTTCTGACCTGGTATTTGAACCCTGGTCTTACATCTAATAAGCCGATACACTTATGGCTCTCGGAATAGTTAATTCATTTCCAAGTCACCTAAAAAAAAATAGAATTTTGTATTAAAAAATAAATTAAAAATTTTAATAAAATTCATATGCCACAGTAAACTACAGGCCCTAAAGTATGACAATCTAGTCTTGGTAATGGATTATGTTGGCATTAGATCCAGTGGGTTATCTTGGCAAATGTTTATGAAAATGAGAGAAGAGGGAAAAATGGAAATTGGATTCAAACCTTTGCTTATCGGCCTTAGATGAAGCTGATGTTTTAATGAATCAACAGAATTGTGCAACCAACTGTCACTAAGTAGTACTTTCGCTCCGCTATTGATTGCCTTCGAAACATTTCCCCATAAATAAAGTTTTAGGTTAGGTTAGGTTGAAGTGACAGCTCATTTGAGCAGGAAAACCGGCCCGTTTCGACGCCTTAGCTAACTGCAATTCCTGCACTGACCAAGTTCCACCAAACTAGGGAAGTAGTTGGTCAGCGCAAAGGCTGCACGTTAGTAAAGTATTATAGTTTGGTTGGATTACAAGATGATTCTTGCTAAATATGTGATCCCTTGGAGGAAGAAGCTCCACTTAGGCCAGCATTTAGGTTTATTGTGATGCATACATAACACAGCCCTGCAAATGTGAATTTTTTTGTGCAAATAAGACGGCTCCAGGTGTTTCCGAGAGCATTACGTCAGGTTTTCGAGAAAAAGGGGTCTGAAACCCCTAAAAATGGCGTTTTTGGTCTTTATTGAAGAATCATAGAGCTAAACACTGACTTGCCAGAACCATGGCTATTATCAGAAATTGACAATTGATCTTTGGTCTTTAACATGAGCCCAAAGCCAAATTGTTTGCATGCACCCTTAAAGTAGGAGGTGGGTTTATATTAAGGGGTGCAAAAGATAAAGTAACACATTATGGAGGCCCTTAAAAATTAATTTGGGGTCGCTGATTACAGATCTTAATTTAGATTTAAAGAATTTAAAATGGCGGATCAAACATGGCGGTCGAGGTTTATAAAAATTAATCAGATTTACTTGAAAATTTTTACCGCTATATTGAATCCGCCATTTTGAATTTTTTAAATCTGTATGAAGATCTGTAATCAACGAATAATATTTCAAAAATGTTAACAACGCTGTTTTTAGGGGTTTTAGCCCCCTTTTTTTTATCGAAAACCTGTCGTGAAGGAAAGTTTTCTAACCCAGATTCGTGAACAGCACACAAAATGCCCTCGGGAACACATCGAGCCATCTTATTTGCAAAACCCATGTAGGGCTGTATAATTGGTGGTTAGAATCCTTCAGTTGGATTTCAACCAATGTTGAGTGTGGACCTACAGTTTCATATCGCCTACAAGCGACATATTTTTCATGGCAGTTTTTTTTACTCTCGCAATTTTTGTCAGAAACTACTGAAGAAAGTCGTTGACGAAATAGTTTGTTTAAATTGAGATGCCTGATCTGGGATTTGATTCGTGACCTTATGCCAAAGAAGCCAACACATTACCTACTGCGACTTCATTGCTAATAGCTAAACCAATATTCAATCTAAGATTAAATATTTCCTAAAGGCAACCAACTTAAGTCCAAAATCAATCTTTCTTTTGTAGCAGTTTTATATTACAGAGCTCTAGATTAAGTATGTCAGAAAGTGTGAGGTCAGAAACAACGACTTTTCATGACAAGAACAGGGTACAGAGACCATAAGGGGACAGTCTCTTTCTCCTCCTAAGAGCTACAACTCTCGCAGAAGTAATTTCCTGGAATAGCTAGTCTTTTGGTCTGTCAACCAAACGTACAGTCACGCGATTTCATTTACTCTCAGAGTTTTTGCCAGAAATCTGCTGAGAGAACGTGGCCGAAGACATTTTTTTTATATTTCGTTTTAATAGAGATGTCCGATCTAAGATTTGAACCATGGCCTCCCGTCTAATAAGCCAACACACTATCTACTAGACTAAGGCGACTTCAGGTAATTCCGATTGCCTTAGTTAATTGGATATTATCCAATCATTTTGCAGGGAAAGAGGCTTAATCTCGCTGAAAGCAAGAGGGTACAGGCTACATTACTATATTCTGCTGGACACGAACGGATAAGAAGAAGACCAACTCACTTTCCATGGTAGGCGTGGCACAACATTATTACTTATATGAACGGGAAGGTCATATATCAGTTGTTATATGAATTTCCCGTGAACGTAAAGATTGAAATGTGTATGTAACTACTCAGTGGCATATCCCAACGACGTGTCCTAATGGACAATTTTGTGGCACATCGGTAGCAATCATCACCGAAGCACTTTCAATATCGCCCTTAGTTGCGGCACACTTCCACCCGATTATGACCGAAGTAAAGTATAGGAGAGGACCAAATAGACTGCGCTGTAACAATCATCACAGAAGCACTTACAATATCGCCCTCATTTCCGACACACTTCCACCCGATTATGACCGAAGCGAAGTTTAGGAGAGGACCAAATAGGCTAAGTGTAGTACCACACCGGTAACAATCATCACAGAAGCACTTACAGTAACGCCCTCATTTGCGGCACACTTCCACCCGATTATGACCGAAGTAAGTATAGGAGAGGACCAAATAGACTACACTGTACCACACTGGCAACAATCATCACAGAAGCACTTACAGTAACGCCATCGAACTTAAGCCCGATCATATTACTATGCCAATTGCATTGAAATGAAAATTAAGTTTCAGCTTATAAGTGGCAACATCACGACAAAGGAGGGGGGAAGTGCTCCCTCTCTTCAAATTCCCTTCTTATGACGTGAAACAATTTGTGTGGGTTTGTTTATTGGTTTGCATATCAAATCGGCAGCTTTACCAAAGCCTAGCCTTTAATTGAAAATAAAAACTCAATTTCTGTTCTGACAAAATATCGATTTTATGTATCGATTTATCGATTTTATTTGGAATTTTGAAATTGTGTCTTAGAATTCTAATGGTTTTGGGTAATTGTTTTTAAACAAATTTTTTTTCTTTCTGTTGTTGTTGTTTGGTGGACCTGTTTTATTATCGATTTCGTATCGCTTACAGTGTGTTTCGTTGTTACGTTTAAAATATTTGCGTTGATTTTCTTTACAAATTTTTAACACGTTTTCAGATTCTTGGGGCCAATCATTAATGGCGTCTTAATAAGACGATACTTTTTTTTGTTGTTGTTGCTGTTAACGTTTTTGTACAAATTATACGCCAACAGCAACATAAAAAAGCAACAACAACAACAACAAATAGTTTTCGAAAAAAAAAAGATTTTTTAACATCCGCAATTAAATTATTTTACAAAAACGAAACGAAATGAAGAAAAAAAATTCCAACGACAGCGTCAAAACAAGGCGAAAACCAAGTAAAAAAAAAATTTAAAAAAAAAATTTTTTTTTTAAAAAAAATAGAAAAAAAATATGTCGTCACTTGAGAATTTAAAGAATGAATTTTTTGTAGCTTTTCTTCTTCTTCTTTTTTTAAAATTATTTTTTTTTGATTTTTTTTTTTACAATTGCAGAAATGTTCATAGAGAGGCGAGAGAGAAAACAGACTTTTGCTGTCTGAAATTTAGAAGGAAAAAAAGGTGGCAAGGGGGGGGCAAGGAAGGTTGGTTGTAGTAAAAAAAATGAAAAAGAAAGCGAAAAATTAAAATCAAAATTGGCAAAGAATACAATCAGAAAATGGCTCGGCGAATATATAAAAAGAAGAGCGTTTACAGGGAGGAAATGGGACAATCAAGAGATTGTCTAAAATTGACACATCAAACGTCGCGTCTAACGATTGACAATAGGTCGATTCGGATAGACATTACATTATAAGGTACTTCGAGACATGTACAACAACAACTACAGCAACAACAACAAACAATTTTACTTTAAAAAAAAATAGTTTTTGTCGTCGTTTTTGTTTTCTTATAAAATTTTCGTATTGAAACCCATAAAACAAAAAAATTTCATCGTAAAGTAAAAAAAAAAGAAAATTTGAAAATGCAAAGATGTGTCGCCGTATAGCAGCATTAGGAAGAAGAAGAAGAAGCGGAGAAAGAAGAAGAGCAAGAAGAAGCAGCATCATCCAAAGTAGAAGTGTTTCATTTGAAATGAGTTCAATGACCAATATTTGTATTTTAAATTGCATCAATGCATGGGCCAAGTTTTTTTCAATTTCGTTGATTTTTGTTTGAATGTTTAAATTCTCAAAAAAATAGTTCGTTTTTCTTTCTTTCTTTCTTCTTACTTTATAATTCCTATCTATAATCGAAGTATCAAAGCAACTTTAAATTAAATTGTTATTCAATTTCAATTTCACAGAAATTTCATTTTCATTTTCAATTTTGTTACACTCACACGCACTTTATATTCAACAATACAATGTACAATGAGGTTACCATCCCTTCGACTGCGATCACTTTGACTAGCGATAATACTTTTCTTTTTAACCTACTTTAACACCCATACGTAGCTACACACATAATAGGTAATTGCAACCCTTTAGTCATGACTACAACCTAGTTTCTCACACCACTTATTTTAGATGTCTTACTTTTATCCATAAGTGTCCGAATCTACAGTTTAAAGTCCACTTCGAATAACAGATTTTTTTTTTAGGGAAACTTTTCATGGCAATTTTTTTTAAATTTACTTTCAAAGTTTTTGTCAGAAATTTGCATTAAATATCTGAAATCCAGTGAGATACCACAACATACAGGATGGCTGATATGTATTGCAGCCAACTTCAGGTTGTTATCATTTGTAAACCGCTCGTCTAACAGCTGACCGATTTATTCCAGTGACAGTTCATTTTATTATTTACAAAAGCTTACAAAAGCATTTTGATCTATTGTATTCAGAAAAAAAGTTATTAGTGATTGAATTGAAGCGAGATAGTGTGATTGCTTTATATTTGGCTGGAAAACCACAGGAGGTGGCTACCATTAAAACCCTCCACCATTTAAATGTCAATAAATCTTTTGTTTCTCGTACCTTGATGCTCGTTACCGTGATACTGGCATTATTACATCGCATCCAAAAAGTGGACGCAAAAAAACGGCAACAACATCAGAAATGATCCGAAAAGTGAAAGCCAGATTGGATCGAAATCCACGTCGCAGTGGTAGAAAAATTGATCGTGAGCTGAACATATTGCGAGAAAAAATGAAATTGAAATATGAGCTTGGACTAAAGCCATTGAAGTTCCAAAAAGTCCAAGAGCTTATCGATGGACAAAAAAAAAGTTAGACTGGAAAGAGCCAAGGAGTTACTTCGCTTGCACGAAAGTGGCCAGTTACCGAATTTGGTTTTCTCCGATGAGAAGGCATTCCAAATTAAGCAGTTTGTGAACAAACAAAATGATCGGGTTTACTTGCCAATGAGGTCAGCCGAAAATCTACACTTGCAATTGGCCACCAGAACTCAAACACCGCCGATGGTAATGGTGTGGGCCCCCGTAACGGCCAAAGGTCGCTCCCCGTTCATGTTCATCAACCGTGGTGGCAAAATAAATTCCGAATATTATCGGGAAAATGTCTGAAAGGCAGTATAGAAGCCCTAGGCAGACCATGGACATTCCAACAGGAGGTTAAAGAGGAGGTTCCCCGCTTCATTTCTACCGCACAATGGTTAACAAAATCTCCGGATCTCAATCTGTTGGACATTTGCGCCTGTGGCATTTTGGAGAGTAATGTTCTCACTAAAAAATACCAAAGTGGTGTCGATCATCTCAAGACGGCGCTTTGCCGGGAATGGGGACAAAATACCGCAGAACCACGTTCGTGTAGCCTGTAATGGCTTTGTCCGCCGTTTGAAGGCCATAATTCGCAACAAAGGTGGCCAATTCGAACAAATCTAAACTGATTCTTAAATTTGATGTTTTTTCCAAAATTTTTTGCTCTTGAATAATAAAATTTGAAAAAAAAAATTAAAAAAAAATAGGGCTTTACTTTGTTGCATTATATATCGGTCACACTGTGTTTGTTAAAAGTCACAAAGAGAATTTCATGAAAAGAATAATGGCCTCCCCTCCCTCATGTTTTATTGCATACTGAAGCGGGGAACTACCTGTAGCTCAGTAGGTAGTGAGTTGGCTTATTAGACGTGAGGCCTCGGCGGAGTAGCGCTTATCGTCTAGTAGGTAGTGTGTTGGCTTATTACACTTAAAGCCCGAGTTCAGTCATCAATATTTCTTCCTCTCAGCAGATTTCTGGCAAAAACTCTTGAGAGTAAATAAAAATTGCCATGAAGTTTCTCAAAAAATCTATCGTTCGGATCCGAAATTAAACTGTAGATTTCCGCCACTCATGTATAAAATTAAAGCGAACAACAAAAGTGGTGCGAGAAGTTAGGTCTTGAAGTTCTGACTGATGGGTTGTAATGACCAATTGTGAATGTAATGCTCTGAATAGGTTTTAACTTCTATCATTTCTTTTAAAAGATAATTATTTACGACAATAACATCCGTTTATTTTTCATTTTCATTCTATTTGCAGATTTATATGGTAGTTTAGGCAGTGAGATCGAAACACAACACAATAAATGGTAAGTCCACATAAAAAATCTCTTTAAATTATGAAATAATAATTAACATAACATTGGGCACTGAAATGAGTGCGTAATTCAATAGGTAAGGTGGCAGACCCACCAAAATACATATTAACTAACATGAAATGATTTTTTTTAGATCAGTGATTGAATGTCTTAAGACCCTAAGATATGGTCGAACTTCACGTGAGCGGTGACCATCCATCACGTGTGATAGGGCACAATTCGTGTTTGCAAACTCTACCTCGAGAATTTTTGATATTTGAATGTATATACCTGGTAGTGTTTGAAGGCCAAGTTCGTTACTAGACATTCTTTAATTTGGCTTTATAAAAAGCATTCTGATATGGACATTTGATCATACTACTGTACTTCTTTAAACACGAACTGAGGTTGTAAACTAGGCTTTACAAGAATTCATGGATGGTTCAAAGCTGCTACTTGGCAAAGAATTGTTGTTGTCCCTGAAGAACATACCGTGGGGAGCACAAATGAGTACATGTTTATACTTTGGACTTTCTATAAAAAAATAAAGAAATTCTCGAAATCCATTGAAAATAGTATTGTAGCTTCGACTGCAAACAGCTGTTCTACCAGGGAAACTTATAAAAAACTTGGAGCAGTAGATTTAAGTGGGAAATCCCTTTTTTCTGTTTTAGCTTCGTACAAACATTTTCGTATTAACGATGCAAATCGAAGCACTAACAACGCAACTTCGAAACAAGCGACGCAAACTTAAACAAAATCGACGCAACTTCGAAATCACAGAAATTTTAAAAAAGACACAATTTCGAATTTGCACTAGACTTAAACGGGAAATCCCTTTTTTCTGTTTTAGCTTCGTACAAACATTTTCGTGTTAAAGATGCAAATCGAAGCACTAACGACGCAACTTTGAAACATGCGATGCAAACTGATATAAAAACGACGCAACATGGAAATCACAGAAATTTTAAAAAGACACAACTTCGAATTTGCACTAGACTTAAACGGGTAATCCCTTTTTTCTGTTTTAGCTTCGTACAAACATTTTCGTGTTAACGATGCAAATCGAACTACTAACGACGCAACTTCGAAACATGCGATGCAAACTGATATAAAAACGACGCAACGTGGAAATCACAGAAATTTTAAAAAGACACAACTTCGAATTTGCACTAGACTTAATCGGGTAATCCATTTTTTTCTGTTCTAGCTTTATACAAACTGGGATACGAACCCGGACCTTTCGTCTAATAAGCCAACACACTACCTACTAGACCACGGAATTGCATTATCAATTTAATTTTTGTGCAATTAAAATTGCTCAGATTACAAACATGTACTCATTTATGCACCCTACTGTACGATTGATTTTGCCGGAGTTGTAAAATTAGCGCTAAGTTGTGTGCTCCTAAATAGCCTATCAAGTGGCTTAATTGCCGGCCTATAATATATATAGAAAGCCAAGTACAGTACAGTACATATCAAAAGTTTGTGGCCATAATATGCCAAATTAAATTTTCTATTTTCTGTAACGAATAATGAATCATTTGCTTTGGCGGGGTTGTATTGAAGCATAACCAAAACAAATTTTAAATTCAAATTATTTCGACATATTTGTTTACCCTTGTCGTTCTATTAACAAATCGTTTTTAAAAATAAGTGTTCAACCAATAATTATGCCATTATTTTAGGCATTCATTCGAGTCATTCATTCATAACTTTTGTTGTTATTGTTGTTTTTCTAAACAAAATTAAAAATTATTAAATAATCACTTAACCGTTTACGGAGATCGTTTGCGTTAAAAGTTTAATGCAAATTTTATGTTAGCGTTTTTTTTTTCTATTCCTCGTTATTAGTTGTCATACCAAAATAATAAAAAAAATTAAAAAAAAAAATATTGGAATTAACAGCTGATTATTTGTTTATATTCGTTAAATTATTTACTTAATAATTTTTTTTTTTATTTCATTTGTAAGTTCAATAGTATTTGTCATCTCCGTCCGCGGCTCTGTCTTATTTAGAAACTCATCTTTATTAAACAAAATTTTATTGTCAGTTAATAAAGACGGGGGAAAAAAAATGGAAAAAATTTTTTTATTAAAAGTGGGTGTGTTTCCTTATTTGTATTTCAATGTTTATAAATCGCATGGTTTTTTCATTTTTTTTTTCATTATTGAGTCAACAATTGTGCTGTCATTTCAATACCAGATTTCATGAATTTTTTTCATTTCAGTTTTTCTTTACAATAATATTCGCCTCTGTAATGGAAGAATTTTTTGAAATTTTTGTAATTTTTTAATGAATATTTATCGGGTGGCTTATCTATCGGTTTAAATTTAAACAAACGGTTTTTTAGAATCTCGTAATACTTGCGGCATTCTATTCTGTCCCTAAATTCCGAATATTATCTCCCCACGGACGTAATAAATCGTTGTACGATTAAGCAACATAGCTTGCCAACGTCAAATCGTCAAATATTTTAGAAAAAAATCGTAAAAATCGTCAAAATCGTCAAAAACGTTTATTGAAATCGTAAAGAACTCGTTTTGAAAATTTTGTATGATGTTCGCTAGAAGTGACGCATTTTTCGGTGCCCTGATTTCTTAAGATGTTACAATAAATACTTCATTGCGCAATATGCGCCAAGAGACGTGATGAGAGAGAGGGAAGATGCGAACGATAAGGAAATGAGTTGCTGCTGGTGACTATAAAATGGCCAGTGCTATATCTTCACCATTAGACAGTCTACAGCAATCGTCCCCAAGAAGCCCACAGTTTCTCACACCACTACACAACATAAGTGTTAATTTTATGCAGAAGTGGCGGGACCTACAGTTTAAAGTCGACTCCGAACAACAGATTTTTGAGAAACATGAAGAGAAAGAGAAGAAATCGCCGAAAAAATTCTTTTTTTTTATTTTGATGTCTGGCCTGAGACTCGAACATTGGCTTTACGTCTACTAAGCCAGCACACACTACCTACTAGAATACGGCAACTCTCATGACGATGATGTCGATTTTGCAAAAAAAAAAAACATCTTTTCGGATGAAGCTCATTTTTTCCTGGTGGCTAATAAGCTAAGTTATCTTATTTTGGGACTCAGAAATCCCACACATGCTCTTACAGTAAAAGCCAATGCACCTCTTACGAGTGACTGTTTGGTGCGGCTAGTAGAGCCAAGCCAACATTGGTGCACAATTCTGTGAAGATAGGGACAGAGCAAGTATTGCAATTAATGGAGGTACCTAATGCACAATGATAACCGAGTTTTTTATACCCGCTCTTCATGGTATTGATGTGAACGATGTATGGTTTGAACAGTAGATCACAGACATCTCATGCCACAATCGATTTATTGCGTCAAACGTTTGAAATTCCTTTTAATTAGCCGAAATGTTGATGTCAATTAGCCGCCAAGAAACTGTGGTTTGACACCGTTAGCCTATTTTCTGTGTGGGGTGCCTTTAAAGATCAGTGCTGTGCCAATAAACCAGAGACAGTTGAGTATTTGCAAGCCAACTAAACCTCGTGATGCCATTGCTGAGGTACTTGATGCCATACACTTGAAAAAGTTTATGAAAATTGGTGCAATCTAATAAGGTTCTGCAAGGCCAGCCGTATCTACCTTAGGAATGAAATAATCGTCCATTTCTAGCCGGAACAATTCTATTTCACAACAGAAAAATAAATTTTAAGCAATATTCCGAATCGTTCTCTTTAAGTCACATAGCTACCTCTTAACTGCCACTGGGCAATGTAACTGTCGCAAATGTTAGTTAATTTGTGTTTACCAGTGTACATATTCTACTGAAGTATGTTCCAAAATGGCTATTTTTTTCAAACTAAAAAATCTTCTTTTAGAAAATGATTTGACACCAAAAATTGTTTTCTCTTATCCGCCCTCTCCCTCGGATTTGGCAAATCAAAAACACGCGTCTAGGACCATACATCGTCAGTCACGCTGTCACACAATTATTCACTTAAGTGAATAAACAAGCAAATGTCGCATATATGCCTCACCACTAATTAATAGCCATATTTATACGATGTCAGCCCTTGCTATGCACCTAGTAATTGCCGTATATACACCAGAGATCAGCAACGATTATTCAAAACGATAAGTAGATTCGAGTCATACTTGTAATTTCTGATACTTATACGCATTCAAACTTATTTTAATATCATACTTACACTACTACTCATATTCAAAGTATGAAATACTTGTGGTACTTATACTTAACAATACGCATAATGTTGTTGATTTCGACTCTTCTTGTCTCAACTTATACACGAAGCACAAAATAAGTATGATTCGAGTATGAACACCACAATACTGGCTAGAAGGTTGTGTGTTTGCTTTGCTTTATGTCTTTGGGTTTTTTTTCTTCTTTTTTCGTAAATACAACAATAACCAAGGCTGTAAATTTAGATGAATGATTCGAGTCACTCCGAATCATTTATAGGTATTATAAGTACTTTTCAAAATTTATGAATCAGAAAGAGTAGGCGTATGAATCAAACATATTTCGAATGTTATGGGTGTGATGTCAATATTGTACTCATACTCATTGCTACTTATACTTATAAATCAATATTGTGCTGAGTACGAATGAATCAGAGAAGTTGAATTTCAATTCTGTTGAGTCACTCATACTCAAAACTGCATGAGTACTTATGAGTAGCGAAAAATTATTCATTGCTGATCTCTGATATACACGAATCACAAAATAAGTAGGATTCGAGTACGAACAGCACAATACTTGCTAGAAGGTTGTGTGTTTGTTTTGTTTGCTGTCTTTGTGTTTTTCTTTCTTCCTTTTTTTTGTAAATTCAACAACAACCAAGGCTGTAAATTTTGAAGAATGATTCGAGTGACTCGATTATATTATAAGTACTTTTCTAAATTTATGAATCTGAGTGAGTATAGGTATGAGTCGAACCTATTTCGAATGTTATGGGTTTGAGGTCAACGTTGTACCTAATACTTGTTGCCACCTGTACTTATAAATCAACGTTGTACTGAGTACATCAGAGTAGTTGAATTTCAATACAGTTGAGTCACTCATTCTCAAAATTTTATGAGTCCTTATGAGTAGCGAAAAAATGATTTATTGCTGATCTCTGATATACACGAAGCACAGAATAAGTATGATTCGAGTACAAACATCACAATACTCGCTAGAAGGTTGTATTGTAATTTGCTTGTTATCTTTGTCTTTTCTTTTTTCGTCTTTTGTAAAAGCAACAACAACTAAGGTTGTAAATTCTGATGAATGATTTGAGTGACTCGATTATATTATAAGTACTTTTCTAAATTAAATCAATCAAATATATTTCGAATGTTATGAGTTTGATGTCAACATTGTACTTTTACTTATTGCAACCTAGACTTATAAATTAATGTTGTAGCGAGTACGAATGAAAACTGATACATGAGTACTTATGAGTAGCTAAAAAACGGTTCAGTGATGACATACACGACACCCGTTGCGAAAGGGTTTGTAACTTCTTAGTGAAAATATTTAAATCTGCATCGATTGATTGTCAAAAACGGCTTGAAGTCTGTTGGAAAGTCATTTAAAAGCAATTAAATTTATTGCCAAGAATTAATGCCACCCTAATACGATTGCTGTCTATATTATCTATTGTGTTGTCATTAATTTATGGCAGCAGTTTTTAAATAATTAATGAAATCATAATTTTTTGTATTCTTTTTGAAGAAATTTTTACTTTTTAAAAGTGAAATTTTTTGAAAACTCCATCGCCAAACAATCATTGTGGGCTCGGGCTATTGATGAGAGCAGCAAATACTGATGATGATGATGATGCTGATGCCTTTAGTAGAAACTCATTAACTTTCTTAAGGAAAAGTTTTAAACAAAAATTTTAACTACTAAGCTTACAGATAAACTAGAGAAATCCAATATAATTTAAATAAATTTCGAAGATAGGAAGGGGCAGAAAAGACGAAAAATCGAAAACAAAAATGGGGTTAACAGATATGCATTAAAGATGAATGCTGCATGCAAAGTTAACTTCAATACTTTAGAGAAGAAAAATAAATTTAAAATCGGTCGTTAAGCACAAAAGAAAAAAATGTTTTAAAGAAATGCATAACATTTGCATAATTTTGTAACACTCAACATATGGAAATTAAAAATCGAAAATAAATTCATTAAAAACGGCATTCTTCATTCATATATTCAATGTAGAGAGACAGACAGACAGACAATGACTGTGTCTGGTATTTCCTTTCCTTTCATTTCTTTCATTTTTTTTTTTTATAAATTAATCGGGAATATTTAATTTCAAAATATTTTAATCGAATCACTTAAGTAAGCATTTGCATTATGATACGAATCTATTTTCCATTCTTCTTTTTTTCTTGTCATTCTTTTTCTTTTTTATTGAACTTTGTTTTTTAGGAGGTAATGAAATTCAATTTTTTTTGTTGTTATCTTTTCCTTTTCCTAATATTGATTGTAAAATTATGTAAAAATTTTCAAATAGAATCACATTAAACCCGTGTACACCTTTTTTCCCTTAAAAAAATAAAAAAAATTTTAAAAAAATTAAAAAAAAAATACAAATAAATTAGAGTACCAAACCATTAAACAAAATTATTTATAAGGAAATGCATAAAAGTAAATGTATTCGCTTTACAGCCATGGTCAACTAAATAGCACTATACTAGCAATCGCATCACCCATTATACTAAGCGAGAAAATAATAAAAAAAAAAATTAAATACACCCGTTTAATGGCATAGTCTTGAAGTCGCCGTGGTCTAGTGGGTAGTGTGTTGGCTTATTAGATGAAAGGCCTGGGTTCGAATCCCAGGTCGGACATCAAAACGAAAAATATTTCTTCGGCGACTTCCTCTCAGCAGATTTCTGGCAAAGACTCTGAGAGTAAAAAATTGCCATGACAAGCTTATCAAAAATCTGTCGTTCGAAGTCGATTTTAACTGCCATTCATGTATAAAATTAACGGACACAAGATAAGTGGTGTTTGAAGCTAGGTCGTAATCCTGACTGAAGGGTTGTAATGGCCAAGTATGTATGTAATGGCATAGTCTAGGTTGTGAGCTTTGTTGAGTAGATTTTAAAAATATTTTTTTATATTTCTCCAACCCTCCAAACTTGTTTTATTTGACAAAAACTGTTTTTTTTTTCTGGTCTTCATACACAAAATTTCAATATTACTTTAAATTTTCTGACCCCATTACCAAAATTTAAATCGCTTTGGAAAGGGTAGAAATGGACCTTTAAAACGGTATATTTATATCTAGTATTTGACTTCATATGCTATTAGATTTGATGAGTTAAACTTGGACAAATTGAATTTTTTTCATATTTTTCACGTTTGTCCATTCATAGTACCAAAATTTACTTAAAAATATAAAACAAGTGAAAACATTCTGAAAGTGCATTATCTTGTGAAGAGATTGACACTTCGTTTGATCAAATCGGACAAAAATCACCATAGTTATTATTTAAAGAGTCTAACAGTTGAGTGATATTTTTTATATACATATGTCATCCCATCAAATAGACTTTTAGTTCAAAAATTTTTGATGAATCTGAACTATTTATCGGAAAATGTTTCAATTCCAAGTTTGAGCGACCACCAGAAGTTGAACAATGCTTGCGCAAAGAGAAATAATACTATTTGTAAAAAACACACAAATTAGCCGACTTCTGGTGGTCGCTCAAACGTGAAATTGACACATTTTGTGATAAACAAGTTAGATTCATCAAATATTGTGAAAATTTTTGAACTATGAGTTCATTTGATAAGATGACATAAATATAAAAAATATTAGCCGACTGTTCTTTAAATAATAATAACGTTAAATTTTGTCCCATTTGATCAAATGATGACTTAATCACGATTGTTATACTATTTATATAATAACTACGGTAATTTTTCTCCAATTTTATCAAATGATGACTCAATCTCTTCACAAGGCTTTAAGAATATTATCACTTTTCCTATATGTTTTTAATAAAGTTTGCTACTATAAATGGATAAACTTGAAAAAATATGGAAAAAATTCGAATTTTCTAACTTTGCCTCAACAAATGTCATAGAATATTAAGTCAAATAATAGATATATGTATACCATTTCAAAGGCCCATCTCTCCCCTTTGCAACGAGACTTAAATTTTGGAAATCGGGTCTGAAATGTTTGAGTAATCCAGAAATTTATGCGTAAGTTAAAAAAAAAAAACAATTTTTGTCATATAAAACAAGTTTGGAGGGTTCGAGAAATATAAAAAAAGTGTTTTTGAGTTCTACTCAACTAACGCGGATTACTCGGGTGTATTTTTATTGTCGCATCAAGTTATCAATCCATTCAAAAATATTTAAAAATTTATTTCAATGAAAAGATTTCAAAAAGATCAGAAATAAATGAAAAAAAAAATTCTTAAAAAATTCTATGTGTAAAGATAAACACCAAAGACACAAACCCATATTCTTAGTAGCTCCACTTTTTGCCTTTAACAGAACAAAATTTGTTGTCAACAGAACACTGTTAGTTGTTTAACAGTGGCAATTAGTTGATTAGTTTTCTACTTTATAATTATTGCCGACCATTTAATGCTCATTTCTGTGTAAAGATAAAAACCAAAGACGCAAACCCACATTCTTAGCAGGGTCATTCTTTGCCTTTAACAGAACAAAATTTGCTGTCAAGAGAGCAGAGAAATGGAGGGAATTAATTTTGTTAATTGCCTAAATTATTCCAGCTATCCCACTACCACTGTCCGAAAAAGGACCCTTTTGGCTACCATTTGAATATAGTCGGGTGGGTGTACTATTCCATATATGTTCCGAAATGGTCACTGATCTTCTAGAGAATTTTCAAGCAAAAAATTGATAACCTTAAAGGCAATTTTCTCAATATCATATCACTTTACCCGTGCCTACATTGCTGATTATATTAAGAGGCCTTGGAACCTTCATTTGAATATAGTGTGGTACTCATAGATTTCGTATTTATGGCAAAACTTGTTCCTAAGCAAGTAAGGTTATTCAGCTTGGATACTGTTAAACAGCTACAACAGTGCTCTGTTAACGCCAAATGTGACGCTGGTAAAATTTATGGATTGCGTCTTGGATTTTCAAATTCGAATTTATCATCAAACACATCAAAAAATTTAGTTTTCCCCATTTGCATGTGGAGACTAGGGTTTTCGGTTAGGTTAGGTTAGCTTAGCGTGTAGGTTGGCTTTCACAGGCAAGTTTACCACTCTGTGGCCCATAAGGGCCATTCTGTAGTGAATCTCACATAACACAACACTTCACAACAGTTGTCGGAGAACAAAACATGATAAGTGCAATGTTCAACTAACTGTGCTATATATTTCGCCACTAATGTATGGTAGCAAAAAAAACCTTTCATTGGAATTATTTTTTCTTTTTTTTTGTAATGAAATTGTTGTTTAAAAGGTTGCATGTTTAAAAAAAATTAATGCAGTTCCAGTTGCTGTTTGTCACTGAGCCCCTAAAGAGACCTTTTGTTTGTTTATTTGCTGTCGTTGTTGCTGTCATTGTTTTTTTTTTTTGTCTTTGTATTTAAATAGGGGCAAACAAACGTAATTTATTATAATTTTACAACACAGTTTAATGATAACTTTGCATAGCAACAAAAATTTAGGGGGGCAATATGCATAAGGCAAAAAAAAAACTTTCCATTGCCCTGACAGTACAGCCTTGCAGTTAAAACGGTGGTAAAAACCTATGACAGAAGACCTTGTAACATATTTGAAATGTTGCAATAGATTTATAAATGGCGTAGAAAGGGCTTCTTATACAATCCTCTTTCCGAATTCCAATTCAATGCTACTTGCAGGAGTCGAAAGAGGATGTACCTTAAGTATTATAGAGAGATTAGCCTGCGCCATTGAATAAACTCGCATACTTACTATTGTAAGGCATTGTTGTGAAAACTATGCTCTTGTGCTTAATGATTCAGGACTCGAATCACCTTCAATCCTGTTCAATCATGAGTGTTTTCCTCGTCCTAAGAGATTCCCCTGTTAGCGGACTTCAAACATAACAAAGGGATGCCAATCTGTTCTTCAATTTTTTTTAAGATTTATAGCAGAGTTGTACATCAAGAGATGGTGAACTTACAAGATGCAACTACTTACTTACTTAATTGGCCATTAACAGTCCGATTAACGGATTTCGGCCTGCCGCAATACATCCTTCCAGGCGTAAGGCACTTGGTTACACCAATCGATGAGAAGGCTTCCTCGATTTGGTCCTTCCAGCGCATACCAGGTCGTCCTCTTCGCCGACTTCGCAGATTCACGCATCAAATACCCGTCTCGCCGGAGAATCCTCCGTCATTCGAACGACATGGCCGAATATTAATACCCTGTACAATGTTTATGCCGTTGAGGAGCTCTTACAGCTCACTGGTAGATCGGATGCGGAAACCATTGCCAACTCGCACTGGACCGAAGATCTTACATAGGACTTTTCTCTCGAAATATAATGCCTCACTAATAAGATCCAATCAGTGTCTAGTTAAAAAAAAATTATTGGCATTGAATTCCGCTAACCAATATCATTAAAAGTGAATAAGTTTTCCAGCAAATAAAGATTAAATAGAATTATAAATGAAAATATGTTCACTTCACTTATTTGGTAATTACACAACCCTTTAGTCAGGATATCAACCTAGCTGCTCTTACCAACCACGTTGTAA
Source organism: Sarcophaga peregrina (assembly GCA_014635995.1). Lineage (NCBI taxonomy): Eukaryota > Metazoa > Arthropoda > Insecta > Diptera > Sarcophagidae > Sarcophaga > Sarcophaga peregrina. The sequence continues at coordinate 88,529,396 of CM025793.1, forward strand.
ATACTCATGAAGTGATACATGAAGTGAAAAGTATCCTGTAGGTGCAAAAGCACCGTGGATATTACTTTTAGTTATGCGCTGTAACTCTATCAAGGAATTTATGTGAATGAAGATAAATTCGAATTTAATATCCAAGGACGCAAACCCACCGTTTTAGCAGCGTCACTTTTTGCCTTTAACGGGGCAAAATTGCGATTAACAGAGTACTGTTAACTGTTTAACAGTGGCAATAAGAAGGCCGCTTAATTCCCAAAATTATTCTAGTTCTCCCTCTACTACGGTTCGAAAGAGGACCAGTCCAGAGGGTCGTTTGCTTATAGTAGTCCATGGTAAATGTACTATGTCTTATATGCTTCAAAATGGCCTCTGATCTTTTAGAGAATTTTCAAGCAAAACACTCATAGTTCCAAACCCAATTTTTTCAATAACATGTCCCTTTACATGTAATTATATTGCTGATTATGTTAAGAGGCCATGGAACCTTCCTTTCCTTATATTGTGGTACTCATAAACCTAGTATTTGTCCTAAAATTACATCCTAAACAACAGGACTTGTTCAGATGGATAATGTTAAACAGCTAACAGTCCTCTGTTAAGGCTAAATTTTGTTTTAATGCCTCCAAAGTCGTCGTAGTCTAGTAGGTACTGTGTTGGCTTATTAGACGCAAAGCCATGGTTCAAGCCCCAGGCCAGACATCAAAACTAAACACAAAAAGTATGTCTCTCTGCAGATTTCTGGCAAAAACTCTGGGAGTAAATAAAATTGCCATGAAAAGTTGCTCAAAAATTTGTCTTGTTAGGAGTCGAGTTAAAACTGTATGTCCCACCACTCATGTATAAAATTAACACACACAACATAAGTGGTGTGAGAAACTAGGTCGATAATCTTGACTGAAGGGTTGTAATGACAAATTATGCATGGATGTATGTATGTTTGTCAGGAGAGAGCATCGTGAGGATTTTAAAACTAAATAAGGGCGATCTAAGTATGCAAACGATCGAACTGAAGCGGATTGGCGCGATGCAAAATAATAAATGCAGGGCATGCTTTAGACGTCGAACGGATGGAGCACTTTTAGCATTATTGCCTAGCTTTCTGAAGCTCGAGAACCCCAATATTTCTTTGGAATTACGCTATAGGCACCGTAATCTAATAGGTATTGTGTTGTCTTATTAGCCGTGAGGCAATGGTTTAAACCGCAGGTCAGATATCTTTTTCCTAATCTTTTATGGATTGCGTTTTGGATTTTCAAATTCGAATTTATCTTGACATACATACGACTTTAAACTGTAGGTCCCACCACTTATGTATAAAATTAACACACACAACATAAGTGGTGTGAGAAACTAAGTCAATAACCCTGACTGAAGGGTCGTAATGACCAATTATGTATGCCTGTAACTTCAAATGTGGCCCTGCTAAAATTTATGGATTGCGTCTTGGATTTTCAAATTCTAATTTACAAAAATTTATATTTTTAAAGCGAATTTTCTCAATATCATGTCACTTTACATGGGACTATATTGCCGTGACTATATATTAAGAGTCCGTGGAAGCTTATTTTAAATGTGGTATGGTGCGCATAGACCTAGTTTATATCATAAAATTAGCTCCTAAGCAAGTGGACTTGTTTAGGTGGACACTGTTAAACAGTTAACAGTGTTCTGTTAAGAGAAAATTTTGCTCTGTTAACGCTAAATGTGGCATTGCTAAAATTTATGGTTTGCGTCATGGATTTTTAACTTCGAATTTAAAAAAATTGGTATTTTTAAAGCGAATTTTCTTAATACCATGTTACTTTACATGGGTCTATATTGCCGTGACATGTGACAATATATTAAGAGTCCGTGGAAGCTTATTTTGAATGTGGTATGGTGCGCATAGACCTAGTGTATATCATAAAATTAGCTCCCAAGCAAGTGGACTTGTTTAGGTGGATACTGTTAAATAGATAACAGTGATCTGTTAAGAGAAAATTTTGCTCTGTTAATGCTAAATGTGGCGCTACTAAAATTTATGGTTTGTGTCTGGGATTTTTCAATTCAAATGAATAATTTGAGGTAGGCAAATTTGAAAGTTCAATTTCAATTTAATTGAATACACATTGAAATTCTTTTTACCAACAACAACAACAATAAAACAACAATGACAGTTAAATAATTCAATGATTTGTCTTGTTGTCTGTCGTATTTTGGCGTATTTATTTTGATTTTGATTTTTATTTTCAATTTTCAAAAGGTATTTTTAAAGGTTTTTAGTTTTTTTAGTTTTTTTTTTATTGATTTTAAAATATTACCCCTTGATTGTGTTTTATATGTAAATAATGTATGTAAATTATGTATGCAGTATGTAAATTATGTACTGTACGTCGTAAGTCTGGTATAGAATTTAAAATATTTCATCGATCGTTCAACGATTTTAAAATGCTTAAAATTGGTGTTAAAATGTTGAATAAATTTGTTGTTGTTGTTGTTGTAGCTTTATATTCAGGCCTAAAAGTTCAATTTTAGTACCTTATTCGTTTCACTATATTAATTCAGTTTTAAAGCAATAAATCGTTTTGGATCATTGACAATTCATAAACGTCAACCAAATACCAGGTATTTTGCTTTGCTTGACATTTGTTTTGTAGAGAAAAAAACAAACAGAAAAACAGAAAAAAAACATGGAAAACTGAAAATGAAATAAAAAACGTACTAAATTTACACATTCATTGTGAATTTAAATGTACACTGCAGCCACATAGCCAATAAAAACTTAACACAACTTTGGCCTCCTCTACCATCATAGCCTGGCTGCCTGCTGAGGAGCCACCCTAATATTTCTAAAAAAAAATTAAAAAAAATACCAAAGTACCCGAGTCTTTTTTTTTTTGATACGCTTGTGTATATACAGTTGGCACCTTTATTTGGTTTTTCGCTGTTACGTTTTCAAATTTCAATTTCAATTCAATTTCAATTATTCTGTTAAGTTATCAACAAAAATTTCTTGTTTTTTTTCAAATTTTTTAAAAATTTTTTTTTTTTCAAAAATAAACACCAAACTGAACAATAAAAGTATTTTTAAAAAAACTAAATTGATATTTTATTTATTGTTTGATCAAATAAACAACAAAAATAAATAAAACAGACACGAAATTTACATAATTATGCCAAAATACAGTCGGTGACAAAACAATGGAAACTTTTTCAAAATTCCACTAAAAATTAAAAATATTTTTAAGAAATTCCCAAAATATTTGTGCTGTTTATTAATAAAAATTTTCAAAAATTATTAAAAAAAATTTTTTTTGAGTCAAAAACTGTAAACACTCATCATTTTGTAAAAGATTTCAATACTTCATTAATAAAACTTTTTTTTATTGTTTTTATGAATTCAAATGAACTGCAATTTTTAAATTTTTTTCTTTCCAATTTCCAATTTTTTCTGATTAGAACACAAAAATAAATTTTTGAAAAAGTTTGCATTGTTTTGTCACCCACTGTATATTAACTATTCAGTATATGATCTGCAATTCAAAAAAAAAAAAAAGAATACTAAATACCCTAGACATACTTCATAAAGTAATAAGGAAATGATGACGATGTCATCAGCAACAAATAAAAAAAAAAAATTTAATTTTAGAATTCCAAAATACTTTTAACTCACTCATCATATTGAATAAATAGCGTCTCGTTATTCTACGATTTCCTATCTTTAAAATCAAATCAAATAAAGTGTGTGTGAGAGAGTAAGACAATTATTACATTACGTATGGCATAATAGACATGAGAACACAGTTCAAAACCCTAGATATCCGACAACAAAACGAAAGAAATATTTCTTCAACGACTTCCTTTCAGCAGATTTCTGGCAAAAACTCTGAGAGCAATTACAAATAAAATTGCCATGAAAAAACTGTCGTTTGGAATCGACTTTAAATTGTAGGTCCCCCTGCCACTTATGGATAAAATTAACACACACGCAACAGAACGTGATGAAGGGTTGTAATGATCACTCCTCTATGAATGAGAAATGGATTCAGGGATAGAAATGAGTTGATTCTCTTCCTGTCCTGAATCTAATAATATTACAAGAACTCTCCTGCTGCCAATTAGATGGAGCTGCCCCATAAAACGAGTAGACAGTATCCAAATCACATAGTCTACGTACTCTTTGCTTATTACAATGGGAGGTTCAATATCATTGTCAACAGCAGAGTACGTATAATAATGCTAGACCCGGCTGAATTTATGTGGTTAAGAAGATGCCTGGTTTATATCCTGAAATTATTGGCCTTCTATGGCATATTTTATAAGAAAAATAACAGATGTTTGATTGAGAAAATGATGGAGACTATGGAACATCTTTAAAGTGACTGTCTCCTATGTGTGTGAAGATAGATTTTAAAATCTATTACCCTAAACGCAAATCAAGTCAGTTAACTGGATTCTGTTATATTATTAACAGAATTCTGTTCAACAATTAATTTAAAGCTTGAAAAGAAAAACAGGAAAAAAGATTTAAATTCCACATTTCTGTCCGCTTATATGTCTTTTACTCAAGGAAAGAACATCTTCGGCTTTTTACACACATAGGACACGAACATTAACATTCTCCGTTAAAAGGAGTGTAAAAATGTATTCAGTTGCTTGTCAGCTTTCAATGAAGCAGGTACTTGTCGCTTCTTTTTGAAATTTTTTTACATATCAATTATACACCCATAGAAAAATTACAGTACGATTCACTTTTTTTCTCAATTTTTGGATGTTATATAAACAGTCTTTAGGGATATGGCGTTGTATATTTTCCACTACATAAACTTATTAGATTACACTTGAAAAAATTACTAACAATTTTCCTCTGGGTTATACACATTCCTCTCACAAATACACTCACATTTTTATCGTATTCTCTTTGTGCCGACATCTGCTTATAAGAGATATCACTGTCATTATTCCTCTCTCATCCACGAATGATATGATTGAAGATTAGAGAATATATGAAGTGGTATTATGCAGGCTTGATAATTTAGGCAGATAGGGCAAGAACTGTTAAGTACAGTTCCATGCTGCGTACAACCACAACGAACAGTATATATTCCGCTGAAGGTTTTGAAGGGAGTTTTTAGAGGATCCTGTCGGTAGTCAAACATGGCTACAATCTAACTAATTATGACTGAGATATTTACAAAAAATTCTGTTAAAAATTATTTCTTCCTTTTATGACTTCTCTCTCTCTCCCTTTCGAAAGTAAAAGTCACTGTAAGGTGGTTCGATTTACGTTATTATCGATTCGTTTAAAAAGGTTTAGTGGATTATGCATTAAAAATTAAAAAAATAATAAGAAAAGAACGGTATGACCTTTCAAAAAATATTCTTAAGAATTCAAATGTTATCGTTCATTATTTTCTGTAAGAATTAAAAAAAAAATACTAGAAACTTCAGAAGTACCGGTATGAAGTGAGCGTCAAGGAAGTCGAAAAGTGGGTAACGAATTGTTTGCTTCAAAAGACGAACAGGTTTATTAGCTTTACCTTTAGTATATAAAAAGCCACGATAGCGTAGTGTGTTGGCTTATTAGTCGTAAGCTCACGGTTCAAAGTTCATCTCCAACAAAACGAAATACGAAAAAAATATTTCTTCGGCGACTTCCTCTTAGCAGATTTAAAGCAAAAACTCTACGAGTAAATAAAAATTGCCATGAAAAATTTTTCAAAGATTAAGAGTCGACTTTAAACTGTCAGTTTCGTCACACATGTATTAAATTAACACACACATAGCATAAGTGGTGTGAGAAGCTAGGTCGTAAACCAATATAAGCGTTGTAATGACCAATTATGTATTGGTTGAATTTACAAACTCCTGTCTCCAACAATGGACAGAAAGAAAACCAAGAAATTACTTGAGTTGGGCTAGAATAGGGTTTAGACTCTAAAACGAAATCTAACGAGACACTAGGCTATTGTCAGGTTCGCTGACAAGCCAGTTTTGGCCCCACCAAGATTACTGCGGAAGTACCATGTTGTGGAAGAAACGAAATCGGTACAACACCTTTTATGTGAGTGCCCTGTATTTTTAAAACAAACGTTAGCGGTTTTTAGGCGACAGAACCTTTAAAGATCTGTGAATTGTGGCGAATGACCTGTGTTATACGGAGCTTGGGGTGTTTCAAATCCGCCACTAACAGATCGTGGCAAGGGGGTTTTCTCACACGGGGTAATGCAATAGGCCATGTGGGGCACCCAGTGAATTTGCCTGTACATATACGTTTATACAAAACGTTTATTGACCAACATTTTGTCTTGTTTAAAAAAATCGCTCATTTCATACCGGTACACCCAGATATTTTCTTAGTAATAAAAGAAAAAGAAAATTTTTAAAAACGTTTATTGACCAACGTTTTGTCTTGTTTAACAATCAATACCATGTCAATCAGAAATCACTTTTTATTTTCGTAATACCCGACAAAAAAAAATATGAAAAATTATTAGAGAGGGGGAAGCTAATGAATGAACGAGACTGAATGAGTGAGTGAGTGATTGTATCGATGATCAATTGATCGATCGATCATTAACTGTAATACTGAATGAATAATTGTTATGACTGATTTCTGTTTTCTTTTTTCTTCCCCCCTTTTTTTCGATTTCTTTTTTTGTGGTTAATAGGCTTTCAATTTAGAGATCATGTCCAATTATTTTTGGTTTTTTTTTGTCTTTTCAAAACTACTGTAAATAGTAATAGTGGAGTCAGTGAATGATTGACTGAGTGAGTGAGTGAGTGCGTATGTGATTGAATTGAATGTTGGTCAACAGTGTAATTAGACGTTTAAAGCGATAATGATTCGTTAAATTATTTCTCTTCTTTTCTGTTATTATTTTTGGTACACGAAATGAAACTTTGTGGTATTTATTTACTGTGTTAAAATTGTATATTTTATTGTTCTTTTTTTTTTAATAATTTTTGGAGATAAAAACTGTAAGTTTTCCTTTGTGTTAAAATACCTTTTTTAGAGCAGTTAATTATCACGATTAGGTTACCCCACGATTAGGTTATCAGGTCAGTATTTTTTTGTTAAACCTTAAATATTTATTTACCTTACACTAGGTAACATAATTGGTACTATGGCAAGGGTTATCAAAAATTTTTTGTTTGTATATTTGTGGGTAAGAGAGAGAAAATCAAAATAAGGCCATATTACTAACATTTTTCTATGGCTGTAAGTATATTAGTGCGTAAAAGAGAGAGAGAGAGTAAATAGGTTCTAGGAAGTAGAGAAGAGAGAATAGAGTTTGTAGGCCTTAAATTTTAATCCTTTTATACTATAAATGACACCTACATACAGATACATACATAGCATACCTACATACAACTGGTCATTACAACCAGGATTACGACCAAACTTCTTACACCACTGTTCTGCGTGTTAAATTTTTTACACGAGTAGCGAGACCTGTAGTTCATGGCAGTTTTTGTCAGAAATCTCCTGAGACGATGTCGCCGGAGAAATATTTTCTTATATTTTGTTTTATCGGAGATGACTGACCTGGGGTTTGAACCAAGGCCTCATGTCCATTATGCCAACTACAGACTACAGTGGCTGTCTCTAACCTAGCCTGATCTAATTCCTCTCTCGATTAAAAGACAAAAACCTTATCAGAAGATACATACATACATACATACATAATTGGGCATTACAACCCTTAAGTCCGGATTACGATCTGGCTTCTCACACCACTTATGTTGTGTGCGTTAATTTGTATAGATGAGTGGCGGCACCTACAGTTTAAAGTCAACGCTGAAGGATAGATTTTTTGAAAAACTTTCTCATGTTAGCTTTTTTATTTACTCTCAGAGTTTTTGTCATAAAGCTGCTGAGAGGAAGTCGCCGTAGAACAATTTTTTTCATATTTTGTTTTCTTGGAGATGACTGATCGGGGGTTTGAAACAAGGCTAAAATTACAATTTCCAATCAATATTCTTTCGAATACAGGGTATAACAGTAGAAAGCTATTTCTTTCGTGTTCATATGGACTCGGGTTGGTTTTTTTTAAAGATGTCCGCCATCTTACATAACCTAACTAAATTATTCCCTAGGTTAGAAGACAAAAGCCATATCAGAAGATAACATATTACAATTTCCAATCAATATTTCTTCGAATAGAGGGCATAACATTAGAAAGCTTTTTCTTTCATGTTCATATGGACTCGAGCTCGTTTTTTTAACGATTTCCGCTATCTTACATAAGCTAACTCAATTCTTCTCTAGGTTAGAAGACAAAAGCCATATCAGAAGGCAACATATTACAATTTCCAATCAATATTCCATCGAATACAAGGTATAACATTAGAAACCTATTTCTGTCGTGTTTGTATGGACTCGGATTAGTTTTATTTAAAGATGTCCGCCATCTTACATAACCTAACTTTATTCTTCGCTAGGTTAGAAGGCAAAAACCATATCAGAAGATAACATATTACAATTTATGATCAATATTTCTTCGAATATAAAGGGTATAAGATTAAAAAGCTAGTTCTTTCGTGTTCATATAGACTCGGGTTTATTTTATTTAAAGATGTCCGTCATCTCACATAACCTAACTTAATTCTTCGCTAGGTTAGAAAACAAAAACCATATCAGAAGATAACATATTACAATTTACCATCAATATTTCTTCGAATATAAAGGGTATAAGATTAAAAAGCTAGTTCTTTCGTGTTCATATAGACTGGGGTTGGTTTTATTTACAGATGTCCGTCATCTTACATAACCTAACTTAATTCCTCTCTAGATTAAAAGACAAAAACCTTATCAGAAGCTAACGTATTACAATTTCCAATCAATATTCCTTCGAATACAGGGTATAACATTGGAAACCTATTTCTGTCGTGTTCATATGGACCCGAGATGGTTTTTTTTTAAAGATATCCGCCACCTTACCCTTCTTCTCTAGGTTAGAAAACAAAAGTCATATCAGAAGCTAACATATTACAATTTACGATCAATATGCCATCGACAATAGAAAACAATTTTTTGAATTCAAAAACATTATAAGATGTCCCCTTAAAATATTAAAAAAAAATTTCAGTTTTGCATTAATCAACCCAACCGAACCAACCAACCAACTAACAAAAATTCATTTAATAAAATGCTAATCAATGTTTTAATTAATAAATAGACAAATAAAAAAAAAATATTTTATATTTTATAATAAATTTTTAATCTTTTAATAGTTTTATCGCTTTATTTCATGTTTCTATTCAATAAAAAATTATTTAAAAAATTTAAATTTTTAAATTTTATTACGTTTCGATTGGTTTTCTCTTAAATCAATATTTTTATGGACACAATTTTTTGATTTAATTTAAGAATTTTTAAATAAATAAAATAGTATTCATGCCAATATTGTTATAAAAATTTAATTTTAATTTTATGGACCATTATTCCGAGAGACATATCCTAAAGACAAGATGTCTAACATAAAAATAATACAATGTGAACCCAAAAACCAAGTGGTCGGTGGTGGTGGTGGTGGTTATGGTAAACATTTTTTTTTACGATTTCTATTTGAATTACAAAATTAAGAAACAAATCCAAACCAAACAATAATAACAAGAGAATTTTAAATGAATTTCAAATATTATGAATTAAAACATTCCAAAACTCAGCAATAAAAATTATAAATTTTTTCATTCTAGTATGTACAGTGTATACTAACATGTGATAAAACATCTCTCCCCTTTCCAACAAGATTTAAATTTTGGAAATCTGGTCAGAAATATTTGAGTAAACCAGAAATTTGTGTTTGAAGTCCATAAAAAAACAGTTTTTGTCAAATAAAAAAAAGTTTGGAGTTTTTGAGAAGTATAAAAAAAAAATTATTTTACTCAACAAAATTCACAACCTAATACTATGTTCAGACATGCACTTATATTGAGAAAATCGCAATAAACGGCATTATTGATCTCAATATTTCACATAAAATGTCAAATAATTATTGCTCAATAAATTCATAAATTGTTATAATATTGATTAAAACTTTAAATGCAACACTGTCATAAGTACGTTCAGTGAGCATATTACATTTTTCCGAACACTTCCTATTAATATTTGACAACTCAAATGTAAACAACGATAAACAAACCGAAAGGTTTGTATTTTATTTATGTTGTTGAAACAATCAGCTGTTATCTTTATCAGCTGTCAAATAAATTTTCGTATATTATATGTCTGAACGCTAAAAATATTGTTCTCAATAAACCGAATATTGATTTAATAAAAGTGCATCTCTGAACATAGTATAAACTATGTCCGGGTGTATTTAATTTTTTTTTATTTTGTCGCATAGTGTTATTATTTAATTTACAGGGTGACCGATATATAATGCAACAAAGTAAAGCGCTATATTTTCTTTTTAATTTTATTGTTCAAAATCAAAAAATATTGGAAATAACATAAAATTTTAGAATCAGTTTAGATTTGTACGAATTGGCCATCTTTGGTACGAATTATGGCCTTCAAATGGCCGACAAAGCCATCACAGGCTGCACGAAAAAGGCTCTGCGGTATTTTGACCCATTCCCGGCAAAACGCCGTCTTGAGATGATCGATACTTTGGTATTGTTTAGTGAGAATCTTACTCTCCAAAATATCTCAGGCGCAAAAGTCCAACGGATTGAGATCCGGAGATTTTGGTGGCCATTGTGCGGTAGAAATCAAGCGAAGAACCTCCTTTTTAAGCCGTTCTTGTTTGACGCGTTTTGAGTGCGGTGGTGCTGAGTCCTGTTGGAATGTCCATGTGGTCTGCGGAGGAAATGTTTGTCTGCCCAGGGCTTCAATACTGTCTTTAAGACATTTTCCCGATAATATTCGGCATTTATTTTGACCCCACGGTAGATGAATACAATTGGGGAGCGACCATGCAGCCGTTATGGCGGTCTATACCATTACCATCGGCGGTGCTTGAGTTCTGGTGGCTAATCACAGGTGTAAATTTTCAGCTGACCTCTTTGGCAAGTAAACCTGATCATTTTGTTTGTTCATAAACTGCTCAATTTGAAATGGCTTCTCATCGGAGAAAACCAAATTCCGTGCAAGCGAAGTAACTCCTTGGCTCTTTCCAGTCTAACTTTTTTTTGTCCATCGATGAGCTTTTGCACTTTTTGGAACTTCAATGGCTTTAGCTTAAGTTCATTTTTCAATATGTGTTGCATCTATTCCCACGATATGTTCAGCTCACAAGCAATTTTTCTACCACTGCGGCGTGGATTTCGATCAAATCTAGGTTTCACTTTTCAGATCATTTCTGGTGTTGTTACCGTTTTTTTTCGTCCACTTTTTGGACGCAATGCAACACTGCCAGTATCACGGTAACGAGCATCAAGGTACGAGAAACAAAAAGATTTATTCACATTTAAATGCTGGAGGGTTCTAACCTCCTGTGGTTTTCCAGCCAAATATAAAGCAATCACACTATCACACTTGAATTCCATAACGAATAACTTTTTTTTCTGAATGCAATAGATCAAAATGCTTTTGTAAGCTTGTAAATAATAAAATGAACTGTCACTGGCCTAAATCTGTCAGCTGTCAGATGAGCGGTTTACAAATGATAACAACCTGAAGTTGGTTGCAATACATATCAGCCATCCTGTAATTCATATTTATTTAATTATAAAGTATATCCGTTATTTTTAAAATTTCTGAAAACAAATAATTGAAGCTGGCTTGCCACAGCATATGATTTAATCCTGTGGCAGGCAGTTCTTCTTCTTTTCTCCTTCTTTTCATGTTGTTTTTTTTTCTTCTGGTTTTTTGCTTCAAAATATTGTATCATGGAACGCATAAAAAATTAATAAATTCTCTACACGCCCAGAAAAAGTAAAGTTTTGCGTTTAAAGACGTTGTTTTCTGTTGTTGTTTTATTTTTTTAATATAAATTCGCATGAAAAATAATAAAATGAAGTGAAATGAAGTAAAGGTTAATGAACAAACATAAATTGTTTGTTGTTAATGTTGCAATAACATGAATCGATTATTTAATCGATTAAAAAACTGGTAATCGACTACAAAAAAGAAGAATCTAGTCTATCATGTGGTGAATTCCATTTGAGTTCCTTCTATTAGTTATTTACCTAATTGAATATGACAACTCTTCTTAGGCAGAATTACAACCTAGCTACTCTTGGTAGCTATTTATGAGTAGCATGACCTATTGCTTAATATCTTCTTTCACGAACGACAGATATTTGAGAAACTTTTTTCGGAGGCAATTTGATGTGATTTTCACAGCTTTTGTCAGCGTAGTATTGTCAACGGTGCTCCTTTTACTCGCATCTCGGTCTTTTCTGATAGTCAGGCTGTGGTAGGATCTCTATCGGGTTTCCTGAAAAATTCTAGGATCGTTAGGGAATATCGCCGCTGTCTCGACTTTCTTTCTGGGCGCTGCACCTTTATCTCACGGGTGTGGGTACCCGGGAACAGTGACATTCCGAGAAATTGTAGGGCCAATGAGCTCAAAAGAGCTGGTACGCTCCTTCCGGAATCTTTTTTTATTCAAGTTGGACATTATGCGGAAATTCTTTGGGGACGCCAACTTATTCTCATCCACCGCTAGACTCATCTGGCCCTAATGGATAGACTTGGTTTTGATCGTCACGTCAGTAGCCGTACTTCCAGGCCATTGCATCATGGGTAGACACATGGAAAGAATGAGACTCCCATTTAACGACTTCTGTTATTCACTTTCTTTGTCAGTGCCCGTCTCTTGCTAGTTGTAGATATAGGTTATTTGGCTCCCCAATGCTTGTCAGCTTGACGGAGCTATCACCTATTCATGTCAAGGATATAGCTTCGTTTATCAAACTTTCTGTCCAGGTTTTCCAGTGCCGGATAGTCAGTTGTGATTTTGTTGTGCAGCGTCCTTTCGCGGACTACTTTCTCTTTGCTGATTTTTGTGGAATTTGGTTCGTACAGGAACTGCATTCACCCATGGCATCTCAACGGGCTGCTATGCATGCTTAAGTGAGCTTTGTTAGGTTAGGTTAGATTAAGTTAGCGGGCAGTGTGCCGTTCACAGACAAGTTCACAAGGTGGCCCATAAGACAAATTGTGTTATCCAGCATGAGATAAGTCCTCTTGTCGTGATCCATTAGTGGTGGGCTTCAATTACTCTGAGCTTCAGATGAAATCGTGAAACAGTTCACAACCATGTCCACTTTTTTAAAGGTTCTGTCATTGAATATCTGAAGGCGTCTGTTCTCAAGTACAGGGCGCTCAGTAGTATTAGGGACCAGTACTTGAAAAACCCCCTGCTGTTCCTGTCTGAAATGCATTAATGCCTTTCAGGTTCAAAATTTGTATTCTGTTGAATCGTTTTTATCATCATCATGTGCGAAGGCGACATTCTGGAAAATTGTTCTTCGAGTTAAAAATTTCAGACTACGTTTGGAAAGTTGGTTTGCAAGACTCAACTTCCTTTCTCAACATATTTACCTACTTTAGATAGCCTTAAAGTCATTTAACTGCAGAAGGGTTTGTCAGTCTCCTCTCTTTCTTTCCGTTTACGTTATCGAGTTGTTTGTAGTTTACAGGCAAGTTCACTCGATGACCCATATGGCTCACTGTGTTACTCAATGTCTTTCCGTCAAAATCCTCTTTCCAGAGGCTATGTTTATTCCCCTAAATTCTTACATAACCTAAAAACCATAAAATTTTAGAATCAGTTTAGATTTGTTCGAATTGGCCACCTTTGATACGAATTATGGCCTTCAAACGGCCGACAAAGCCATCACAGGCTGCACGAAAGTAGCTCTGCGGTATTTTGACCCATTCCCGGCGAAGCGCCGTCTTGAGATGATCAACACTTTTGTATTTTTTAGTGAGAACCTTACTCCCCGAAATGCTCTAGGCGCAAAGTCCAACGGATTGAGATCCGGAGATTTTGGTGGCCATTGTGCGGTAGAAATGAAGTGAGGAACTTCCTTTTTAAGCCATTCTTGGTTGACGCGTGCTGAGTGCGGTGGTGCTGAGTCTTGTTGGAATGTCCATGTGGTCTGTGGCCGAAATGTTTGTTTGTCCACGGCTTCAATACTGTCTTTAAGATATTTTCCCAATAATTTTCGGCATTTATTTTGACCCCACGGTCGATGAATAAGTGCGGGAAGCGACCACACCATTACCATCGGCGGCGCTTGGGTTCTGGTGGCCAATCGCAGCTGACCTCTTTGGCAAGTAAACCCGATCATTTTGTTTGTTCACAAACTGCTCAATTTGAAATGGCTTTTCATCGGAGAAAACCAAATTCGGTAACTGGCCACTTTCGTGCAAGCGAAGTAACTCCTTAGCTCTTTCCAGTCTAACTTTTTTTGTCCATCGGTGAGCTCTTGCACTTTTTGGAACTTCAATGGCTTTAGTCCAAGCTCATTTTTCAATATATGTTGCATCCATTCTCGCGATATATTCAGCTCACGAGTAATTTTTCTATCACTGCGGCATGGATTTCGATCAAATCTGGCCTTCATTTTTCGGATCATTTCTGGTGTTGTTACCGCTTTTTTTCGTCCACTTTTTGGACGCGATGCAACACTGCCAGTATCACGGTAAAGAGCATCAAGGAACGAGAAACAAAGATTTATTCACATTTAAATGCTGGAGGGCTCTAACGATAGCCACTTCCTGTGGTTTTCCAGCCAAATGTAAAGCAATCACACTATCACGCATGAATGCCATTACGAATTACTTTTTTCTGAATGCAATAGCCGCCGTGGTCTAGTGGGTAGTGTGTTGGCTTATTAGGCAAAAGGCTCGGGTTCGAATCCCAGGTCAGACATCAAAACGAAAATATTTCTTCGGCGACTTCCTCTCAGCAGATTTCTGGCAAAGACTCTGAGAGTAAAAATTGCCATGAAAAGCTTCTCAAAAATCTGTCGTTCGGAGTCGAGTTTAAACTGTAGGTCCCGCCACTCATGTATAAAAATTAACGCACACAACATAAGTGATGTGAGAAGCTAGGTCGTAATCCTGACTGAAGGGTTGTAATGGCCATTTATGTATGTTATGTATGTATGAATGCAATAGATCAAAATGCTTTTGTAAGCTTGTAAATAATAAAATGATCTGTCACTGGAATAAATCTGTCAGCTGTCAGACGAGCGGTTTACAAATGATAACAACCTGAAGTTGGTTGCAATACATATCAGCCACCCTGTAATTCATATTTATTTAATTATAAAGTATATCCGTTATTTTTAAAATTTCTGAAAACAAATAATTTAAGCTGGCTTGCCACAGCATATGATTTAATCCTGTGGCAGGCAGTTCTTCTTTTCTCCTCCTTTCTATGCCGTTTTTTTTCCTTCTGATTTTTTTGCTTACAAAATATTGTATCATGGGACGCATAAAAAATTAATAAATTCTCTACACGCCCAGAAAAAGTAAAGTTTTGCCTTTAAAGACGTTGTTGTTGTTGTTGTTTTTTAAATATAAATTCGCATGAAAAATAATAAAATGAAGTAAAGGTTAATGAACAAACATAAATTGTTTGCTGTTAATGTTGCAATAACATGAATCGATTATTTAATCGATTAAAAAACTGGCAATAGACTAACAAGAGAGAAGAATCGTGTCTATCATGTGGTGAATTCCATTTGATTTCCTTCTATTAGTTATTTACCTAATTGAATATGACAACTCTTCTTAGGCAGCATTACGACCTAGCTACTCATGGTAGCTATTTATGAAGAGCGTGACCTATTGCTTAATGTCTTCGTTCACGAACGACAGATATTTGAGAAACTTTTTATTTTCACAGCTTTTGTCAGCGTAGTATTGTCAACGGTGCTCCTTTCACTCGCATCTCGGTCTTTTCTGATAGTCAGGCTGCGGTAGGATCTCTATCGCGTTTCCTGAATAAGTCTAGGACTGTTAGGGAATATCGCCGCTGTCTCGACTTTCTTTCTGGGCGCTGCACCATTATCTCACGGGTGTGGGCACAGTGACATTACGGGAAGTTGTTGAGCCGACGAGCTCTACAGAGCTGGTACGCTCCTTCCGGAATCTTTTTTTATTCAAGTTGGACATTATGCGGAAATTCTTTGGGGAACGCCAACTTATTCTTATCCACCGCTAGACTCATCTGGCCCTTATGGATAGACTTGGTCTTGATAGTCACGTCAGTAGCCGTACTTCCAGGCCATTGCGTCATGGGTAGACACGAGGAAAGAATGAGACTCCCATTTAACGACTTCTGTTATTCACTTTCTTTGTCAGTGGCCGTCCCTTGATGTAGATACAGGTTATTTGGCTCCCCAATGCTTGTCAGCTTGACGGAGCTATAATCTATTCATATCAAGGATATAGCTTCGTTTATCAAACTTTCTGTCCAGGTTTTCCAGTGCCGGATAGTCAGTTGTGATTTTGTTGTGCAGCACCCTTTTGCTGACTAACTTCTTTCTCTTCGCTGATTTTGATGGAACTTGATTCGTACAGGAACTGCATTCACTCATGGCATCTCAACGGACTGCTATGCATGCTTAAGTGAGCTTTGTTAGGTTAGGTTAGATTAAGTTAGCGGGCAGCATGCCGTTCACAGACAAGTTTACCTGGTGGCCCATAAGACCAATTGTGTTATCCAGTATGAGCTAAATCCTCTTATGGTGGGTTTCAATCACCACCTTCCCTTGAGATGAAACCATGAAAGACTTTACCACCATGCCCACTTTTTTAAAGGTTCTGTCATCGAATATCTGAAGGCGTCTGTTCTCAAGTACAGGGCGCTCAGTAGTATTAGGAACCAGTATTTGAAAAACTCCCCGCTGTTCCTGTCTGAAATGCATTAATGCCTTTCAGGTTCAAAATTTGTATTCTGTTGAATCGTTTTTATCATCATCATGGGTGAAGGCGACATTCTGGAAAATTGTTTTTCGAGTTAAAAATTTCAGACTACGTTTGGAAAGTTGGTTTGCAAGACTCAAATTCCTTTCTCAACATATTTACCTACTTTAGATAGCCTTAAAGTCATTTAACTGTAGAGGAGTTTGTCAGTCTCCTCTCTTTCTTTCCGTTTAGGTTATCGAGTTGTTTGTAGTTTACAGACAAGTTCACTCGCTAACCCATATGGCTCACTGTGTTACTCAATGTCTTTCCGTCAAAATTCTCCTTCCATTCCACCGGGGCTATGTTTATTCCCCTAAATTCTTACATAACCTAAAAACCAGTAAACGGTAAACTTATTTGCTCTCTAGTAGCTATTTTAACTTGTTCAAGAGCTAAGTGCGTGGTTGACAGTCTGCCAGTTAAGATGGCTATGTTCCATCCTCTCTACCCACCTGTCGTAGCTGAACTAGAGCAGGCCCTTTATAGAGAATTATTCGATTATTCGTTTGAAAAATTTCTATCCTATCACACTCATGGGGCCAGGCCAGCTAATAATTCAAATTCGATTCCTTTTTTCTTTCTGTTTTGTCTTCTCTTTCATTAATTTTTATATCGTCTGTCTGTCTGTTTGTCGATCTGTCTCTCTCTCTGTCTGTCTGTCTGTCTGTCGTATATTTCGGTATAAAATGTATTACAAAAGATGTTTGTTGAATGTAATTTTTAATTAAAAACCACTCGATGATGATGGACAAATGCTAAGAACAAGCCGTTGAAGAGAAAAGTCCAACAAGAAAAAAGGCTCCTTTTAGCCAAGTTAGTTTAACTGGGCAAATTTGTATTTGTATGTTGGCGGAGTTTTAGATGAGGAGAGAGGATACTGGTTCTAAATACAAGCCATCGTCATTTATTATCTTTTAAATTGCCATAGAAGAAGTAGTGGCATAAGGCATAATGAATCCATAGAAAATTAATTGAAGGCAGTAGGGTATTTTGCGGTTTTAAACCTGCAGTTATTATGAATGTTGTTGTCAAAGAAAAAGTGGCAACTCAATGGCCAATAGTTTATAATTTAAATAACGGAATATACAGGGTAGATCATTTAAAAGTTTTAAATTTAAAAATCCAGTCAAACAAAATAACATTTGAAGTTTTGCCAAATAACTTTTTTTTTGAAAGTGTTTTAAAAAAGAACTTCTGAATATTTTCTCCAATTTCCTTTTTTATTTAAAAGTACAATCCTTCCGGTTAATAATCGAAAAATTTTTTATTGAAATGGCTGTCTTAGCTGCCCATGCAGTAGCCTACACGATCGATCCAATTTTTAGCGCATTATCGGTTGTGTGCAGCTGTATTTCACCAATGGCTTCACGAATATTGTCCTTTAAAGCATCAATTGTCTCTGACTTGTCGTCATAACACTTATCTTTGACGGCACGCCACAAATAATAGTCCAACGGTGTCAAATCGAAGCTTCGAGGTGACCAAACGACATCAGCTCTGCGGCAGATAATGCGATCTTCAAAAACAGGGCGCAAAACATCGAGTTTAGCTTCGACTGTATGGCACGTAAAGCCGCCCTCTTGAAACCAATTTAATTTTAATTTTTGTGAACAAAAATTCGTTCAACATGGCCCGATAACGATCGCCATTGATTGTAACGGCCACTCCTTGCTCATTTTCGAAGAAAAATGGCCCAATTATGCCTCTGGACCAAAATCCTTACCAAACAGTGACTCGTTTTGGGTGCGTCGGCTTTTCAATGCATGCGTACCCCAAATGCGACAATTTTGCTTGTTTACATACCCGCCGAGATCAAAAGTAGCTTCATCTTGAAAGATGATTTTTTTCACCAAAATCGACATCTTCAGTAAGCCGATCGCAGGCCCACTTAGCGAAGCGAAAACGCATATACACAACCATATTCGTTCAGCGGAAGGATAAAACTAATTATCTGTCAAATCAGACATGAGCTAAGTTTTACCATTCATGAAATAAGCACTAGTTGAAAAAAAAAAAAAAACAAAAACGTTAGATGGCGGACCCGATTTTACAACGGTGTCAAATTGCAGCTTCTTGGCGGTCAAATGTTATTACCATTTCCGTTCTTATTTACAAACAAATATGGGCAAATAATGATTCCGCTCCACATGCTGCACCAAATGGGTTGTAATGGCTTCTGTAAGACCACTTGTAGATTTTATGAGCCCGAAATAGGGCTCAATTCATTTTTTTTTAATTTGCACACCTAAGGTGGGTGCTGTGAGAAGTTAGGTTGTAACCTTGACTAAAGGCTTCTAATAATCAATGTATGTGTCTGTATGTAATGTTTTTCTCTAGGGAATGTTTGAATTTCAGGTAAAATTGATTGTGGAGACCCTTTGTGAGGATCCGCCACATTTGAAAATATTCTTAAATCGTTATGAAAGGTTAATATTTGTATACCAAACCTATAATGCCTTCCTGTTTTAAGTAGGGATTCTAAAAAGTTATAAAAAACTTTATAAAAAGAAGTTTTTCTTTAAAAAAAAAAAAACAACAACAACAAAAACAACATTAATAATCGAGTGTATATTGTAAGAACACAATCTGCATATTAAATACTTGTTGGGTATAGAGCATACTGCTGCACCAACCCCACAATAAACACAGACAGACAGACAAACACTACTACATCTGTATGTGTAAGCCGTTGTAAGCAACGAAATTTATATGTTGCGCAGTATAATTTTTGTTGCATACAATGAATGCAATAAAATTGAAGTCACCACTAGCCATCGAACTTGTCTGGTCCCCACGTATCACGTACGGACAGTTGGTTGGTTGGTTGTCTGTCTTGATGTAACTCCCATGTAATTTTCGTCCACAAAAAAAAAAAAACTGCCACTTGGACACGACGGTCACATGGTATACACTATTCGGCTTGTGGTGAGTATGGCACAGAGAAACAAACCTGCGTGTGTGTTTGTGTGTGTGTGTGAATAAAAAGTTAATAAAAAAAATACATCGAGTGGTACAACCTTAAAGCAGGTGTCATATCTCCGTATTCATATAAGCACACGTATGTTTATGTGCATGTATGTGTGTCTAGAAGACCCAAAGGAAAAAAGAGAAAGAAAGAAAAAAATGCTTTAAAAAGCGGTAATAAAAATCCATCCATACACACACACTTCTTGCAGAGAACCTGCTTTTTTTATGGCAATTGGATTTCGATTTTTTCTTTATTTTTTTAATTTTTTGGTCAGAAAATATTTTTTTTTTGTTGTTATTTTTGTCGTCTTTCCATATTTCGTTTTTTGATAACAAATTATTTTTAGATTTTTTTCCTCTTCCATTTAAAATGTTGTCATATTTTTTTTCTCTTCTTCTTCTTTTTTTTGTGGCACTGGAATTTGAAGTCAATTTTCTTTGTTATACCCTACAGGGGTGTTTGTGTTTCTCACAACAATGTACACAAAATAAATTGAGAAACAATAATTGCCTTAACGGAATTGGACATCTTGTCCTGTCCTGGTCTGTTACGGCAATTGTGGATGACGATATTCATTTTAGATTTCTGGCAACAACTTTACAAGAAAATAAAAATGCCACGAAAAAGTTTCTCAGAAATCTGTCGCCTTTAAACCGTAGGTCCCGCCACTTATGCATAAAAATTAACACACACAACATAGATGGTCTTGTAATCTTGGTTAATAGGGTTGTAATGAGTGATCAGCAATGAATCGTTTTATTGGCCACTCATGAGTACTCATAAGAGATCAGCAATTAATCGTTTTTTCGCTACACATAAGTACTCATGCAATTTTGAGTATAAGTGACTCAAGAAAATTGAAATTTGAATTTGTAAATTCAAGATACAATCCATAAATTTTAGCAACGCCACATTTGACGTTAACAGAACGTATTGATCCCATTGCGAACCAGAGATCAGCAATGAATCGTTTTTTCACTACTCAAGAGTACTCATGCAGTTTTGAGAATATAGAAATTAAACTACTCTGATTCATTTGTACTCGCCTACAACATTGATTTATAAGTCTAGGTTGCAATGAGTATGAGTACAATGTTAACATCAAACTCACAACATTCGAAATATGTTTGATTCATACATCTACTCATTCAGATTCATAAATTTAGAAAAGTACTTATAACATAATCGAGTCACTCGAATCATTGTTAGATTTACAAATAGAAGAAAGAAAAAACACGAAGACAGCAACAAAGCAACATACAACTTTCTAGCGAGATATTGTGTGTGTTCGTACTCGAATCATACTTATTCTGCTGCTTTTGTGTATAGCAGAAATCAGCAATGAATTATTTTTTTTTTCCGCTACTCATAAGCACTCATCATTTGAGTATGAATGAATCAACAGAATTAAAATTCAACTACTCTGATTCATTCGTACTCGCTACAACATTGGTTTATAAGTCTAGGTTCCAAGGAGTATGAGTACAATGTTGACATCAAACCCACAACATTCGAAATATGTTTGATTCATACACCTACTCTTTCAGATTCATAAATTTAGAAAAGTACTTATAACATAATCGAGTCACTCGAATCATTCATCAAAATTTCCAGCCTTGATTGTTGTTGGATTTACAAATAAAGAAGAAAGAAAAACACGAAGACAGCAAGCAAAGCAAACACACAACCTTCTAGCGAGTATTGTGGTGTTCGTACTCGAATCATACTTATTCTGTGCTTTGTGTATATCAGAAATCAGCAATGAATCGTTTTTCTGGTACTCATAAGCACTTATGCATTTTTGAGTATGAGTGGCTCAACAGCAGTGAAATTCAACTACTCTGATTCATTCATACTGGCGACAATATTGATTTATAAGTCTAGGTTCCAAGGAGTATGAGTACAATGTTGACATCAAACTCACAACATTCGAAATATGTTTGATTCATACATCTACTCATTCAGATTCATAAATTTAGAAAAGTACTTATAACATAATCGACTCACTCGAATCATTGTTAGATTTACAAATAAAGAAGAAAGAAAAACACGAAGACAGCAAGCAAAGCAAACATACAACTTTCTAGCGAGTATTGTGGTGTTCGTACTCGAATCATACTTATTCTGTGCTTTGTGTATAGCAGAAATCAGCAATGAATTATTTTTCCGCTACTCATAAGCACTCATCATTTGAGTATGAATGAATCAACAGAATTAAAATTCAACTACTCTGATTCATTCGTACTCGCTACAACATTGATTTATAAGTCTAGGTTCCAAGGAGTATGAGTACAATGTTGACATCAAACCCACAACATTCGAAATATGTTTGATTCATACATCTACTCATTCAGATTCATAAATTTAGAAAAGTACTTATAACATAATCGAGTCACTCGAATCATTCATCAAAATTTCCAGCCTTGGTTGTTGTTGGATTTACAAATAAAGAAGAAAGAAAAACACAAAGATAGCAAGCAAAGCAAACACACAACCTTCTAGCGAGTATTGTGGTCTTCGTACTCGAATCATACTTATTCTGTGCTTTGTGTATATCAGAAATCAGCAATGAATCGTTTTTCCAGTACTCATAAGTACTTATGCATTTTTGAGTATGAGTGAATCAACAGAATTGAAATTGAACTACTCTGATTCATTCGTACTGGCTACAATATTGGTTTATAAGTCTAGGTTCCAAGGAGTATGAGTACAATGTTGACATCAAACTCACAACATTCGAAATATGTTTGATTCATATGCCTACTCATTTAGATTCATAAATTTAGGAAAATACTTATAATACGCCGTGGTCTAGTGGGTAGTGTGTTGGCTTATTAGACAAAAGGCCCGGGTTCGAATCCCAGGTCAGACATCAAAACGAAAAATATTTCTTCGGCGACTTCCTCTCAGCAGATTTCTGGCAAAGACTCTGAGAGTAAAAATTGCCATGAAAAGCTCTCAGAAATCTGTCGTTCGGAGTCGACTTTAAACTGTAGGTCCCGCCACTCATGTATAAAATTAACGCACACAACATAAGTGGTATGAGAAGCTAGGTCGTAATCCTGACTGAAGGGTTGTAATGGCCAATTATGTATGTATGTGTATATGTTAAGTCATGGAGAGTTGTGTATTGTTAAGTATGAGTACGACGAGTACTTCATACTTTAAATATGAGTAGCATGAGTATGTATTAAAATAAGTATGAATGCGTATAAGTATGACTCGAATCTACTCATCGTTTTGAATACTCATTGCTGATCTCTGGTATACACATTGAAAGCACTTGTAGAGTGTAGTTTGTAATCGAACTGACCAGTTTGGCTTCAGCCTTAGAAAATTGTAATTATTGCAGCTGCCAGTTGCCAGTTTGCCATATAACAGGAAGGACTTGTTGTATGACAAAATGACCGTTTGCAACAATTTGGCATTTTTTTTTTTATTTTCTAGAATTTGTTTCTAAAACGGTTTTAATAGGTTTTGAATGTCGTTTTTATTTTTAGATTTTTATTTCAATTGAAAATTTGTTTAAATTTATGACATTTAAGTGGATTTTTTTTTTTGTTTTTGTTTTGTTGTTTCAAATGTAATTCATTAATTGCGTTTGATAAAGTAATAAATTTTATTTTTTGAAATGACAAAAACAACAAAAAAAGTTATTTTGAAAAATTGTTTTGAATTCAAAAAATTTTTTTATGAAATTTTGCTAGGGTTTGGTTAACATGTCCTTGTCTTTTTTGACTAAAATATAGGTTTTGGTTAAAAAAATTAATTTTGTTTAACCCTCTACAGACGTTGTCCAACGATTCCCTTTATTTATTCACAAAAAAGGATTTGACGAGGTCATCACAGTGGATTTGCTTAGAAGTTAATTGTCTTTTGAGGTCGAAACAAGAAATAATTACTCACGGAAAAATTCAAATTATGAAGGGAGTGAGGATCAATTCGGAGCCTAACACAGGGATTTTTGAAATGGAGTGTGCACGTTATCAAAATAAACTCTTTATTCGCATTAAACATTTAGTAAGGATTACAACCTAGCTTCTTGCACCACCCATATGTTGTGCTATGAGAAAGTTTTTTGTTTTTTTGTATTAAACCTGCACTCAGGGGATGACCCCTACTCATGCAGTACATTGTGCAGGTTTAGGAAAGGTGGAAAGAGGGAAGATGCGAACGGTAAGAAACTAGTTGCTGCTGGTGACTATAAAATGGCCAGTGCTATACCTTCACCATTAGACAGTCTACAGCAATCGTCACCAAGAAGCCCGCAGTTTCTCACACCACTTATGTTGTGTGTGTTAATTTTATACAGAAGTGGCGGGACCTACAGTTTAAAGTCGCCTCTGAACGACAGATTTTTGTATTGTACTCTCAGAGTTTTTGGCAGAGAATATTCTATTTTATATGAAGGGGTTTCAGCCAGAGGTTTAACCTAGCTTTTCGTCTAGATTAACTAAATTTTTTAATTTCCTTTTTTTGAAGGCTTAACCAGTATGTCTGTATACAATACGTTAGAAGGAGACGGGTTTAGAAAGATGATGTTTTTTTTTACGAACGAACGTCCCGGCCTCACACTAACCCACCCTCACCCGACCGCGGAGGGCTCGTCCCCATTACGCAGGGACACGTACACACCACAGTCCGGACTGTAGCGGAATACTTGTCGATGTTTCTTTAGGCGCCAGGAGTCGCATGGACTTTCTACATCGTATGCGTTAATACAACGCCCGTCTCTAGTGCATTTCGGGGCCACTGCGGCGTAAAGGGAAACGAAAAGGCAAACAAACTAGCATGGAAGGGATCGGTGATGTCTGAGGAGGAGAAGTAGAATACATTTCTAAATTTCTAAATTGGAACTAGCAGTAAAGAGTTCAACAAATAGTGGGTAAGCCAACAATACCAGGCTACCGAATTTCGTTTTGACCCATTAGGATTAGAACAGAAGCTGCCATGATGTGAAGGAAACCCAATCGGTGCAACATATTTTATGTGAGTACACTTCAGAACAGTCGTTATTACATTTTGGGTGACAGAACGTGACAGTTCATTAATTTGAAGCACGTGGTGGTCCAAACCCACCACTAATAGATTATGACAAGAAGAGGGCTTACCTTACACTGTGTAACACAATCGCTCACATGGGATACCGAAGTAAACTTGCCTGTGAGAGCCAATC
Source organism: Sarcophaga peregrina (assembly GCA_014635995.1). Lineage (NCBI taxonomy): Eukaryota > Metazoa > Arthropoda > Insecta > Diptera > Sarcophagidae > Sarcophaga > Sarcophaga peregrina. The sequence goes on from CM025793.1 coordinate 88,554,395, forward strand.
CCATCTAACTTTCTTCAGATTTTCTTAAATATTAGCTAAACCAGTTATCGTGTTTAAATATTTTTATGTTAAAAGGTTGTAGGAAACTACTGCCAACTTCGTTAAGAAGCAAATTGGGTGGTTTGGGAATTGGGTGGTTTGGAGCTTTGCTTAGGTTATAAATTTAAAAATTTTTTTTTCAAAAATAATTATTTTGTAAATTTTAGTCTCTTTCCTATGTATTGTATTGTATGTAACGATTTTTCTTTGTATTTTTTTAAAATTTTTTTTCACTCCACCATTAATTAATAATCAGTTATGACGTTGGATTTCATGCATATGATTTTGTTTTTTTACTGCCTTTTTTTTCTGATTTTTAATTTTATTTTCTAAACCATTAAATATGATTTTTTAATGCTTTTATTGTTGTTGTTGTTGTTTTTTTTTTTTGTTGCTCTGAATTTTTGCTAGAGGCATGCAACCCCATAACAAATTAGAAAAATTGTTTAAAATACAACATTTCTTGTATATTTTTTTTTTGTTATTGTGGTTTATGGATTTATTTTTTAAATTATTGTACACAAGATTTGTATGTAGTTTTTTAGCAAAAGGAGAAAAAAATTAATAAAAAAAAATAATTAAAAAAAAAAAGAAGTCCAATAAAAGCCAGTGAAATAAAAAAAAACAATTAATTTTGAGTTTAACAAGCACGTGTCCGGGGCTGTGTGTCAGTTTAGTAGTCATGATTAAGCTTTTTCGTAACGTATTTCTTACAGTGTGCGTCAAAAGAAACTGTACACTAAGAATAAAGTTCTAATAATCATCAATTACCAGTTGAGGAAAGTGGACGAAAAAATTTCACAATACATATTTTGAAATTATTTGTAATTCTTTTTTTTTTTTTAAACTTGGCAATGAAACAATTAAAAAAAAAATAAAGGGTCCGCCAAATAGCTTTATTTTTTGGAAAATGCTGTAAAACAACAACTACTGAATATTTTCTCAAATTTCTTTTTTTTTATTTGAAAGTACAACCCTTCCGTTTAATAATGGAAAATAATTTCATTCAAATGGCTGGCCATGCAGTAGCCTACACGAACGGTCCAATTTTTAAGCACATTATCGATTGTGTGCAGCTGTATTTCACCAATAGCTTCACAAATATTGCCCTATAAAGCATCAATTGGCTTTGGCTTGTCGGCGTAACACTTATCTTTGACGACATCCCACAAATAATAGTCCAACGGTGTCACATCACAGCTTCGAGGTAGCTAAACGATATCAATTCTGCAGCTGATAATGCGATCTTTAAAAACAGGCCGCAAAACATCGAGTGTAGCTTCGGCTGTGTGGCACGTAGAGCCGTCCTGTTGACACCAAATGTTGACAATATTTTCCTCTTCAATTTTTGTGAACAAAATTCGTTTAACATGGCCCTATAACGATCGCCATTGACTGGCCACTCCTTGCTCATTTTCGAAGAAAAATGGCCCAATTTTACCTCTGGACCAAAATCTGCACCAAACAATGACTCGTTTTGGGTGCATCGGCTTTTCAATGTATGCCTGCGGATTTCCTAAGCTCCAAATGCGACAATTTTGCTTGTTTACCTATTCCCAAGATTAAAATGGGCTTCATCTGAAAAGATGATTTTTTTTTTGCCAAAATTGGCATCTTTTATAAGTCGATCGCAGGCCCACTTAGCGAAGCGAAAACGCGTATACACAATCATATTCGTTCAGCGAAAGGATAAAACTAATTGTCTGTCAAATCAGACTTGAGCTAAGTGTTACGATTCATGAAATAAGCACTAGTTGAAAAAAAAACGTTATACAAAATTCTCGTGTCACTGTATTAGTGGTTAAACTCCTCGGAAATGGATCAACCGATTTTCATGAAATTTTGTGTGCTATCGGGTAAATCTGAGAATCGGACAACATCTATTTTTCATATCCCTAAACGTTAAAAGGACGTACCAAATCGTTAAAATTGATCGTAGAATGCAATTTGGTGGGTAAGTTCGTAGAGTCGATATTGACAATCCCATCAGTAATGGGCGTGACTATTCGCCATCTATAACTCTTAAATTACTGAACCAATTTTAACCATTAATTTTTTGTTCGAAAGCTTATCAGGTTTGTATGGTTAAAGATAATTCAATATAGAAAAAAGTAGGCGCGGCAAATCTTTAAAATTGAATATTTAAAGACATAATGATCGTAGACGAATGCAATTTGGTGGATAAGTTTGTAGAGTCTATATCGGCAACCCTTCCCATTTAAGAGATATCTATAAGTCGGCTAATTCGATGATTTGGAACTACATATGGCTGTTAGTTTTTTGTTTTGGAGCGAATTACAACAACTACAACTGCTTTGTCAGCCCTACCCATTAATCAGGCATCTAATTGTTATTCTTTGTATGCCTTACCTAAATAATGTAGCGACTTCGATTTAATTTTGAACTGGATATGGTTTACGTTTTCTTTTATAAGAAGATGGAGTGGCACAAGGGCTATTTCTCCTTATTTCCAACTATCAAACTGTTTTTGATTAATTTTGTTGGTTGGCTTTACACAACTTCAATAAAAATCAAAATCAATTTTGGGCGGGACGAAGTTCAACGGGTCAGCTAGTGTATATATATCAAGTCGCCGCAGTCTAATAGGTAGTAGGATTATTAGTCTGAAGGTCCGAGTTCAAACACCAGGTCGGAACCCAAAACGAAAATATTCCTGCAGAGACTTCCTCCTCTCATCAGATTTCTGGCAAAAATTCTGAGCGTCAAAATAAAATTGTCATGAAATACTTCTCAAAAATCTGTCAATCGGAGTCAAAGTTAAACTGTAGGTCTAGGCCATAATCCTGACTAAAGAGTTGTAATGGCCAATTATGTTATGTATGTACACTTTCTTTTGCCGCTCACTGTATATATATTTTATTGTGTAATATTTTCAAATTTTCTTATTCTATTCGTATATTATTTTCTCTATAAATTCAACAATTTTTAATCATGTTTATAAACATTCTTTTAAAAAAATATAAAAATTTAATTTTATTATTAGAAAACAAAAACAAAATATTTAAAACATAATTTGTCTGTCTTTTTACACGCATGTTGTACTCATGTAAACCAGCATAATTTATTGTTTAAATTTGTAAAATTTTACCCCCACACTATGGTGTACTACACTATGTGACATGTTGTGAAAAATATTTTAATTTACCAGCGTGTATTAACGTTTTTGATTTATGAAAACGTAAATAATTTCTACTTAGAAAATATTCGGCTAAAATTCATAAAAAAAATTTTGTAGGGTGGGCCATCTATCGGTTTAAATTTGAGACACTGGGTATTTCGAATCTGGCAATACTTATCTCATTCTATTCTGTGACAAAATTCAATTCATTATCTCTTCCCTGAACGCAATGAATCGATGAACGCTTGAGCAACGGTGGAATTTATGTGAAATTTATTTCCAAAAGCAAAGAAAATTTGATCATTAATTGGACGAAAAATGTCATACAAAATTTGGTCGCAGAGAAAGACTAACAGTGTCTGGTATATGCAGTTTTATTGCTAAAGTTCGGGAATCTGGTTTCATTCCTGATACGCCAAGACGTTAGCGTGGTTGTACAGTGCATCACCCAAAATTATCGAAACTGTGACTGAGAATTTGTGTGAGAAACCATCAGCATCAGCTTGTTATCGTTCTCAAGGATTAAACATTTCACACACCATCAAATCATCAAATTTTACAAAAAGGTCTCTGTATAACGCCTGATAAACTGCAATTGGTTCAAGAGTTGAAGCCACATCACCACATGACGCTTCGTTTTAGTTTCGCCAGATGGGCCAAAGGGTCGCCGTGGTCTAGTGGGTAGTGTGTTGGCTTATTAGACAAAAGGCCCGGGTTCGAATCCCAGGCCAGACATCAAAACGAAAAATATTTCTTCGGCAACTTCCTCTCAGCAGATTTCTGGCAAAGACTCTGAGAGTAAAAATTGCCATGAAAAGCTTCTCAAAAATCTGTCGTTCGGAGTCGACTTTAAACTGTAGGTCCCGCCACTCATGTATAAAATTATCGCACACAACATAAGTGGTGTGAGAAGCTAGGTCGTAATCCTGACTGAAGGGTTGTAATGGCCAATTATGTATGTATGTAGATGGGCCAAAGAGAAACTGTACTATGATGTAGATTTTGCCAGAAGAAAAAATCATCTTTTCATCTTATCGGATACCTTAATAAGCAAAATTACATACATAATTGGTCATTACAACCCTTCAGGCAGGATTATTGATCTAGTTTCTCATGCTACTTATGTTGGGTGTGTTAATCCAAATGTGGCGGGACTTACAGCTTAAAGTCGACTCCGAACGACAGATTTTTTTGTTGAGAAACTTTTCATGGCAGGTTTTTTCTTGTTTACTTTCAGAGTTTTTGACAGAAATCTGCTGAGAATCTACTCCGAATATACGACAGACTTGTGAGAAATTTTTCATGTAAATTTTTTGATTTACTCCGAGAGTTTTTGCCAGAAATCTGCTGGGAGGAAGTCGCCGATGAAATACTTTTTGTATTTTGTTTTGATGTCTGGCCTAGGTCTCAAACCCTGGCTTTTACGTCTAATAAGCCATCACAGTACTTACTAGACTACTTCTTTGAAAATAAGAACGGCACAACCATTACTCTTAATAGAAACACCGATCGTGCCATGATAACCGAGTTTTTTGTAGCCGCTCTTCATGGTGTTGATGCGACACATCTTATGTTACAAACGATTTATTGCGTCAAACATTTGATGGCCGTGTAATTAGGTGAAATGGGTGATGCAAATTGCCCGCCAAGAAGCTGCGATTTGACATCGTTGGACTGTTAACTATGGGGCGCCGTTAAAGAAAAGGGTTATGTCGACACCTATCGTATTATGATAACCGAGTTTTTTGTAGCCGCTCTTCATTGCATTGATATGAATGATGTTTGTTGGTTTCAATAGAATGGTGCAACTTGCAGTGCATCTCATGCCGCCATCGGTTTATTGCGTCAAACATTTGATGGCCGTGCAATTAGGCCAAGAAACTGCGATTTGACAGTCGCCGTGGTCTAGTGGGTAGTGTGTTGGCTTATTAGACAAAAGGCCCGGGTTCGAATCCCAGGTCAGACATCAAAACGAAAAAATATTTCTTCGGCGACTTCCTCTCAGCAGATTTCTGGCAAAGACTCTGAGAGTAAAAATTGCCATGTCGACTTTAAACTGTAGGTCCCCGCCACTCATGTATAAAATTAACGCACACAGCACAAGTGGTGTGAGAAGCTAGGTCGTAATCCTGACTGAAGGGTGGGTTGTAATGGCCAATTATGTTATGTATGTATGTAACTGCGATTTGACATCTTTGGATTATTTTCTGTGGGACGCCGTTAAAGAAAATGGTTATGCCGACAAACTAGAGACTGTTGGCCACTTAAAAGCCAATATTCGCGATGCCATTGCCGAGATACGACTGCATACACTTGAAAAAGTCCATAAAAATTGATTCGATTGAGGCCAGCCGCAGCCCATCTTATATTAGTTGATGAATATTTCGTTCAACAGTATGATTTATGCCGCTTAGCTTGGATTGATGTGTGTAGTGTGTACACATCCATCTTATTCTCGAGTTTAGAACAAGAAATGTGGATTAAAAATTTGATACACACTCCCAGCGCGTACATGAATTTAATGCTCTTTAGCACTTTGATGCCGGTGCTTCAAAGTCTATCTTGAAGCTTCTCGACCGCGTACAGGAGAGGGCGAAGGTGCTTATTAATGACAGTAGGGTATCCAACTCTATTGATTTCTTGGAGCATCGTCGCAATGTCGCGTGTGTTTAATTGTTCTATCGGTACTATGTTCTCGAGAGATAAGGGGTTTGGTTCCCGATAATCACATATTTTTACGTGGTACTCGAGCTTTTCGCAGAGCACATCCTTTAGTGGTTGATTGTCCAGTGAACCGCACAATGCATTACAGGGGGAATTTTTTTGCCCGCACTGCTCGCTTGTGATATTACGATATCGGTAAGTTTAAATCTAATGTCCACAAACACTACTCCCTCTTTGCACCTCTTTTCCTAAATCTGCACAATGCACTGCACGAGTAGGGGCCATCCCCTGAGTGTTGGTTTTGATAAAAAAAAAAACTATGTACCTCCTAGAAAGGATGTCAAGTTTTCTAGTGAATGATTGAAGAGAATGTGTGGCACTCTTACACAAATGATTGACACCGATTACAGTGATTGACAGTGATCTTTTGAAACCATTTTGGAATTATTACCACACCCTATGTAATGTATTAGCCAATAAACTTTAACTCTTATTTGTTATTCCAAACCTAATCCAATTGAAAAGTTGTGTAAATTACTTCGTATTATCATTTCTATGCCGCATAAATTTAACATTTGACCTGGTAAAACACGAATTTCGAACATTTCGAACTTAAAACAGAACACCGATCACATGCGTTACAATAAATTAGACGTGAGCGCGTATAAACGAACGATCAAAACTCATTATGAACAATTAAAATTCGGATTTTTTTTGTTGAGTTTTTTGAGTTTTTTTCTACGTTTTGAATTGGAAATTTTCAAAAAAAACTTAAAAAAAAGACCTGCTTTAAGAAATAAAAAACAAAATCGATTATTACAGAAAGACAAAAAAAAAAAAAGAAAAAATCCCGAGTTCAAATACACGTTAACGGTTTGAAAGCACCCTAAACTAGTTTCACCTTCAAAATGAAATAAAAAAATCCAAATACTTTGGTGTGATCAAATTAGAATAAATTATTGAGACAGACAGACAGACACTCACAAATATTTTTTGTTTGAAATAAGACCGGCATACCAAAACACAAAATAACAAAGCCTCAGAGACCTGTTACAAGAAATTGAAATAAATTTTTTTGAAATGTTGTTCAGTTCAGTCCATTTGGTTTACAATAATAAAATGGAAATGAAGGTGGATCAAAACGTGTATCTCTGCTGTACGAGTACGAGTATGAGTACGAGTGTCATAAAATGTCAGCCAACTCAACATACTTTTGACCACCGAAAATACTTACAAATACAATAACAAAGCACAAAAAAAAAAAACAGAAATATTTTTGACCGAAATTGATTTTCAATTTTTATGACAAGAATTTCTATGTTCAGGGATTTAAAAATAAAAAACACCGTTTTATAGATATACCCTACATATATATGCGAACTCGACTTGAGTATTAATGTGTCTGTTGATATTGATTAATTAAATTAAACATTCAATTTAAAAAAAAAACCTTCATTAGCCGCAATCATTTTAGCACATTTGCTGCCAAGGACGAGTATACTCGTCTTTGAAAGGGTATCCCGCACTGTCAAGACGAGTATACTCGTTCTACTTAAAATATATTATAACATGCAGGCTGTTGAATTAGCAAATTTGTTTTTTTTTTGCCAATCCACAAAAGTGAATTTTAAAGTGTTGCCAATTTGCGCAATGTTACCCGTTTTATTCCATTTTCTTTATTTTATCCATCTGCATGATTCATTATTTGTTTTTCTACTAAAACGTAAGCAAATACGAAAAAGGATATTGAGTCCTTCTGCCTTCCTATTGGCAAGGACGAGTATGTTAACTAGTTTTACGAAGTAATACAACCCTTTAGTCTGGATTACAACCTAGCTTGCACATCAACCATTTTATAAGTGTTAAGACCTGCAATACCCGATCGAAAGATGTGGGAAACTATTTTGTTTACTATCAGAGTATTTGGGAGAATACTATTGAACCAAAGTCATATTTCGTTCTGTACTTAACTTTGTCAAGGTCTAAGCTGCACATTAATACTCAACTGGAGTTCAAAAAACGGTGTTTTTTTTTAAATCCGTTTGCAAAGACGCTGAAAGACTCGGTATTCCCGCAACTGACTTAGGCAAGGGCTTGAGATCTCCGAAAGAGGATCACACTATTTTCCACCTCATATGTAAGTCCCCTGCTCTTGTCCTCAAAAGAGGCAGATGTTTTCGGCTGAGCTCTCTAATACAAAGGTTGCTGCAATAACACAACTTATTTTGCACTCAGTTTGGTCCACGGGTAAGATATTGATTGTTGTAGTATTACAATCGACCTACATGCCACCACCTAACGTACAGTTACTATCATGTTCCGACCGATTTTCATGAAATTTTGTTTGAATATCATGTAGATCTGAGAATCGGACAACATCTATTTTTCATATCCCTAAATGTTAAGAGGGCGTGGCAAATCGTTAAAATTGAATTTTGACCGTAGACGAATAAAATTTGGTAGGTAAGTTCATAGAGTCGATATTGACAATCCTACCAAAAATGGGCGTGACAATCCGCCCCCTTCAACTGATACCTATAACTCATAAATTATTGAACCGATTTTAACCATTCTCTTTTTGCTCGAAAGCTTATCAGGTTTAAAGTTTAAAAAAAATTCGTTATAGAAAAAAGTAGGCGTGGCAAACCTTTAAGATTTAATATTAAGGGACGTAGTGATCGTAGACGAATGAAATTTGGTGGATAAGTTCGTAGAGCCGATATTGACAAGCTCTCCAAAAATGGGCGTGGCAATCCTCGCCCTTTAAGACATACCTATAAGTCAGCTAATGCAATGATTTACGTATATAATGTGACCTGTTTTGTGCAATAAAAAAAATCAATTTTGGACCAGACGAAGTTCGCCGGGTTAGCTAGTGACGTTTATTATTTTATTGTGTCTTAAGGCTTTAAATTATTCATTTTGTTTTTTTTTTTTTTAATTTAAATTTTTTTTATTATTTTTTGTTTTGTGAAAATCAATTTAATTGTCTTAGAAAATGAAGTTTTTTTTTCGTATGAATTTAAATCTCTCAGTTGAACTTGATTTCGAATTATATTTGAAAAGATTTTGTATTTAACAAGCAAAGTACGAGCATTATTGACAAGCAGGTTCTCTGCTACAGTTTCTTTTCATTGTTTTGCCAAGACAATCAATAAATGACAGAGTCATTGAAAGAATTACTCATTTAAGGTCATTAACAACTAGATTGTCTTTTCAATTGGATTTTGTTAAGACTCTAAAATGAAGGGGGATTACTACCGTGGTTTATTCAATTGTTTTTTTTTTTAATCATAAAATCACTTTCGTTGTTGTGTTGAAGGGATTATTTTGTTATAGTTTTCAAGGTCTTCACAACAAGCTCTGCTTACAATAGAACAACATACATACTTGGGTTAACTGCAGCCTTATTGAAATGAATGCAGTCTTGGCTTATTAGACGTAAGGTCACGGTTCAAACCCCAGGTCAGATATCTCCAAGAAAATGGTGACTTCCTTTTCAGTAGAATTCTGACGAAAAGAAAGCAAAAAAAAATTTGCAATGAAAAGTTTTTCAAAAAAATCTGTCATTCGGAGTCGATTTTAAACTATAGGTCCCAACCACTCATTACAACCTATCTTAGGTTAGAGGACGTGCACCCGTCGGTCAAGACAAGCACAGTACCCGGAGGTCGAAATTGACCCATTGTACACAACCTATCTCAACTGAAGATCAATTATGTATGGATGTGTGTTATGCTACGGTAGAACCTTCTCTGGAAAGTGGATGAGATGGTCCTATGGCAAACAGAGGCAAAATATCTGAACTAGCACCAGGGACCAGAGATCAGCAATGAATCGTTTTTTCGGTACTCATAAGTACTCATAAAATTTTGAGTATCAGTGACTCAACAGTATTGAAATTCAACTACTCTGTTACATTCGTACTCAGTACAACATTAATTTTTAAGTCTAGGTTGCAATGAGTATGAGTATAACGTTAACATCAAACTCATAACATTCAAAATATGTTTGATTCACACGCCTATTCATTCAGATTCATAAATTTAGAAAAGTACTTCGGTATACATACATAATTGGTCATTAAGTCAGGATTATTGACCTAGTTTCTCACACTACTTATGTTGTGTGTGTTAATTTGATACATAAGAGGCGGGACCTACAGTTTAAAGTTGACTCCGAATGACAGATTGTTTTGAGAAACTTTTTTTTACTCTCATAGTTTCGGAAAGAAATCTGCTGAGAAGAAATCGCCGAAAAAATTCTTATTGTATTTTCTTTTGATGCCTGGCCTGGGTCTCGAACCTTGACTTTGCGTCTAATAACCCAGCACAATACCTACTAGACCACGGTGACTTCAAGAATTTCGCTATATTACTTCTAAATGATTCGAGTGATTCGAATCATTCATTAAAATTTACAGTCTTTGTTGTTATTGCATATACAAACAAAGAAGGAAGAAAAGAGAAAAACAGCAAGCAAAGCAAACACAGAACGTTCTATTGTGGTGTTCGTATGCGAATAATGCTTATTTTGTTCTTCGTATATACTTTGAGTCATGGAGAGTTGAAATCAATAACATCGTGCAACGTATTGTTAAGTATGAGTATGACGAGTACTTCAAACTTTGAATATGAGCAGTATGAGTATAATATTAAAATAAGTATGAATGCGTATAAGTATCTGAAATTATAAATATGATTCGAATCTATTCATCGTTTTGAATCCTTATTGCTGATCTCTACTGGGAACTACAGCGACTTGGATGGCTTTAATAAAGAGAAAGGAATTCATTGTTATTTATTAAGTAACAGAGAGGGAACGGGAAAATGGCTGCAAGAGATATTACAGAGATAATCTAAGGACTGCGCACAAAAAAAACTTGGTTTCCTTTTAAGCTTATAGCTTTTATCATAATTGGATGAAATGAATACCGTTACATTGTTTTTGTTAATCATCTGTTTTAAAATCCACGTGCTAAATGTCATTGCAATAGCAAAAATTGAAAATGGGCAGCCAACAAGAATGTCGTAAAACAATAATTGAAATTTTCAATGAAAACCAGCGCTGCTTGCAAAATACGATGGCTAGGCTAAGCTATGTTTTAACCAAAAAAACAGTTTCTAAAGTTAGAATAAAACAATCTAAGGAGTCTTTGAGTATCGAGAGAAAGTGTGGAAGTGGATGAAAAAAAAAGGATTTGCCGACCAAAAAACAAAGAAAGTAAAATAATACGTGTTTTTTAAAACACCCTAACTTATCTGGAAGAAAAGTGCCACAAAAAGTTGAATGCTTTGAGACCTTTGTCAGGAAAAAATTTTTATACACAAAAGGAATTCAAATATTATTTACTTTAATTGAAATTGAAAACGAAAAAAATCCGCTCACTTAGTTTTATTTCTATAACGAAAAGTGTAAGTCCAGTTTTTTTCGTGCGCACTCCTTATATAGAATGAGGTCAGCTTAATAGATCGTCTGGTTGCAGTAGTTTAGTGCTTTTACGAAATAATTTCGTATGGCCTTTAACTAAAATCCGCTGTTACAGATGGAGAAAGAGTCGTATTTAGAGTTAAATTTAATGCAAAAAAATAGAAGAGAATTTCTTTTTACTACACCTTATGTATATGCAATGTATTGGAATTTTTGTGGAAACATTATTTTGCAGAATGTTTGATTAAAAAGTCATGTTCGAAAACTAAATGTTACTTTTAACCTCCATTTGATGTCCAGTACTTTTTAATTTTTTTTTTGTTTTTTTTTTTTAGAAATTCCTAAAATTCATTATTGTTGTACTCTTGCACATACATATGTACATATGTATGTACATTGTACATACATACGTTCATACATACATAAATAACCAGTATTTATTAATGTCTGCAGCAGTTGTTTAAAGTTGTTGAGGTATTTAGTTTAACAAACACTTGTTCAAACCATTTTATATGTAAATTACCTCAGACCCACTTAAAAAAAATTTTTTTTTCGAAATAAAAAAATACAAATTAAAATGTATGTTAAATTACAACAAAAAACAACAACAACAAAAAACAACGAAAAATATTCAATCTATTAAACAAATATCTATGCATGTAAGTATGTATTTAAGTGTGTTTGTTTGGAATCCAAAAAGGCATTTATTGTGCATAAATAACAGAATAACGTACGTATGAACGTATGAACCCAACGTCCATATCTTTTTTTCTTATTCCATAAATCCATAAAAATATTGTTCCATACACACACACACAAACACACTTGGAACATATGGATTATGTATACGCAATATAATATCTATTGTATTGTATCAAATACAGTTGTATTTAGCTAATTAGAAATGCTAAGAATTATTAAAAAAAAAATATAATTTGTTTGTTTGGGTTTTGAATCCCTTCGTCATGGCTCTCGTTCAGAGATCAACAACGAGTATTCAAAACGATAAGTAAAGATTCGAGTCTTACTCATAATTTCTGATACTTATACGCATTCATATTTATTTTAATATCACACTCATACTACTCATTTTCAAAGTATGAAGTACTCATCGTATTCATACTTAACAATACGCACGATGTTGTTGATTTCGACTCTCCATGACTCAAATTATATACGAAGCACAAAATAAGTATGATTCGCGTACGAACACCGTAATACTTAAAGTTTGAAGTACTCGCCGTACTCATATTTAATAATAAGATGCACGATGTCGTTGACTTCGACTCTCCTTTACTCAGCATTTCCACGACGCACTAAATGAGTATGATTCGCGTAGAAACTCTAAATACTCATAAGAAGGTTCTGTATTTGCTTTGCTTGTTGTCTTTGTGTTTTTCTTTCTTCTTTGTTTGTAAATGCAACAACAACTATGACTATAAATTTTAATGAATGATTCGAATTACTAGAATCATTTATAAGCATTATAAGTACGTACCTTTCTAAATTTATGAATCTGAATGCGTATGAGGCGTATGAATCTAACATATTTTGAATGTTATGAGTTTAATGTCAACATTGTAGTCATAGTCATTACAACCTAGACTTATAAATCAATGTTGTAGCGAGTATGAATGAATCAGTGTAGTTAAATTTCAATACTCTTTAGTCACTCATACTCAAAATTAAATGAGTACTTATGAGTAGCGTAAAAACGATTCATTGCTGATCTTTGCTCTCGTTTGCGTTAAGGTAGATCCAAGTTTTATTGTAAATATTAAGAGACAATGTTGTTTTGGCAATGTTGTTTTAGAATAATTTTTGAAACATAAATTTAACACCCATTTAATAAGGCGCTCCTGTAATTCCTACAAATTTAGCAGATTATGCTGCATCTAGCAAAATAGGTTGTGGTGTAAAGGAGGCCACACACAGAAGGAATAAAGATTCGTGGTAATTTGTATGTAGAAGTCGCAGCAGTGTGTTGGTGCAAATCCCAGATCAAAAGTCTCCAACAAACGATTTTACTATCACTTGCAATTGTTCGCAAAGGGAAGACTTTAGTCACTAGCTTCCAGTAAGGACACACGTTCTAGGCTGAAGGTTTTCTGCAGAAGGTTGGTTGTTTAGCAAATCTGTTCGGGAAGAAAATTTGCTTGGAGAGCATATAGAAGGTACTCAAGGTTTTTTGTGCAGTTAGGAGTGCCACATGTGGAAACTCCATAATTCTATTGTTCTAGCGGTTCTCCCACATGGGTACTTATCATTATGGAAGGCCTTGGAATTGTCGAATTGAGGGTATTTGGGATAAACAGAAAAGATGTGGCTCTCTAAGTCTATCGAAAGTACTTTAGAGGCTTTATTGAAGATATTTTTAAGGCTACTTTGTATAGATTTCGTGATTATTAGGCTAAGGGCAAGAAGCCTATCTAAGTAACGAAGGTTCAGATACGCCAAATATCGGAGAATTGTAGTTTTGATTGTACTCATGCACTAAGTCCGAGTTGTATGAGTAGTAGAGTGCACTCGTTGGTATTTTCGTACAGGAAGCAATGCTAGGGTGAAGGTAATTTATTAAAACGTAATGAATCCTTCTCTTGAAAATAGACTCTGAAACTCGTGTGCGAACCATAGAAACATACTTAGTTTTATTGTCATACCTGGAAGGAAGAAAAAGAACTGTAAGCCAAATATGTCTCGTATGCTTTCTATTAAAAATTCTGGAGAGACTGATCGACTTTATTGTAGCATGCTTTAGTTAAGAGTACTGTGTGAGGGTAAGGTTTACGAAAGACTTTTTATTGAGGCTATTTTTGGCAACAGATGAATATACTTTGTTGGCCTATCTTTCTAGACTTTAAATTATTTGTTTCTCTTCGATTGAAAAGCCAGTGCGGTATGCGCACGTGTAGAGTCATCAGAGCGGTTGATCTCCCATGCATTATGCACGATTCCCTGTAGTAAACATTTCTTGCTCCTATTCTTTGGCTTCTGGCTGACATAGCGATGTCAATTTACTGAATGATAATGAATTCTTGACAGGAGAATAAAGGCTGACACATGTATGTGAAGATATATTTAAAAACTTATCTCCCCAGACGCAAACCAAGTCAATTAACACAGCTCTGTTTCAAATTCTACTGTGAAAACTCGCTCTGTTAAGGGTTCTGGCAATTAGCTTAGTTGAATGGGCGTATAATGCTTCAAAAACAATCTACTTTATCCGCCCACTCAGTTCTGTTTTCCCGCAATATTGATTTATTTATCAGATTACAATAGCTAACAAACGTAACAGAGCTCTGTTAACTAATTGGTTTGTGTCTGGGAATAGATAGATAGATTTTAGAACCTATCTTTATACACATGGCTGGCACACGTGTGCAAATCTATTTCCGAAATGGTGTGATGAGTTTTTTCAGATCCTTTTATTAATGACACTCTTCTATGCTTAAGATTTTCGTGGTTTAAAGGGGCCAATACTTTTCATAATGCTAATTAGCCGATACGAGCTTTGTAACAGAGATAAGCAATGAATCCTTTTTCCGCTACTCATAAGCGCTCATGCAATTGTGAGTGAATCAACAGAATTGAAATTTAACTATTCTGATTCATTGTAGTCGCCGTGGTCTAGTGGGTAGTGTGTTGGCTTATTAGGCGAAAGGCCCGGGATCGTAGTCCAGGTCAGACATCAAAATGAAAAATATTTCTTCGGCGACTTCCTCTCAGCAGATTTCTGGCAAAGACTCTGAGAGTAAAAATTGCCATGAAAAGCTTCTCAAAAATCTGCCGTTCGGAGTTGACTTTAAACTGTAGGTCCCGCCACTCATGTATAAAATTAACGAGCACAACGTAAGTGATGTGAGAAGCTAGGTCGCAATCCTGACTGAAGGGTTGTAATGGCCAATTATGTATGTATGATTCATTCGTACTCGCTACAACATTGATTTATAAGTATAAGTAGCAATGAGTATGAATACAACGTTGACATCATACTCACAACATTCGCAATATGTATGATTCATACGCTTACTCATTCAGATTCATAAATTTAGAAAAATATTTATAAATGATTCGAGTGATTCGAATCAGTCTTAGTTGTTGTTGCATGTGCAAACAAAGAAGAAAGCAAGGACAAAGCCAACAAGCAAAGCAAACACACAACCTTCTTGTGAGTATTGTGGTGTTCGTATGCGAATTATATTTATTTGTGTGCTTCGTGTAAATGTTAAGTAGAGGAGAGTCGAAATCAACAACATCTCGTGTATCGTATTGTTAAGTATGAGTACGATGAGTATTTAATACTTTGAATATGAGTAGTATGAATATGATAATAAAATAAATATGAATGCGTATGAGTATTAGAAATTATAACTATGACTCGAATCTACTCATCGTTTTGAATACTTATTGCCGATCTCTGATATATACATAATTGATCTTTACAAACCTGGCATCAGAAATTATAAGTATGACTCGAATCTACTCATCGTTTCGAATACTTGTTGTTGATTTCTGGTTCATACCAAAGTGGTTCGAAGGGGCCAATACATTTCATAATGCTAATTAGTCGTTACTGGCTATGCAATATACTACATAATTCCATGAGGTGGGGTGGGGTGTTGTTTAATTTAAATCCAGAAGTGTTTCTATAATATTGTTTAAATAAAAATGTTGTTGTTGTTGTTGTTATTATTTAAAGATAAATATCTTTTCAATACACGTTGACAATTGTCTTGTTATTATTTTTTAACACTTTAACGGAGTGTCGCTATTCAGAAATACTTCAACGATAGCGGCCCATATGGACAGATAGACAGACTACAAGCATAACGAACTGAAACAATTACATGCACCACACACACACACACACACACGCCTTATGTTATCAACTTCATGTTGTAACAATACTTTTATAATGCATTGTATTGAGTTGGAGTGTGTGTTCGTACGTACTCCTTCTATGTTTCTTTCTACGATTGAATTGAATGAACATTTAAAAATTTTTTCAAATTCAAATTTTCCAAGTCATTATTACTGGGTGTAGTAGCTAATAATGTTCGGTGTTGTTGTTGTTGTAGTTGTAGTTGTTGTTGTATTGTTCATAATAATCTTTTGGTGTTGAAATTTGATCTGTTTATTCATAAATATTGTTTGTATCGGGGCCTATCTATCTATCTGTCTATCTGTCTGTCTCTTTGGTGTCTGTCTCTCTGTCTCTGTGGTGTCTTTGTGTTTAAGTGTGTGCATGCGATTAGTCTTACTTTATCTGGGGTTTTTTTTTTATAAACTCCAATATTTCTTTATCTTTTCCAAAGTTTTTTTTCCTCTTTGGCTTGGTGATCCAAATACATTGAACTTTTGCTTTGTTGGACAATAAGTGTTGGAAAAAAAATTTAAAAAAAAAATTAGAAAAAAATATACGAAATAAAAATGAAAAGTTGTTTGATTTTCAAACATAAATTTGCATAAATTATGGTAAGTTTTTTTTCTCTCTTTTTTTTGTTTAAATTATTTACTTGAAATTTTTTATTTGATAAAAAATATTTGAAATTAATTAATGAAATAAATTTTCAAACACAGATAATAAAAAAAAAAAACTTAAAATTTATTTCTTTTTAAAGTTATTAAACTAAAGGGTCCGCCTAATAATATTTTTTGTTTGCAAAATGTTTAAAAAAAACAAAATCCTTTTTGTACTTGAAAGTACAATCCTTCTGGTTAATAATGGAAAATAATTTCATTAAAATGGGCTGCCATGCAAGTAGCCTACACGATCGGTCCAATTTTTAAGCACATTATCGATTGTGTGCAGCTGTATTTCATCCAATGGCTTCACGAATTATGTTTGGAATAACAAATAAGAGTTTAAGTTTATTGGCTAATACATTACATGGGGGTGGTAATAATTTCAAAATGGCAAAGCGTGTAAACAAAATAATAACAAACAAAGCAATTGTTGTTGTCTACAGCAAGTTGTAAACAGTGGCGTACAGAATTGTGCGAATAAGAAAGAATTTTAGTAATCTCTGTCAATTAATTGTGTTAAAAGTAGCATACATTTTATTCAATGCAGATGAAAACATAAATCATATGCTTATGGAGTCTTTCTTTGTTTGAGCTACAAAGTGCTAAAGGGCTTAAATAGAATAAGTCGGGCTATGGTATTTTCTTCGAATGATTTGCTCATATTGTTTATACACTACACATCAGTTCCAGTTAAATCGCATAGTAGATCACGCTGTAGAATGGATCCCATGTAAGGAATTTTCATTTACTAAAGGGTCCGCCAAATAACTTTTTTTGTTTGGAAAATGCTACTCAATATTTTCTCAAACATCTTTTTTTTACTTGTTAATAATGGAAGCTAATTTCATTCAAATGGCTGCCTCGGCTGGCCATGCAGTAGCCTACACGATCGTTCCAATTTTTAAGCCCATTATCAATCGTGTGCAGCTGTATTTCATCAATGGTTTCACGAATATTGTCCTTTAAATCGTCAAATGCCTCTGGCTTGTCGACGTAACACTTATCTTTGACGGCACCCTCCACAAATAATAGTCCAACGGTGTCAAATCACATCTTCGAGGTGGCTAAACGACATCAGTTCTGCGGCTGATAATGCGATCTTCAAAAACAGGATGCAAAACATCGAGTATAGCTTCGGCTGTAAGGCACATAGCGCCATCCTGTTAAAACCAAATGTTGCCAATATCCTCCTCTTTAATTATTGTGAACAAAAATTCATTTAAAATGGCCCGCTAATGATTGCCATTGACTGTAACGGCCACTCCTTGCTCATTTTCGAAGAAAAATGGCCCAATTATGTCCCTGGATCGAAATCCGCACCAAACAGTGACTCGTTTTGGATGCGTTGGCTTTTCAATATATGTATGCGGGTTTTCTGTGCCCCAAATACGACAATTTTGCTTGTTTACATACCCGCCAAGATCGAAATGAGCTTCATCTGAAAACATGATTTTTTTTTGCCCAAATCGGCATCTTCTCTAAGTCGACCACAGGCCCATTTAGTGAAGCGAAAACGCATTAGATGGTCAATTGGCTTCAACTCCTGAACCAATTGGACTTTGTATGGCGTCATACCGATGTCTTTATGCAAAATTCAATGATGTCTCCGTAATGTTCAATTGTTGAGAACGACGGTGAATTGATGTTGATATGCGTTTCGCGCACACTTTCTTTCACAGTAGTAATATTATCGGGTGAAAGCACTGTTTTTGACTTTTCACGCTTTGGTTTATCGATGCCAGTTTCTTTCACTTCTTTTATAAGATAACGAACATAGGGAGCTGACGGTGCTTCTCTTCTTCCAAAATCCGCACGCAATTTTCGCATACATTCTGCAACATTACCTTGATTTTCAAAGTAAAAATCGCAATATTTCCCTGCGTTGTCCAAGCTTATACACAATCATATTCGTTCAGCGGATGGATAAAACTAATTATCGGTCAAATCAGACATGAGCTAACTGTTACCATTCACAAAATAAGCACTAGTTGTGAAAAAAAAACGTTAGATAGCGGACCCGATATTTCGAAATATTTTGACTTTTTTTACGAGAAATATTTTCAAATAAATTTCTTGTTTATTTACGGAAGATTTTATTGGTTTGGGTGTTAAACTTTAAAATTAATTGTACAACCATTAAATAGATAACATAATTGGTCATTACAATCCTTCAGTCAGGATTGTGACGTAGCTTCTCACACCACATAATGTTGGATGGTTGTGCAAAGTGTTATCTATGCGTGGCGGGATCACTTGCAGTTTAAAGTCGTCTTCAATTGACAGATTTTTTCCGGAAAACTTCTTCATGTCAATTTTTCTATTTACTCTTAGAGCTTTTGTCAGAAATCTGTTGAGAGACCGACATTGAAGAAATGTTTTTTCATATTTCGTTTCTATTGGAGATGTCTGACTTGTACTTTAAACCGTGGTCTCATTGCCAATAAGCTAACACACTTCCTTCTATGGTACAGCACGTCTTCTAATTAGATACTCTCTGCATTTATGGCTTGACAGCTGAGGTTTAACAGTCCGTCTTGATGTCTCCATGTAAACTGGTTTTTTAATGCCTTAATTTGTCAGAATTATAATGTAGCTTCTCACACCACTTACCATGCGTGTGTTAGTTTTTTTTTGGGCGGGACCTATAGTTTACAGTCGATTCCACACGACAGATTTTTGAGAAAATTTTTTCATAGCAATTCTATTTCCTCTCAGAGTATTTGCCCGAAATCTACTGAGTGTAATTCATCGAACCGAGACCTCACGCATAATACTAACTACTAGACAACGTCGGTTTTGATGGGTATTGGGTGTGAAACTAATGTTATCTGTTTCTCTATTACAAAGTCAATACAGCTTAGATTAGAGTTAAGATTTCTAAAAAATATTTTCAAAATTTTTAATTTAATTTTTCATAATTTTAATTTAAACAATTTCTTTTATTTCTTTTCAGGTGAGTTGCTAAAATTTCTTTTTAAATAACTGGTGAGTTCAATACATTAAAATTTTGTTTAGAAAATTATATTCAATTAGAAAATATTTTTAAGGCCTCTAGACCTAAACTTTCCCAAACACAATTTCCATAAATTTATTACTAGCCTTTATATTGGTCTTTCTGAATTTCCTTTTTCACTCGATGTTCTGACAAAATTTGTTTGTCCAGTTTTGGGATTCTTTTACTAACTTTACTGGTCATTACAATCAATCTTCAATCAGGATTATGACGCCCTAGCTTCTAACACCACTTATACACCATAAGTGTTAATTTTATACCTGAGCGGCAGGTCCTGCCGTTTTGTCACAAAAAAAAAAAAAAAACCATGACATCCGTGTTGTACCAATTCCATTTCTTCCAAATCATGGCAGCTTCTGCAATAATACTGCTCTGACAGACAGAGTTTGCTAGCGAAACTGCCAATGATGCAATGTCCTGTTACATTTCCTGTTAGAGTGTGAACCATTCTCTTGTCGCACCCAAGTAGTTCATTGGTTTCCCTTCTATACACCGCTAGTTTTCATTGAAGAAGATTTTTATGTGGTTGGTTCCAAGCCCTACGCACAACCCAAATTTAACGTCCCGGGGATTGGATTTTGCTGCACGCATTAGTTAACATCTACCAGGTCCTAGAATGCCATTCAGGAGGAGCCACGAGGACGCTATATATCAGCTTGAATACAGCCAGACAAGGATCGTCCTGGTGGTCGCCACATTGAACACAGTCAGAAACTTTATCTTGTTTTCATGCATGCCATCCCTCCTTACTATGGTCTAAATGGGCAATTGAATAGCAGAGACCTCTCTCGCGCGACAAAACTAATACTCTACAAGACGCTCATCCTAGCCGTGGTTCTTATGGCGCAGAGGCATGGATCCTATTATGAACTGATGCAGCAGCCTTGAGGGTATTCGAGAGAAAAGTCCTACGTAAGATCTTCGGTCCAGTGCGAGTTGGCGATGATTTCCGCATCCGATCCAACAGTGAGCTGTATGAGCTCCTCAATGACATAGAGGCTGCGCTGGCTCGGACATGTAGTTCGAATGGAGGAGAATGCTCCGGCGACGCGAGTATTTGATAGGAAAGAGGACGATCTTGTATCCGTTGGAAAGACCAAGTCGAGGAAGCCCTAATCATCGATTGGTGTGGCCATATTCCCTTTAACTTCTCTTCCTCGGCCATCTCCAATCCCTTCAATATTGGCTTGTCAGCCTTTTCGTTACCCTCTAAGAGACAATAGCCCGGAACCCAATAGAGGCGCGGTTAATGTGCCGTCGTATATGATGTAAAGAATGTATGTAAGCCCTATTGATTTTACTGTTATCATCCTTGCCGTACTCTAGCAGGTAGTGTGTTAGCTTATTAGCCGTAAGGGTTCAAATCCCGGATTAGAGATTTCTCTCTTCTAGAAAAAACTACGCGAGTAAATAAAAATTTCCATGAATAGTTTCTCAAAAAAATCTGTCGTTCAGAGTCGGACATTAAACAGTAGGTCCAACCAGTTGTGAATAAAATTGACATATACAGGACGGTTGGTGTTAGAGGATGGGTTGTAATACCGACTAAAGTGTTGATCAGAGACGCTACTTATAAGTACTCATGTAAGTTTTAAGTATGAAGTGAGTCAACAGAATTGAAATTCAATTACTCTGATTCATTCGTACTCGCTACAACATTAGTTTATAAGTCTAGGTTGCGATGAGTATGAGTACAACGTTGACATCATCATTATAAGGTTCGAAATATGTTTGATTCATACGCCTGCTCATTCAGATTCATAAATTTAGGAAAATACTTTATAAATGATTCGAGTGACTCGAATCATTCATCAAAATTTACAGCCTTAGTTGTTGTTACATGTGCAAACAAAGAAGAAAGAAAATACCCAGACAGTAAGCAAAGCAAACACACAATCTTCTTGTGAGTATTGCAGTGCTCGCACGCGAATCATACTTATTTTATGCCTCGTGTAAATGTTAAGTAGAGACGAATCGAAGTCAATGGCATTGTGCGTCGTATTGTTAAGTATAAGTACGACGAGTACTTCCAACTTTGAGTATGAGTAGTAGTGTGAGTATGATATTAAAATAAGTATGAAAGCGTATAAGTATCTGAAATTTTGAATATGACTCGAATTTACTCATCGTTTTAAATACTCGTTGCTAATCTCTGGTGTTGATTTTGTAATTTTATGCATTATTTCATAGGATCTACTTGACATCCATTATTGGAACTAAAATTCCAAAAAAAAAAAATTTCTTTCTTCTGATGCTACAACCCCGGTTGTCATTTCGAATTTCTGTTCAACTTTGGTAACCCCAACCAACAATATTTTTTTTTTTTTGCATTTCCTTGTATTTGCATTTGTATGTATGTTTGTATATTTGTATGCCTTATGCATATAAGGAGTGCCCACAAAAAAAACTGGACTTAGAATTTTCGTTATAGAAATAAAACTAAGTGGCGGCGGATTTTTTTTCGTTTTATATTTCAATTAAAGTAAATAATATTTGAATTCCTTTTGTGTATAAAAAGTTTTTACTGACTAAGGTCTCGGAGCATTCAACTTTTTGTGGCACTTTTCTACCAGACATGTTAGGGTGTTTTAGGAAAATACGTATTATTTTACTTGCTTTATTTTGGTCGGCAAATCCTTTTTTCTTCCACTTCCACGTTTTCTCTCAATACTCAAAGACTTCTTATATTGTTTTATTCTTACCTTAGAAACTGGTTTTTTGTTAACACCTAGCCTAGCCTAGTATAGCAATCATTTTTTGTAAGCGGCGGGGTTTTTGATTGAAAATTTCAATTATTTTTAACGACATTCTTGTTGGGTGGCCATTTTCAAAAAACTAATTGAAACTAATTTTACCATTGCAATGAAATTTTGTAAAAAAAAAAGTTGTTAAAAGTTTTCCCATTTTTTTTTGTGCGCACTCCTTACAAATTCAAAATAAAAAAAATAAAATTAATAATGCAGTATTTTTGCTCCACTTAAAAACGTATGCCAAACATTTACACCAAAAAGAAGGAAAAACAATGAAAAAAAAAATGCAAAACAAAAAAGAGACACCAAAAACTAAATTTATGTAAACAACACTTTTAACAATAACAACAACAACAAGAAAGACTGTAAATACGATTACAAAATTGTATACAAATTTATACGACCTTCTTGACTTTAAAACGTTGACTTGAATTTTGTATTCCAAAAAGTAAATGAAAATGGAAGGGCAAAGGCAAAGGCGATGACTGCATTTAAGTTCCCTATTTTTTTAAGGGGACCATAGGTACAAAATAATATCAATTGAAAAGAGACTCATACATAGCCATACACATAGACGGACTGAAGTAACTCTTCATGTAATATCCGCTGTTCAAATGGAATTTTTTTTTTGATTTGATTTGATTTGCAATTTTCGTTACGACACCCAAATCGAATAAAAAAAAATTTTAAATTCAAAAAAAAAGCCAATGCACCCCTTACCTCTAGACTTTTATGTGTTTTTTAGCAAATAGAATAAAATTATTGTACAAACAAATCGAAAATTATAATAAAAAAAACAGAAAAAAAATCACCAGAGGATATGAAATTTAATGCATGAGAACTGATCGACCAGGAGAACAATTCAAACCGGATGTTATGCTCTTTCAAATTGAAATTTCAAAATGTCCCCAAAAGGCGTTACGAGAAATAAAAAAATTATTTTTGAAAACTTTTGAAAAAATAAATCTTTAAAGCTAATAGTTGTTGTTGTTGTTGGTGTTGTTGAATAAATTTAATTGAAATTGCAAACGAAATGCATAAGAAATCGTAATAAACTCCCAAGCCTATGAGGTTTTTTTAATTATTTTAACAAATTTTGTAACGATATAATCAGAATACGTATTTAATTTTTGACGTTTACATAACATAACACGGTGCGACAGTGAAAATATACGCCCAGTACATATATAGTCTACGTTATTCAGTTAGTTGAGTAGAACTCAAAAAATACCTCTTTTTTATAATTCTCGAACCCTCCAAAATTGTTTTATTTAACAAAAAACTCTTTTTTTTCACTTTACATACAAATTGCTGGATTACTCATAAATTTTCGACCCGATTTTCGGATTACTCAAACATTTCTGATTTCCAGATTTACAAAATTTGAGTCACGTTGGAAAGGGGAGAGATAGAGCTTTCAAACGGTATACATATATCTATTGTTTGATTTAATATGCTATGAGATTTGATGTGGCAAATTTATCATATTTTTCAAGTTTGTCCATTCATAGTAGTAAACTTTAATAAAAAAATATAAAATAAGTGATAATATTCTTAAAGTCTTTTCTCTTGTGAAGAGATTGAGTTATCATTTGATCAAATCGAACAAAAATTACTGTAGTTATTATTTAAAGATTCTAACAGTCGTGTTATATTTTTTATATATGTCATCTCATCAAATGAACTTTTAGTTCAAAAATTTTCAAAAAAGGTGGTTAATATTTACGCAAAGGGAAATAATAATATTTGTAGAAAACACAAACATTAGCCAACTTCTGGTGGTCGCTCAAACGTGAAATTGACACATTTTGTGATACACAATCAGGATCCATCAAAAATTCTGGAAATTTTTGAACTAAAAGTTCATTTGATGAGAATATCACTTGACTGTTAAACTCTTTAAATAATAACTACGGCAATTTTTGGCCGATTTGATCAAATGATGACTCAATCTCTTCACAAGAGAACGGACTTTAAGAATATTATCACTTTTCCTATATGTTTTTAATAAAGTTTGCTACTATGAATGGACAAACTTGAAGAACTATGAAAAAAATTCGCATTTTCCAAGTTTACCTCATCAAATCTCATAGCATATTAAGTCGAATAATTGATATATGTATACCGTTTTAAAGCTCCATCTCTCCAGTTTTAAAACAAGGTTTAAATTTTGCAAATCTGATCAGAAATGTTTAAGTAATCCAGAAATTTGTGCGTAAAGTCTAAAGAAAGCTTTCGAAGATAAAAGCAAGGCGGTAAGAAACAATCCATTCAGTCAGAATTACAACATAGATTCTGCATACATGTCTACATAATTGACCATTACAACCCTTCAGTCAGGATTACGGCCTAGCTTCTCACACCACTTATGTTGTATGCGTTGTATGCTGTATACGTGAGTGATGTGACATAGAAAAAGAAGTGGCGGGACGTAGAAGTTTTAATAAACGAATGATTTTTTTGAAAACTTTTCATGCAAGTTTTTTCTTTTATTCTCAGAGTTTTTGCCAGGAATTGTATGAAGTTATCGAAGAAATATTTCTTTTCATATTTCAATTTCATTTTGCTGGAGATGTTTGACCTGGGGTTTGAACCTTGGGCTCTCACTTCTAATAAGGCAACAAACTACCTACTAGACTACTATCTCATCGTAGTTCAACAGTTTGCAGATTATAAGATAAAATTAAGGATATTTTTTCAAGGCCCTATGCTAATTATCGATACCGTTATCGATATACTGCCTTTTCATTGAAAATATTAATGAAAACGTGGAAAAAACATGTTCTTTTCATTGTTATTGCTTCATCATCTTTATTTTTCTGATGATTTCAATATTTTCTTTTTTTAGATTCATTCAAGGTGAAAATCATAAATTTCGTAATAAAAGTTTACGCATACTACTCACTCGTACTAAAAAAAAACTTGTCACATAAAATAAAAAAAAAAACTAAAAATTTATGGGTTTTTAGCTATTCTGACATTAGAAACGAATAAAATAAAAATTATAACACAAAACAAAAAAAAAAAGAAGAGACAAATAATGTCAGGTGATGACAAATGAAATTAAGAGTGTTTTGAAATTGAAATTTTCGAATTTCTTGATGATCTACGCGAGATCGTCACAGGCACTTGCTAAACCATAAAATGTTAGTCATTTCGCCTCTTTTCTTTGTTTTTTTTTTATTTAAAAGGTCCTCGTCAATATCAAAGGATTTAAGTTAGCAATTGCAAACACTTGCTTGAAAATCCAAGACACAATCCCTAAATTTTAGCAACGCCACATTTGACGTCAACAGAGCGTATTGATCCCAATGCTAACCAGAGATCAGCAATGAATCGTTTTTCTGGTACTCATAAGTACTCATGCAATTTTGAGTATGAATGAATCAACAGAATTGATATTCAACTACTTTGATTCATTCGTACTCGCTACAACATTGATTTATAAGTCTAGGTTGCAATGAGTATTAGTACAACGTTGACATCAAACTCATAACATTCGAAATATGTTGGATTCTTCATACGCCTACTCATTCTGATTCATAAATTTAGAAAAATGCTTGTAATATTTATAAATGATTCGAGTGCTTCGAATCATTCATCAAAATTTACAGCCTTTGTTGTTGTTGCATATACAAACAAAGAAGAAAGGAAGGACGAAGACATCAAGCAAACCATACACACAATCTTCTTATGAGCGTAGTAGTGTTCGTACGCGAATCATACTCAACTCGAGACGAGACGAAATCAATAACATCATGCGTATTGTTAAGTATGAATACGACGAGTACTTCTAAGTTTGAGTATGAGTAGTATGAGTATGACATCAAAATCAGTATGAATGCGTATAAGTATGACTCGAACATACTCATCGTTTTGAATACTTAATGCTGATCTCTGATGCGAACAAGTATTTTGTACCGGAAGGCATTATAGTACGGCTTCTGAAGAAATGTTCGTCAATAGACTCAGACAGATTCATTAGCTGAATCTTCTTTCAAAGCGTTAATTTTCTGAATATAACACCAACACCTCAAAAATCCAAAGCAAATAATGCATAACGAAATGGAAAATGGAAGTCGCCGTAGTATAGTAGGCACGGTTCAAACCCCAGATCAGACATCTCCAATAAAACGGCAACTTACTCTCAATAGATTTCTGGCAAAAACACTGAGAGTAAATAAGAAATTGCCATGAAAAGTTTCTTAAAAAAATTTGTTGCTTGGAGTTGACTTTAAACTGTAGCCCCCTCCACTTATGGATAAAATTAACCCATACAACATGGATGGTTTGCAAAACAAAGGTCGTAATCCTGATTGAAACATTATAATGACCACGTTGACTGCCAACTACGAGATAACTCGTAGATTGTAGATTTCCTTCTAGGCCGCCAGAACACGAGTTATCTCGTACTCATACATACATAATTGGTCATTACAACCCTTCAGTCAGGATTATTGACCTCGTCACACTACTTATGTTGTGTGTGTTAATTTTAAACACAAGTGGTGAGACCTACTGTTTAAAGTCGACTCCGAACGACAGATTTTTTGAGAAACTTTTCAAGACAATTTTATTTACTCTCGGAGTTTTTGCCAGAAATCTGCTGAGAAGAAATCGCCGAAAAAATACTTTTTGTATTTTATTTTGATGTCTGACCTGGGACACGAACCCCGGCTTTACATCTAATAAGTCAGCACACTACCTATTAGACCACAGCGACTTCTATTTTCCATTTCGTTATGCATTATTTGCCTTAGACTTTTGAAACATTATAATGACCATTTAATTAACACGTTGACTGCCGACTACGAGATAACGCGGAGATTGCGTTCCCTTCTAGGGTGCCAAAATACGAGTTATCTCGTACTCACTAATGTGAAAAAATCAAATTGTCGTTTTCTGAAAATTGCCGCGGCAGTCAATGTTTTAAGTGGTAAAATGAATAAAATTTGGCTACAAATAGAGTCAGAACATCGAGTTAGAAAAGAAATTCAGAAAAAACATTATAAAGACAGGAAATCAATTCCTAACCTTAAATATTTTGTCACTCACAAAAATATAACATTTCATGCGGTATTTTAAGAAGCAGAAAGCATCAATAATTCAAGTATACATTGTCCTGTCACAACCCATTGTTGTCACCTACGATTTAGAAAGCTCTTTGCGTTTACCGAATATACGAAAAACAATTGAAATGTTGACAGAAAAACGGATACAATTAATCTGGAAAAGTCATGAAAATGAAATCATCATCATATGGACCAAAGATTAGCAATAAGTATTCAAAGCGATAAGTAGATTCGAGTCATACTGATACGCATTTATACTTATTTTATTATCATACTCATACTGCTCATATTCAAAGTTTGAAGTATTCGTCATAGTCATGCTTAACAATACGCATGATATTGTTGATTTCGAGTCTCTTTTACTCAGTATTTACACGATGCATAAAATAAGTATGATTCGAGTATGAACACCACAATACTTACATGAAGGTTGTGTGTTTGCTTTGATTGATGTCTTTGTCTTTCCTTTCGTCTTTGTTTGCACTATGCAACAACAACTAAGACTGTAAATTTTAGGTGAATGATTCGATTCACCGTGTCGGCGAATGATTCAGTCGCCGTGGTCTAGTAGATAGTGTGTTGGCTTATTAGACGTAAAAGCCAGGGTTCGAAGTCCCAGGCTAGACATCAAAACAAAATACAAAAAGTATTTTTTCGGTGATTTCCTCTCAGCAGATTTCTGGCAAAAACTCTGAGAGTAAATAAAATTGCCATGAAAAGTTTCTCATAAAATTTGCGTTCGGAGTCGACTTTAAACTGTAGGTCCCCGCTACTCATGTATAAAATTAACATACACAACATAAGTGGTGTGAGAAACTAGGTCAATAATCCTGACTGATGGGTTCAAATGACCAATTATGTATGTATGATTCGATTCATTCGAATCATTTATAAGTATTATAAGTATTTTTTCTAAATTTATGAATCTGAATGAGTAGGCGTATGAATCAAACATATTTCGAATGTTATGAGTTTGATGTCAACGTTGTGTACTCATACTCATTGCAACCTAGACTTATAAATCAATGTTATAGCGAGTACGAATGAATCAGAGTAGTTGAAATTCAATTCTGTTGAGTTACATATACACAAAATTGCTTGAGAACTTGTGAGTAGCAAAAAAACGATTCATTACAGATCTCTGATGCCAACATAAACAAGCCTTCTGTGCCCGACAGACATTCTAATATTAGTCCTAGAGAAGTGTTCTTCAATGAGTTTAAGTCCATTAGTTAACACTTTTAGGGCTTCATTTCGATATTTTTTTTAAAGAAAACAATTTAATTTTATGTTTTCCTATCGAGTGGATTCTACGGGATTATCTTGTTTGCTTCTTTGTGCCTTTGGTCTGCTGTTGCAAATGGCTCTTCAGTTTGTCATTTTCGTTTGAATTAATTGGATGTTGGGGTTTTAAAAATTTTTAAAAATTTTAATTATTTGAACACTTGGAAACACGATATAGGTACTCTTCCCCCGATAATCGTTAAAAATTGCTTCCAAATTTTTTTAAAAATTTTGATTTTTAATTCGTTTTTGTTTTTTGAATAAAACTTACCTTTTAAACAATTCCTTTGATAAACTTTGCATGTTTGTGGATCATTGTATCATTGACAATTTAAAAATTCATAAAAACAGAATTTATTTTTATAAAACTGACAGTAACAATACGGGAGAAATAACGTGGGCGTATAAATTTTATGTTTTAAAGATTTTTAATTTTTTTTTTTTGTTTTTTTTTTAAAGATATTTTTAATTCCCTTATTTTTGATTTTTTTGTTTAAATTTTTATGTTTATTTTCTCCACAAAAAAAATATAAATTTTAATGACACATTTTTTATGATACCAGAAAACAAAATTATTCTCTTGATGATACTTTTTTTAAATATTTTTATTTTATTTATTTTTGTTTTTATAAAATATTGATTTAATTAATGGACTTAATTTCTTTAAAAATAAATTTAAAAAAAATTTTTTTTTAAATTAACAAACATACGAAATTATTTAAATTTTTTTTTTATAAATTTTTCTTTTTATTTTTGTTGCTGTTGTATTTTTTTTTTTTTTGTTTTAATTAATTTAATTAATTTTATTGTATTTATAAATTTATAATACAATAATTTATTTTATTATTTTTTTAATTTAATTTTCCAAAGTATATTAAATAGTTTTTAATTATATGCTATGCCACGTTCGTTATTATTTTAAACCTTTTCGTTTTATGTCCTGCGAGCGACTGTTTATAGTATTTTATTTTTACTCAGCTGGTAAGCCAAAAAGTATGCTTTGCTTATTTGTTTTCCTGTTTTCTTACTTTTTTTTTTTTGCAAAAACAAATTTTTTTTTAATTTTTTTTTCTTTCACCTGTTTGTCGCTATAATTTAATGCCTGCTTTTTGGCTTTTCCTAGTGAGCCTGAAAGTAGACACTAATATGCATATATATACACACACACTTACATGCCCATGTACAGTGACGAGCAGAGGTGAGTGCATGTCCACAATACTGATTTTCGTCATTCTCAAAAACAAAACCATGCAAGCAAATACAAAAAAAAAATTAATTTTAATTCGTCATTTTATTCTTAACAAATAGCTATATAAAAACAATAATTAATGAAATGAATTCAATGAGTTTGAATGAAAAAACGAAAATAACCCACATAAACTCAATTTTTCACGTTTCAAGAAAATTCAAGAAACTAGCCCAATTTCAATATTTGGTCCATAGAAAGTTATTAGATATAGCTTGATTTACGTGGTTTGAGATGCTTTCTACCAAATGATCAATAAGATCTTTCGGAATTCGATGCCATTTCGCATTTATACGATCCCAAAGTTTGACAATACCTGTTGAGGCTGTTTCGTGCTGTCCGAGCCGGATTTTCACGATGGGCCAAAAATTTTTAATCGGATTGAGGTCTGAACTTTGTGCGGATATTCCAGCAATTGAAAATTTTGTTTCCCATCCCATATCTTTACAATTTTTGCTGTGTGCTTCGGATCACCATCCTGTTGGAAAATAAATTCTTATTCGGGATAAGCACATTTGTCCATAAAATTCAGAAGATGGGCTTGCAGAATTTTTAGATAGTCTTTTTTCACATTATACCATCTACTAAATGTAGAGGGCCAACATGCCACCATATTAAGCATCCCCAAACCAAAATATTTTCATCGCTTTTTTTAACAGTTTGTTTCACATGGTATCTTTGAACACGTTCCCTGGATCTGCGCAAGCAGAACTTTTTTCCATTTTACTGAAAGTGATTACATTTGGACTCATCAGACTAGATGACACGTTTCCAATCACATGGAAAGCAGTACTGCTAGCTCAGATCCAGGGAACGTGTTCAAAGAAACCATGTGAAGCAAACTGTTAAAAACAGCGATGAAAATATTTTGGTTTGGGGATGCTTAATATGGTGGCATGTTGGCCCTCTACATTTAGTAGATGATATCATGTGAAAAAAGACTATCTAAAGATTCTGCAAGCCCATCTTCCGAATTTTATGGACAAATGTGCTTATCCCGAATAAGAATTTATTTTCCAACAGGATGGTGATCCGAAGCACACAGCAAAAATTGTAAAGATATGGGATGGCAAACAAAATTTTCAATTGCTGGAATATCCGCACAAAGTTCAGACCTCAATCCGATTAAAAATTTTTGGCCATTCGTGAAAATCCGGCTCGGACAGCACGAAACAGCCTCAACAGGCATTGTCAAACTTTGGGATCGTATAAATGCGAAATGGCATCGAATTCCGAAAGATCTTATTGATCATTTGGTAGAAAGCATCTCAAACTACGTAAATCAAGCTATATCTAATAACTTTCTATGGACCAAATATTGAAATTGGGCTAGTTTCTTGAATTTTCTTGGAACGTGCAAAATTGAGTTTATGTGGGTTATTTTCGTTTTTTCATTCAAACTCATTGAATTCATTTCATTAATTATTGTTTTTTATTGCTATTTGTTAAGAATAAAATAACGAATTAAAATTAATTTTTTTTTTGTATTTGCTTGCATGGTTTTGATTTTGTGAATGACGAAATCAGTATTGTGGACATGCACTCACCTCTGCTCGTCACTGTATATACAATAAATTTTCAAAATGTCCGACTTTATGAATATGTACTCGTACAGGGGGCCCAGATATTATTTAAAAATTTTTCTTGTGCTGTTTTATTCTCCTTCGTTTTTTTTTTTTGTTCGTTTATTTTAAATGTATTGCCTTAGTAACTTGAAAACTTTTGACATATTTGTGTGTCTAGAGAATATTAAAAGAAATTAAATGTGAAAAATATCACATAAAAAATGGGAAGTTAAACTAAATATTCCATTACAGTTAAAGCTACTAAAGCTAATTCCTTATTCTTTCATAAAAGCCACTAGAGCACGTCTAAAGCTTTACTGAAAGTGTTGCAGATGGCATACAGATAATGCCTTTCGAAGAAGAAGGTTAGCGGGTAGCTTACTATTCACAGGTAAGTTCACTAGGTGGCCTATATGGCCACCTGTGCCCCTTGCCATGACCCGTTAGTGGAGACTTTAAACAACCCCAAGCTCCGAATGAAACCGCTTGGTACCCTTAGTGGCACGTTCGCCCCAATGCCCAGATCTACAAACGTTCAGTCACTCAAAAACCGCTGTCTTCAGTTCTGAAGTGCAGGGCACTCGCATAAACGCTGTTGTACGGATTCCATTTCTTCCATATTCTGGCAATTTCAGCAGTAATCTAAAGGTGATGTCCCAATAAGTAAGCTATAGAGAACAGAAAGATGACGGTATCATTCCAGTTCTCATGCAGTTGGACGTTAGAGTTTTAGAAAATTCTTAAACTCCACAAAAACGTATAAAACGCCCAATAGTATACTTCAATTTGTATGGGAGGTGTCATAGTACGATCGTAGAAATTAAAATACAACTCTGACTGCCATTCTGGAACAATTGATGAAACTGAGAAGAACAAAAGCCTTAACGGGAATTTTGCCGCAAATCCAATCCAGGAGACTAATCGGGGTCCTTAGAGTCCATTGTGATGCCTTGATAAACCCAACATTCATTTCCAAGTACACAATCAAATGCTTTCATTACGACCTATTCACCTCCGTCATGGCCAGTGGATTGCGGAAGGCGAGAGGGTAGTATTTTCCAAAAAGTGTCCACAATTGCTTGCGTACACTTATGTCATTGACTTCATATGACATTGTGCTGCATATTAGCATCCAGCGGCTTGTATTGGCCCGGCCATGTTATTCGACTGGAAGAGGATACTCCGGCGAGATGGGTATTTGATGCGGGAATCTGCTAAGCAGATAAATTTGTTTGCGTTTGAAGAGGACCAATTTGAGAAACCCATTTCATCGACTGATGTGACCCTAGGGCGGGTCGCTCTCTATAGGCAAACAAAGAAAGTTGAGTCAGTCACCCCCTAGGATTAAAGATAGATTAATAAAATTTCCAAATATATAAAAATAATTTTTTTGCCACGCCTAGAAATACCGCCCCTTTTTGCTTTTTTATATACTACGGTGCCATATTAACTGCGATCGTAGTTTATCATATATCAGTGTTTGTGGCTTGACGGCAGCTACATTTCACTCTAAGACGATTTTTTAATACGGCGTCATATTCTATTCTCGATTTCTGATATCTCGGATCCTTCCCCAAAATCGGTAACATCGAATTAAAATATCACTTTAGAGTGAAATTTTGCTGCCGCCAAGCCAAAAATGCTGATATATGTTATATTACGATCGGACCTAAAATGGCGACGTAGTATATAAAAAACAAAAAGGGCGGTATTTCTAGGCGTGGCAAAAAAATAATTTTTATAGTTTTGGGAACGTTATTAACATATCTTCAATTTTAGAGGGTGACTAGCCGAACTTTTTTTTCGACTCATCCTAATGTGACTTACTTGCGAAGACGCACAATAGGTAGAGCCTCCTATAAGGAATATGTTAAGGCTGATGGAAATACCTTAATCGTGTTGTTAATGGTTAGCTAAACAAAAGCAAACAAACTAAATCCTTTGATTCTTATAATCGCCATACCAGGGCAAGAGCCCTATTGATCGCATATATCACTTACAGTCAAACTTCTATAAATTGAATCATCATTATCCATAAAAAAATGTCAACTTCAACTTTGGGAAGTAAATTTACAAATGATCTAGATGCTGTTGCCACGAGATGTGTTGCAACTAATACAAACTTCAAGTAATAGAAGTTCAACTGTACTTGGATTGCCTTGACCAGAAGGAATTATGAGCTACATTGCACCTTTATTTATATTGCACCTTTAGTTGGGTGTTGCCAACATATGAAAAAAAACTTTTTTTTTTTGCAGATATGGCATCACAGCTAGTTCCTTCTATGGACTACTTTTTTCTTACCTAACCCAACCTGAAGCAATTGTAGTGTACGAAATAAACCCCTAAACTTATGTTTCCATTTTTTTTTTTTCATTTCTAATAATTATTGATTACTTAATGCAACTCATAAAAATTGCTAAATTACCTTAATAATACGAAATAATTAGCATAGTTTTAGGAGGTAATAAAAATCTAATAAACTAGGCATACCTTCCCATTCTCACACTCTCTCTCTCTCTCTCTCTCTCTCTCTTCTATCAAATACATACATATTGAAATAATAATTACATTTCAGCGACAATTTTTCATCAAAAACTTGCCAACGTATTTCGTTCGTATTCTATGCATGCATTCGTCTATTACAAACGACCACAAACGAATATGGCAAACAAAACTTAGGAATTCTTAATTTCTTACAAGTGAATTTAGAATTTTGTAGCTTTATTTCATTATTATTGTTTTGTGTGGTATTTTTCAGCAACATATTGTTTTTATTATGTATGTATATAAATAGCTACAAGCAAATATTTTGTAAATATGTATGTGGATGTATGTATATAATATATTATATACCTATACACATTCATACTTGTATTGTATCGTAGAAAATTTCCGCATTTTCTACTGTGTTTAAATAAAAATCGCCTAAAAGCACGCAACAATTTTTGTTTGTTTTTTATTTTTCTATATATCCCGTGGATGTAGTGTAGCAATTTCTGAAAGCTATCCAAAACAAAAATAGTACATAAAGAGAAAAAGAACGGAGAAACAGGGAGAGAAAGAGAGAGGAAACGAGAGAGAGAGAGGGAGAAGAGAGAGAGAGAGAGAGAGTATTAAATAAACATTGTTGTTGAAATAGTTATAGTGTTTATAAAATTGTCATTTACATTATATAACAGGGTATAGAGTATAACAAATGTCACATGCATATTGTGTAAATACAGTAAAATCTAGATTTGCCAAATTTGTTTTGAAATTTTATACATTAACTAGCTTTTTTTAATTGTGTAAAGCCTTGTCGAATTTGTAGTAATCGTTTTAAAACAAAAACTAACAGACATACATGTTATATAAGTCCATATGTAATTCTAAACCATCGAATTAGCCGACTTATTAGTATCTCTTAAAAGGGGAGGATTTCCACGCCCAGTTTCAGTGAATTGGACGATATCGATTCTACGAACTTAACCACCAAATTACATTCGCCTATGATCACTATATCCTTAAATATTAAATTTTAAAGGTTTGCCACGCCTACTTTTTGCTATATAGAATTTTTATTAACCATCTAAAGCATCAGTTTCAGTGAATTGGACGATATCGATTCTACGAACTTAACCACCACATTACATTCGTCTATGATCACTATGTCCTTAAATATTGAATTTTAAAGGTTTGCCACGCCTACTTTTTGCAGTATCGAATTTTTCTTCAAACCATTTAAAGCATCTGGTAAGCTTTCGATCAAAAAAAGAATGCTTGAAATCGGTTTAGTAGTTTAAGAGTTATAGGTATCACTTGAAGGGGGCGGATTGTCACGCCCATTTTTGGTGGGTTTGTCAATAGCGACTCTACAAACTTTCTTACCAAATTTTATTCGCCTACGATCGATACCATGTACCTAAATATTCCTATTTTAACGATTTACCACGTCCTCTTAACATTTAGGGATATGAAAAATATATGCTGTCCGATTCTCAGACCTACTCGATATGCACACAAAATTTCATGAAAATCGGTCTATTCATTTCAGAGGAGTTTAACCACTGAGACTGGGACATGAGAATTTTATATATTAGATGTCACAGAAACTTTGCTGGTGGCTAAGTTCAAAAATTGTTTTCAATCCTCATCACCAGCATCATTCTGTGCAGTATGATTCACTTGCTAGAGGAGGTACCGCTTGTTTTTTTGGGACTTCAGCTACAAATCGAACTTGGTCTCCCCTTCCTTCTCCTCAGACCCACAGTCCTTCCAGAATTCATTCACTAGGACGTTAAGTTTTTAGGCATGCTTACCAAAAGAATACAGTGGGCCGAAAGAATAGCTTTTGCGCGATTTGAGGACAGAAGCAAGTCAGTCCTCTTCTTGTCCATACATGTCTAGCACAGTCTGGCAATATTGCACGTATTTTCCTGCTGCTAACAACATTAAGGCTTTCCGTAAAACGAGTTGACAATATTCTCAAATTACACGTCCGCAGTTGCCAGCTATAGAACGGCCCTTTCCAGCTAATAAGCAATGCAATTTCACTGTGAACCTGAACCCTCGTAAGAGTTAGCTTTAAATAATCCGAAATTTCTTCGAGAGTTTACCGGTATTTATAGATAAAGACAAACTTTGAAACTACGTTTTTTAGGGATTAAATTGTTGGCTTATTAGACTCAAGGCCCGAGTTCAAATGCCAGGTCAGACATCAAAATGTAAATATGAAAATATTTCTGCGGCGAAATAAAATTGAGAGCAAATAAAATTGCCATAAAAAGCTTCTCAAAAATGTGTCGTTAGGAGTCGATTTGAAACTGTAACTTTATACGTACTCTACTGTAATTTGTATAGGACAATTATTGTTGTTGTTGTTGCTGGTAATTAGCAACTTATGTTTCCCTTTCAGGCAATAGCAGAAACACGCATTTTTGAATATTTTTTTTCTGTTTTCCTTTCAAAAATTTTCTTCTTCTTCTTAAGAATTATTTCGTGCCAAAGGAAATGAACAGAAATAAATGTATACTTAGTGTACCATCTGGTCACATTTGCTAAATCTAGAAATATTTCTAGAGTTTTAATTCATTTCTGTATGTTCATATATATATTTCGTAGCATATATTTAGGAGCTGTTGATGTATATAATTAAAATATGGCATACTTTAAGGCGAATAAATTTTATATATTTTTGAATTATTTCAAGTACAATATTTAGACTATTTTTATAGAATTTTTCGGTTTTTTTTTTTTTGTCGAATTTTTGTTCTTCAAATATTTTAACACGTTCTTTATGTTGTTGTTGTATTACTATTTAAAATACATTGAAATGATAAGCATTCGTAGTGTAAGTATTTGTTTTTGTTAAGGAGTTTTTAAATGCAACCTACAAATTATTAAATAAATCGTTTAAATATGTTAATAATTTACAAACAAAAACAACAAAAAAAAAATGAAATCAAAATAAATAAAACTTCACAACATCGACAAAACAATCAACGAAATGTTTATAATGATTTCTGAAAACGATATAAAAAAAACGCCCCCTAAAAAGCCATAAAATCAAATGGAAACTACTCTTGAACTCTAGAATGCATAAGTTTAGATGTCAAACAAAATTTATTATTGTATAATAACTAAAGCATGCTTTTAGGCTTTTATGTATGTGACATTAAATTATAGCCTATATTAAGGGGATTGCACAAATCAAACGAAAATATTGGGTAGGCTATCTATCGGTTTGAATTTGATACAGTCAAGGAATTTATTTATCTTGGCTCCGCCGTTACAATCAAAAATCGTGAAAATCGGTCTATCCATTTCGGAGGAGTTTAACCACTAACACTGGGACACGAGAATTTTATAGATTAGATGTTACAGAAACTTTACTGGTGGCTAAGTCCTAAAATTCTTTTCAATACTCATCACCAGTATCGTTTTGTGCAGTATGATTCATTTGCTAGAGGAGATACCGCTTGGCTTTTGGCACTACAGCTACAATTCAAACTTGGCCTCCTCTTCCTTCTCCTTTGATTCACAGTCCTTACAGAGTTCATTCACTAGGATTGCTCTTGCCAACAGGAGCGTTTCTATGGTCTCAATAGGCAATTGAGTATCACAGAACTAATTCTCTATAAGACGCTCATCCTACCCGTGCTTCTTTAGGGCGCAGAGACATGGACCCTATTAAGAACTAATGCAGCAGCCTTGAGGTTATTCGAAAGAAAAGTCTCCTACGCAAGATTTTCGGTCCAGTGCGATTTGGCGATGATTTCTGCATCCGATCCTACAGTGAACTGTATGAGCTCCTCAACGACATGCAGCGTATTCATATCCAGCTGCCATGTCGTTCGAATGGAGTGGAGTGCGGGGATCTACGGAAGTCGGCGAAAAGGATGATCTTGTATCCGTTGGAAGGACCAAGTAGAGGAAGCCCTGTCATCGATTGGTCTGATCAACTGGTGTAGTAAACAGAGGCGCCTGGAAGGATGTGTTGCGGCAGGTCGAAATCCGTTAATCGGGTTGTTAATTGCCAATTAAGTCAGTAAGTAACGTAGGGATTTATTGGAACAGATTGGCCAATGAGGAACTATACGATGATACCGATTTGTCCCAAAAAAATTATCTTTTCGACTGAAACTCATTTTCACCTAGATGGGTACGTTAATAAGCAAAATTTTCATATTTGGGGCTCATAAAACCCTCTATGTGGTCTTACAGATCAGTAATTCTATCGGGCAGACCGAGCAACAGCTGTTAGAGTACGAACCATTCTCGTGTCTTAACTTAAATAGTTTCTTGGTTTTCCTGCTGGACACAGCAGAATTAATATTCGGCAACCATGTATTTTGAACCATCCACGGCTTGATGGAATTCCATGCTGGTTTTTCCAATTTGGAAAAATATTCCTTTAGAGCCACATATATATCCTCCCTTCTCCGAGATCTCTGATCTTTTCTTTGCCAGTTTGTTTGCCTTTTGGTTTCCTTTTCTGCCGCAGGGCCCTGGAACCCAGTGGATGTGGGTATTGCATCGATGTATGAGGTGTAGAGAGTTCGTGCAACTTCTGACGCCCTTTGATTTGACGAGATAGGTCTCCAGCACTTTGATTGCTGCTTGACTGTCCATATATGTATGTGATTAAGTTCGTGCAGCTTGTTCAATAGGAAGAATCTTTACCCAGAATATGTTGACCTGGTTAGGTAATCTGTGTGACCCCCGTACACCCGCCCGTACAGTGTCAGTTTATCGAAATAGACCTCCAGATCCAGTTACG
The DNA here is from genome assembly GCA_014635995.1 of Sarcophaga peregrina. Classification (NCBI taxonomy): domain Eukaryota; kingdom Metazoa; phylum Arthropoda; class Insecta; order Diptera; family Sarcophagidae; genus Sarcophaga; species Sarcophaga peregrina. Next base: position 88,593,384 of record CM025793.1, read on the forward strand.
CATTTGCTTTTTAAGCCATTACCGATTACAGCTTTTGCAATCCATTCTTCCTGTGTGCGAGTGCAAGTTTTATATGTTCGTTCGAAAACAGTTTCTGGTACCATGTAGTCACCACTTTTAAAACCTGGGTAAGTCGGTTCTTCATTCTGAAACGTGATCCATCGTATATGGCCTAAACATTTGAGAGAAATTTTTTTTTTTTTTGTCAAACTTTGTATACCAGAATAGGTTGTCTAGTGAACAGTCCACTGTTTTGCTAACAAGTCTGGTGATAGCCAGTTTAATTCATCAAGATTTTGAGCGCTAGTATTGTCTAGGTCTTTGGGTGAGCGTTGCCATGATGGTACAGTCCATCATGCTCTAAGCCGAGTGGAATGCTTCTGCCAACTCATCCACGTGTAATGATTCCACCTCTCATTGCAAATCAGATCAAAGGACCTTCATTCAAAATATTTTTGGCATATACTGGCCGCTTTAAATATTTTATTGGGTATCCTGCCTGCCCACAGAGTTCCTTATTGGATGGCCTCTCACATGAAATCTGATCTATTTTAAGGCATTTTTTAAGACATTTTCTGAATTCTGTTTATATATTTTTAAAGATTCTTGTTTAAATAGGCTTACGTTTGAAAAATTATAATCAAATTAATGCTGCCTTAAGAGATTAAAAGTGAATTGAATAAATGAAGTGAACCTAAAAATTCCCAAAAGCTTTTTTAAAATGTGTCATGTGAACTATGCACAATTGCAAGAAGAAATTATGAAAATTACCTAAAATTAGGCTGCACCTTTCTAAATTTTATTTAACACCTAAACACACACTATAATGGACAGGCAGGCAGACAGACAGATGTCGTTGCCATTGTTGTTTAAAACTCATTAAATATTTAAGTGGACAAGAATTGTACATTCTTTACAAAATAAAACGAAAATAAACTAATAATGACGATGACATTTTGTTTGTGGTCTGTTAGCATATGTTCTGGTGGAAAAGATAACTAAAAAGGTAATTTGCATAATTTTAGGCGCTCTAACCTAAGGAATATTATAATGCAGGACTTGGCAAGGCTATATACGTAGTAAATGTCATTAAAAATAACCCAAAGGACTTAAAAAGAAAACACCCTAAGTGAGACCCATTACGAATGCATACGTAGTAACGTTTCTGTGTCAAAAATGTTCAGGTTCGGTTTGCCATATTTATTGCGACGCTTGTTTTTTTTTCGAAATTCAGAAAAATTATTACACTTTTGAGTAACATAAGTTGAGTGTTTACACTAATATCTACAAATACACTATACATGCACATACAGAAACACTCATACAAACACTCATAGACTCACATGAATTTGTGTGATCCTTTGGGAAATTTATTAAAGTAGAATTACATAAAACGTATACAAATTTATGTGAAACGCAAACTCTTCGAAAATATCACATGTCATTACCGGTAATTAATTATTTAAAATACAACATACTTACAGGACACACAGTTATACATAAATTAAAGCATATGTTTAGGTGTTACATATAAACACATATTATTAGCATATTTCAAGGGATCATAACAAAGATTTGCCTTTAAAGTGTTGCCATTACAAGCAATTAAGTTTAATTAAAAATCAAAAATATTTTTCTGTCATGGTATGCCCAGGTTCAATTTTTTTTGGCAAGAAATTTATGAAAAATCCCGTATTAAATAGCAAAAACTGGAGGATAAACAAAACTTTTTACAACATATCTTAAGGCTTTAATAACATAGTTTTTATTTTAGACTTTAAATGGTGCTGTAGTTGAATAACGGTTGCTTACTTAGTTAATTGATAGTGTGCTCAAAATTTCAAGTGCCGAGACCGTGAAAGATCCCACAGAGGAACAGGCACCATAACATTGTATGCACCATCACTCTAAGAATTCTCCCAGCCCACCAAACAAACAATCTAAAGTTTTGTTTAAGTTTACAATGAAAACTCACTAAATAGCGTATTTCATGGCCCAATGGCCTAGTTGATAGTGTGCTAAAGCTCAAGCTCTACGACAATCGCACCATGAAAAGCGAGTTTATGGTACCCGCTCTTCGTGGTATTGATGTGAACGTTGTTTGGTTTACACAGGGAGGTATAACTGGCTACACATTTCATGCCGCAGTTTGGCAGTGTGCTAAGGCGATGGATTCGATTCCTATCAGAGACTCTGGGTGTTTGTGATTGTCGAATCTTTTTTCTCTCGTTATACGTTTATACGTGAGTAGCGGGACCTAGAGTTTAACATCGACTTCGAACGACGTATTTTTGAGAAACTTTTCTTGGCAATTTTATTTGTTTTTGGTCTCAGAGTATTTGCCCGAAATCTGTTGAGAGTAAGTCGTCGAAGAAATTTTTTTTCGTATTTCGTTTTTGATGTCTGGCCGGGGAATTTGAACCATGGCTTTGCGTCTATTAAGCTAACACACTGCCTACAAGACCACGGCAACTGCTCTATCACACCTGCAGTAACTCTGATGGGTCACACCGAGCAATATCGTAGTCTCCCGTTAGAATTCCTGTTAGAGTACGAACCATTCTCGTGTCTTAACTTAAATAGTTTCTTGGTTTTCCTGCTGGACACAGCAGCATTAATATTCGGCAACCATGTATTTTGAACCATCCACGGCTTGATGGAATTCCATGCTGCTTTTTCCAATTTGAAAAAAAATACTCCTTTAGAGGCACATATATTTCCTCCCTTCTCCGACACCTCTGATCTTTTCTTTGCCAGTTTGTTTGTCTTTTGGTTTCCTTTTCTGCCACAGGGCCCTGGAACCCAGTGGAAGTGGGTATTGCTTCGATGTATATTCATTTGAAGATTTGTCACATATTTCTTCCCTTACTTCCATAGGGTGGGCCATCTTTCGGTTTAAATTTGAACCAGCGGTAATTTCGAATCTTGTGGTATTTATTTCCTTTCTTTTCTGTCAAAAAATTCAGTTCGTTATCTCCAATGAACGTAATGAATTGGCTTACGTTTGAACAATGTCGGGATTTATTGGGCCAATGAAAAACTCCATGACCTTTCCGATTTTGTCAAAAAAAAAATCATCTTTTCATCTTAGTGGGTACCTTAATAAGTAAAAATTACCATATTTGGGACTTAGAAAACCTAAACTTGGTCTACATACATACATAATTGGCCATTACAACCCTTCAGTCAGGATTACGACCTAGCTTCTCACACCACTTATGTTGTGTGCGTTAATTTTTATACAAGAGTGGCGGGACCTACAGTTTAAAGTCGACTCTGAACGACAGATTTTTGAGAAGCTTTTCATGGCAATTTTTTACTCTCAGAGTCTTTGACAGAAATCTGCTGAGAGGAAATCGCCGAAGAAATATTTTTCGTTCTGATGTCTGACCTGGCATACGAACCCGGGTCTTTCGTTTAATAAGCCAACGCACTACCTACTAGACCACGGGGACACTTGGTCTAGCAGAAGTCAAAACACCTATTACGAGTGGGGTCTGTTTGGTGTAGTTTGTGTAGCGGAGGCATTATTGGCCCATAAGCAAAGAGTGGATGGCGATCATTATCAGGCCATGTTGAACGAATTTTTGTTCACAAAATTTGAAGAGCAGGATATTGGCAACATTTGGTTTCAGCAGGATGGGGCTACGTGCCACACAGCCCAAGCTACACTCGATGCTTTGCGCCTTGTTTTTGTAGATCACATTAATAGCCGCAGAGTTGATGTCGTTTGGTCACCTCGGAGCTGCGATTTGACACCGTTGGACTATTATTTGTGGGATGCCGTCAAAGATAAGTGTTGCGCCGACAAGCCAGAAATAATAGACGCTTTAAAGGACAATATTCGTCAAGCGTTTGGTGAAATACAGCTGCACACAATCGATAATGTGCCTAAAAATTAGACCGATCGTGTAGACTACTGCATGGCCAGCCAAGGTAGCCATTTGGATAAAATTATTTTCCATTTTTAAACGGAAAGATTGTACTTTCAAATAAGAAAAGAAATTTGTGAAAAGCCTTTTCAAAAAAGAAAAGTTATTTGCATGACTTACCCCGGAATAATATGATGAGTATGCTAAGGCGATGTGTAAATTGCAGCATAAATTCTGAAATTAAAAATAAAAAAAAGAAAAAACAATCGATTTAAAAAAATTAACTTGATGGGGGTATAATTTATTTTCCCACTAATAGGTCTCATATGAATCATAAAAAACAAAACAGAAAAAAAAATGATTGTCACCTCAATCATGCTGAATCACAAGCGGAATAAAATTTAATTAAATTTGTATTTATGGTCTCCACCGTGTAGAAATTTAATTTAAATTCAAGCATTTAAGAAAGGAAAGGAACACAATAGTGAAGAAAATAACGATAAATTTCCATAATATTGATGCGTTCGTATATACAGTGGGCGTTAAAAGAAAGTGCACATTAAAAAAATATGTATATAGATTAATAAATTACCGTTATTTTTATTTTAAATTTGTTTCGTATGCCTGGTTTTTAAAATTTAAACAAAAAAAAAAATTCGAAATATTGCCAAATTTTTTCGTGCACTTTCCTTAAATGGTAAAAGTTAAATTTGGTAATTTTTAGTAAATTTAAAATGTTTCTAAATAAATTTTATTTTTCTTTACAGTTTCTTTTGATGCTCACTGTACATACATATGTATGTATGTACGCATGTATTTTTCCGAATCTATTTCGATATAATTTTCTTGTCATTCGAAATATTTTTTTCATTTTTTTTTTTGACGTTTCACTTTAAACGGCAATAATTTACACAAATTAATGATCTCTTCTGTCTGCGTTTATCCTCAAATATTTTTCGTTTTTGTTTTTTGATGTTTTTTTTTAACGTAAATTTTTCGTTTGATTCATTTCGAAATACGAAATTTCTTTCAGTGAAGGTTTTCCTTACACAAGAGTTGTATTATGTATGCGTGTATTCGAAACATGTGATCATCAGTGATTAAGAAGAAGAAGAAAATTCTAAAATCTAAATAAAATTTAATGAAACATTATTTTTAATTTCTTTATAAAATGGAAAACTTAAAAGAGAAACTACATATTAAACACAACATCATTGACACAATTCAGCACGTGTACAGTCAAGGGAAAAAATTTACATACAGTGGTGTACTTTTCTTTGCAACATTCCCATACATACATACATAATTGACCTAATTACAACCCTTCAGGCCAGGATTTCAATCTAGCTTCTTATATCACTCATGTTGTGTGTGTTAATTTTAAATGGCGGGAGTGGCGGGACCTATAGTTTACAGTCGACTCTGAGACCTGTTTTTTTGAGAAGCTTTTCATGGCAATTTTATTTACTCTCAGAGTTTTTGCTAGAAATCTGCAGAGAGGAAGTCGCCGAAGAAAGATTTCCATATTTTCGTTTTGATGTCTGACTTGGGGTTAGAACTCGCGCCTTCATTCTTATAAGCCACACACTATCTACTAGACTACGGCGACTTCGTTGATTCTTCGCTGCGCCCAAATTTTGTATGACATTTTTGAGCAATTTCCACCGACCAAACTGTTTTTGTTTTGGGAATAAAATCTGGTGGTATAACTCACATTGGCTGCGTGACGAGTTGCAGAAATTGTACGTTCAAACTCTTCTTTTAAAAAGGGAAATGGGATACTAAAGAGAATTGTAGAACAATCCTGTAACAATTACACTAATACCCCGGATTGCGTCGCCTCGTTCTGCATCTGCTTTGAAGTTGCGTCTGTGATTTCGAAGTTGCGTCGTTTTTGTTTCAGTTTGCGTCGCATGTCAAGAAGTTGCGTCGTTAGTGCTTCGATTTGTATCGTTAATACGAAAATGTTTGTACAACCCTGAAACAGAAAAAGGGGATTTCCCGTTTAAATCTGGTGCAAATTCGAAGTTGTGTCTTTCTAAAATTTCTGTAACTTCGAAGTTGCGTCATTTTTATATCGGTTGGCGTCGCATGTTTCGAAGTTGCGTCGTTAGTACTTCGATTTGCGTCGTTAATACGAAAATGTTTGTACAAAGCTAAAACAGAAAAAGGGGATTTCCCGTTTAAATCTAGAGCAAATTCGAAATTGTGTATTTTTAAAATTTCTGTAACTTCGAAGTTGCGTCGTTTTTGCTTCAGTTTGCGTCGTTAATATGAAAATGTTTGTACAAAACTAAAACAGAGAAAGGGGATTTCCCGTTTAAGTCTAATGTAAATACATTCAGACATATCGCTCCTTTATTGCAACATAGTCATATCTCAAAAAAACTTGAACTTGGCAAAATGCAATTAAAGTTTTCAAAACATAAGTGCTATGGTCTAATTGCCGCAAACACTTTTTGTTATAGGTTCAGCTTGGGATATAAAATTGATTTTTTTTCAACATGTAGAGAAGGTCTAAAAGAGCAATTTTGCTTAAGTAACTACAAATTTATAATTTTTTGAGATATGACTATGTTGCAATAAAGGAGCGATATGTCTGATGGTTGCAAGTTGTAGGTCGTTAGTAAATTAAATATTTTTTATTGAAAAATCTATTTTTCAGCCCAAAATTATGAATCTCGGAACTAATTAAATGAAACTCATTACAAATGTATGGAAAATCGTGCTTCGTTTTGCGTCGTTTCCGTTTGCGTTGCGTTTCTTCAGGTGCTATTAGTGACGCAAACCGGGGTATTAGTGTACTTGCAGCCTGTCATCATCATTATTGCCTTTACGATTATTAACGTAATAGGTTACCAATTAACTCATCCTTAATTCCGTATTTATTTAGTTTCCCATTGAACTTCCTAAAGTCTTTTCTATATTTTCTTCAATATCCTTTAAATAAAACTTTGTGCCTGTTTTTCTTAATTGTTTAAATGATTTTTAATAAGTTTTAATTGATAACCGCGCTACAACATTGTGGGAGGCCGGAATTATATGCGCACCCCTTTGTTTTTTTATACCATTTGCCTGCCTTGTCATTATACTCCTTAATTAAGTATGTAGTACGAGTAATAAGTACGAGTAGTACGTACGAGTGTCTTTTTGTATTTGTAAGTTAAGTTAATAAATTAATTAAATTAATTGTTTAATCAAACTTGTACGCTCGTCGTTGTAAGCATATCCTTTTGATATGAAAAGGACAACAATAACAACAAATACTATGTATGAGAAAACCCATACAAAAATATTGTAAACTCTTCTAGTGGTGGCTGACAGACATACCATACAATATGGATGACATGCAGTCATATACTTAAATAGTGGTAGACAAAATTATAGGTACACTATAGCAGAATATCTGCAGTTCAACTTTATCTTTGTATATAGTGCTCAGCCCTTGCCATTACAGTGATGAAGGCAAAATGACGTCGTCTGTCAGTCAGTCTTGTGCGAAGACGCTTTGCGTGTGAAGTAAACATTCGTGGTTTGAAGATCGCATTATAAAGATCTACCGAATAGTTGTTAATGCTTACACGAACAGAAGTGTAAAGATGTATGGCATGCAGTCATATACTTAAATAGTGGCAGACAAAATTTTAGGTACACTTTAGCAGAACATGTGCATTTCAACTTTATCTTTGTATTGTATTAAATAGTGCTCAAACCTTGCCCTTACAGTGATGAAAGTAATATGACCTCGCCTGTCAGTCAGTCTTGTGCGAAGATGCGTTGCGTGTGAAGTAAACATTCGTGGTTTGAAGATCGCCGTTGTAAAGATCTACCGAACAGTTGTTAATGCTTATGCGAACAGAAGTGTAAATATGTATAGCATGCAATCATATATTTAAATAGTGGTAGACAAAATTATAGGTACACTATCTTTGTATTGTGTTATATAGCGCTCAGCCCTTACCCTTAACAGTGATGACCTAGCTAAAGTTGTTCTGAAAGTAATAAGACGTTGTCTGCTTAAAAACCACATCAAACACGGACTTTTTCGGAATACACTAGACGCTCTCATAATGTACAAACTTTTTAACGCAACTGTAGATACGTTGCATTCAAAATACTTGCAATAACCGCCATAAAATATAAAGTGTAACGAAACCCTCCATACGCACTTATCTCAGAGTGTTTTGTACAACACCAAATTCACTTATGTGAAGGCAATAATTCCAAGCGCCTGACTTCTCGGGGCCCCCCCTTCAAGAACAATTTAAATTCCTTCTCATTGTCTCAGGATTCGTTTTCTATTCTCATAACATTTCCTTATTATAAGTGCCATCCATCGTATATAACAGATTACTCTGACTGTGTAAAGGGGTCCAACGAACTAAAGCCTTTTGAAGCCTTCTACCATATATCCCGCAGGGAACCTATCATTATCCAGTAGACTGCTTGTGTGTGTATGTGTGTGTCCATGCTTGTATATTTCCATGAAAACATATCAATGAGAGTGTAGTTCTCTTGTTCTAGTCCTAGTCTTTGTTTGTTTGCCTGTCTGTCCCATTTAATTTCAATATTTTCACATTTTTCACACCCTTTTGTTGTTTGTTTTTTCCCTACTTTCAAGTGTTCTTGTTATTGTTTTTTTGTTTTTGTTTTTATTTCTGTTTTTATTATTAATATTGCAGAGGGTATCCGTTTAAATATGTGCGATTCTTCTGTATGCTACACTGCTGTTTTGTATGCGGATGGATTCCCCATTAACAAATATCCTCGATTTAAAATTAAAGGCACAGAATGGCTTTCCTTAACCATATCAATGGCTTATCTATGCCAACTATTTATGTTGTTACGAAAATGGAAACGGTGTAACCAACGTTTAACATTACAACGATAAACAAAATTCTACACAAACAAATACAATGAATTTGTTACAAATAAACCAACAGCAACAGTATCAGTAAACGAACGCAACAACAATGAACTCATAGAGAAGACGAATATTCTACTTCGTCAGACTGTTTATGTGGGCCTATAAAGACGCAAGACAAAGTAGGCAATCAGTAGTAAAAATTCAGTCAGTCTTGTGTAAAGACGCGATGCATGTGAAGAAAACAATTATGGTTTTAAGATCGTCGTTGTAAAGATCTACCAAACAGCTGTTAATGCTTACGCGAACGGAAGTGTAAAGAAGAACAGAGAACTAAACAAAACAGTCGTGGTTTGAAGATCAGCTTTGTAAAGATCTACCGAAAGGTTGTTAATGCTTACGCGAACAGAAGAACAGAAAAGACAAATAGAGAACTAAACAAAATTATTGTGGAATATATCAAGTTGTAAATAGTGGTACACAAAATTGTGTGAACAGAAAAGATTTTGTTTGCAATCAACGAACTCGAATTTTCAGCGTTTTTAAAATGGTAGAAACTCAACAATATTTAGTTGCCCTAAAAGAGAAGAAATTCAACATTATCAAGGTCTTTTCCGTGATAAAGTGTAATGTGGTGCTCACTGCAGTGATTTCTAGGCAAAGGTCATGGCAATTTTGGTAGCGGAATTTGCCCTGAAAATCTCTGCCTTTAGTTCTCAATTCACATTGGCAAACCATCGCCTAATAGCGATTCTTGCGGCCCAATGGTCTTTTGTCATAATTAGACGTAGGCTTTTAACCTCTTACTTTTTGATATCTTTGACTGAGCTTTGTAAATTCATGAGACTGTATAGCTCTAGAACAGTCTTCAACAAGTAATGTGGGCCAGAGAATTAGATTTCTTAGGGCATTGCCATTGATCATACATTTTTCATGCTACTATTCGGTACTAGGAAAATTCTTAGTAAGGCAACTGCATGATCATTCACTTTATTAAAGAGTACATCACGGTGAAATGAGCCTCATCCGCATGCAGAACTGAGAAGGAAGAGGTTGTAGTATCTGCTAAGGTACTGTATTTCCTAGGGAGTTGCTAATCGTTCTGCATTGAGAGCCTCGTGTGCTCTAGTATTCAGGAAGATGCCAATAGACTTATAAACAAAAATTGTCGTCTATTTTAGCCCGATTGGGAATCAGAGAAGCGTCCTAGATATCTTATGTAATAGCAGCAAATTAGGGAGACGCATCACAGCGCTATATGAACCATTTTAATATGTTAACTGCCGCGGCAATTTTCACAAAACTTGCCAAAAAACGATAATTGGATTTTTTGACATTAGCGAGTACGAGATGACTCGTAGTTTGGCGTCCTAAAAGGGAATGCAATCTACTAGTTATCTCGTAGTTGGCAGTCAACGTATAAAATTAACACACACAACATAAGTAGTGTGAGAAACTGCGGGCTTCTTGGGGACGATTGCTGTAGACTGTTTAATGGTGAAGGTATGGCACTGGCCATTTTATAGTCACCTAGCAGCAACTCGTTTCCTTGCCGTTCGCATATTCCCTCTTTCCACCTTTCCTAAACCTGCACAATGCACTGCATGAGTAGGGGCCATCCCCTTAGTGCTGGTTTTATAACAAAAAAAAAACACTACTTAACTTATTTACTTTGTTATTATAGTCACTTAGTCAAGATTACTACCTATCCCAGTCTCACACCATTCATGTAAAGTGTGTGTAAATTTTATCCAAGAGTAGTGGAACCTACAATTTAATGTCGACTCCAAATGACAGTATTTTGAGAAACTTTGCAAATTTTATTTTCTTCAAGAGTCTGCTGGAAGGAAGTCTCAGAAGAAATATTTTTGTTTCCTTTTCTTTGAGATATCTGAGTCAGGTGTTGAACCACCTTATTAGGTGTCGCCTAATAAGGCAACACATTAGCTACTAGACAATGGAGACTATAAACATAAAGAATGGTCCTAACAACTTAGTTTATCTCGATTAATTTTTTAAAAATTTCAATTTTAGCTTATCCCTCTGTTATCAGATGCATTCCCATAGGTTTTTTTTTTACTCCCAGGAGGGACAAATGTACCTAACCACACCATAGAGAAAGTCTTCACATCCTCCGTGTGTGGGGCCTACACCCACTAAATCCAACCCTCGTCTCGTGGACTGTTGTAACCAGTCCGGAACTACGGTGGCATTACTTCGGAGGGGAGTTCTTTTAGTCCTTTGGTCCCTGCATGATCTTATCCGTGTTCGAATTGCTCATCGAAAGTTGAGGAGACATGTCAGTGTTTCTACTATTTTTTCCTAAATGGTTGTTGCCTGAAATTTCGTTTGACACTTATGCCAGTGTCATCTATACTGGCGAGGAGGGGAGTTCTTTTGGCAATTTGGCCCCTGCATGCTCAAATCCGCGTCCGGATTGCATATCGAAAGTTGAGGAGACATCTAACTATCTCCACTATTTCTTCCTAAATGGTTGATAACTGGAATTTCGTTTGACACGTGTGCCAGTGTCATCTATGCCAGCGAGCCTACATGTTCTGCCGCCCTAGAATGTTCTCTCTTCTTCAGTCTTAGAATGCGCTCCACGTAAATCGCCACTGAGGAACAATTCTCTCTACTCGCAATTATAACCCCGACAATGTTTGCTGCCGTGATCATTCCAATCATCGACGTGTCATGGCAGGACGATAGCTCTGCCTGCATGCACATTCGAAAATAGTGTGTTCTGCATCATCAATTACTTCCCCTTTCTCGCATTCCCATGGGTGGGATAACAAGAAGTGTAGCTGGCAATTGCCTTTAGTAGACAGTTTGTGGTTAGTGAAGTAGGTAGTTGAAAATGGTGGATATTAGCAAATGGATAATGTATCCCCCCTTTCAGTCTGAATGGAATGGAACATTTGCATTTGTTTTTTATTTTGTTTTATTGAAGTATTGCACTTGTATGTATCTCTACATCCACACACACACATACAAACATTATTTTCAATATTACACGACAACGACTACGACTACGAATACATAAAGTCGTCCGTGTATTATTTGTCACTGTTACTAGGGTAGACTTATTTGTTTGTATGTATTGTTGCAGGACTATTTATCTATTTAGAAAAAAACAAAAAGTTTTCCTTTTTGTCCTTACTATTATTATTATTATTGTTGTTTTATATTATTATTGTTGTTGTTGTTGTTTTGAATATAATATGTTCACAATAAATATATGGTTTCCTTGGTTAGTTAGTTTGTGTTAGAAATATTGAATTTCACTATGAATAGAAAATTTACAATAACAATAACAACAATTATTACAATAAGTTTGTTTAGAAATGAATTTAAATATTAAATGATATCCACTCACTGAAGTATTGATAGGTTTTTTATTTTTTCTTTTATAGGAAACAACAGACTAGAAATACAGGGTTCGCCAAATAACTTTTTCTTATTTTGTTTTTGAAAATGCTTTAAAAAGAAACTACAGAATATTTTCTTAAATTTCTTATTTTTATTTGAAACTACAATCCTTCCCATTAATAATGGGAAATAATTTCATTCAAATGGTTACCTTGGCTGGCCATGCAGTAGCTTACACGATCGATCCAATTTTTAAGGAAATTATCGATTGTGTCCAGCTGTATTTCAACAATGACTTCACGAATATTGTCCTCTAAAGCGTCAATTGTCTCTGGCTTGTCGGCGTAACACTTATCTTTGATGGCACCCCACAAATAATAGTTCAACGGCTCCGAGGAGGCCAAACGATATCAGCTCTGGGGCTGATAATGCGATCTTCAAAAACAGGGAGCAAATCATTGAGTGTAGCTTCGGCTGTGTAGCACGTAGCGCTGTCCTGTTGAAACCAAATGTTGCCAAAATCCTTCTCTTCAATTTTTGTAAACAAAAATTCGTTCAACATGGCCCGATAACGATTACCATTGACTGTAACGGGCACTCCTTGGTCATTTTCAAAGAAAAATGGCCCAATTATGCCTCTGGACTAAAATCCGCACCAAACAGTGACTCGTTATGGGTGCGTCGGCTTTTCAATGTATGCGTGCGGGTTTTCTGTGCCCCAAATGCGACAAGATCAAAATTAGCTTCATTTGAAAAGATGATTTTTTGCCAAAGTCGATCGCAGGCCCACTTAGCGAAGCGAAAGATTAAAACTAATTACCTGTCAAATCAGACATAAGGTAAGTGTTACCATTCACGAAATAAGCACTAGTTGAAAAAAAAACGTTAGATGGCGGACCCGATAGAAAGAAAATGAGAAGTTATTGAAACCATATCTAACAGCGTATTAGAGGGAAGATTTATTTTTATTTTGTAAAAAAATCCTGCCAATTTGCGCTTAACAAACGTCTTTAAATTAGTTTAGCAAGTAGCTTGCCATCCACAGGCAAGTTGATTTGGTTGCCCATACGGCATTGTGTTACCCAGTGTCATGTCTTCCCCTTGTCATGATCCATTAGTGTAGGAGTTGAATTCCATATAAATTCCATATAAATCCATATAAATCCGGACAGTTTCTTTAGTGACACTTTAGCCATTATAATTTCAGATACTTATACGTATTATTACTTATTTTATACTCATACTCAAAGTTTGAAATACTCTTCATACTAATACTTAATAACACGATGCACTATGTTGTTGATTTCAACTCTCCTTGACTCAGCATATACATGAAGCACACAAATAAGTATGATTCGCATACGAACACCACAATACTCGCTATAAGGTTGTGTGTTTTTGCTTTGCTTGCTGTCTTTGTATTTTTCTTTCCTCTTCTTCTGTAAATGCAACAACAGCTAAGACTGTAAATTTTGATAAATGATTCGAATCACTTGAATCCTTTATAAGTATTGCAAGTACTTTTCTAAATTTTTTGAATCTGAATGAGTAGGCAGTTGAATCAAACCTATTTTGAATGTTATGAGTTTGATGTCAAGGTTGTACTCATACTCATTGCAACCTATACTTATAAATTAATGTTGTCGTGAGTACGAATGAATTAGAGTAGTTAAATTTCAATACTGTTGATGCACTCATACTCAAAATTGCATGCATAGTTACTTATGAGTAGCGAAAAAACCATTCCTTGCTCATCTCTGGACCATATCTGCAGTAAACCTAGTGTTGCAAAAAGAAATTCTTAGCAAAATTGCCAATAGCGCACGGGCCAATTCCGAATTCCTGTTAAAGTGTGATTCGTTTTCTTGACAAATCCATGTAGTTCTCAGGTTTTCTTGTAACAGCGTACATATCCCCTCTATCCGCTCTTCCTCAGACATCTCCGATACCGTATGTGTAAAGATAAATTTGAATTTAAACAGGTTAAACTTTGCTGTTAACAGAGCCCTGTGCTCTGGACAACACCTCGATATCTGTTTCCGGGGTAAACGTTTAAAATTGAATATTTGGGAACTTAGTGATCGTAGACGAATTGGTGGGTAAGTTCATAGAGTCGATATCGACAAACTCACCAAAAATTCTCCCCTTTAGGGCGTGGCAATTTTCCCCTTTCAGAAATACCTATAAGTCAGCTAATTCGATGATTTATAACTTCTTATGTAGTTACAACTACAACTTCCTCAGCCCTTTACGCAGCGTATTACATAGCATGCAGCATGGTCATGAACTGCCTTTCTGCATAAGTTTTATATCAAAACTCTTAATATACATACACACCACACGCTTTTCTGTTGCCCATTTTAAAATCATCGGTATCGACCTTAAGTTTCACCGGGAATTTCGGGATCTCCCGAGCTACAGATCCTACTTACACATTTCATTTCTTTACGACCATGCTGCCTACATAATTGGACAGAATTACGACCTAGTTTCTCACACCACTCATCTCGTGTGTGTTAATTTTTGCACATAAGCGACGAGACCTACGATTCCAAATGACAGATTTTTTAGAAACTTTTTCATGGCAATTTTTGTTTACTCTCAGAGTTTTTGCCAGAAATCTTCTGACAGGAAATCGCTGAAGAAATATTTTTTGGGGTTTGAATATCCTGGGGTTTGAACTCGGGCCTTACGTCTAATAAGCTAACACACTACGAACTACACTACAACGACTGCACTAGGCATATTGCATCTTAATTTTAAGCATGAGTGACAGAACTTGCAGTTTAAACTTGGCTCTGCTCTGTTATCACTGGTCATTCATGTTTCCTTAATTAGTTGCGGGTGAAACGTTATTGTAGTGCCCCTAGATATTTAATGGCGTCATTTAAAATTGACTAATTACTAACCAATTATTTCAATTGAAGTTATCGTTTTGTTTTCGCATAATAGGGTATTATGGTTGTGTTATCGATTTCTGTGATTATTTGAAAATTAACTGAAAATAACCAATCCATGCAACACCATTTAATTATCCTTTGTACATATGTATGTATGAGGGTGGGTATAAATTTTTAACAACAAATATTGAAAATTTAATATCCTCCCCCTCCAGCCAACAACAACCAAACAAACGAAACGAATCGAATCGAATTGTGAGAGAAAATAATGGCATTTCAACAAATTATGCATGAAAGAAAGAAACCTTAACCGTCAAGTGACAACCGTCTAGTCCGTGTTGGAAAATTTTTCATTTTCCCCTTTTGAAACTACATACGCAGGTTTTCCTTTAAACTTTGCTTTAATCTTTGTTCCCATGGACGTTTTTGTTTTCCCAATCTGCAATCAAGTTGTCGCATTGAATTTACCAGCATTTTTTCGGCTGCCAAGAAAACAACGGAAGGAAACATGACAGAGCGTTGTTTTGATAACTGTAAAATGGCAGGCAAGGCAAAAACAAACCACAAATACAAACTACACACACATACACACACCTAGGAAAATGCCCTAAAAAAGAAAAACTACGTCTAAAGTACCATAAAAATGTTCTTGCGTTTCAATTTACAAAGCACAGGCCCAAATGCAAAGAGACGTTCAAAAAGGAAAATCTATTTAACAAGTGACCCAAATAATGTGTGGCATATAAAACAATTCGTAATAGGAATAAGGCCTTGTAAACAGGGTTGCCATATCTGTGTTCATATTTTGTATTCAAAATTTAAATCGTAAAACGGCCCCCACACGTTGCGTATACACCAACTGTTAATACAACCCCGTAACGCATCAGACAGATGTTCGTTGTGGATGTGTTTATATTAGTCGTGAACTGGATTAGCATTTTCTGGGATTCAAATTTTACTATTTCATGTATTTTCCGAGCCACTCAAATCGAAAATCGCTTCTTTGGAAAAGATGATATGTTCTTCGAGGATTTGTTATTGACCTCACTTTCCTTTTTTATCCGCTGAAAGAAAGCCGATGTCTTTTTAGGTTTGCAGGCTCCAGGTTCCTGAGTAAGTTGAATTGTGTTGTACACGTGAAGGTGGAGGTTAATTGTCAGAATTTGCTGCGGAACACATCTTCTTTGGGTTCTCGGATTCTCGACACTCTTGCTTTCATCAAATAATGTTTTCTATAAGCTGACCAGTAAATTGTAGCACTGCTGCCGTAATATTCATTACCGATCTAATTTTCGCAAATATTTTCACCGCTCTTCATTTGAGTGAGAGGCCTCTGCCTAACTCTTACTGGGACTAGACTTAATGCTCTCTCTCGTTGGCACATTGTTCTTTCTGGTCACTCCACTATCCTGGATGTTGATCCGGTGGCCCCTGTGAACATGGACTATATCCTTGCTGAATATTGCCTTGACAAATGTTTCCACTCTCTGATTCCGAGCAGGGATGACTGGAGTCGTAATACAGTCCTCCCCCCGGAAGTCCTGGACGACGGCTCTAATCTCGATAATGGAGTTGGAAGCGGTATCTATTGTGGGAAACTAAACCTGAATATTTCTCTCCGTCTGCCGGACTACTACAGCATGTTTCAGGCGGAAGTGATGGCAATTTGCCGGGCCGCTTAATGGATCCTCGTCAACAATGGCAGCGATAAGATCTCTATCGGGTTTTAGGATCGTTAGAGAATGTCGCCGCTGTCTCGACCTTATTACAGGGCGCTTCACCAATGTCTCTCTGGTGTGGTTCCCCGGGCACAGTAACATTCTGTGAAATTGTAGGGCCGAAGAGATCGCCAGAGCTATACGTTCCTTCTGGAAGCCTCTTCTGTTGAATTAGGTATACCACTTGCCTCGGTCAAGTTGACCATTGTGCAGAAATTCTTTCGGGTCGCCAACCTATACTGGATCAATAAGGAGTCCTGCTCCACCGCTCTATTAACTAACTTGGCCCTTGATGGATAGAAGGCGTACCAACCAATTACTTGGTCTTGGTCGTGACGGCATCTCGACTACAGTGGCTGTGCTTACAGGTCACTTCGTCATGGATAGATACGTGGAAAGAATGAGGCTCCCTTTTAACGAATTCTGTCGTGGATGCAGGTCCACTGAGGAAGAGGAGCCTGTTATCCACTTTCTTTGTCAGTGCCCGTCTCTTGCTAGGTGTAGATATAGGTTATTTGGCACCCCATTCCTTGTTATCTTAACGGAGCTATCATCTATTGTTATCAAGGATATAGCTTCGTTGATCAAATTTTCTGGCTGGTTTTTCAGTGCGGAGTAGTCGTGCTTTTATTGTGCAGCCCTTGCGTTGACCAACTTTTTCCTTTTCTCTGATTTTGGTGGAACTTGTTCTGTACAGGGACTGCGTTCACCCGTGATAACTGAATGGACCGCTATGCTATGCATGCTAACCTAACCAGCAAAACTTTACGAATTTTTGTGATAAATTTTTACCCTTAAAACCTGTTGTTCTTTCGTAAAGCGCTCCTACATTTTTAATAATCATAATAAACATATTTAGGTGACATCTTTCAAATTATCAGAGTTGCCACATCCACAAAACATAATTAGATTGCATTTATTACCGTTTGTTAAGCCTTAGGCGGTCTTTCTTTTATGAATTTTCTTATCATATTTAGTCACACAAGGAAACTAAAGAAATATTTTAAATCCTAGTTGTTTTTATACATATATGGTAACCCTAGCTCTAATACAAACAATATTGCATTTATACGCCTATAGAGTTAAAGGCAAAAACCGTCTAAGTTCTGTGAATAATTTTTTTCCCCCTCTCAAACCAAAATAAACACCATATTTGTAGACATAGACTCCCTTGGAGTTAACAAGTACGATTTGTGTTATTTATAGGGTTTCAAATGTACAACATTCATTATACGTACATACAGTGAGCTTCAAAAGAAAGTATACACTATGGATAAAATTATAACAAACAACAAACTTCACTTTTACTGCTTAAGGAGAGTGTCAGAAAAAATTTGTGAATATTTCGACAATTTTTTGTATTTTTTTTTTCGATTTTAAAAATTGGCAATGAAACAATTTTAACATAAAAATAACGGTAATTTGTTAATGTATAAATTATTTTTTTTTAATGTACTCTTTCTTTTGATGCTCAGTGTACATAATAATCATGTGGATTTGTAACACATTTCGAGAAGAACAAAAAAAGCAGGAAAACAGTGCGACTTTCTTTACAAACTTATTTCATTTTCGCTTTTGTTGTTGTTGTTTTTTTTAGTTTTTGGTTAATTTTTTATTATTTTATTAACATTAACAACAACAACAACAAGTAAAAGTTATTTTTTTGTTGTAATTTTATATTTCAATCTCCTTTTAACATGCAAATCCCTTTTGGGCTGAAACGCAACACAAAATAAAGAAATTGCCAACATATGTTGCAAGTTATCGAAATTATGGTTGCGTTGATGAAAGCCATTTTTATTGAAATTTATTTCATTTTGTTTTTGTTTTTCCTTTTTTTTTTTGTGTAAAGCAAATAAATGAGGATGAGACTTCCTTAAACGACCCGGTTTTTCATTTTTTGAATATCATCCCCCTAATAACTAAAGCATCCCTTGAAAGTTTTTTTGGATTTCAAGGGATGCTGCAAAAAATGTTCTTGCCAAGTGGTGGTACATGCGTACAAAAGCCATACACACTTACTTAAATGGTCTTAACAACCCTTTAGTCTGGATTGCAACCTAGTTTCTCACACCACCCATGTTGTGTTTGGTAGTTTTTTATTTACAATGAAAGGCGGGGCCTACAGTTTAAAGTCAACTTCGAACGACAGATTTTTGAGACACTTTTCATGGCAATTTTTATTTACGTTTTGTTACAGATGTCTGCCCTGGTTCGCCTACTAGACTAGCGCCTAGTCGTCTATTTCTCATTAAACTCATTAAAAGTCCCTTATAAAGAGTCCGCCAAATAACTTTTTTTTTTGAAAATGCTTTAAAAAAAAACTACTCAACATTTTCTCAACAAACCGTGACATAACTTCTAATAACCCAACATACTATCTACTAGAGTACGGGGTGGGCTTATAGCACTGAAATTATGTTCTTACTTACAAAAACGGAAGGACTAATGCCTAGCCAAAATCTGTACCACACAGTGGCTAGCTCTGTGTGTGCGAATTTTTATCCTACGGCTGATGATTTTCTCAGTCCGATATTCGAAAAATTTTTGGAATGATTAAGCCATTCAGATGTATATTTGGTTAGGCGTAGTAGAGGGTCCGCCAAATAACGTTTTTTTATTTGAAAGTCCAATCGTTCCGGTTAATAATGGAAAATAATTTCATTCAAATGGCTATCTCGGCCATGTAGTAGCCTACACAATCGGTCCAATTTTTAAGCACATTATCTATTGTGTGCAGCTTTATTTCATCAATGGCTTCACGAATATTGTCCTTTAAAGTGTCAATTATTTCTGGCTTGCCGGCCTAACACTTATCTTTGACGTGACCCCACAAATAATAGTCCAACGGAGTCAAATCCCAACTCCGAGATGGTCAAATGATATCAGCTCTGCGGCTGATAATGCGATCTTCAGAAACAGGACGTAAAACATCGAGTGTAGATTCCGCTGTATGGCACGTAGTGCTGTCCTGTTGAAACCAAAAGTTGCCAATATCCTTCTCTTCAATTTTTATGAACGAAAATTTCTTCAACATGGTCCGTTAAAGATCGCCATTAACTGTAACGGCCAGTTCTTGCTCATTTTCGAAGAAAAATGGCCCAATTATGCTTTTGGATCAAAATCCGCATCAAACAGTGACTCGTTTTAGGTGCATAGGCTTTTCAATGTATGCGTGCGGGTTTTCAGTGCCCCAAATGGGACAATTTTGCTTGTCTACATACCCACCAAGATCAAAATAAGCTTCATCTGAAAAGATGATTCTTTTTTTGCCAAATGCGGCATCTTCTGTAAGTCGATCGCAGACCCACTTAGCGAAGCGCGAAACGAATTGGATGGTCAATATTCGTTCAGCGGAAAGATAAAACAAATTATCTGTCAAATCAGACATGAACTAAGTGTTATCATTCACGAAATAAGAACTAGTTGGAAAAAAACGTTAGATGGCGGACCCGATTTATGATAGCCAATATTCAGAAGAAACGCTGGCACCAAATGAAGTCTCAACTAGAAGAAGTTGAAGAGAATTTTTAAGCTTAAATTTGCATTAGCTTGGCTACATATTTTTCATATCTTCACGTTCCTTTAATGATTCCTTTAATTTCGCACAATGGGGGTTTCCTTGTCTTTGGATGCGGGTTAAAACTTTCGGTATATCTTTATTTCCTTTTATTAATCAACATCGATTTATTATTTGATGCTTCGAATACCCGATACATAATCGAACTATAAGTAGAACACAATGTTTTGCAAGTACTTTTAGTGGAAACAGTTCACGTGGAGATCGTTAAGATGTTTTACGACTACTCTGGACACATTTTGCGATGACACATTTTGCGCTGGAACTTATTGGAACGGGGTCTTACTGTACTTATATGTGAAAGAGCAGATTTGACGATGAAGAATTGACAGCTTTAAGGCATCCTCTATAACACTGACTGCCACCTTACAGACGCTCTTAGAAGATAAATATTTTCCATCGTGAAAGCTGTACTAATACACACGCTGAGCGGAATTGATTTACTCACTTAAGCAGGGGAGCTAATAATTTTAGAGACTAGGAGACAATGGACTGGCTCACTCACTGGCCTTAAAATAAATCTCTGTCATTTGACCCACAGTTAAAAACCGTAATTTAACGATAAAGAGGCGGAAATACCCCCTCTTCATTTTTGTATGAAAAAAATAAGTGAGAATCACTTGGTAGCAACCGTTAAATTTAAATGCGGCCGAAAAGGTTAATAATGCTGCTGCTATTGTTGCCATCTAGTTTTCAAAATCCATGTCGTTGAATTGTATTGATAACACAGTGCAATAGTACTTATAATGCTGGGTATACATTAACAGTGTAATGATAAGAACGAGCAGAAAGATAAAACCATAAATGTACAGGACCAAAGTTGCCAGGCAATAAAAAATGTTGGATTTGTAAAAAAGTGTAGTCTCAAGGATTCCAAAACAGATTTGAGAGATATAGTTACGATTCGTATACCTGTTTTGGAATCCTTGACGCTACACCCAAAATTTTTTATTGTCTGGTAACATTGGTCCTCTTGTTTCATCTTTATACTTCTTTCCAAATCCAAAATATTTTATTGCCTGGCAACATTGGTCCTGTGTACCTATGATTTTATCTTTCTGCTCGTTCTTATCATTATACTGTTACTAATTGTATTCTTCAAATGACTACAAAAAACGTTCTCTGTATAATATAGGGCAAACTTATCGATGCCTTGTCTATCGATGTTTTTGTCAATTGCTTCCATTTCTTTGGGCGACGGCTTACATTTTTTGGTAGACGACTAGGATGTTCTTTGGCCAATGACTTTTGCTGTCGATTACTTGCAGTTTTTGGTTGAAGACGTAGTTTTCTTGTTCGATAACTTGCATTTTTTCGCCGATAAATTGAATTATTTTGGTTAATTATTTTCATTATTTTTGGTCTATGTATGTAATGCCTTTCTTTTATTTTCCTGGTAGATGACTTAAGTTTTTTCTTCAAATGACTACCAAAAAACGTTCTCTGTAAAAAATCGGCAAATTTGTAGATGCCTAGCGTTTTTTGTCAATGGCTACCATTTTCTTTGGGCGATGGCTTACATTTTTTGTTAGATGACTTAGATTTTCTTTGGCCACTGACTTTTTCTATTGATAACTTTTCTTTTACGATAACTAGCATTTTTTCGTCAATAACTTGAATTATTTTGGTCTATGTAATGCTTTTTTCTTGCATATTTTTAGTGAATGATTTTAATTTTTTTTTTTTTCTTAGTAGATACCTTGAATTTTTTTGTCGATAACTTTCATTTTTAATCGATGACTTAAATATTTTGTGTCAATGACTTACATTTTTGGTCGGTGATAAAGATATTAGAAGTCGCCGTGGTCTACTAGTGGGTAGGGAGTTAGCTTATTAGACGAAAGGCCCGGATTCGAATCCCAGGTCAGACATCAAAACGAAAAATATTTCTTCGGGGACTTCCTCTCAGCAGATTTCTGGCAAAGACTCTGAGAGTAAAAATTGCCATGAAAAGCTTCTCAAAAATCTGTCGTTCGGAGTCGACTTTAAACTGTAGGTCCCGCCACTCATGTATAAAATTAACGCACACAACATAAGTGGTGTGAGAAGCTTGGTCGTAATCCTGACTGAAGGGTTGTAATGGCCAATTATGTATGTATGTATAAAGATATTAACTTTAGCATCAGCGTTAAGAATATCCCTGATCCTAAGTTAGGTTCGACCGACTGTAAAAAAAATTCCATTCCACTAGGTCCATTTTTTCAAACATTTTTTCAAACGAATAAGTATCGCTTTTGAACAATTTATAAAAAAGATATAGCTTCGTCGGCTAGATCTCCGATCTCTAAGGCTACACCTGACCGTAAGAAAAACTGCTTTTGATTCTTTGATACCATGGCTATACAGTCCACTAGGTATGGCATTTCCTGCCTGATTGTCTGCATCTAACTGATGCACTGATGAAATGTGTATTTTTGAGAGAGTCATGTGTAACCCAGAGGGAAATTGTTAGTAATATTTTCTAGTGCAACCTAATAATGTATGGTGAAAAATGTACAGTGCCAAATCCCTAAAGACTGCGTATTTAACTTGACAAATATTCTTCCAAAAATGGAAATCATTTCTCATTGTTATTAGTGAATCTCATTATAAAGTAATGGATCCTACTGTAATTTTTCTTTGGGTGTATAATTGATATACAAAAAAAATTCAAAAAGAAGTGAGGAGAACCTGTTTCATTGAAAGCAACTGACAAGCAACTGAATGCATTTTTACGTTCTTTTTAGCGAACAATGCTGATGTTCGTGTCCTATGTGTGTAAAAAGCCGAAGATTATATTCCCCTGAGGGACATTAAAAAAATTTGTTTTTTTTTTTTTTTTTTTTTTATTTTTTATTTATTTATCCAACATGAAATCGTTGAAATATTTTTTTTTTGTTGTATTTTTCATATGATTTTTTGGTTGCTGTTGCTGTATGTTTTTTTTTATATTTTTTATGTATCGTATGTTTTATATGCACGTAATGATGTATTGTATGTAAGTTTTTATATTATTTAAATCTATTTGGGGTATATATTTATTTATTTTTTATTTAATTATATTTTATTTTATGGTTGATTTTATTTTTGGATTTTTTTTTTGTTACGTTTGAATAAAAGTTGAATTTTTTTTATTTCTTTTTATTTTATTATTATTATTTTTTTTTTAATATTTAAATAGTATGCATTTAATTTAATTTTTTTATAATGATTATCTTTTTCATAATAAATTTTTCATAAATTTAATAAATTAAATAAAAATATTTTTTTTATTTATTTATTTATTTATTTAATAAATTAAATAAAAATATTTTTTTTATTTATTTATTTAATAAATAAATAAAAAAATTTTATTTAATAAATAAATAAAAAATTTATTTAATAAATTTTATTTTTGTTAAGTTAAATTTTATTAATTTATTTTTTTATAAATTTAAATATGTAATAAAATATAGTAATAAAAATAAATTTAATAAAAAAATATTTATATATTTATTAAATAAAAATAATTAAAATATTTTTACCAAAAAAATAGTAAAAATAATTTTATTTATTTATTTATTAAATAAATATTATAATATATAATATAATAATTAAAATAAATTAAGTAAAAAAAAATGTTTTTATTTTTTAATTATATTTATTTAATAAATAAAATTAGAAAAATAAAAATAATTTTTGTGTTTCTTTAATTATGTATGTATATTTACTTGATAAAAAAAAATTAGAAAAATAAAAATAAATTCATTCTTTTATTTATTAAATAAAAACAGTATTATATAATATGATAATAAAGATAAATAAATAAAAAAAATTAAAATATATTAAATAAAAATAATTGAAAAGTTATTTTATTTAATTTATTTTTATTATTATAATATATTGTATTATTTTTATTTAATAAACAATTAAATATATATTGATTTATAAATAATAAAACAAATATAAAAAAATTTAATAAATTAAATAATATAAATTAAATAAATAAATTTAAAAGAATTTAACAAATTATATAAAATTAATTTTTTTTCATTTATTTATTAAATAAAAAAAAAATTTTATATTTGAAAGAAAAAAAAAAGAAAAGAGAGGAAAGAAAAAAAAAAGAAGAAAAAGGAAGGGAGAAAAGAAAGAAAAAAAAAAGAAAAGAGAGGAAAGAAAAAGAAGGAAAAAAGGGAGGGGAGGGGAGGAAGGGAGGGGGAGGAGGAGAAGAGAGGGGAGGAAGGGGAGGGAAGAAACAAAAAAAAAAAAGAGAGAGAGAGGGAAGAAGGGAAGAAGAAGAGAGAGGGAGGGAGAAAAAAGAGAAGAAAGGGAAAAGAAGGGAAGAAGGGAAAGAAAAAGAAAAAGAGGATAGCGGACAGGGAGGGAGGAAAGAAAAAAAAAAGAAGAAAGGGAAAAGAAGGGAAGAAGGGAAGAAGGGAAGAAGGGAAGAAGGGAAGAAGGGAAGAAGGGAAAGAAAAAGAAAAAAAAAAGAAGAAAGGGAAAAGAAGGGAAGAAGGGAAGAAGGGAAGAAGGGAAGAAGGGAAGAAGGGAAGAAGGGAAGAAGGGAAGAAGGGAAGAAGGGAAGAAGGGAAGAAGGGAAGAAGGGAAGAAGGGAAGAAGGGAAGAAGGGAAGAAGGGAAGAAGGGAAGAAGGGAAGAAGGGAAGAAGAAGAGAGAGGGAGGGAAAAAAAAAAAGAAGAAAGGGAAAAGAAGGGAAGAAAGGAAAGAAAAATATTATTTCTTACATTTATTTATTAAATAAAAATATTTTTTTAATTATTATTTAAATAAAAATAGTAAAATATAATATAAAAATAAATAAAAAAAATTAAAATATATTAAATAAAAATAATTAAAAAAGATGTTTTTTATTATTATTATATATTGCATTAATTTATTTAATATACAAATAATAAAAATTTAGTTATTAAATAAAATTTTTATACATTTATTTATAAAAAAATAATAAATTTAAAAGAATTAAATTAAATTAGAGAATAAATTAAATAAAAATATTTTTTTTATTTATTTATTAAAAAAAATATTTTTTTTATTTATTTAATAAATAAAAACAGGTAAAATAAAATATAAAATATAAAAATAAATAAATAAAAAAGGAAAGTGATAGTAATAAAAATAATTGAAAAGGTTCTTTTCGTTATTTTCTAAAGGAAATGGTTATAATAGAATAGAGTCTAGTTTATTTAATAAACAATTAAATATAGATAGATTTATAAATAATATAAAAAATATAAAATAAATTGAATAGAAATTAAAATAGTTTTTTCTTTCATTTATTTATTAAATAAAAAATTGTAAAATATAATATAATCATAAAAATTAATAAAAAAATTAAAATTATTAAATAAAAATTTATTAAAAAGTCGTTTTATTTTATAATAAATAAAAATAAATTATTATTAAATATAATTTTATAGATGATTTATGAATAATATAATAAATTTAAAAGAATTAATAAATTAATAAAAATAATATTTTTTCATTTATTTATTAAATAAAACAAAATTTTTTATTTGATTTATGAAATAAAAATAATGAAAGATAAGAGAATAATAAAAAAGAATTGAAAAAGAAATAGTTTCTATAAAGAAAAAGAATTAAGAATAAGGGGGGAGGGGATTAAGGGATTTTTATTAGGATAATATAGGGGATAATGGGAGTTAAGAAACAAAAAAAAAGTAGGGAATAATGGGAATAATAATTTAAGAAGATAGAAAGAAAGGGGGAGAGATTATTTAGAAATAATATATAATTTAAAAAGCATTTAGTAAATTAAAGAAAAATATTAGTTTCTACATTGGATTTATAAAAAAAAATTTTTTTGGGACGGATGATAAAGAAAAATAATAAAATAAGAATATAATAAAAAAAACAAAAAAAAAAAAATGAAAACAATATTAAAGAAAAAGAATTAAAAAAATTTCAATTTATTTAATTTTTTTTCTTAGTTATAATATATGGTAGCATTTATTTAATAAACAAAATAAAAAAAATTATTATTAAAGAAATTTTTTATTTAGGGATTATAAAAAATAAGAAATTTAAAAAATTGAATAAAGGAAACAAAAAGGTAAAAGTTATTTTAGGGGGCAGGGATTTATGAAAGAAAAAACAAAAATCTTTTTTTTGTTAGTATGAGATAAAGATAGTAAAATATAATATAATAATAAAAAAATAAAAAAAATGAAAAATGTTTAAATAAAAATAATTAAAAAAGATGTTTTTTTTTATTATTATTATATATTGCATTAATTTATTTGATATACAAATAATAAAAATTAGTTATTAAATAAAATTTTTATACATTTATTTATAAAAAATAATAAATTTAAAAGAATTAAATTAAATTAGAGAAAAATTAATAAAAATATTTTTTTTATTTATTTATTAAAAAAAATATTTTTTTTATTTATTTAATAAATAAAAACAGTAAAATATAATATAATAATAAAAATAAATAAATAAAAAAATTAAAATATATTAAATAAAAATAATTGAAAAGTTATTTTATTTAATTTAAATTTATTATTATAATATATTGTATTATTTTTATTTAATAAACAATTAAATATATATAGATTTATAAATAATATAATAAATATAAAATAAATTGAATAGAAATTAAAATAGTTTTTTCTTTCATTATTTATTAAATAAAAATTGTAAAATATAATATAATCATAAAAATTAATAAAAAAAATTAAAATATATTAAATAAAAAAATTATTAAAAAGTCGTTTTATTTTATAATAAATAAAAATAAATTATTTATTAAATATAATTTTTATATATGTATTTATGAATAATATAATAAATTTAAAAGAATTTAATAAATTAAATAAAAATAATATTTTTCATTTATTATTAAATAAAACAAAATTTTTTATTTATTTATTAAATAAAAATAATAAAAATAAATAAAAAAATTAAAATATATTAAATAAAAAAATTATTTATTAAATAAAAATAATAAAAATAAATTCATTTATTTATTTAATTTATTTTTATTATTATAATATATTGTATTAATTTTATTTAATAAACAAATAAAAAAATTATTTATTAAATAAATTTTTTATTTAATAAATAAATAAAAAAATTATTTATTAAATAAATTTTTTATTTATTTATTTATAAATAATATAATAAATTTAAAAGAATTTAATAAATTAATTAAAAATAAAAATATTATTTCTTACATTTATTTGTTAAAAAAAATTTTTTTTTATTTATTTATTAATATAAAATAATAAAATATAATATAATAATAAAAACAACAAAAAAAAAAAATGAAAACCATATTAAATAAAAATAATTTCACTTAGTTATTTAATTTATTTTTATTATTATAACATATTGTATTAATTTTATTTAATAAACAAATAAAAAAATATTTATTAAATAAATTCTTTATTTATTTATTTATAAAAAAAATAATAAATTTAAAAGAATTTAATAATTAAATAAAAATTAAAATTTTTATTTACTTTTCATTTATTTATTAAATAAAAACAGAAAATACGTTCTTTTATTTATTTCTAAAATAAAAATAGTGAAATTTAATATAATAATAAAAATAAATAAAAAAAATTAAAATATATTAATACAAATACATTAAACAAGATGTTTTATTATTATTTAATTTATTTTATTATTATTATTATTGTATTATTTATTTGATATACAAATAATAAATTTAGTTATTAAATAAAATTTTTATACATTTATTTATAAAAAAATAATAAATTTAAAAGAATTAAATTAAATTAGAGAATAAATTAAATAAAAATATTTTTTTTATTTATTTATTAAAAAAAATATTTTTTTTTATTTATTTATTAAATAAAATAATTAAAAAAATCTATATATAAATTTGCTTATTTTTCGAAATAGAGCAGCCTGTGTTTAAATGTTGTATGAATTTTTTTAAGCGATGTTTTTTATTTTATGAAAATGTTTTTATTTAATAATTATTATTTTTATTAAAAAATTTTGTTTAAGCCGAAAAAGTTTTCTTTCCAATTTTCTTTTTTATTTTGTATTTTTCTTTTTTTTTATACTTGAGTAAATTTTAAAATATTTTTGATTTTGATTTATTTTTTTTTTATAGATTCCAAAACGTGTTTTAATTCTTTTTTCTTTTGTTTTCTAAATATTCGTAAATTTGTTTTAATTTTAAATTTAATTTTTATAGAAGTTATGTATAAATGATTTCATATTTTTTTTTTGTTTTTTAATTTAAATTTCAACTTTTCTTTCTACGTATGTACGTAATGAATTGTTCTTCTTACTTTTTGTATAATAATCATATGCATATGAGAATAATTCTTAAATCTAATGAATGCTATATTAATTAATGTTTTTTTTTTATTTAATATTAATCGTAATAATATATTGTAATTTTCAAAGTTTAAATATATTTCTTTTGTTTGTTTTTTTTTTATATTTTTTTATAAATTTAAGCCATATTTTTTTTTAATAAGTTTTATAAATAGTTTTGTTCACAACACTACATTTATTTATTATAAGAAATTTTAGTTTCAGTTTTAATTTAATTTTTTTATTTTTATTAAGAATTAAAAAGAAAAATAAATCTTTAATGTATAATTATTGTTTGGCAAACTAGATTTAATTTAAATTATCTATTTTAAAAAGCCTCTAGGTTTTCTTTTTTATTTAATATTAATCGTAATAATATATTGTAATTTTCAAAGTTTAAATATATTTCTTTTGTTTGTTTTTTTTTTATATTTTTTTATAAATTTAAGCCATATTTTTTTTAATAAGTTTTATAAATAGTTTTGTTCACAACACTACATTTATTTATTATAAGAAATTTTAGTTTCAGTTTTAATTTAATTTTTTTATTTTTTTATTTTTATTAAGAATTAAAAAGAAAAATAAATCTTTAATGTATAATTATTGTTTGGCAAACTAGATTTAATTTAAATTATCTATTTTAAAAAGCCTCTAGGTTTTCTTTTTTTTATATTATAAGAAAAGAAAATGAAATTAAATTAAATTTTTTAATTACCCTATTGTAAATAAATTTTGTGTATTTATTGTAAATTAATAGTAGAATAGGTTTATAAACTTATAAATATTTTATTTATATATTAAATAAAAATATTTTTTTTTTTTTTTTTTATTTTTTTTTATTTATTTATTAAAAAAAATATTTTTTTTTTTGATTTATTTTTTGTTTATAGATTCCAAAACGTGTTATAATCCTTTTTTCTTTTGTTTTCTAAATATTCGTAAATTTGTTTTAATTTTAAATTTAATTTTTATAGAAGTTATGTATAAATGATTTCATATTTTTTTTTTGTTTTTTTAATTTAAATTTCAACTTTTCTTTCTACGTATGTACGTAATGAATTGTTCTTCTTACTTTTTGTATAATAATCATATGCATATGAGAATAATTCTTAAATCTAATGAATGCTATATTAATTAATGTTTTTTTTTTTATTTAATATTAATCGTAATAATATATTGTAATTTTCAAAGTTTAAATATATTTCTTTTGTTTGTTTTTTTTTTATATTTTTTATAAATTTAAGCCATATTTTTTTTTAATAAGTTTTATAAATAGTTTTGTTCACAACACTACATTTATTTATTATAAGAAATTTTAGTTTCAGTTTTAATTTAATTTTTTTTATTTTTTATTAAGAATTAAAAAAGAAAAATAAATCTTTAATGTATAATTCTTGTTTGGCAAACTAGATTTAATTTAAATTATCTATTTTAAAAAGCCTCTAGGTTTTCTTTTTTTATATTATAAGAAAAGAAAATTAAATTAAATTTTTTAATTACCCTATTGTAAATAAATATTGTGTATTTATTGTAAATTAATAGTAGAATAGGTTTATAAACTTATAAATATTTTATTTATATTTCGTTTATTTATTATTTTACTTTTTAACTTGTTTTAAAAAAGGTGGTCTTTCATATTCTTTATTAATATGTATGAATCATGTTGGGGTTTGTAGCTATTAATTGGTAAATTTGTCTATTCTGTCTGTCCGTGGAGAAAATAAATAATTTTGAATTGTTTGCAACATTTAATATTCAGCAACATGTTTGTTGTTTTCGCAACATGTTGCCTCAACACAATTTTATTGTATATAAACATTTTTCCAATATCATGCCTAAGAATTGTAAGTTTTAATTGTGTTCTAACAAATATCTGCTTAGAAATTCATTACAAATAGCAATTTATAGCAAAAAATATACGACTGGAACTAGGAGCTCTAAGTTAAGTCCATTTTTTATATTCTACATAGACTTCCATACGATATCAATAGAAATAGAATTATTATCGACTATAGTCAGGCGTAAAAAGTGGTGAAATGCGTAAATATACAGTATAAGTCACGTGGGAATAATTTTTTTAATCCATATGCTCATTATAAAAAATATGAGAAGATTTGCAAAATAAATCATGTGGGAACATGTCTTTTGAGGCCATATACCATCGAATCCCTATGCTAGCCTTAGAAAGCTGAGGCCTATTCATATTTGTAAGCACAAAATTGGAATTAAACGTGGAAACATGTTTTATAGGCCATATGTTCGTTAAAAAACCTACGGTTTAATATGTAAATCATGTGGAAACAGGTTTTTTGGGGCCCTAGGCCAGTCGTAGAAGGCAGGAGATCTGCATACACATGGAGCCCCAAAATTAAAATTGAAGAATAAATCACATGGAAACATGTTTTTTTTTCAGGTCATATGCTCATTATAAACATTACGGGAACATTTGATGAATAAATCGTATGGAAACATGTTTTCTTGAGGTCGTAAGTAGCTTTTCATAAAATCTACGGAAACATTTAAAAGCACGCAATATGTTTATAAACATTTTCGAATAAATTTTATTCCAAACAATACAACTATTTCCGTGTAATAACTGTTGTATTGCAACCAACATTTTATATGGACTTAAACTACAAAACATGTTTTAAAAATCTAAAAGATTATCCCATTCCATAGTTCAGCAACATGTTTATAAACATTTACTTCAAATACATTATTTTAAATGAATACATGAATACAGAATATGTTGACTTTTTAGTATTCATATTGAAATCGGATGTTATAAATTCTTTTTATAAACACCATGTTACCAGGATTGTAAATGAAAAATGATTGGAAATAATGACGACATACATTTGTTGCCTATCAAATGGAAAACGGAATGTTGTTAAACATATTTGGCAAATTAGAGCAAAGCACTCGGCTTATTACCAATCATTAGGTATTGCTTATCAACATGTTGCTGAAATATCAAATTTAATATATTGAAAAATGTTGCTGAAAAATTTTTAAAATTATTAGATTAGCACTCGGGTTAGTACCAATCATTAGGTATTGTTTATTAACATGTTGCTGAAATATAAAATTTTATATATGAAAAATGTTGGTGTAAAGTTTTTAAAATTATTAGAAAAGCACTCGGGTTATTACCAATCGTTAGGTATTGTTTAACAACATGTTGCTGAAATATCAAATTTTATATATCAAAAAATGTTGCTGAAAAATGTTGGAAAATTATTAGAAAACTATTGAAGAAATATCAGAGTTTTTTTTTTGTTTTTAAAATAATGAAACAAATTATTTTTAACACATATTTTTTTTTAAAAAAATCATTTCTTTTAATTTTGTTTCATGCTTTTAAATTTTCTGCAAAAATTTTGAGCAAATTTTTTTTGGTTTTCAGTCTTGTGTGTGAGATTTTGTTTTTTTCCGATTTTTTTTTTTATTAGAAAAAAAAAAACAATTTTCTATTTAAAAAATATGTGTTAAAATAAATTAAAAAAGGAGAAGAAAAATAAAAAAAAAAAAAATAAAATAAAATTATACCAACCTGCTAAGTACAAAAAAGTTAAAAAAAAAGAAAAATAAAACAAAAAAATTTTTTTAAAATATCAGTTTTTTTTTAATTAAAAGAAATAAAATATTAAAATAAAATAAAGCATATTGTATATAGGGTTTAACTTATATTATAAATATTTATAAACATTAAAAAAAATGGTTACTCAGTATAGAAAATTCTCTTTTTTTTAAATTATGAAATTAAAGCTTTAAGAGAAATTATGCAAGAAAATTAAAAAAAATTTAAAAAAAAATAATTAATTTGTATAATACAAATGAAAGTGATGTTTAAAAGTAAGAATATAAACAAAACGGGGAAGCACTAATTAAATAAAAAAATTAATAAAAAAATCAATTATTAAAAGCAAAATATTAAATTAAATACATTACTGGCTGGTATTTAATAAAATTATAAAGTAAAGTTGCAAACCTAAAATTGTTTATAAACATATGTATATAACAAATGTTTATAAACAATGTTTAGAAGCAATTTGTTAGCTTTAATTATGCCTTAATAGATAGTATATATAAAATTTACTTTAAAAAAAAAAGAAAAAATATTTACTGACATATGACTACCATAAACATCACACATACATTGCGTTTTTTATTTTCATTTTTTTAAATTATTAATAGGATATATTGTTGTTGTTATAAAAACATATTTAAAAAATAAATATAAATAAACATGATGTTTGATAAACTTAAAATTAAATACAATAGAAAACCTAACAATATTTTTAAATATTAAAAAAAAAATTTTATGATTTTGAAAATAATGGCAAATTGTAATAAAATGTAATGACTTTTAATACGTATGTATGTTTAATTTAATTTTGCAAATCATGAGATTCTTAAACTTAATATTTAATAAAGAAAAAAAAAATTAATAAAACTCTTTTAAAATATAGTAAAAGTTTTGTTAAAATAGTAGGCGGTCTTCGTCTTAGTCCTTTGTCCATCGTTTGTCTAAATTGTCTTGATTTTTGTAAGAAGTTTGTGCTGTAGTATGTGTATATAATTTATTATTTTTATGTAAAAAATTTTTTTGGGGAACTGGATTACATACTAAAGGAATATAGATAATGACAACATTTTTTTTATTGATTCTATTTGGTCGGATCTCTATTATTTGCTCTTAATTTGAAATATAAATTATATTTCGTCAAACATTTAAACATAAAATTTTAAATTTATTCTTAGCAACATTTTAAATTAAACGTTTTTTTTTTGACAAATAATAGAATTTAAATTTTGTTTGATAATTATTTAAAAACAATTGTAAAATCAAAGTTATTTCGTACTTTTCTACAAAATTTTTGAGAACATATTGTTTTATTTTTCTTAGCAACATGTTGCCAAAACAATATTGCTAAAAAATTATGATACATATTAAAATTAAACGTAAAAACTTGTATGTTCTAAAAGTACACAAAAATATGATTTTTTCAAACAAAAACAAAATACAATCATCGTTACAAAGCAACATTAAAAATCTGTATTACAATTTTAAAAATTTTTTTGTAAATTTTTTGTAAGCAACACGTTGGCAATGAATGTTCTATAATAATAGTTTTAAACTAATGCTATAAAAAGGAAATTTAAAAAAATCATAATTAAATTTCACTAGAAATTTTTAATTTACAAAAATCAATTTGTTTAGCAAGATGTTGCCAGTTAATAAAATATTGAAAAATATTTTGTTTCTTTGGAATTAAAACCGTATGATTCATATTTTTTTTTTAAAGAACTCTATAGAGTGGAATAAACACTAGATATTTCTTAGTAACATATTGCCAAGGATTGTAATATTCTAAAATATTATTTGTATTAGTTTTAAATTTATTAGTTAATTTCCTTTTTCCAAAGTAGTAAAAATAGATTAGTCAACATGTTAGGGCAAAATATTTTTAGCAACATGTTGCCAAATGCATTAGTGGCTATAAAGTTATTTCTTCAAAATTACAATGAAACAGATTTGTAACAGAATTCTTTGTGCTTCTGCAAAGATGCAAAGATTTTCTTTATCAGCTAAATACGGCAAAAATATTCTCAGCAACATGTTGCCAAATGCGTTAGTGACTATAAAGTTATTTCTTAAAATTACAATGAAACAGATTTGTGACAGAATTCATTGTGCTTCTGCAAAGATGCAAAGATTTGCTTTATCAGTCAAATACGGGAAAAATATTCTTAGCAACATGTTGCCATATCCGTTTATAGCTATAAAATTATTACTTCAAATTTAAAACGAATAGATTTGTTATAGAATCCAATGTGCTTCTGCAAAGATTTGCTTTATCAGCCAAATTCTGCAAAAATATTCTTAGCAACATGTTGAAAGTTCCTTAACTTTTTAAAGTATAGCAAATGCAGGGAAAATATCTTCATAATGTTGCCATAAATATTAACAATTATTACAGAAGAAAGCAAGCAGTAATATAACTACTGATGTAACAGCTGAACTGTTCTTAAGTATTCTTATGAAAATTTAATTTTAAATATTTAATCTTATGCGAGATAAAGGCCAAAGGTTTACGTATTAAAAAGCTTATTCAAATTAGAAAATCTTAATTTTGTTTCGCAACATATTGCCATATAATTGCATCAAATATTTTTACAAAATAAAACGTTATATTATTAAATATACGTCTTAAGCCGTATAGAAGCCGTAGTTTTTTTCGTATTAAAATGGTAATTAAAATCAGAATATCTTGAATTTTTTTTTCGCAACATGTTGCTAAATATTTCGTTTTACATTTTTAAGAATATTTTGCAAAAAATAAATTTCTAACAATTTGTATTGGTTTAAAAAAGGAAATATTCTTTAAAACATTGATTTTAAAAAGTTGGGGTACATTATTAATTTATATTTATGTTGGGCAACATTTTGCGAATTGTAAATTGCGAATTGCAAATATATAAATTGCTTAAGAAACAAATGAAATAAAATATTTTTAAATATGTTGTTTAACATTTTTTTAAAGTATTAAAAATCTTTGAAATATTAAAATTTTTTTTATTATTATTGTTTAGCAACTTGTTGCTAAGATATAGGTTTTGTAAAGTAATTGGAAATTGTATCTAGAGAACTCTAGAGAATGTAGTAAACACTAGGTAGATAGACATATTGCCAAGAATGAATAAATGTATGACGAATGAATAAAAATATTCTTAGCAACATGTTGCCATATGCATTTGTGGCTATAAAGTTATTACTTTAATTTTAAAACGAAACAGATTTGCAACAGACTTCATTATGCTTCTATAAAGCTTTGTTGTGCTATGGAGAAATAATCTTTAAAACATTGATTTGAAAAAGTTGGGGGTCTATTATTAATTCATATTTTTGTTTAGCAACATGTTGCTAATTGTAATTGCTAATTCCAATATATATAATTGCTTTAGAAACAAATGAAATAAAATATTTTTAAACAGGTTATTTAACATTTTAAAAATCTTTGAAATATAAAATATTTTCTCCTTGTGTTTAGCAACTTGTTGCTAAGATATAGGTTTTGTAAAGTAATTAGAAGTTGTATTTACTGAGAAAATGGGTATTCGTTATGGCTTGAAATGTCAGAAGGTTACATTTTGTTTAACATTTTTTTTTTAAGTTTTAAAAATCTTTGAAATGTAAAATCTTTTCAATTTATGTTTAGCAACTTGTTGCTAAGGTGTATATATAAGTAATTAGAAGTTGTATCTATTATGTTTTTAAATTTCTTTTAAATTCTTTTGAAGATTGCTAATTTGTTTTTAACAAGTTGTACAACAGAGTTGAGAGCTAGAAGCATTGACGCAACAAAAATTTTGTTGCTACGAGTTTGGATACTTGTTTCTAAAGTATGACTATGACTTTATATTTATGTTAATCAACATGTTGCGATTTGTAAATTGCTAATTGCAAATATATAAATAGCCTAAGAAACAAATGAAATAAAATATTTTAAAACATGTTGTTTAACATTTTTTTTTTTGTTAAGTTTTAAAAATCTTTAAAATATTAAAAATTTTTTTATGGTGTTTAGCAACTTCTTGCCAAGATATGGGTTCTTTAAAACAATTAATAGTTGTGTTTACTGAGAAAATGTGTATTCGTTATGGCTTGAAATGTCAGAAGGTTGCATTTTGTTTAACATTTTTTTTTTAAGTTTTAAAAATCTTTGAAATATAAAATATTTTCTCCTTGTGTTTAGCAACTTGTTGCTAAGATATATGTGTATATCTATAACGGTTTTAGCATAGTTTTAATTAAGGAAGATTGCAAATTTGTTTTTAACAAATAGTACAACAGAGTTGAGAGCCAGAAGCATTGATGCAACAAAAAATTTTGTTGCAGACAGTTTGGATACATGTTGCCAAAGTCATAATATTATAAAAAGATCATCATTATTATTCCTTTAGTTGAAATTCGGTTACCCAAAATTGTTTAAATTAATGTTTTTAATTTTATTTATTTTTTTGTTTATAAACTATTTTTTATGGTGTTTTTAATTTCTGTTCCTGAATTATTTATTTTTTTTTTTTCTTCGTTATTTGTTTTTATGATTTTTGGTTGTTTCTTAAAACTTATTTATTTTGTTTTGTTTAATTTTTTTTTTAATGGTTATTATTTATTTATAATTAATGAATATATTTTATAATTAATATTTACCATCAAAATACACTTAAACATTTAAAAAAAATTGTTTTTTTTTTTTGTTTTTCTTTAAATATGTTTTGAGTTACGTTTTCCTTAAAACAAATGCATAAATTACTTGCTTTTTCGTTTAATTAATTTTTTTTTTTAATTTAGTTTAGCTTTCGCACAATTTTAGAAGCAAAAAATCTTAAAAAAATATTTTCTCTTTTGAAATTTTTTCAAATTTCAGAAAATATTTCAGATTTTTTCTTCTAATCAAACAAAGAATGAAAGAAATTAAAAAAGTGGGTTAGACACGACATGGGTCTTCTTTTCATTCCCTTAAAAATTAAATTTTTTTTTTATTTTTCTTAAGAATGGGGGGTAGGGTTAGCTTAAGAAAAAAGAAACATATTTTTTTTGTTGTTGTTTTTAGACAAAATATGTACGTACGTATGCATGTATGTAGTATGTTATTTATATAAATGTAAATATGTAAATGTGACTTAATCTTAAATAGTTTTTAATTTTTATTTTTTTTTTAAATTTATTTTGTTCGTATTTAACACTCAAATGTTCGAAGTCTGGTTGTTAAGAAAAGAGTGCATCTGTGTGTTGTCTGGTGTAGGAAATTGTTCCTGCTACTTTTCTTTTCTTTTTTTGAAATGAAATTTTTATTTTTGCTTGGTGTTACTGCCGTTGTTGTTGTTGTTGTTGGTAGTGGCGGTGGTGTTGGTGTTATTACTGTCGATTTACAAATTACACTGCCATAGTATCGTAGGCTGTGAATCCTGCGCCACTTTGTTGTTGGAGTTGTTTTGGACCGGCTTCGTTTCTAAATTTATTGAAAGAGGCAAAAAAAAAAATTAAAAAAAAAAAATTCGTATTAAAATAGGTTTTTAGATCATTTGTTTATTAAAGTAATGAATTTTACAGTTATATTAAAATTATTGGTTAATATTTTAATTTAATTTATTAGCCTTACAGCTTAGCAAGCAAGTAATAAAGCTTTAAATTTACAATGTTTTGTTTTATTAAAAAAAAAATATATATATTTTTTGTTTGTTGCACAAAAATGTTGCTGCTAAAATCATATTAAAACGATAGCGCAACATGTTGCTAAGCAATCTTTTAGGACGTGGTATTGTTTTTATAATGTGTACGAGAAATAACATGTAAAGAGAAATAAAATAAAAATTCTCTTCTGAAACATAATGTAAATTACGTAAGAATTATTTTTTTATGTTTTACAAGAAACGGAAATCAAGAAATCAGGGGACATTTTTGTATGAAATTGATACTAAAAACTATCAGAGTTGGAAAAATACATAATGTGGACAATACGGTGGGCGTCAAAAGAAAGTACATTCATTCATTTGAGGAAACGTGTAGTGCAGGGATTACCATTCCGTAGCACAATTGCAAATATCTAAAAAACTTTACCTAATTAACAAGTCAAAGATGTATAATTTTATGTATGTAGATGAAATGAAAATCAAAATAGGGTATTTTACTAACATTTTTCAATGACTGTAAGCTCTCAACTAATTTTCTTTCTTTCACTCACTAATATACAACCAAAAAATTTTTGGTAACCCCTGGTGTAGTGATTTTAATATAAACCTCCGTATAGCCATATGTCGCAGAATTATCGGTTGGGCCATCTATCGCTTTAAATTTGAACCATCGACAAAACATAAGGTCTTCTATTCTGTCACAAAATTCCGAATATTATCTCCACTGAACGTAATGCATTGATTTACGCTTGAGCAGTGATCGGATTTAGTAGGAATTTAATTCCAAAACGAAAAACATTTATTGGAAATTGCATGAAAATTTCATACAAAGTTTGGTCGCTGAGAAGGACCAACAGTCCCGAGCATATGCAAGTTTATTGCTAAAGTTCGTGAAACTGGTTTCATTGTTGATGCGCCAAGACGTCAGCATGCTTTTATATGTAGTAAGTACATCCGAAAATATCAAAGCTGTGGCTCAGAGTGTGTATGAAAGTCCATTAACATCAACTCGTCAATATTCGTACGTTTCCCGCACCAGTTTACTTCGAGTTTTGCGAAAGGATCTCGGTATGACGCCTTACAAAGTTCAATTGGTTCAAAAATTTAACCTGCATGACCATCCGCTTTATTTTTGCTTCATAAGATAGGCCAACAAGAAACCACACGATGATGTTGATTTTGCCAAAAAAAAAAAAACAATTTTTTCTGATGAACCTCATTATCATCTTGATGGTTACATTAATAAGACAGTAAAATGGGTACACGTCCTTTAACCTACTTTAATAAGAAAAATTGCCGTATTTACGGGTCCAGAAAGTCAAGTTGACATAAATACAGCACATCACAGGAGATGTGTTGCAGGGTATGCTGCTATAATACGTATGTAAGGCTAGTTTGAAAGTCGCCGTGGTCTAGTGGGTAGTGTGTTGGCTTATTAGACAAAAGACCCGGGTTCGAATCCCAAGTCAGACATTAAAACGAAAAAATATTTCTTCGGCGACTTCCTCTCAGCAGATTTCTGGCAAAGACTCTGAGAGTAAAAATTGCCATGAAAAAACTTCTCAAAAATCTGTCGTTCGGAGTCGACTTTAAACAGTAGGTCCCGCCACTTATGTATAAAATTAACGCACACAACATAAGTGGTGTGAGAAGCTAGGTCGTCATCCTGACTGAAGGGTTGTAATGGCTAATTATGTATGTATGTAGGTTTCGCCACTCATGCATAAAAATAACACATACAACATAAGTGGTATGAGAAACTAGGTCGTAATCCAGACCTACGTTAAATGATATTTCCAGCAGCTATCTTGATAAGGTATAGGGGGATATGCTGTCGCACATGATCTAGTCATTAGGAAATCACTTTATAGAGTTTATATGAAGAAGGTTTCATGTTTTTAAGATTATGGAAATACAGGTATTCCCCTGCTTACGACCGAGATAGATTCCTGGTCATCGGTCGTAAAAAAATTTTAGAAGAAAATTACTTATTGTACTAATATTACATATTTGTCTGCTTTAAGTATTTTCTATGAAAAAAATTGGAAAAAATCGTCGTAAGTCCGGTCGTAACTCGGGGATTACCTGTATGTTTTAAAATCTGTTAAAAAATTTTTGGTTTTGTTTTTGTTTATGGTAAGACCATATGCATAAAATAATTTGAAGTGTTATTTAAAATATAGAGCATAGAGAATATATTTAGTCAATTCACACAAGGCGTTGTATCGTTGTATTGAGTGTATTGTTGGACGATTATACACATTTTTTTCATATGTTTTCGAAAGTTGTATTGGTTTCGTGCTATCAAATTGTTTGAATGCCAAAAAAATACATTTGGAATACGAAAAACACAATGCAGCATAGCAATGATCGTTCACAAACAACCAACTGTAGTCAATACAACATACACGATACAATGTCGTGTGAATTGCCCAATTGTTTAATAGGTATGGTATGGCACATTTGTATATAATATGCTTAGAAGCTGTAATATAATTGCAATGTATTGTTATTTAATTATTTTATTTTATTTTATATTCAATATTTAATATTTTATTTTTAATATTTTATTAAACACACATAATATTAATACGTATGTTCACGTATGCACCTTTATTGCACGAATCGCAATTAACGCCAATATTGATTTCAATATTTCATATAAAATCTCAATTAACTATTGCTCAATTAAATGCTAATTGTTATAATATTTAGTAAAACTTTAAATGCAGGACTGTCTGCCTATCTGTTTGGTAAACATATTATAAGTAACCGAACACTTCCTATTGGTACTTGACAAGCAAAAAACCACGCAAAAAACAATGTTGTTGAAACAACCAACTGGTTTGTTTACCAGCTGTCAAATGAATATTGAGCAAGCTGAATATTACGTCTATTTATTATACCTGAACGGTTAAAGGTTAGTTCTCAATTAAACGAATATAGACTCAATTAATTTTGTGCATATCGCTATTAACGCCAATATTGATCTCAAAATTTCATATAAAATCTCAATTAATTATTGTTCAATTAAATGCTAATTGTTATAATATTTAGTGAATACATTTAAATGCAACACTGTCATTTGTCTGTTTAGTGAGCTTATTATAAGTAACCGAACACTTCCTGTTGGTATTTGACAAGCAAAAAAAAAAACAAACACGCAAAAACAATGTTGTTGAAACAATCAGCTGATTTGTTTACCAACTGTCAAATGAATATTGAGTAAGCTGAATATTGCGTCTATTTATTATACCTGAACGTTTAAAAGTTTGTTCCAAATATTGACTCAATTTAATTGCATACGTGAACATAGTATAAGTGAATTGATTTATTATCGCACAAAAGAAAAAAAAATTAACTTTTCAAAACTGTGAATTGCTTAAAACAAAACTTGTAAATTAATTAAATCATTAATTAATATGTTAATTAAATAATAAGAACAAATTAATAAAAATTAAAACCATAAAAAATAAACGTAATACAGGCGGCATCATGCAAAATTATTTCAACAATTACATGCTATTTGTTTGGAACTTAAAAACCAAATCCAAATTAATTTAAACTTTACTAAGCTACTTATATTTACAATTAATTAATTAGTTAATACTACTATAATTATAATTACAATAACAACAACATACAAACATTACAATTTAAATAAGAAAATCAAACAATTACGAAACTTACAATTGTCTTCGACTATTAGAGAGAATTTAATTGGGGGAGGATATTTTAATTCAAAGCAAAATTAATGTTGTCAAGTTAAAATGGGATTGGAGACGAGGGTAGTAGTAAAAGGGAATAGAAACAAATGTAAAGAAGAGAAATAATTAAATAAATAAATACTATATGTAGTACAGTATGGGATAAACTTTATAAAATCTTTTAAATTATTCAGCAAATGTTAATGCGAAATCAAAACAAAAAGAATCAATTTTACAATGCCAAGTTTTCGAATGAACATGCAAAACTCATATTCGCACACTAAGTTCTCAGTGCACTGTGGTTTAGGTTCTCGAAAAAGTGTAGGCCATGTACGGCAGGGCACGCTTTAATACTGCATGAATTAGAACCGAATCATCCGGGTTTTAGACATGTTACCAGAGATTGTTTTCGGACTAACATAGAAAACTCACATACGCCCATACGCAAAGAATAGGTAGCTGCAACTGTTATCTGTTATGAAGGTTATAATATAACCCCCACCGATAGTTAAAAATTTGAATGTGGAACTGAACGGCTCATACAGACTACCTAACCTAATATTTCTGGGGGACTTTTTTGCTATTGAACAAGCTGCATAAATGCCTCAAACCAGGCATCTGCCTTCTTCAAAATTGATAATTTCCGTGGACAGCTATCAAATAGCCATCAAAGCACAGGGATCCCATACCGTCAAATCAAAGGGGGTGTCAGCAGTTGTATGGACAGTCAAGCAGCAATCAAAGGGATGGGACCTCATACCGTCAAATCAAAGGGGTCAGCAGATTTATGCACAGTCAAGCAGCAATCAAAACCTTGGGATTTCATCTCGTTAAATTAAAGGGTGCCAGGAGTAGAATGGACAGTTAAGCAGTAATAAAAACCTGGGATCTCACACCGCCAAACCAAAGGGGGTCAGCAGTTGTATGGAAGTAAAGCAGAAATCAAAGGGTTGGGATCCCATCACGTAAAATCAAAGGAGGCCAGCAGTTGTATGGACAGTCAAGCAGTAATCAAAGCGCTGGAGCGGCAGGAGTTGTATAGACAGTCCAGCAGCAATCAAACTCATCCCATTTCGACAACTCAAAGGAAGTCACGTAAGGACTCTATCTCGAATACGTTGTCAACACAACA
The DNA here is from genome assembly GCA_014635995.1 of Sarcophaga peregrina. Taxonomy (NCBI): domain Eukaryota; kingdom Metazoa; phylum Arthropoda; class Insecta; order Diptera; family Sarcophagidae; genus Sarcophaga; species Sarcophaga peregrina. Next base: position 88,636,030 of record CM025793.1, read on the forward strand.
GCCACCACTATTGGATACAGAGGTCGGCCAAGGAAGAGATTGTAGATGTCTGAGAAGTAGACGATAAAGGGAAGGGCCCCTAAAAGAATACTTTTTCAAATTGGAAAAGCGGCATGGAATTTAATTCGCCGTAATCTAGAAGGTAGTGTGTTGGCTTAGATATTAAATCACGGTTAAACACCCCAGGGCTCAGACGTCTCTAACAAAAGGAAATACAAAAAAATATTCAATAGGCGACTTCCTCTCAGCAGATTTCTGTGCAAAAACTCTAGGATTAAATAAAATTGCCGTGATAAATATCTTAAAAAAATCTGGTATTTGGAGTGGACTTTAAACTGCCAGTTCCGCCACTCATGTTTTAAATTAACACACACAGCATAAGTAGTGTGAGAAGGTTTGATTACCAAAGAGCTGGGATCTCACATCGTCAAACCAAAGGCGATCAGCAGTTGGGACAGTCAAGCAGAAATCAAAGGGTTGGGATCCCATGAGCAGTTGTATGGACAGACAAGCAGTAATCAAAGCGCTGGGATCGCATCTCGTCAACTGTAATGGCGTCAGAAGTTGCATAGACAGTCCAGCAGCAATTAAAGGCAGAAGGAAAACCAAGAAACTACTTGAGTTGGACTAGAGTACGGTTCGCAATCTAGAACGAATTCTAATGGGTCACTGTGCTATTGGTAGGTTCGCTTACAAGCCTTTTTACCCCATCATGATTACTGCAGAAGCGTCCATAATTTGGGAGAAACGGAATCGGTACTCCACGTTTAATGTGAGTGCCACTTCAAAACAAACGTTAGCGGTTTTTGGGTGACAGCACTTATGAAAATCTGGGGATGATCTGGAACGTGGCGCTAAGGAGAATGGCATGGACAAACTGAAACATGAAACAATATTTCTTCAACGTCATCCGCTCAGTAATATTCTGGCAAAAACTCTAAGAATAAATATAAATTGACATGAACTGTTCCAAATCAAATGTTAGCGGTTTTTAGGTGATAGAACGTTTAAAGATCTTTGTGGGCGTGGTTGCGAATAGGTCACTAAAGGAACTGGCCTGTTTCATATGGAGCTCGGGGTAGTTCAAACACATCACTAACAAATCGTGGCAAGGGGGCTTTCCTCACACTGGGTAATGCAATAGGGCATGTAGGGCACCCAGAGAACTGCCTGTACATACACCTCCTACCTCCAACCTACACGATAAACTAACCTAACCTGGTGTCTTAAATTATATGTTGTTGATGAAAAATAATGAAAAGAACATTTCAAGCCCGTCGCAGAAAGTGGGTGGCCAAATACAATGTTGCGGAAGGAGGTGAATACCCTAAGAAGTTCTCCTCTAAAATCTTTGATGGTTATTAGGGTATTGCAAAATTGATTCTTTTTTAAAACTTTTTTTATTTAATTTAATTTTTTTTAAGATTAGTTTTCAAGGATTTTTTTTTTAAATTAATATTACAAGAACTGGCATTACGTAGGCAACTTGTTTTAACATTCTGGGGTTAAAAAAATGTTTTTTTTTTTGTTGTTGTGTGTGGTGTAATCATTTTAACAATTACTTTACCTTTCAATTAATTTACGCATCTCTTCTGTGGTACGTTGATCCTTGTGTAGAGGAGATCTTTTAACAGCTGTGATCGGTTTGATTTTGATTTTTTAATTTCAAAAAAAAATTTTTTTTTTTTAATTTTAATTTTTCAATACAGTTCCAGGTTTATTAAGCCAAAAATTTTTTTTATAATTTTTTTTTCAAAAATTCCAATTCAAAGGGAATTTATAAAGAAAAAAGTGGTAATGAAAAGAAATAAAAAATGAAAATAAAAATTAAGAATTAAAATTAAGAAGTTTTTCTTTTTTTTAATTACTTTATTTTATTAAAATTATAATTCTATAGAGAGAAAGAGATAGAAATTGTTTTGTTGTTTTTGATTTATTTTTTTTTTCGGGTGTGTGGAAAATTCGATTGATGATGAAAGCTTTGATTGACATTGATTGGTCATGTGAAGCAAATGTGGTAAAACAAATAAAAAAAATATGCTTGAAAATATTTACATTTTGAAATATAAAAATAAACTTAAAAAATTCTAAAGTAAACAATTATTTGATATTTTATCTAAGAAAAAAAAAAACAAAAAAAAAAAAACAAAGAACATGCATTATGAATGTATTTTTAAACACAATATTAAAAAGGCTACGCTTTATTGGAATTTCCTTACACTGGGTAACAACAGGGGCCATGTGGGTCACTCCACATGCTGCCCTTTAACCTAAATCCGAAGAAGTTCAAAAAAACTGTTCAAGAGTTGATTTGCAGTTTATTTAAGTGTTCATATTGAAAAAGCACTCCTCCAGGCAACGATATTCTAAAGGTATAAACACATAGACGATAGACGAGAGAACACGAATATATTGAAGGCAGCACAGAAAAGCCAAGACAACAACCTAATCAGCTCCTAGCCAAATTACATTATTTTCTATTTTTGTGAGCAGCTAAACGTAAATTAGTGATGCCAATGCAACATAAAATAATAATTAAATAACAGCTTAAAATATTCATTCATTCAATTCGTGTATTTTTTCGTTTCATAAGCGCGTTAACTAAAAATATATTTTTTGAATACAATAATCAATTTGTAAAAGAAATAATTTCTCGGGATCCGAAGAGTAATATAATAATTTTTAAAATTTTAGAAAAAATACAGAGTCCATTATTAAAGTTACATAAATTGTTTTTGTGTATGTAGAATCGAATCATACTCATAATTTCTGATACTTAAACGCATTCACATTTACTTTATTATCATACTCACACTACTCATATTGAAAATGTGAAATACTCATCATATTCATACTTAACAACAAGTCTGATGTTGCTGATTTCGACTTTCCATAATTCAACGTTTGCAAGAATCCCAAAATAAATATAATTCGCATACGAATACTAAAATACTCACTGAATGATAGTGTATATGTCTGCTTGTCGCTCTATCTGTTTTGGTTGTGTGTCTTTTTTTTTAAATACAACAACAACTAAGACTGTAAATTTTAATGAATGATTCGAGTCCCACGAACTTGAGTTATAAGTACTTTTTCTAAAGTTATGAATCTGAAGTAAAAGGCTTACGAATCAAACATATTTCGAGTATGAGTATGCATAGAAACTTATTTTGCAACCTGTACTTATAAATCAACGTTGTAAGAGTACGAATTAATCAAAGTAAATTTCAATATTGTTGACTCACATTCAAAATTTCATGAGTGCTTATGACTAGAGAAAAACGATTCATTGAGAATCTCATCGTATAAATATGTATATACATATGTATGTATATGTGAATTATGTGTGCGGTTTTTTTATTATTTGTGATTCGATTGTGACACCACTGAATTTTTCATAATTTAAATTATTTGGGAAATTCACACGACTTTGTATCGTCTTGGTTGTTTGTGAACTTTCAGTGCTATGCTGTATTGTGTATATCGTATTCCAAATGTATTTATTTTTGGCATTCACACAATTTGATAGCACCAAACCAAAACAACTTTTAAAAACATATGAAAAAAATGTGTATAAGTGTATCGGATAATATGTTGTATAATCGTCCAACAATACAATGAATACAACGATAAAACGGCTTATGTGAACTGCCCAATTGTTTATTATTTTGGTTTTTTATTACGGCAGAAAAAACAGTTGGCATAATTTTTTGTCACGCTGCCAAGCTGCTCTCAGTCGTCTATGTGTTTATACCTGAAGTTCTACAAAATTCGATTGAAATTTAAATAATATATTGATCTACTTAAACATATAAAATAAATGTTTGAAATATATAAAAAAAAAACGTTATTTACTCATTTTAATATTGTGTTTAATTATAATTATACTTAAGACACATGATAAAATAAAAAAAATAAATAAAATTAATAACACAACATATTTTTGTTTTAGTTACAAATGAACACTCAATTAATAAATATACACAGGTGCGTGGCATAAATGGCGTATAAAAACAGGGTGCTTCAAATAAAATCAATTTTAAAATGAGAAAAAAATAAATAAATTAATAAATAAAAACATAATTAAATAAATAAAATAATAAATAATTTATAAAAGTTTGATAAAATGCAATGTAACCAATAATATTGCATAAAAATCGTATTTGATAATAAATTTTAACACAATTTTTGATAAAAAAAACCAAAAAATAGCAAAACACAGCATGATTTTTATGACGAAGAAAAATTGAACGCATAATAAAATATTTTCCCTATTTTCTTAATAAAAATTACAAATTTAATACTCCCGTCCCAAGTTAAAGCCTATATTTTAAGATACAAGGCGGCATTATATTAGAATTCTGATCGTAGATCGGGTTTTAGCACTAGGAAAGCGGAATAAATAGGTTCTCCATTGCTATCTACATTTGAAAAATATGTTTTGGGGAGGTCCTTTAAAATTAATCAGATTTACTTGAAAATTGTTACTCAGTGGTCACTGATTACAGAACTTCATTCATATTTAAAAAATTCAAAATGGCGAATCCAATATGGCGGTCGAGGTTTATAAAAATTAATTATAAAAAGTAATTAGATAAGTATATAAACTTACATAGTGAATCCGCCATTTTGAATTTTTAAATCGGAATTAAGACTTGTAATTAGTGACCCCAGAAACCCCTGAGTAACAATTTTCAAGTAAATCTGATTAATTTTTAAGGACCTCCGTAAGGTATTTCTTTTTCTCTTGCACCCCTTGACTTAAACCCACCCCCTACCTTAAGTTTGCATGCAAATAATTTGGCTTTGAGCTCATTTTAGAGAGCAAAGATCAATTGTCTTTCTAGCACGTCAGTGTTTAGCTCTATAATTCTTCAAAAATGGTCAAAAACGCTATTTTTAGGGGTTTTTAGCCCCCTTTTTCTCGAAAACCTAACGTAAATGCCTTTGTAAACACGTGGAGCTATCTTATTTGCAAAACCCATGCAGGGTTATGTAATCTTTATTTGTTAATCATTATACCTACACCATCACTTAAATAATTATACGAAAGAATTTTAATCATTCTTGTATAAAGGCAATATTAGCCGAATGTTAAAAAATACAGTCATAGAAAAAAGTCTACAAAAGTCTTGTTTTTTCTATTAAATTGCAGGTTACATTTTTTTATATTCGTTCTTAATTGTAACGGGCTTAAACAACGCTTTAAAACCTTTTTTTTTAATTTGATAATATACAACGGTGTATGTAGACTTTTTTCTTTGACTGTATATGTACGTTTTTAACAGGTGAAAATCAATTAGAAGGATTATTCAACTGTAATGGAATTTCTATAAGCATTTGGTATTATTTGCGTAAGCAAGAAACGAATGTACATTTCGTTAACGATCGGCTAATTCGGCTATAAGTACTTATCGTACTCTCTACCAAGAATGATAAACTAAAGATTACGCCTTGCGCATGATTTCCCGTTAGATGATGTAGTTGGGCTATTTTAAGGGTTTCCAAGGGTTTTTCATAAGGGAAAATGAACATTTCTTCTGAAAAATGTGTGCACTACGTGAAAGTAGTTGGCAGCACTGCAATATAACTTATATTATCATTAGCCAATAGGAACACAATTTGCGTGACGTCATTGATTCAACATGCGCAGAAATTTTAATTTAATTTTAATCTACACTGTAACACTCTACCCCGCCCAACTAGTTTTTAGTTCAAAATTTCTTTGTAAACTGTAAAATAAATAACATTTTATGGGCAGAGGCGCCATAGTCATTTTAATTTAATGTTTCCTAGGAATTAAGAAAATGTAGTATATGACAGGCACACTGCTTTAAAATATTTACGTGCTTAACTTAATGAGAATTATAATGAAATTATATAATACAGCTATGCTAAAATGGTAATGGTAAAATGTAAACGTATATTGAAGATGTTTGATTGAGTGATTTGTGTCCTGGGAAATGTTTTTTCTATTCTTTTTTTGAATTTGAATGACAAATGATTTGCATTTTGTGAAGGACCAAAATGATGTCAACATGATGTGGAGTAATGATGATGAATTATTTCAATTAGATTTTCCAGTTACACACTCACCATCTTTAGAATCTTCTGTTAAAAGTTTTATATTTATTTACAATAAAAAAAAGAATTTTTTTTTTATTTTTAAAGAAAATTTTAAAATAAAAAAAATATATAAACAAACATACGATAGAATTAAAGTTTTACTGTTTCTGTAACTTTATGGTAAATTTTTTTATACAAAATTTTTATATGTAACAGCGCTACTTTCCTTTAAAATCTCTTTTAACTTACCGCCATAATTGCCACGTGGTCCATGATCGCGATCACATTCAGCCTCAGATATTTCATTACTTTCCTTAGAGTCATTAAACGAAGAGTTGCTCATGTCATGATTGCGTGGTGGTGGTGGTGGTGGTTCAGGTGAGCCATTGCCAGGATTGCGAGTCGAACCTTTACAAAATATTTCAAAACAAAACAATTTTTAATAAATTTCAAGGCCCTCTATATTAAGGCTCCTAAAGCAGTACAACTACATACCAACACTGCGTCTACCCATAGAGCCGCGTGAACCATAATGATCATAGGGTGTACCATAAGGACCGCCATATTGTGAGCCATATTGATCTTCTTCGGGAGCACAGTTAGCAGGATCATCGTATTCGGGTCCAGGGCCAGAATATAAACTGCCACCTTGGGAATTAACGCGTGTATAACGGCGCTGCAAGGGTTTATAAAAAAAGTGATAAAAAAAAATTCTTCACTCACTCACTATATATTGTATATAAGGTGTTGTAAAAAGGAATCCATTATCTTTCGCCCCCCTTTTTTATTAAAGGTCTTCTCATGAAAATCTTTAAATATATTTACATAATTGGTCCTTAGGATTAAAGCCTAGCTTCCTACACCACTTATGTTGGGGGTGTAAATTTTTGCCCCGTATAGGCGACTTAGGTTAGATTAGGTTAGAGGACGTATACTTGGTCAAATGTGACAAATACAGTACCTGGAGATCGAATTACCCATTGTACAACGGTCCTAGCTTCTCACACCACTTATGTTGTGTGCGTTAATTTTATTTATAAGTGGCGGGACCTACAGTTTAAAGTCGACTCCGAACGACAGATTTTTGGGAATTTTTTTTTGCCAGAAATCTGTTGAGTGGAAGTTGCCGAAGAAATATTTTCGTTTTGATGTCTGACATACTACCCACTAGACTTCGGCGACTTCCATCCTCATATATATTTACATAATTGATCCGTACAACCTTTCAATCAGGATTAGGGCCTAGCTTCCTATACCATTTATATTGTGGGTGTTAATTTTCAGCCTGTAAAATCTACGGGTCCTGCAGCTTAAAGTCGACTTAGGTTAGGTTAGGTTAGAGGAACTGTACTTGTGTAACTGTGACAAGTACAGTACCCAGAGGTCGAATTGATCCATTGTACAACGTCTTAGCTTCTCACACCACTCGTGTTGTGTGCGTTAATTTTATTTATAAGTGGCGGGACCTACAGTTTAAAGTCGACTCCGAACGACAGATTTTTGGGAATTTGTTTTTGCCAGAAATCTGTTGAGTGGAAGTTGCCGAAGAAATATTTTCGTTTTGATGTCTGACATACTACCCACTAGACTTCAGCGACTTCCATCCTCATATATATTTACATAATTGATCCGTACAGCCTTTCAATCAGGATTAGGGCCTAGCTTCCTATACCACTTATATTCTGGGTGTTAATTTTCAGCCTGTAAAATCTACGGGTCCTGCAGCTTAAAGTCGACTTAGGTTAGGTTAGGTTAGAGGAACTGTACTTGTGTAACTGTGACAAGTACAGTACCCAGAGGTCGAATTGATCCATTGTACAACGTCTTAGCTTCTCACACCACTCGTGTTGTGTGTGTTAATTTTATTCATAAGTGGCGGGACCTACAGTCTGAAGTCGACTCCGGACGACAGATTTTTTTGAGAAACTTTTCATGGAAATTTTATTTACTTGCAGAGTTTTTGCCAGAAATCTGCTGAGAGGAAGTCGCCGCAGAAATAGTTTCATATTTTCGTTTTTGATGTATGACCTGGGTTTCGAACTCGGGCCTTTCGTCTAATAAGCCAACACACAACCTCCTAGGCCACGGCGGCTTCAAAAGTCGACTTTAAACGGCAGATTTTTTTTGTAAAGCTTTTCACGGCAATTTTATTTTACGCTCAGAGTTTTTTCCAGAAATCTGCTAAGAGGAAGTCGCCGAGGAAGCGTTGTTCTAAATTTTCTGCTGTTAAAACATTGTTATCGATAATTCCTACTTATCGATATTATTCAATATTTGAAAATCTCAAACACCTGTTCCATTAGTGAAATTAGGACTTCTCTGTGAAATTGACGCCTATTATGATTGAAGCTCAATCACTACTGACTGAGGCAAGCAGTTCGAGTTTTTTATCCTAATCCCTTTAGAATACTAATGGATTTCTTTATACTATACCCGTAATAACAATACTTACATATTGATCTTCTTCAGCACAGTTGGCGGGATCATCATATTCGGGTGCTGGTGTATAAATCGATGATTGTCCTCCTTGGCTATTTTTACGAGCATAACGATTAGCACGTGGCATAGATTGTGAACCGGAACGTGAGTGCATGTGTCCTGGATGGCCGGGTGGTCCCATAGTGCCAGCATGACCGGGTGGGGCATGACCATTTTGATGGGGGAAAGTTTGGAAATTCATTGCCTTGGTTGGATCCATTTCTTCACGGAAGCCCAATAAATGGAAAGTGGCGTAGGGGCAAATTTCATCTTCCATGCCTTTATTATTGATGAATGTTCAATAGATTTTGTATTTTTTTAATAAAAAAAAACAACAAATAATTGTTATTAGTATGTTGGTGTTAGAAAATTTTTGCATTTAAGTGTACATGTTTTCGGTGTCATGTGTGTTTATGAATTGTGATTGTGTAAGTGAGTGAGTGATTTTAAAGTGGCAGTGGTAGTGGCAGTGAGTGATTAGAACAAAAACAAAGAAAGAAAAAAACGATAAGTGCATGCATGCTCTATACAATATCGCACATACAAATATATTTTAAATATCTATATATAATGAAATCGATAACATTAAATGGCGGGCAGCCAGTAGAAATGATTACTTACAATTACTGTTAGAGGAACGTACGACCAACGATTAATAGTGTTAGTTTGAGACGTGAATAAGAAAATAAATGTTAGAACAGAAGAATATAAAATTTATAAAAAAAAAATAAACAAAATTAATAAAAATAAAAACAAAATAAAATTATCGATATCTTTCGCCCAATTCATATTATGCATTATCGTTACAATAATCGATGGCTTTAACAGTTAGCGTCCAAAGCCTAGAGGATTCAAAAACAAAAATTGTTATCGATATATATATTAAATTATTGTTATCGATATATATTATTGTTATCGTTATATATTGAAGCTTATTTGTTCAATAAACTATCGATAATTCGAATCTTAATTTTGACTTCATCTTTGCATGTGGCCTAAATATAGCAGATCATCGAGGATTCAAAAACAAAAATTGTTATCGATAACTTTTATTTTGAATCTTCCTTGAATCGTAATCCAAATTATTTATATGAATCCTAAGTTTAGCAGCTCATAGAGTGTTCAAAAACAAAAGTTGTTATCGATAACTTTTATTTTTAATCTTCCTTGAATCGTAACACAAATTATTTACATGAGTCCTACCTGTAAAAACTTATAGAGTTTTCAAAAACAAAATTGTTATCGATTACTTTTATTTTGAAACTTCCTTGAATCGTAATCCAAATTATTTTTATGAGTCCTAAGCGTAAAAGCTTATAGAGGGTTCAAACACAAAAATTGTTATCGATAACTTTTATTTTGAATCTTCCTTGAATCGTAATCCAAATTATTTATATGAGTCCTAAGTGTAAAAGAGCTTATAGAGGGTTCAAAAACAAATATTGTTATCGATATATCGATTACGGATTAAATTAACACGAGCCATCGAAAAGCTAAGTCATAATCATAAATGATTATAAAATTATCGATAACTTGAATGGTTATTTTGAATCTTCAATGAATAATAATCAAGTGTGCGAAGGGGCATTTAGGCTTAAAATATGGTTTCTGAAAGGGTATTGTACCCAGAGGGCAACAATTAGTTTGTAGAGCGTAGGCATCTCTGATTTCAAAATGTGTCTATTTAGGAAAGCCATAGATTGTTGGTTACATCTTGTGCTCTGGGCTTCAATTGTGTCGACTGCGCCCATGACGAATAAGTTTCTGGAATTGTTTCCGAACTGGAGCAGGCCATTCTTCATTGACATTGTCAAGCCCTTAAAAACTTGTTGCGGAGGGTTCTTGGGTACCCAAGTTTATTAGTGGCATCTGTGTAGACAAGGGAGATTTGAACAGAATGCAGATTTTATAGTGAAAAGTGTACTATTTTTCGTTCTATTGACTTTCAAGTAGGACTACAGTTATAACGTAAACTTGGTTAAGACTCAAAACAAACTGTTAACATTTCTGACAGATACATACAAATTTTTATTTTAATTTTTTTAATTTAATTAAACATTTTTTTTATTTCTTTTCAGGTGAGTGTGCTTAAACTTTCTTTTTAAATAACGGGTGAGTTAGTTCAATATTTTGTAGTTTTATTGAGAAAATTAAATTCAATTTGAAAGTCTTTTAAGGCCTAGAGATTTTAAAACATACAACTCTCATGCCTCCTATGTTAGTGGCATAAACCTACCAATCGTATAGGAAATATGTCCCACCAAAGCCTCTCTAAACTATTTAGAGGAATTATTTATATTACACCAGCAATGTTCAGGTGCATACCTCTTCTCAGTCTTAGAATTCGTTTGGAAATTTGGCAAACTGCTTAACTGATCTTAAAGAATATGAATCGAAATAATCGATTGTGCAAATAATTATTTACTAATTACTGTACAAAATATTTTCGATATATGTATATCGATTGCAACGCTTTTTCTGTGTTATCGATAATATCTATAGAAAAATTTTTTTGTGTTATCGTTAGCAGCATTTTTTTGTGTTATCGATAATATCGATAGCAACATTTTTTGTGTTATCGACAATATTGTAATGGTATATACAATACATTTTATGTATCATACAAATAATTATTTATTAATAATTATAATAATAATCCGATATATATCGATAGCAATATTTTTTGTGTTATCGACAATATTGTAATGGTATATACAATACATTTTATGTATCATACAAATAATTATTTATTAATAATTATAATAATAATCCGATATATATCGACGGCAATATTTTTTTTTTTTGTGTTATCAATAATATCGATAGCAACATTTTTTGTTTTATCGACAATATTGTAATGGTATATGCAATACATCATACAAATAATTATTTACTAATAATTATAATAATAATCCGATATATATCGATAGCAATATTTTTTTTTTGGTGTAATCGATAATATTGTACAATATATAAAATATTTCATATAAAATATTATTTACCAATAATTTTACAGAAATATTTGCTATCAATAGCAATGTTTTCTTTATTTTTGTGTTATCGATAATATTGTAATGGTATATATTGTAATGGTACATAAATCGATAGCAACATTTTCTTTGTGTTATCGATAATATTGTAGAATACTTTTTATGCATCATGTAAAAAATTATTTAACAATAATTTTACAGAAATATTTCCGATATATATCGATAGCAATATTTTTTTTGTGTTATCGATAATATTGTAGAATACGTTTTATTCATCACAAAAATAATTATTTACCAATAATTTTAAAGAAATATTTCCGATATATATCGATAGCAATAATTTTGTTTTTGTGTTATCGATACGATACAATACGTTTTATGCGTTGTAAAAAAAAATTATTTACCAATAATTTTACAGAAATATTTCCGATATATATCGATAGCAATAGTCGATATCGATAGGAAGTCGCCGTGGTCTAGTGGGTAGTGTGTTGGCTTATTAGAGGAAAGGCCCGGGTTCGAATCCCAGGTCAGACATCAAAAACGAAAAATATTTCTTCGGCGACTTCCTCTCAGCAGATTTCTGGCAAAGACTCTGAGAGTAAAAAATTGCCATGAAAAGCTTCTCAAAAATCTGTCGTTCGGAGTCGACTTTAAACTGTAGGTCCCGCCACTCATGTATAAAATTAACGCACACAACATAAGTGGTGTGAGAAGCTAGGTCGTAATCCTGACTGAAGGGTTGTAATGGCCAATTATGTATGTATGTATCGATAGCAATAATTTTGTTTTTTTTTCTGTTATCGATAATATTGTACAATACGTTGTATGCATCATATAAAAAACTATTTATCAATAGTTTTACAGAAATATTTCCGATACATATCGATAGCAATAATTTTGTTTTTGTGTTATCGATAGTATTGTACAATATGTTTTATGCATCATATGATAAATTATTTACCAATAGTTTTACAGAAATATTTCCGATACATATCAGTAGCAATAATTTTATTTTTTTTTGGGCTATCGATAGTATTGTACAATACGTTTTATACATCATATAAAAAATTATTTAACAATAATTTTACAGAAAGATTTCCGATATATATCGATAGCAATAATTTTGTTTTTCTTGTGGTATCGATAATATTGTACAATACGTTTTATGCATCATATAAAAAATTATTTACCACTAATTTTACAGAAATATTTCCGATACATATCAGTAGCAATAATTTTAATTTTTTTTGGGCTATCGATAGTATTGTACAATATGTTTTATGCATCATATAAAAAATTATTTAACAATAATTTTACAGAAAGATTTCCGATATATATCGATAGCAATAATTTTGTTTTTCTTGTGTTATCGATAATATTGTACAATACGTTGTATGCATCATATAAAAAACTATTTACCAATAGTTTTACAGAAATATTTCCGATACATATCGATAGCAATAATTTTGTTTTTGTGTTATCGATAGTATTGTACAATATGTTTTATGCATCATATGATAAATTATTTACCAATAGTTTTACAGAAATATTTCCGATACATATCAGTAGCAATAATTTTAATTTTTTTTGGGCTATCGATAGTATTGTACAATACGTTTTATGCATCATATAAAAAATTATTTACCACTAATTTTACAGAAATATTTGCTATCGATAGCAATGTTTTCTTGATATTTGTGTTATCGATAATATTGTAATGATGTATACAATATGTTTTTATTAAAAATTTTCATGTTAACCCCCACCAATTTCCATTGGACAATTAAGAAGATAAATGGTTAGTAACGGTACCTTTGTTTTAGTAAAATAAACAAACAAACAAATGGAATTAATTTTTAATGAAAATAAAAAAAAAATTAAAACTTAAAACTTAAAACTAAATTAAAACAAAAAAAACCAAAAACAAAAAGGGGACTTTTTATTAAAACCCACCTGGATGCCTATAGGCACACTCATTAACGATATGACTGTGGCCATAATGATTACCATGGGCTGGTACTGGTGGTGGTTTAAGTTCTTCATATAAATTGGGTCGTCTGGGATCCCAAGTTGAGTGACTTGAACGCATGCCACCACGAGCTGATTTTTTTTAATTATTTTTTATTTTATTTTTTTTTTAATTTAAATACATTCCATTAAGAATTAATGAAAAAAATATTTTGTATTGTGTACAGTGTTGTGTTTTTAGAATTTTTTTTTAAATATTTTTTTTTTTTTTGTTTGTTTAAATGTTTTTTTTTTTAATTTTTTAACAAACATATTTACAACAACATTTAACAGAAGAAATAACACAAAAAATAAACACAATTTTACAGCAAAACATATACAAAAAAAAAAAAAATTTTAAAGTGTATGTAGTAGGTTCGTGTTCATGGTTACAAAAAAAAGCCAGAAAAAATATGTAAAAAAAAAAATAAAAAAAAATAAAATATTTTTTTGTTTAATAAATTGTAATAAAATTTGTTTTTTTATGTTAATTTTTGTAATAAAAGAAAAACTGGTAAACATTATTTAACACTTGATATTTTAAAATATTTCAAAAAACATTCTAATTCTTTCGCATTCGTATTGCATACGATCTCATATTATTCATCCAATGATTACACAGACTTGAAATAAGAAATAAAATTGGCAACCCTAGGGATTTAATAAAGCAACCGTTAGAATTTCCTACTACCCTGTATTGAGTGTTCTTCACTTTAGCGAAAGCCTTCAATACCATGAGACAGGCTGCTACGGGAACAAGTTTTAAAAGGGAAATAAACACTAATTCGAATCAGAGATCAGCAATGAATCGTTTTTCCGCTGCTACGGGAACAAGTTTTAAAAGGGAAATAAACCCTGATTCGAATCAGAGATCAGTAATGAATCGTTTTTCCGCTACTCATATGCACTCATGCAATTTTGAGTATGAGTGAATCAACCGAATTGAAATTCAACTACTCTGATTCATTCATACTCATTACAACATTGATTTATAAGTATAAGTAGCAATGAGTATGAGTATAACGTTGACATCAAACTCACAACATTCGAAATATGTTTGATTCTTCATACGCCTACTCATTCTGATTTATAAATTTAGAAAAATACTTATAATACTTATAAATGATTCAAGTGATTCGAATCATTCATCAAAGTTTACAGCCTTAGTTGCTGTTGCATTTACAGAAAAAGAGGAAAGAAAAACATAAGAACTGCAAACAAAGCATAGACACAATCTTCTGGTGAGTATAGTAGTGTTCGTAAGCGAATCATACTTATTTTGTGCTTCGTGTAAATGTTAAGTATAGACGAGTCGAAGTCAATAATATCATGCATATTGTTAAGTATAAGTACGATGAGTACTTCAAACTTTGAGTATGAATAGTATGAGTATCATATTAAAATAAGTATGAATGCGTAGACGTATTTGAAATTATAAGTAAGATTTGAATCTACTTATCGTTTTGAATACTCGTTGCTGATCTCTGATTCGAATTGCCTAAGCTTTGTAAAATAAAGCATAAAACACATCGCATCAGCATATGAATTAAGATTACCAGTTATTTGTTACACAAGAATGCTCTGCAGTTTATCAATCCTCTATATCAAGAGGTTTTCCAGAAAACCGTGGAATAACATAAAAGTCTAGGACTTTCACATATGAAACCTAAAAGCGTCTAAAACATGAAAAAAAAAACTCAATCCTTGGTGTGGATTTTGGTTTCACAGCATAAATATGTGTAAAGATAAATTCGAATTTGTAAATCGAAGACCCCATCCCAAAAATTTTAGCAGCGCCACATTTGATTTTAACAGAGCAGAATTTGTTCTGTTAAGAGGAAACAGATTAACAGAACAAATTTTGCCCTTAACAGAGGACTGTTAGCTATTTAACAGTATCCATCTGAACAACGCCTCTTGTTTAAGATATAATTTTGGGAATCGCTCTAGGTCTACGATTACCATTCTATATTCAAAGGAAGGTTCCAAGGCCTTCTAATATAATCACCAACATAGTCACATATAAAGTGGTATGGTTTTAAGAAATTTGGCTTTGAAAATATCAACTTTTTGCTGGAAAATTCTCTAAAACATCTAAGAAATAGTACACCAACCCGACTATATGCAAATGGTAGTCCAGATTGTCTTCATTCCAACCGTGGAGAGTAAGATTTTGAATATTGGAAAAAAAATGGTTTTTTGCCCAAAAATACATGAAAATTCTCTAGAAGATCAGTGGGCATTTTGGAACATATCGATGCCTCCGTTCTATAACATTCTAAGTCGAAAAAGTGAATTATAAGTTATGAGCTCTCAAAGTTTTTACGCAACATACGACTATTTGTGTATTCTAAGTAGATTTTTCTTTATAACTTCGGAACGGATCGGCGCATCTTAGCCAAATTTTGACAGCATTTAAGTTAGAGAACGAAGAATTTAAACGTTTTTTACTCTCAGAGTTTTTGCCAGAAATCTGCTGAGAAGAAATCGCCGAAAAAATACTTTTTGTATTTTGTTTTGATGTCTGGTCTGGGACTCGAACCCTAGTTTTACGTCTTAAAAGCCAGCACACTACCTACTAGACCACGGCGACGGTTTTATGTCAATAATCTGAAATAAATGCAAAGTAGAAAGCTAATCTAGCATTGCCACTGTTAAACAGTTAACAGTGCTCTGTTAATAGCAAAGTTTATTCTGTTAGAGGCAAGAAGTGACGCTGATAAAAGTTTAGGTTTGCGTCTTTGGTTTTCAAATTCGAACACATCACAGCATCGTTGATTCATATTCTTTTGAAATTAATATCGATTAGACCATCATTGTCAACAGCGGTGATGACTAGAGTATTTTTTTCTTTCATTTCCAAATTTTAAACAAGGCTTTAAATATGTTTACCAGTTTCCTTTTGTTTTTGTAAAATAAAATAATCACTAGAAATCCTTAAAACTATATAAGTGTGGATCTAAATTTTCAACAACATTTATAAAATACGATTACCATGCAATTGAATAAAAAAAAAAGAAAAATACCAAACAAACAATGAAAGAAATTCAAATTTTATATTGTGAGCAGTAGATTTTAATCCTGGCTTAAGTATTGGGCTACACGATTCCATTCTCTGATAACGTATATTTTGGTGATTTTTTACGCTAAACATTGGCTTGTTAACATTAACATTAGGTCTGTTAAAATTTTTGGTTTTTGTCTTTGCTAGTTAAATTCGATGTTATCTTCATACACATTGGTTCTCCTATTTTTAATCGATCGATCCTACACAGACATTCTTAAAACATTCTGGGCTAGAGATGTTGCTTTGATCGCAATTTCCAATCTGATATAACACCATAGCATTTTACATGATTGGATAAGCCAAGGAAAGAAGGTTATCAAATCGCATAATCTACTTTCGTTATGCTATGTTTAGAGCAGTTAACTTCCGATCTTTAGTACAATTAACACGGGTTTCGTATCTCTAAAAATATTACGAATAACGAAACTATTTCAAGTTTTTCCTCGGTAAATAAGTGATTAGGTATCGTGCCTTCACAGCTTGTAATACGAATCGAACTAGCAACCCCAACCGAAAAAATATAGTACTTAACTGAGAAGTTACTTGGAAATTGGGAAAGAAAATAGATATGTTAGAACGTTTTTTGTTCAGATTTCTTTAGAGGAATTAAAATACCTAAGAACAAGCAATGCCTGACAAGCATGCTTGAAGAAGGAAAAAATCACAATATTCAGGAAATTATATTTAAATTAGAAGGACGCGAGTCATTCGTATTGAACTAAGATATAGGGCTTCTTTAGAGGAATTAAAGCACGTGGCATACCAATAACAATCAATGCTTGATATACATGCTTGAAGAAGGAAAAGACCTAACAATTGGTCTTTGATAGATCACAATATTCAGGAAATTATCTTTAAATAAGAAGTGCATAAATCGTTCGTATAGAACTAAGATAAAGGATTTCTTTAGAGGAATTAAAGCACATGGTATATCTAATAACAAGCAATGCTTGATATGCATGCTTAAAGAAGAAAATGACCTAACAATTGGTCTCTGATAGATTACAATGTTCAGAAAATTATCTTTAAATTAGAATGCGGTATACCTAATAACAATCAATGCTTGATTTGCATGTTTGAAGAAGGAAAAAACCCTACAATTAGTCTTTGAAAGATCACAACATTCAGGATTTTTATGTTTAAATTAGAAGTGCATGAATCATTCGTATTGAACTAAGATAAAGGGTTTCTTTAGAAGAATTAAAGCACATGGTATACCTAATAACAAGCAATGCTTGACAAGCATGCTTGCAGAAGGAAAAGACCTAACAATTGGTCTTTGAAAAGTCACAACAGTCAGGAAATTATCTTTAAATAAAAAGTGCATGAATCAGTCATAAAGGGTTTCGTTAGAGGCATTAAAGCACATGGTATACCTAATAACAAGCAATGCTTGATATGCATGCTTGAAGAAGGTAAAGATCACAATATTCAGGAAATTATCTTTAAATTAGAAGTGCATGAATCACTCGTATTGAACTAAGATAAATAACGCTCTACTGCTCACATATCAAATCGTATTAATACAACATCTACTACAATATGATTGATGAAAAAAGTAAAAAGTAAAAAAATGGAAAGAATTATTAAAAGAAAGTAAGGAAACAAAGCTAAAAGCATTGCGTTTGAATAGAAAAAAGATAGGAAAACATTTAAAAAGGAGGTTTTAAATTGAAAACAAATCTTTTTCCTTTTTCACTAGGCAACAGACTCTAGGCAAAGAGTCTTGTCATTCATTTGTCATTGTGACAGACAAAGTGTATGGCATTATTGGCAATTCTTATTACATATACGATATATTTACTGTACTTTGTAGCTTAAAAAAAAAATAATTAAAATTTTTGCAACTGAACAGAAAAGAAAATCAATAAAAACGAATAAATTTTTCCTTTTTGGCGTTTTTTCTTTGGTTTTGGTATGTTTTTTGCATGGTGGTAAACCATGATTGATCTGATTGATTGACTGATTGATTGATTGATTGATTGATCTCAAAATAAAAAAAATTTTTAAAACAAAAAAACAGAAATAAATCAGAATAAAAAAAAGATTCGTAGATGTATTAATAAATGTTGTTTTGGAAAATTTAGATGCTTACTTATAACTGTACCTCGCTTGATCCGATCGCAGGTGTTGTAGTTGGAGCCAGGAACAGGTGGCAGCTTGCGGTTGGGTGGTGCAATATAGCCTAATTCATCACGTAAATCGGGTCGTCTTTTGTCCAAGGTGGCGCCAGGTCCCATTGTCTGATTATAAACTACATCATCTAGAATTAATACGTGTGTCGTTTCGAAAAAAAAACAAAAAAAAAATGTACAAAATTTTAAATACTGAAGATGCTTTTACCGTTCGTTGTTTGTAAAACTCATTGTAAGAATAACTAGAGAGATTGTTTAAGCAATTCTTTCTTACTTTACTTCTGTTTTAGTTTAAAAAAGATTTTTTTTTAGAATTTTTTTTTTTTATAAAATTTTGGTGCATTTTAACAATTAAAAAACGTAACAAATTGTGCCAGTTTAAGAATCAAATTTTTTTTTTATCGTTTTGTTTTCATTTTTTTAAAAAATACTTTCAACAAGTCACTCACAATCCAGCCGTATGCAAACTTTTTTTAAATTTTAAAAATTTTTTTGGAAATACTAAAAAAATTACTGGGTGCTTAAAAAGAGAGAGAGAGAAAGTAAGAGTTTCAACACATTTACCAAATATACCAAACATTTCTTAGATATTTTTTTTTGTTATTTTCTTTTTTTTTTAATTAAAAATTTAATGAAAAAATGAATGATTTGATGTTATTTTGTTTTTCTTCATTTAATTTTTTTTTTTTTAGTTGATTTTCGTATTTTTGCGATTTTCTTTTACCCATGTAAAGCATCTTAGTTTTTAATTATTTTTTTCAAAGAATAAACTTAAAAAAAAACAAGAAAAAACATACAAATTAATGGAATGACAACCGAAAAATTTATAGATTTTCCACAAATAAATTTTGTTTTTTTTTTTTTGGACAGATTATTTTGAAAAGGAAATTACATGTGAAAAATGAAAATGAAAAGCAGTTGATACAGATTGAAAAAGTTAAAAACACAATTAGACTGCTTAGGTAGGTAAACAAAGATTAACGTTAAGATTGATTATTCTTTATAGGCTAAGTTATGTTATTAACGTACAACATACATATATATTTACACAATATCTAATATATCTTACAATATCTATCTATAAACATGTGTAATAGTTTAAAAGAAAAGTCATCAAAAAAAAAAAAGAATTGAAAATAATTTAAATAGGAATTCTTATGTACACTCACACATACAGTAAGCGTCAAAAGAAACTGTACATTAGAAAAAATATACGTCAATAAATTACCGTTATTTTTATTTTAAAAATGTTTCATAAATAAATCGAAAAAAAAAAAATTTAAACAAAAAAAATTTTTCTCAAAAAAATTTAGAAGTATTGCTAAATTTTTTCGGGCACTTTCCTTTAATGATAAATGTTTGGTGATTGTTAGAATTTTATCTACAAGGTACAGTTTCTTTGGCACTCACTGTATAATCGGTAATTACATTCATTCCTTTAGTCATTATTATGACGTAGCTTCTCACACCATTCATGTAGTGTATGAAAAATATTATCTACGAGTTTAAAATTAAGGGTCCGCCAAATAAATTTTTTTTTTTTTAAATTTTTTCTCAAATTACTTTTTTATTTGAAAGTACAATCCTTCCCGTTAATACGAAAAAATAATTTCACTCAAATGGCTGCCTCGGCTGGCCATTCAGTAGCCTACACGATCGGTCCAATTTTTAAGCACATTATCGATCGATTGTGTGCAGCTGTATTTCACCAATGGATTCACGAATATTGTCCTTTAAAGCGTCAATTGTCTCTGGCTTGTCGGCGTAACACTTATCTTTGCCAGTCCCCCCCACAAATAATAGTCCAACGGTGTCAAATCACAGCTCCGTGGGGGCCAAAAGACATGAGCTCTGCGGCTGATAATACGATCTTCAAAAACAGGGCGCAAAACATCGAGTGTAGCTTCGGATGTATGTCACGTAGCGTTGTGCTGTTGAAACCCAATGTTGCCAACATCCTCCTCTTCAATTTTTGTGTACAAAAATTCGTTCAACATAGCGCGATAACAATCGCCATTGACTGTAACGGCCATTCCTTGCTCATTTTCAACAAAATGGCGTAATTATGCCGCCGGACTTAAATCCGCACCAAACAGTGACTCGTTTTGGGTGCGTCAGCTTTTCAATGTATGCGTGCGGGTATTTTGTGCCCCAAATGCGAGAATTTTTCTTGTTTACATATCCGCCAAGATCAAAAAGCGCGTCATCTAAAAAGATGATTTTTTTTTGCCACTTAGCGAAGCAAAAACGCATTGAATGGAACCATATTCGTTCAGCTGAAGGATAAAACTAATTATCAGTCAAATCAGACATGAGCTAAGTGTTACCATTCACGAAATAAGCACTAGTTGAAAGAAAAAACGTTAGATGACCACCCGATAGACCCGCCAAATACAGATTTTAGAGAAATATTTTTTGTAATTTTTAATAATGAAAGTTAGTTTGTCTCCTTGCTTGCGTACGCTGACGACATCGACATGATAGGGCGTACCAAGCGAGATGTTACTGCTGCCTTTAGCGCTATTGAACGGGAGTCTAAGAAGATGGGTCTGGCAGTAAATGAGGGCAAAACAAAGTATATGTTGTCGACAAGTAGAGACGTGCGGCGTATTGATTCTCAGATTACGGCCGATAACTATACTTTTGATACAGTCAAGGAATTTATTTATCTTGGCTCCGCCGTTACCACCAAAAATGATGTCAGTCTGGAGATCAAACGCAGGATTACTCTTGCCAACAGGTGCTACTATGGTCTCAATAGGCAATTGAGCAGCAGAGACCTCTCTCGTGCGACAAAATTAATACTCTACAAGACGCTCATCTTACCCGTGCTTCTTTATGGCGCAGAGGCATGGACCCTATTAAGAACTGATGCAGCAGCCTTGAGGGTATTCGAGAGGAAAGTCCTACGTAAGATCTTCGGTCCTGTGCGAGTTGGCGATGATTTCCGCATCCGATCTAACAGTGAGCTGTATGAGCTCCTCAACGACATAGATGTTGTGCAGCGTATTAATATCCAGCGGCTGCGCTGGCTCGGCCATGTCGTTCGAATGGAGGAGGATGCTCCGGCGAAACGGGTATTTGATGCGGGGATCTGCGGAAGTCGGCGAAGAGGACGACCTTGTATCCGTTGGAAGGACCAAGTCGAGGAAGCCCTGTCATCGATTGGTGTGACCAACTGGCGTAGGCGCGCAAGAAGCAGAGGCGCCTGGAAGGATGTATTACGGCAGGCCGAAATCCGTTAATCGGGTTGTTATGGCCAATTCAGTAAGTAAGTAGTTTGTCTCCTACAAGAAGAAGGTTTCAATCAGATATCAGAAAATTGAGCACTTCTGCCTGGAAGTTAGGTAATATTAGAAATCACATCTAATGTGATTACGTTCCAGGAATTTACAATACGAAACAGCTTGAAAATAAATCGACGCCTCCGTTCTATAATATTCCAAGTCGAAAAAGTGTGTTTCGAGTTATGAGCTCTCAAAGTTTTCACGCGACGTACGACTAAATGTATATTCTAAATAGATTTTCCCTTATAACTTCGGAACGGATCGGCGCATTTTAACCAATATTTTACAGTATTTAATTTAGAGAACGTATAATTTAAAAATGCAAGAATATTAAGTGTATTTAGAACGTTATAGAATTGAGTCGTCGAAATTTTAACAAAACAATAACAATTGCTTGAAGAAATGGGCCGCTTTCTGCTATCCTAGGTAATACACTGAAAAAAAGTGCTAATTCCAAAGCACAAAAGAGCTCAACACGTGAAATATTTGAAACATTCTTATCTATTAACCAGAATTACAATCTAGCTTCTCACGTCGCTCGTGTTGTGTGTATTAAATTTCTTCACGAGGGGCGTGATCTACAATTTAAAGACGACTCCGAACGACAGATTCTTTAGAAAATTTGCATGCAAATTCATTTTACTCCGCGTCTTTCAGTCAGAAAACAACTGAAAGGAAGTTGCCGAAGAAATATTTATTCATGTTTCGTTCGTTTTGCTGGAGACGTCTTACTTGGGGTTTGAACCCCGGCCTCACATCTAATGAGTCAACACACTACGTTAGTCTGCAGTGTCATTTGGTGATTTGAATATCGTAAAACGCATTAAAGACTGCATTGTCGAGGACATGTCGTGCGAATGAGATATTTAATCACAACAATGCTTTGAAAATGATTCCGGGAAAATTGGTTTGATGAATACCTCTTGACGTTTATGGAAAGAAATAATTTTTTTTTTGGAAACTAACTTTTGCTTTTAAACTATTGCTTGTCGGTTTATAAATATTAATTGAGTATCATATTGAAATTCACAACATTTAATATATAGAATATATTTTTTACGGTAGAATATTTACATTTTGGATACAAATATCCTTAGGAAAATTAAAAAAAGGACCAAGAATTTAAAGATACTTTTAGGAAAGATAACAAAAATAATTTCTTTGAAATATAATCAATATAGTACAGAAAGTAATAGACAGATAGGAAAATAGGAAAATTGAGATTCTCTATATTTTTTTATCGCAAAAACTCTCTTCTTTTGTTACCAATTTTCAATTTTTTAATGAGGATGATACGATATTAAACAATTAAAAATTTATTATTATATGAGTAGGTAATAAGAAATATTTTTTATATATAAAAAAAAAAAGAAATAAAAATAATTATTTAACCCTTGTTCTGTAATTGATTAGGTAGGGTCATTAACCCCTAAATGGTTCAATCCTGTACTTGTAGTTCTATTTGTTTTTATGGCTCAAATACAAAATAAGGGTTAAAAGATATATTTTATCTGTATGTCAAAGTGTATTTACTGTTAACGTTAAGTGTTGGCAGTGTGAACATTTTGTTTTAAATAATTAAAAAAATTTAATTTAAAAATAACACGGTGAGATGGTGAAAATACACCCGAGTAAAACTACATAGTCCACGTTATCCAGTTAATTAGACAGAACTCAAAAATACATTTTTTTATATTTATCGAACCCTCCAAACTTGTTTTATTTGGCAAAAACTGTTTTCTTTTTTTAAGACTTTACACACAAATTTCTGGATTACTTAAATATTTCTGTTCCAGTTTCCAATATTTAAATTCGAATTTTCCAAGTTCCTCTCATCAAATTCATAGCATATTAAGTCAAATAAAAGATTTATGTACACCGTTTTAAAGGTCCATCTCTCCCCTTTCCAACAAGATATAAATATTGGGTCGGAAATGTTTGCGTAATCCAGGAATTTGTAAGTGAAGTCAAAAAAATTAGTTTTTGTCAAATACAAAAAGGTTGGAGAGTTCGAGAAATAAAAAGAAAATATTTGAGATCTACCCAAACTCTCAACCGACACGATATCATTAGCCGGGTGTATCAGGGTGTCGCAGAGTGTAGGAATAAAGTAAGAAAAAGGAAAATTCGAGAAAGGGGGGGAAAGAAGAAGAAAAAGACCAAAGATATAAATATTGGAGAAAAAGAAAGGGGGGGAGAAAATAGGCAAAAAAGGAGAAAGAAAAGGGAGGGAAAAGAAAGGGAGGGGAAGAAAGAAAGAAGAAAGGGAGGCAAAAAAGGAGAAAGAAAAGGGAGGGAAAAGAAAGGGAGGGGAAGAAAGAAAGAAGAAAGGGAGGCAAAAAAGGAGAAAGAAAAGGGAGGGAAAAGAAAGGGAGGGGAAGAAAGAAAGAAGAAAGGGAGGCAAAAAAGGAGAAAGAAAAGGGAGGGAAAAGAAAGGGAGGGGAAGAAAGAAAGAAGAAGAAGAAGTTTTTTTAATTTATTAAACTATAAATTATAAACTTTATAAATTAAGTTTTAAATTTTTTTTTAAATAAAATTTTTTTTAAATAAATTTTTTTTTTTCAAATTAAAAATTGTTCGAAATCCTTTAAAAAATAAAAATTGTTTTAAATAAAATTTTTTTAATTTAATTAATTTTTTTTTAAATTAAAATTTAAACAAAAGATAGAAATAATAATTTTTCTTTGATGCAATATTTTTCTTTAAAATTTATAACAATTGTATATAATTTATTTAATTTAATTTAATTTTTTTTTAATTTGTGTTGTGGTATATTTGTGGTGTGTTCAGTTCATTGTTGAAGTATTTTTAATTTTTTTTTTTAAATTTTTGTTTAACTAAACATGCTTACAAAAACACATTTAAAATAATATAAATAATTATATTATAAATACATATATGTATATCTATGTATATATATATATATATATAAATATTGAATTGTATGTACATATTAAAAAAAATTAATAATTATAATTAAATAAAAAGATTCATCGAGCTTGAGGTCAATTTTTCCATATGTTATTTATTTACTTCCAATATTTCGATATCCTACGGATATCATTCTCAAGGAATAAGTAACAATTATATTAGACGTCTACACATCCTCACATTTAATAGTGCAATATTAAATGTGAGGATGTGTAGACGTCTAATATAATTGTTACTTATTCCTTGAGAATGATATCCGTAGGATATCGAAATATTGGAAGTAAATAAATAACATATGGAAAAATTGACCTCAAGCTCGATGAATCTTTTTATTTAATTATAATCAAAAAGGTCGAATAGAACTATTGGATAAAATTAATAATTATTTTTTATTTATTTTTTTTATAATTTTTTTTTATTTTTTTATAAATATTTTAAAAAAAAACTTTTAAGCGAAAAATTTTAAAAAAACTTTATACTAAAGGAAACAAACTCAAATAATTTTTTTTTAATAATGAGTGACCTTTGAAATGAAAAGTTTCCGCTGTTAATCCCATTTGTTTTTATATTTCGAATTCGAGTTTTTTTCAATAAAACAGAAATAAAATAAAAATAAAATTGAAAAGAAAAATAAAATTATATATCATAAGCTGAAAATATACACAAAAAAATTTTTATATAAAAAAAATGGTGATAAATTGCACTGTTTTTGTATTTTTTTTAATATTTAAAATTTTTTTTTTGTTAAAAAAAATGTTCGCATAAAAAACGAAACAAATTTTTCTTATAACGCATCAGGATGTGCTGAGATAACATGTTTTGGAAATCCTTGAAACCATATGAAGTCCGGATTCCTGTCGCTCACTTAAAGGCATGAGTACTCCTTCATCATGTATACGCAACAAACGCCGTTTATACATACATTCCCAGTTAATTGGTCATTACAACTCTTTAGACTGGATACCAACCTAGTTATTAAGTTTCTTTCTGTCTTACGACAGATTTTTTTGAATGGCAATCTTATTTACTAGCAGACTTCTTGCCAGAAATCTGCTGAGAGGCAGAGGCCGTAAAATTATTTTTTTCAAAATTCGTTTAGTTCGAGGTTTGAACCTTGGTTTCACGTCTAATAAGCCAACACACCAACTATTAGACTACGATGAAGGCGTACACATCACTGAAATTTCTTCTTTACGTACATAAAATTAAGGCCCAATGCCTAGCCTAAATCTGCACCACACAATGGTTCGTTGTGTGTGAATTTGTTTCTTATGGTTGAAGATTTTCTCAATCCTAAATTCAATAATTTCGTGTATTATATAAGCCATCCTTTTAGATGGTTAATTCGATTAATCGTATTAGACTTCGTATTTCTTCGTGGTCTACTAAGGAGTCTGCCAAATAACATTTTTTTTTTTGAAAATGCTTTAAAAAAACCTACTGAATATTTTCTTAAATTTCTTTTTTTTTATTTGAAAGTACAATCCTTCTGATTAATAATGGAAAATAATTTTATTCAAATGGCTGTCTCGGCTGGCCATGCAATAGCCTACACGATCGGCCCAATTTTTAAGCATATAATCGATTGTGGGCAGCTTTATTTTACCAATGGTTCATGAATATTGTCCTTTAAAGCGTCAATTGTATCTGGCTTGCCGGCGTAACACTTATCTTTGATGGCACTGCACAAATAATAGTCCAACGGCGGCTGATAAAGCGATCATCAAAAACAGGCCGCAAAACATCCAGTGCAGCTTCGGCTGTGTGACACGTAGTGCCGTTCTGTTGAAACCAAATGTTGCCAATATCCTCCTCTACCACTTTTTGCTCATTTTCGAAGAAAAATTGCCCAATTATGCCTCTGGACCAGAGATCAGCAATGAATCGTTTTTCCACTACTGATAACCACTCATGCAATTTTGAAATTCAACAGAATTGAAATTCAACTACTCTGATTCATTCGTACTCGCTACAACATGGATTTATAAGAACAGATTGCAATTAGTATGAGTACAACGTTGACATCGAACTCACAACATTCGAAATATGTTTGATTCTTCACACGCGTATTCATTCCGATTCATAAATTTAGAAAAATACTTATAATACTTATAAGTGATTCGAGTGATTCGAATCATTCATCAAAATTTATAGACTTTGTTGTTGTTGCTTATAGAAACAAAGCAAAGCATAAACACAACCTTCCTGTGAGTATAGTAGTGTTCGCATGCGAATTTGTGCTTCATGTATTTTATGGTTCGTGTAAATGTTAAGTAGAGACGAATCGAAGTCAATAACATCATGCGTATTGTTAAGTATGAGTAGTTCCAACTTTGAGTATGAGTATTATATTGAAATAAGTATGAATGCGTTTAAGTAGCAGAAATTATATGTTTGACTCGAATCTACTCATTGTTTTGAATACTCTTTGCTGATCTCTGCTCTGGACCAAAAACCGCACCAAACAGTGACTCATTTTGGGTGCATCGTCTTTTCAATGTATGCGTCCGGGTTTTCTGTGCCTTAAATGCAACAATTTTGCTTGTTTTGAGCTTTGTAAGCAGAAAGTTGAAGGTCTGTTGTTAAAATTTCTGTTGTACTGCTTGTAAAATTTGTTATTGTAGGAGAATGACATTCTTTTTGGTATTTTTCAGAGATGTTTATTGGTTTAGACATACAAATAAATTTAGTATCAAATCTAATGAATTAATTAACGTCGTTAAAGTGCGTAATTTTTTTACCTAATTTTACTCGGAAATTTAAATCCTTTTTCTTGATTTTTTTTATTTTATAAGCTTTTTAAATTAATTGTTTTATAGCGGTCTGTTACTAACATAACAGTGCTCTGTTGTCTGAATTGGTTTGCGTCCAGGGTAATATATTTTATAATCTATCTTCATATACATAGTTTTTTAAACATTTTAGGCATTGTTTAAATGATTTAAAAAAAAATTCAATCTAGCAAAAAGTAGGCGTGGCAAACCTTTAAAATTGAATATTTAGTGACATAGTAATCGTAGACGAATGCAATTTGGTGGGTAAGTTCGTAGAGTCGATACCGACAAACTCACCAAAAAGGGGCGCGGCAAATCTCCCCCTTTAAGAGATAATTCGATATTTAACATGTACGTATGACCGTTAGTTTTTGTCTTTGAGCGATTACAGCAACTACAACTTCGACAAGGCTTTCCGCAGCAGATTACAATAAATATATAATGTGACCTGTTTTGGGCACTAAAAAAAATTAATTTTGGGCGGGACGAAATTTGTCGCGTCAGCTAGTTAACATCTAAAAACGGCGGTTGAATATTTTACTAAAAAAAAGCCGGAATATAAAGCCGATTTAATAAATTTCAGTAGACTTCTATGGAATTAAATTATTAAAAGCTTCAAATAGTGGTTTACAATAAGGTTTATGGCCTTTAGAGTCTTACTCCTTTTAAATTTGTACTTTAATACGTAGTATATTAAACAGTGCAATTTATTCACCCGTTTTTTTTTTTCCTTAAGATTCCTGTAAAAACTTTAAATTTGAAATTAATTAATAAACTAAGGAGGGAATATTTAAAGTGCTTTTTTTACGTGTGAGACGTATTAAAAAAAAAGGCATTCATAAATCAACCTACAATAGACATCCTTTTGTCCGCCACGTAAATCATCGGAACGGCGTCTAGATAAGGCCACGCATACAACCAATATACCCACAAAGACAACAATAACGGTGGCAATTAAGGGCACCATAAAATTCAAATCCAACCATTCTGGCATCCAGGCGGGTAAACGTATGCGTGTATGTAAATTGCCAGAACCTCGGCCATCGTCCAAAGGTGCAACGGTGCCTTATACAAATACATACAAACCATATTTATAGGCGTGGCGTGGCGTGTTTAGGTGATAGGTTGTTTTTGCAAGTTGGAACAGTTTTTTTTAATTTAATGTTGTGCATGCAGTTTAAGTGATATTCGAATATTTCGAAGCAAGTGTAAACGAATTGTTTTTTTTTTTTAATTTACATTAAAAGCCATAGATTTTTTTGTTAATTTTTTGTTTTAACACCATTTAACAATAAAGCAAGCAAGATTAAGTTTTTTTTTTAATATTTTTTGCGTTGAAAATTAAAAATTTTTTTTTAACAGAAGTGGACAGAGTTTAAACACAAAAAAAAAAAAAAATACGCAGAGATAGAGAAAATTGAAGATAAAAATAATGATAAAAAAAAAATAATTGAAAAAAGAAAAGAAAAAAAAAGAAAAAGAAATGTTAAGATTAGTTGTTTTGCTGGGTTTCAATACCTTTATGATGATTGCCTTTGCTACGTAGTATACAAATAACAATAATTGCAATAATTATGACGAGTAATGCAGCTACCACGGGTACAACTAAATTTAAGTTCGATAATATGATGCGTATTGTATCCTCGGCCGTTAGTTCGGGTAAATCGCGAGATGGGGCAATAGTTCCTGGAACAACCAAAATTTTTTTTTTTTACCAAACAAAACATCATTCAAAAGAGCAATTTTAGGAATTTTTTTTTCAATTTTTAACACAGACAACACACACAAATACATAGTAAAGAGCGAGAGAGACACAGAAAAAGTCAATTAGACAATTACAAATAGAGTGAGAGAAACAGAGAGAAAAAGAGATAGAAAATTTTTAAAAAAATTTTGGTTTATTTCGTTTTCTTTTTTTTAGTTTTAATTTCGTTTTTAATTTTGAAGGATCACTACTACATAAAGAAAGTGGCAAAAACAAAAACAAAAAAAAATATTTTCGAACATTACCTTTGTACCTCTAATATACAAATACACAAACATTTAAAAACCTTGTTAATTTAAATTTAAATAAAAAAAAAAAATAAAAAAAAATACAAAAAAAAAAATGAAAAAATTTTAAAAATATTCAAGAAAAACTATTTAAAAAAACATTAAAAATTTTTTATTAATTTTTTTAAAACATCTAGAATTTTTTTTATTAATTAATCAAAAAATTTTTTAGTATAGAAAATTTGGAAAAAAGAAAAAAAATTTATAAAAAAGTTTTAAAAAATTTATTTTACATTTTGTTTTTATTTTTTTTAATATTTTTTTTTAATTTTGTTATTTATTTTTTTTAGTAAATAAACGCAGCAGCTTAAATTCTATTCTAAAAATAAATGCAATTTGTTTTTAAAAGTATTTTTTTTTAAGTAAAAAAACTATTTTTCTTAAGCATAAAACTTTATTTAGCAAATTTAATAAAACTTGAACAACATTCCGTTTAACTAATGAAGATGAAAAATTAATTAATAATTTTAAGTTAGATTAAGTTAAGTTAAGTCATAACACTATAATTAACGCATATGAATATGTAATTATAATTAAGGCTTTCTTTAAATAACACACAGTTTTTAATTGGAATTAAATATTCAAGAAATTTTACAATTTTTTGAATTTTTTAAAAATCAACATCGAAATAATCAAAATATCAAGCAACAAATTAAAGAATTCTTAATAAGAGATACAAAATTCTGCATTTTACTGTAAAATGAATTAGTGTTGTAATCTCATTCATCTTATACCCCTCAAACCATGTACATCTCCTTAATAAAATGGTGAATACTACTCTATGCATTCAGAGAAGAAGAGAATCATCATGAGCACACAAAAGTAAAACAACAATGAATGAATAGGCACTCAACACAGTTAATCATTCACACTGTGGTGTAAGAAAAATGATTTGACACGAAAACACACACAATATGGTTCGTGTTTTTCATATAAACAGACGAACGCAAGATACCATTCATCTTAAGTAGGCAAAGCTAACGACAAAGGAAATGCGAAAAAAATACTCGGGTTCCTTAATGAATGCAGGATTGGTTCTGTAGTTGCTTCTAATGCTATGCTGTATTGTGAAGTGTGATCAG
Organism: Sarcophaga peregrina; assembly: GCA_014635995.1. Lineage (NCBI taxonomy): Eukaryota > Metazoa > Arthropoda > Insecta > Diptera > Sarcophagidae > Sarcophaga > Sarcophaga peregrina. Next base: position 88,666,902 of record CM025793.1, read on the forward strand.
AGCATTTGGGTTTAAGAGAATAAAACATTGTGGTGAATAAGTTTCTCTCTAAATGTGACACAATACATGTACATAGTGTGTGTTGTTTAGCTGACGAGCCATCACAGTCGTAAGTTGAATATACTGAGAGTGAATGCAGTAATGCAGATCTCTATCCTTAAGCTAAACTTTATTTACAACAAAACGATTTTGAAACAATCCTGCAATGCAGTAAAAAAGAGCCTCCTTTATATTTAATTCCTTGGATATTATGCCACTACTTGAAACTTTTCACTCGTTTTTAGGGCACTTATGCTAGGAAAAAGACTTCTCTAAAATATTGAAACTCTATTAGCCTTCTGCCTGTAATGTTAAAAGTATTCGTGAGACTGTTGATGTCAATAATCGAAATTGATTGCATTCTGAAGCACAAATTGGGTGTTAGAATAATTCCCATAGAATAGTACAAGTTTTGAACAAAGGCGTAATTGACGTTTCACAAGCTATTGACAGAGTGTGCATACCTGAAACATTCTTATATTTGCTGTATACTGCTGACATCTCAGCTTTTATTGATGATATCATCTCCCTAAATAGTAGTGGCATAAATTTCGATCAATTGTTCTAATCTTTAAAGGCCGTACGTCAAAGAAGCAGTTAAGAAGTAAATCTAAATGGACATAAACATGTTCTTGTAATGTTTCCTCTGCTAAGGGAAACTTGCACCTCCTCAGGCAATACCTAAACGCCGTCACAGTCATCTTTAAGAATACTTTGACGGTGTCGTAAACGAAGCTAATAAGCTGGCCATGCTATCAAGGATTCCAAAACAGGTTTCCTTATGATCGAATGTTGCTATGCAGCGGAGATATAGGCGACGAAGTTAATCGTTTGCCTCAAATGTGCAAAAACTAGTGCTCTATACAAGAAATATGCCTGCCATCTATCAAAAAAATGCAAGTCTTTGACCAAAAAGATCCAAGTCAACGGGGAAAAAAAATCGTTGAACAAGAAACTAAAAGTCGTCAATATAAAATGCAAGTTATACGCCTCAAAAATGCGAATCTTAAGCCAAAAAATGCAAGTCAATGACCTAAATAGAATTTTATTGACCAAAAACTGAAAGTCATCAACCAAATATGTGCAAGCCATCAGTCTGAAAAATGTGAATCTTGGGCCAAAAAAAGCAAGTAATCTACCAGAAAAATGCAGGTTAACGGGAAAAAATCCAAGTCATCGAAGAAATTCAAGTCGTAGAACAAAAAAACTGAAAGTCATCGATAAAAAAATGCAAGTTATAGACCTCAAAATTGCGAATCTTAAGACAAAAAGTGTAAGTCATTGATCAAAAAATAGAATTTATTGATCAAAAACTGAAAGCCGTCAACCAAATACAATCAAGTCATCAATCTGAAAAATGGGAATATCTTGGGCCAAAAAAAAGCAAAAAAATCCAAGTCATCGAAAAAAATTATCGATAAAAAAAGGCAAGTTATCGACAAAAAATTTAAGTTATCGATCGACAAAAATGCCAGTCATTGACAAAATAATGCAAGTTATAGAACAAAAAAACTGAAAGTCATCCATAAAAAAAATGCAAATTATCGACCAAAAAATTGTCAGTCTTCGACAAAATAATGAAAATCATAGAACATAAAACTGAAAGCCATCAACAAAAAAAGCTAGTTATCGGCCAAAAAATTTTAGTTATCGATCGACAAAAATGCCAGTCATCGACAAAAGGAAACTTGCACATCCTCATGTAAGACGGTGTGATAAACGGAGCTAATAGACTGACAATGCTTTGAAGGACTCCAAAACAGGTTTCCTTATGATTGAACGTTATTTTGCGCCGGAGATATAGGCGATAAAGTTATTCGTTTGCCTCAAATGAGCAAAAACTAGTACTCTATATAAGAAATATGCTTGCCATCTACCAAAAATGCAAGTCATTGACCAAAAAGATCCAAGTCAAAGCAAGATATCGGCCAAAAAATTTAAGTTATCGATCGACAAAAATGGCAGACATCGACCGATTTTTTTTTGCTTATTTGAAGAAAACAATTAGCTTTGTCGCGCCAATATTTCCTATTTTAACCGTAAAGAAAACTGTTTTGGAATTCTTGCTAGCTAGTTAGCTCACTACGTCCATTTGTAACACAAGCCCATTTTCTAACCGATTTCGAATGACTGTTCTGAATATAAAGGGTCCGCCAAATAACTTTTTTTTGAAAATGCTTTAAAAAAACTATTGTTGTTCTTTAAATTGTCTCCGGCTTGTCGACGCCAAATCGCAGCTTCGAGGTGGCTAAACGACATCAGCTCTGCGGCTGAAAATGCGATCTTCTCTCTTCAGTTTTTGTGAACAAATATTCGTTCAACATGGCCCGCTACACACAATCGATAATGTGCATAAAAATTCAACCGATCGTGTAGGCTACTGCATTTCAGAAGTTTTTTTTTAAAGCATTTTCCAAAAAAAAAAAGTTATTTGACGGAACCTTTACTTGCCTCTTTGTATGAGGAAATTGCAATGAAAACAGTTTTGTAATGCTTGATCCAATAGCTATCTAGCACACTTGCCCCGAAAACCGCAACTTTCTAAAATTTATCGAATTGTACCCAATTTATTACTATTTTTTCCAAATTTTTCGATTATGTTAACAGTTAGCTAAGAAAGTTATAACAGAGACTGTTAAATACGATTGCTAAAATGAAAATATTGGCCGTGTGTTGGAGGAATAGGAAGAGAAATGGGAGAGTATTATTTCCATTACTCACTTTTAATTTCATTGTCATTCCATATTAGTAGAGGAGACTATCGCATACAATTGAATTCACATTTGAAGCCAAGTTGAAGGGGAAGATAGCGAATATTCTCAGTCTCCTCTACTAATATGGAATGACAATGAAATAAAAAGTGACCATTGGAAATAATACTCTCCCATTTCCCTTCCTATTCCTCCAACACATCGCTCCTTTATTGCAACATAGTCATATCTCAAAAAAACTTGAACTTGGCAAAATGCGATTTAAGTTTTCAAGACATAAGTCCTATTATCTAATTGCCGCAAACATTTTTTGCTATAACTTCGGTTCAGCTTGTGATATGGAACTGATTTTTTTTTTCAAAATGTACAGAAGGTCTAAAAGAGCAGTTTTGCTTAAGTAACTACAAATTTTTAATTTTTTGAGATATGACTATGTTGCAATAAAGGAGCGACATGGTCAATATTTTCAGTTTAGTAATCGTATTTAAAGTTTAAAGTGTTTGTTATCGAAATTAATTTTGATTATTTCATTCGGTTATTTTTTTTACGCTAGATTCTTAAAAACTGTGTAAGCCTTTAATAAAATATTATTAAAAAGATTATTTTTAATTAGAAATATTTAAAATAATTAAATTGAGAATAGAACGAAATGATTTTTATAAAACAAACTAAAATATGTATTTGAATAACAACAAATATTTGTAAGAAAAGTTTATTAAAAAAAAAAAAAAATCAAAGGAATGAGAATAATAAATAAATTTATCATATAAAATACAAAAAAAAAAAAATTTAAATATAAAAATTTTATTTAATAAAAAAAAATAAAAATAAATCATGTATGTTAACAAAATTTTTCTGTAAATTTTCTTTGTTTTTTTGTCTTGTTTCGAATAAAAAGAAAAACGAAATAAACTGTAAATTTTTTTTCTTTTTCTTTTTCATTTTCTTTGCTCGCATTGCTAGTTTAGAGAGTTTAGCTTTCTTTTGACTTTGAAAACGTTTCTGATGATGAATATTTTGTATGATTCGATTTTTTTTTTTGGTTGTTGCAGGTTTAAACTTTTTTTGTTTTTGATTTTCGTGATCAATTCTTTTGTAAAACCCCATCAATTTTTTCCTTTCTCTTTTTGAATTACACGTTCAATTATATTGTATATGTACTTAGAGGAAAGTACTTTTTCTGTAATTTTTTTTTGTTTCTTTTTTTTTGTTTTTGTAGTTCATAAATAAAATGATTTTGTTTACAGTAAAAACAAAACGAAGGAAATAATAATTTAAATATGCATTTAATAAAAAAAAAAAATAAATTAATTACGATTTTTATGATTGATTAAATAAAATAAAAATAAAACTATACTATGTGTGTTATATAAAGAAGGGGGGATAGGGGTTATTCAAACCATTACTTTTCACACAACAAAAAAAAAAAAAAGGTACTCATTTCTAGTATACATACATACATATATCGGACATATCAACATATCATTTATAATTAAAAATAATTATCTAAATCAACTTTAAAATAGGGCAAGTGGTTTTATTCAATTTCTTTTTTAATTTATTTTTTTATACATAAAAATATAATTTTTTATGGAATTTTATTAAAAATGCCTGAATATAATTTTTGTGGTACAACATTGCATACAGGACAGCGTTGAAATTGATGCAAATGCACACTAAAACACGCACTCGTTTGATGCAGTTTATAGACCGAGGGTTTCAAATACCCGTACCAGTTCAAGAATAAAAAAAAGTAATGCAATGTCAATGGCACAACAAGAATCTAAAATAGAAAAATATAACTTGTTTTCCACATAACAAAAAATGTATCTAATTACTAGCAGATTATACCCGGAGTTACGCGGGTTATAAAAATGACAATAAATAAAAAAAACTGGTTTCGAAACCGACTTTTTAAAAAATGCAATTTTTCAAATTATTCGGAAACCGGTTTATCAAATAATTTAGTTTTTTAATACTCTAAGTCTTAAATATAAATACACTCAATTTGCCCGTTTTTCGCCTCTTTCCCCTTTTGGTCCAGTTTATAAACGGAACACCTCCTATAGCTATTTGGGAAACTTAACCAAGCTAAATCGTAAAAAATACCTTTAAAACAAATAAAATACGGTATTTATGCATAAAGTATCCTTTTTTTCTCCCTTTGTCTCATTTTTTTTCCTTTGGTTCATAATTTTTAAAAGATTTTTCAGGTTATAACCTGCACCGACAAAAGCGCGATCAATATCTCAAATTTCAAGAAAATCGGTTCAAACGTTCAGGCGTGATTGGGTATACACTTAATTTGCCTATTTTTCGCCTCTTTCCCCTTTTTGAAGCCCTTTTGGTCCACCTTTATAAACGGAACACCTCCTATAGCTATTTGGGAAACTTAACCAAGTTAAATCGTAAAAAAATACCTATTACCATTTTTTCCCCATTTGTCCCATTTTTTCTCCCCTTTTGGTCAAAATTTTTAAAAGATTTATGTCCTATAACCTACACCGACAAAAACCCAATCTATATCCCAAATTTCAAGAAAATCCGTCCAGGCGTTCAGACGTGATTAGACTGCCACAACACCCTGTACCATGAGTTTACGGCGATTGTTATTGATAAATTTGAAAAGCAATTGAAGCTGGTCATTAACCTCCCTAGTTCATGTGATTTAACCCCACAAGATTAGGTTTTATTGAGGATACGGCAAGTCTCTCGTACACAAGGACATATCAGCCACAGTGTACTTTTTTCAGTTCGGCGGACGAATTGTTAAAATGTTAAGATCAAATGCAGATCACTAAGCAGATACGTACATAGATAATTTGTCACTACAACCCTTCATTCAGGCTTGTGACCTAGCTTCTCACGACTATTCAGGTTGTGTGTGTTAATTTTATACATGAGTGGCGAAGCCCACTTTTCCCACGAGCATCATGATTCAGATGGCAAGTAATTAGTCAATAACAATTCTCCCATCTTCAAGAAATTTTGTACTTTTTTCTCTCTTCACTGAAAGAGCAACACACACTGCTATGCTCAATAGGAATCTGTCTCTAGGCTAATAACATTTCTAGAATTTCTCTAGAAATTATAAAAGCCATAGGCATGTTACGTGGCTCAGTAGTTTCAATCTTGAATGATGTTTTAGCTATGAATAGGCTTTCCGCAAGTTGAGTTTCCGGCCTTGTTGTTTCCAATCAATTTTAGACTTACATATGTAAGAACCATTGTGACGGACCATTGTGATACCACAATTTAGTCCCCTAGGTGATCATCCATTCCCAAGTCAAAAATAAATCTCGCTTTTGCAGAGATCTTTATATTAGAGAGCTCGGTCAACGACATCAGAAACCTTTGTCTCTTTATGACGATAGCAGAACACTGCTACATGTGAAAGAACGCATATGATGTGGGTTCCTCCTCGTTACAGCTACAGCTGACATGGCAGTAGCCCGTAAGAATCGCCATCATGTGATGGATGGTCGGACGACGTAAAGACAAATGAGTCATTCTTCTTTTTGTCCATATGTATGTCTCTAATAGAGTTTGGCAACATTGCATGTACTTTTCGACTGCCAAAGAGATTGCTTGATTACAACTCGTCAGTCAGGATAACTGAAGTAAGTGGCGGGCGACGTACACTTTAAAGTCGCTTCCAAACAATAGATGTTTGAGAAACTTTTCATGGCAATTTAATTTTTTTTCTTAGAGTTTTTGCTAACTGCAAACTGCTGAGAGGAAGGCGCTACAGAAATATTCATATTTCGTTGGTTTGTTGAAGATGTCCGATCTGTGGTTTGAATCCAGGCTTCATGTATAATAAGCCAATACACTATCTACTAGGCTACGGCGACTTAAACAAACTCAACCCTCTATTTTAATAGGGGGATGTCGGAGGAGAACCAGTTAAGTACAGCAAACAATGTCTGATTTGGAGTGTAACCAGTGTGCTCTGGTAATTTTTCTTTTGTGCTGTTTAAAAAGCCTATTCAAACTAGTATTTTTTTTTTTTTTTGAATTTATTATGCAGAATATTTAAATTAAAATTTTTTGTATTTTTATAAAACTTTATTACATTATTTCAATACATATATACACACACGTATTCGAGGCAAATGCAATTTTGCGTACAACATTTAGCAACATGCTAGGAGCTAATAGACATCAATTATGCCAAGGGGACATTAGGGATTTTTATAAAATAATATTTTGGATATCACCATTGATGTACCACATATATGCATATGCTTAAAAAAAATATGTATGTGAAGATGAATTCGAATTTAAAAACCAAAGACGCAAACCTAAACATTTAGCAGCACCACTTTTTATCTCTAACAGACTGTACTTTGCTATTAACAGAGCACTGTTAATTGTTTAACAGTGGCAATAGTTAGTTCATTATCCTTCTACTTTGTAATTATTGTAGGCTATAACATACATAAAATATTATTCTCATTATGATTATTATTATTTGTATGACAAAAGCATTAAAATGTAACGAACAGTTGATGGGGATAAAGGACTGACATTTTCTCAGCTCTAAAAATTATTCCAGCTATCCCACTACTACTGGAAAGAGAACCATCCGAACTATCATTTTTACAGATAGTTGGATTGGTGTACTATTTCTTATATCGAAGCCTCCATTCTCCAAGTACATTTAGGTCTAGCATTTTTAAATTTTTCGTTCTCTAACTCAAATGCGTCGATCCGTTCCGAAGTGATAAGGAAAAATCTACTTAGACTACACATATAGTCGTATGTCGCGTGAAAACTTTGAAAGCTTATAACCTGTAATACACTTTTTCGACTTAGAATGTTATAAGACAGAGGCAGCGATATCTTCCAAAATGCTCACTGATCAGAGATGTATCGTTTTACCGCTACTCATAAGCTCTCATGCAATTTTGAGTATGAGTGAATCAACAGAATTGAAATTCAACTACTCTGAGTCATTTGTACTCGCTATAACATTGATTTATAAGTCTAGGTTGCAATGAGTATGAGTACAACGTTGACATCAAACTTATAACGTTCGAAATAAGTTTGATTCATACACGTACTCATTTTGATTCATAAATTTAGAAAAATACTTATAATACTTAAGAAATGATTCGAGTGGCTCGAATCATTCATCAAAATTTACAGCCTTAGTTGTTGTTGCATATACAAACAAAAAACAAAGGAAAGACAAAGACAACAAGCAAAGCATACACACAATCTTCTTGTGAGTATAGTAGTGTTCGTATGCGAATCATACTTATTTTGTGTGCTTCGTGTAAATGTTAAGTAGAGGAGATTCGAAGTCAATAACATCATGCGTATGGTTCAGTATGAATACGACGAGTACTTCCAACTTTGAGTTTGAGTATGATATAAAAATAAGTATGAATGCTTCTAAGTATCAGAAATTATAAGTATGACTCGAATCTACTCATCGTTTTGAATACTTATTACTGATCTCTGTTACTCATCTAGAGAATATTTTTGGGCAGAAATCGATTTTTTTCAATATTCAAAATCTAACTCCCAAAATTATTCCATTTACCACCCTACTACGGTGCAAAGAGAATACTCTGGACTACCATTTGCATATAGTGGGGTTGCTGTACTATTTCTTAGATCTTTTAAAGAATTTTCAAGCAAAAAACTGATATTTTCAAAGGCAAATTTCTCAATACCATATCACTTTATATGTGGCCATATTGCTGATTATATTAAGGCCCCTTGGAACTTTCCTTTGAATATAGTATGGTACTCATAGACCTGGAGTATTTCCCAAAACTATATCCTAAACAAGTAGTCTTGTTTAGATGGATACCGTTAAATAGCTAACAATGCTCTGTTAAAAGTAAATTTTATTCTGTTAAGAGGAAATTTTGTTCTGTTAACGCCAAATGTGGCGCTGCTAAAATTTATGGATTGCGTCTTGGATTTTCAATTTCGAATGTAGCTTCACATACATTTAAAAAATTAAAATAAAAAACAAATGACGACTAAATATAATAAAAATTTTTATATTTTTAAAAGGAACTTGTCATTTAATGTGACAGTTAGTTAGGATACGTATACTTTTTACAATGAGTACGTTTTTTTTTTAAATTAATGGTTTAAATAAGAAATAAAAAAATAATTAAAAAAAATAAAATGAAAACTAAGGAAACTAAAGAAGATTTTTACTACAAACTTTATCTTAAATCTAACAAAAATTCTATATAAAAAAAAAACGATGTAGAAATTTTTTAAAAAATAAAAAAAAATTATTTTAAAAAAATTTTGTGGTTGTTGTTGTACTAGATTATAAGCAAAAATTTTGAATTTTGAATTTTTCTAATTAACTGTACTAACAAACTGTACTACCAAAAATGTTTACAATATTTTTTTTATATTTTTTAATTTTCTTTTTTTTTTAATACATGAAGGGCGGGGAAAACAAACTGCATTTATGCAATAGAATTTTTTTTTTTTTGCTGTTTTTTACAAAATTATTTCATTTTACTATAGGCGGCACTACAACGTAATAAACAAAACAAAAAATTTATTAAAAAAAAATTTTTTTTTAATTTTTAATGAAAAAATTTTTTTTAATAAAAAATTAAAAAAAAAATTTTTTTAATAAAAAATTAAAAAAAAAAATTTTTTTACAAAAAAAAAATCATAAATATTAACAAGCTTTTAATTTAATTAAAAAATAATAAAAAAAAATTAAAATAAAAATTTTAAAGTGCTTTTTAAATTAAAATGAAAAATATTTTACAATAAAAAGCTTTAAAAAAATGAAAAAAAAAATTACTTTTTTAATTTATTTTACAATTTTTATTTTTTTTACATTGAATTATTAAGTCATTAAAGTTTTTATTATAAAAAAAATAATTATTTTTTTTTAATCTTGTTATTTGTATATTTTCTTTTAAGATTTTTATTATATGGCAAGAAAAAAATTCTTTCCTTCAATAAAAATCTTAAATGTACGTAGTTTTGTTGTTGTTGTATGTACAAAAGCAATGTTTTTTTTTTAATTTTTAAAATTAAAAATTAAATTTGTTTAATCAAATTGGCCAACATGGATAAACTTACCTCCAGTCACAGTCAATGTGGCAAAATCATATTCAGCAACCGTGAAACCAGCAGAATTATGAGCAGTAATACGTAAATTATACCAGGTGGCTGGTTCCAAATCCAATACAACATAGTTGTTATCGGGCTTAACATTATTCGAGATTTGATTCCATTCAATTTGATCGCTAATTACACCAAAGAAAGAAAGAAATTCAATTTTTTTTCATTTCATTTCATTGTAAACCTACCCACCAACCCCCCACCACTTACCGTTTTTTGTTTTCTACCACAAAATGTGACATGGGACAGCCGCCATCTTTCCAGGCCTTAAAGTGCAATGATACCGAATTCGAGGAGACTTCAATGAAACGTGATTTCTCTGGCAATTTGGGTTTATAGCCTTTGGTACGGGTATTCAAAATATCAGAAGCTTCACCAGCTCCAATGCTATACGTTGCATAAAAATTTTATTTTTATTTTAAAATTAAATTTTTAATTGTTAAAATCGTCTTGAAATAATTACTTGTTGAATCCAGTTGCATAGACCTGATAACGTGAACCGCATAATAGGTTTTCAATCGTATACTTTTGGGCATCAACCGATACTTCAGCAGTTTCCCATTCTCCGAATTCTGTAACACAAAAAAATAAAATCAAATTTCAAATAGAGGTGAATAATATCGAGTGGTGGACCATCTATTGATTTAAATTTGTAACATCCGGTTATTGCGAATCTGGCAATACAGGGTGGCTGATATATAATGCAACAAAGTAAAGCCCTATTTTTTTAAAATTTTTTTTTTTTAAATTTTTTGTTCAAAATCAAAAAAATGTTGGAAAAAACATCAAATTCTAGAATCAGTTTAAATTTGTTCGAATTGGCCACCTTTGTTACGAATTATGGCCTTCAAACGGCCGACAAAGCTATCACAGGCTGCACGAAAGTGGCTCTGCGGTATTTTGACCCATTCCCGGCAAAGCGCCGTCTTTGGTATTCTTTAGTGAGAACCTTACTCTCCAAAATGCCATAGGCGCAAAAGTCCTACGGATTGAGATCCGGAGATTTTGGTGGCCATTGTGCGGTAGAAATGAAGCGAGGAACCTCATTTTTAAGCCATTCTTTGTTGAGGCGAGCTGAGTGCGGTGCTGCTGAGACCTGTTGGAATGTCTCTTGCACTTTTTGGAACTTCAATGGCTTTAGTCCAAGCTCATTTTTCAATATGTGTTGCATCCGTTCTCGTGATATGTTCAGCTCACGAGGAATTTTTCTACCACTGCGGCGTGGTCTTCACTTTTCGGATCATTTCTGGTGTTGTTACCGTTTTTTTTTCGTTCACTTTTTGGACGCGATGCAACACTGCCAGTATCACGGTTCATATTTAAATGCTGGAGGGCTCTAACTATAGCCACCTCCTGTGGTTTTCCAGCCAAATATAAAGCAATCACACTATCACGCTTGAATTCCAACACGAATAACTTTTTTTTCTGAGTGTAATAGATCAAAATGCTTTTGTAAGCTTGTAAATAATAAAATGAGCTGTCACTGGAATAAATCTGCCAGCTGTCAGACGTAAGGTTTACAAATGATAACAACCTGAAGTTGGTTGCAGTTACAGAGCAGCCACCCTGTACTTGTGGTATTTTATTTTTTCATAAAATTCAGTATATTCGCTCGGTTTACGCTTGAGCAGCGTTGGGATTTATTGGGCCACCCCGAAACTGCCGCAAAAAAAATCATCTTTCCGAATGAAGCTCATATTCATCTTGATAGGCACGTTATTAACTCAAAATTGCCTTATTTGGGGCTGAGGAAACCCATACTGTGGGCTTATGAAGCGGAGACATCATTGGCTTCAAACGTTTGATTGGCGTTTAATTAGTCGAAATGGTGATGTCAATTGGCGGCCAAAAAGCTGCGATTTGACACCATTAAACTTTTTTTTTTTTGGGTCTACGCGAAAGACCGTGTTTATGCAGATACAAACCTTCAACTCTTGAACAAGTTGACACTCGTCTTGATCTAGAAGTGTGTTACAGCCCCGAATGGTTTTAGGAAGCATTCCACATAAAGCTTGGTCTGGTATTACAGGCCTGCTAAGTTATCCAGTCGTTAAAAGAGTTTCTTAAGCTGTCAGTAGGCTTGTTTCAGATCTTGAACATATGGTTGGTCGTTATTTCTTTTCTAGTTAAGAAAAGGGGCTCTCCCCTAAGCTTTGTTGGCCATTCTTTCTCTCAAACACAGTGAAATCTCAATTGATGTTTAAAATTTTAAATGCAACTCAGAATATCTGTCTGTCCCAATTTTTACTTACCTGGCTTGTAATGCAAAGTGTAACCATGTAGAGGAGCAGTATCACCTTCATGGGGCTTCAATTTAACAGTCAATGAATCCGTTGTTGTGGCAGATAAGGTCACTTGTGGCGACATAGGTGGTGCCAAAACAATCAATTTATGAGTAATCGAATCCTTAGCAATAGAGTTCTCAGCATGACATGTATAATCACCAGCATCTTGACGGTTTACAGACTTAATCAGTAGAGAACCATCGGGTAAAACGCGCATACGATCGTTGCCAGTAAATTCGACACCCTTAATCTTCCAAGTGATTTCAGGTTGTGGAGCACCAACAGCTAAACATGGCATCTTGGCATCTTCCTTAAAAGTGGCAGTGAATGTGTCATCGAAAGAGGCAATCTTGGCAGGAACTTGATCGCTAGGCATGGCAACAATACTCTTTGAGGGTTGACCTTCACCGATATTAGTGCTTGCGGTAACCCAGAACTCATAAGGATGATTCTTTTCCAATTCGGTGGCTTCATAGCTCATTTGATAGTGGGGTATCTTTTGGCTTTTGGGTTCACCTTCGGCACCTTCAACCTTGGTATAGACAGTGTATTGCTGGATAATGCCATTGGGTTGTGCTGGTGGACGCCATGAAACCAAAATAGCAGCATGACCCATAACAAGAGCCTTAACATCGGTGGGAGCTTCAGGTACTGTGGTGTTAAGGAATAAAACAAAATTTATTTTCAGAAGAACACAGGTCACGAAACAAAAGTTAAACGGAATATTTACCATCTGGTTCGGTTTGGCAGTGAATAGGAGCGCTGCGAACACCATCTCCGCCGGCAGTGGTGGCCAAAACTTGCATGGTATAGTTGGTGTATTTCTTTAAGCCATGCAATACGGTATCAGAGGAGGCAGTCTTCTTATAATGGCGTTTAGTTTCATCTGAAAGGAAGGCAATGGCTTTTGGAAATGAATTTTTTAGGAGTTGGCTTACGATCATACTTACCATACCACTCTTCGCTGGGAGCATAAACAACTTTGTAGGTCTTAATAACGCCATTAGCCGATTCCAATGGTGGACTAACCCAGCTAACACGTATGGTCTGTGAGGTCAAGGTGGTGCAGGAAGTATCACTGGGTGGTTGACTGGGTGTACCCTCGGCAGTAAATTGTTTCTCTTCATCCGACAAGGGGCCAGCGCCAATCTTATTGAAAGCCTGGATAACAACCGAATATTGTGTGTACACGCGTAAATTGTTCAATTCCAAACTATGCTCTTTGCCTTCCTCGGTAACAAAGTTTACGGTTTCAAAGACATACGATGAATTGGTATTCGATAGCTTGTAGCCGACATAGTAACCCAAGATTTCACCATTCCATTCCGAACGTGCTGGTGGCTTCCAGGTGACACGTAAGGTAGTCTGATTGACGGGTTCAACTTTGATGTTTTGTGGCTTGCCAGATGGTGCCTCTTCGGCGGTAATAATGGTTACAGCTTCAGAGGATTGCGAGGTACCAATGGTGTTTTCGGCAACAATACGGATATTATAGGTGGTGGCTGGATTAAGCTTTTGCACTTGAGCCTCTGTTGTGTCACCGGGTACCATAACACGATCAATTTCATCCCAGGAGGCACGAGAACGTTTGAATTCAATAATGTAACGAGTAATGGGAGAATTGCCATCGTAGGGTTGGGCCCAACTTAATTGCACAGAACGACCAGATTTGTCCAAGACTTTCAAGGCATAAGGCATTTCGGGTACTTCCTGTACGATCATATTAATGCTGGCATCATCCGAACCAAAGGCATTGGTGGCTACACATGTAAACAAAGCAGAGTCGGAGCGTTCGGTACGTTTAATAGAGAGACTAGACATAACACCGGTGGATAAGATCTCTTCACGAATGGTATAACGATTGTCGTTCTTGGGATCCAAACGCATGTTATTCATGTTCCACAAAATGCCAATAGGTTTTTCGCCTTTAGCTTCACATTGCAAGACAGCTGGTTCACCGCGACGGGCAGTTTGATTACGTAATTTCTCAGTGAATTCGGGAGGAGCCTGTACACTAACCATAATAACCGCAGAGAGACCAGAGCCAATGCCATTAATAGCTTCACACAAATAATAGCCTTCATTAGTCTTTTGGATGTTGTCAATATGTAAAGTGCCCTCTTCAACGCGGATGTTATCGTTCTTTTTCAAATCTTTGTATTCACCGGGACTGTTACCTGGGACACGATGAAGAAAATAGAATTAGAAAGATCTGGAGAATATGGTTGTGTTTGTTGTAAAGCATACTTACCGACAGCTTTCTTCCATGTTACTTGTGGTTTAGGAAAACCATCAGCTTTGCATTCAACTTTAGCATCTGAGCCTTGAGCGAAAGCCTTATCAGTGGGTTCCAAAATCCATCTTGGTGGTACTGTTGTTGTTGTTTTTTATTGAGATTTATTTTTTTTTTTTTTTTTTTTAAAGAAGAAAAATATTATGTTAATATTCGAATTCATAAAGAATTTTTAAAAATTTTTATAAAAAAAATTATTTCCAAGCATGCGGTTTAAGATTGAATACAATTTACATGCGGACAAACGGATGGACTGATGCAAAAGTTGAAATAAAATGTTCGTTTTCATTTCAGAGAAATCAAAGAAATTAAAAATTAAATTTAATAACTTTATAGTTTAAGATTTTAATTAAGACCAGGGAGGCCATTTGAAAAATTTTAAAAAATTTTTTTAAAAAATTTACAATCTCCAGCCAAATTATTTCAACTTTTCATCCTACTTTACAGCATTAAATATAATTAATTACCTGGTATTATTAACTTAATTTAATTATTAAATTCTAGTGAAATTTATCAGAAATCGGGAAATTTCCTTTCAATATTTACAATATTTATTATAAAGTTCGTTTCTTAAGTCTTTTGTATTTTATTTGTAGAACTAAAATGTTATCATCACGATATTATTACGATTTTTTAAATCTTTTTTAAGATTCTTCTTTCAATATTTTATTACATAATAAATTTATTATTTACTTACATTAATACTAAAAACAAATGACGTTTATTTAACCCTTTAGTCAGGATTACAACCTAGCTTCTTAATTTTATCCATAAGTAGCGGTACCTATAGTTAAAAGTGGACTGCGAATGATAGATTTTTTTGAGAGAATTTTTTCATGGCAATTTTATTATTTACTCTCAGAGTTTTTGCCAAAAATTTCATATAACTGAAGATAAATTCGAGTTTGAAAGTCCAAGACACAAACCAAAATTTTAGCAGCGCCACATTTGGCTTCAGCAGAGCAAAATTTGCTCTTAACAGAATAAAATTTGATCTTAAAAGAGCACATTTACCTATTTAACAGTATCCATCTGAACAAGCCACCTTGTTTAGAAGCTAATTTTAGAACAAATACTAGGTCTAAGAGTACCATATAATACTCAAAGGAAGGTTCGAACATAGTTCCAAAGAAAGTGATATGGTATTGTGAAAATTAGCTTTGAAAATATCAAGCTTTTAACTGAAAGTTCTCTAGAGGATCAGTGGCCATTTGGGAACATTATAAGAAATAGTACACCATACAAACATTATGCAAAAGGTAGTCCAAAGGTCCCTCTTTCGAACCCTGGTAGTCGAATAGCTGGAATAATTTTGAGAGTTAAGATTTAGAATTTTGAAAAAAATTGATTTTTTGCCAAAAATTTTGAAAATTCTCTAGAAAATAAGTGGCCATTTTGGAACGTATAAGAAATAGTACACCATGTACATTACATGCAAATGGTAGTTCAAAGGGTCCTACTTTGAACCGTAGTCAAGGGATAGCTGTAAAATTTTGATAGTTGAGAAAATTTCCGTCCTCCATTCCCCAATATCTGGAAAAAGTAAAAACCATTAAAACAAACTATTACATTTTCCGTTTTGTTCCTGTTCTCGTAAATTCTTACATATTTGTCTGTATAATTCTGTGTACCGTACGTTGTGTATATTTTGTTTTTGTGGTGTTTAGCCAACAAACCACCTACCAGATTACAGTTTATATTGAAATATTCTGTGATTGTCTGGAAAAAGTAAAAATCGACTATTACATTTCTTGTTTCATTCCAATTCTCGTAAATTCTAAAATATTTGTCTGTATAATTCTGTGTACCGTACGATGTGTATATTTTGTTTTTGTCTTGTTTGGACTTGTTTTTGTGGTGTTTAGCCAACAAACCACCTGCTAGACTACGGTTTACATTGAAATATTCTATAAAAACCATTAAAACCGATTATTACAGAAGGCTATTGCTCTATGAGAGTGTGTGTTAACCAAGGACCATTACATAGAATTTCTTTACTATGTTAAGACTATAAAGCAAGTTTTTGTCTTAAGTCTTTTGATTTCTTAGATAAACTTGAACTATTTACAAGGCTTAAAGAGTTCATTTTAAAACTTTCGTTCACAAATAATAATAATCATAATGAGAATTATATTTTATGTTAATAGTCTGCAATAATTGTAAAGTAAAAGAATAATCTACTAATGCCACTGTTAAACTGTTAACAGTGCTCTGTCAATAGTAAAGTTTACCTTGTTAGAGACAAGAAGTGGCACAACTAAAAGTATGGGTTTGTGTCTTTGGTTTTTAAAATCAAATTTATTTTCACACACATAGAAATCAGTTACGTTAGAAATATTTTCCATATTTCGTTTAACCTACGATTTAATTACGAAATAAGCCAGCAAACTACGTCCTAGACTACATCTATTACTTCTTGAGGATAATCAGTAACCTTTCCCTTCGCCTAACAACACTGTGTCTGTATACCACTTGCAATGTACTCCCATGGCGATAATTTTCATCCTGCTGAGAATGACTACAAACTATATAATTTTTTTTAAGGCAAATACTGAAGTCGAGGTTGTGGTAGTAGTAGTAGTAGTAGTGTAACAGTAGTTGTAATAGTAGCAGTTGTAGTAATAGTAGTAGTAGTAGTAGTACTAGCAGTAGTAGTAGTGATGGTAGTAGTAGCAGTAGTAGTACTAGCAGTAGTAGTAGTACCAGAAGTAGTAGTAGTACTAGCAGTAGTAGTACTAGCAGTAGTAGTACTAGTAGTAGTAGTAGTGTCAGTAGTAGTAGTACTAGTAGTAGTAGTAGTACTAGTAGTAGTACTAGTAGTAGTGTCAGTAGTAGTAGTACTAGCAGTAGTAGTAGTACTACCAGTAAAAGTAGTAGTAGTAGAACCAGCAGTAGTAGTAGTAGCAGTAGTAGTAGTACTAGTAGTAGAAGTAATAGTAGTAGTACCGTCTCATAAATTCGTGGTTGTAGAGCTGAAAATACTGTGTAGATTCCTTAATAATTATTAATTTTTGAACGGTATTAATACTGTTTTATTTTATGTTGGCCAACTTCAGGATATTTCTATGTGATTATTGTTTTTATTTCGTTTATATTCTTGTTTTGTTTCTATTCTCGTAATTTCTTAAATATTTGTCTGTATAAATATGTGTACCGTACGATGTGTATGTTTTGTGTTTGACTAGGTGTTTAACCAACACACCACCTACTAGACTAAGGTTCATTTGAATATATTCTGTGATTATCTGGAAAAAGTAAAAACCATTATAACCCACTATTACATTTCTAGTTTTGTTTCTATTCTCGTAAATTCTTAAATATTTGTCTGTATAATTCTGTGTACCGTACAATGTGTATATTTTGTTTTTGTCTTGTCAGCTTAATAGACTATGGTGGTGATTATCTGAAAAAAGTAAAAACCATTAAAATCGACTATTATATTTCTCGTTTTGTTCCTTTTCTCGTAAATTCTTACATATTTTTTTGTATAATTCTGTGTACCGTACGATGTGTATATTTTGTTTTTGTCTTGTTTGGACTTGTTTTTGTGGTGTTTAGCCAACAAAACACTTACTAGACTACGGCTTATATTGAAATATTTTGTAATTTGCTGGAAAAACAATAAAAAACATAAAATCGGCCATTGCAGAAGGCTATTGCAGCATAAGAGTGTGTGTTAAGCAAGGAACTTTATATAGACTTTATTTACTATGTAAAGCCTACAGTATTCCCTCGATTTACGTCATCTCAATTTACATTGTTTCGATTAACATCGTCAAAAATTATTTTTCCTTCAACTTCGATTTGCGTCGTCATTCGATTTACGTCGCTTCTGTTGTTTATAAACAAAATCAAGGGAATTCCCCCTTTAAAAAAAATTCAGTACATTGATTAAAAACTTAATTGTTTTAGTTTTTTTTTTTTGGAAAATGTACATAAATAGCTGCATCTGATAGTATGAGTTATTTGAAATTCGATTATCGTCGTCTCGATTTACGTTGTATAAAACAGGTTTTTGTCTTAAGTCTTTTGATTTCTTCAACAAACTTGAATTATTTACAAGGCTTAAAGCTGTCTCATGGATTTAATCACAAATATTTCTTGTTTATCTTTACAAATATTTCTGTATAATTCTGTGTACCGTACGATGTGTGTATTTTGCTTTTGTCTTGTTTGGACTTGTTTTTGTGGTGTTTGCCACCTACTAGACTACGGTTCATATTGAAATATTCTGTAATTTACTGAAAAAAGTAAAAACCATTAAAACCGATTATTACATAACCCTATTTCAGCTTGAGAATGTGTGTCAACCAAGGAAATTTACATAGAATTTCTTTACTATGTAAATACTATAAAACAAACTTGAATTATTTACAAGGCTTAAAATTGTTTCATGGATTTAAAGAGTATCATAATGTTTTTCATCCACCATAAGTTTATTGACTATCTGTCTGTCTGTCGAAATTGATAAATTTCACTTGGGTATTACGTTTATATTTCAAGAACAAATTTAATGCTGTAAAGCTTAGAAATATTCTTATAAACTATTTGAAATTAAAAAGCCAAACTACAACCAAAAAAAAGCTTAAAACTAATTAAAGAATTAATTAATTAATTAAAGAAATATAACTCAAGCATAAAAGGACAACATAAATGTGTGGATAGATGTGTAAGTGTGGTGGTGTAAGTGTTAAAAAAAATTTGAAATGAAAACTTTAATGAAATGAAGAGAAATTTCGTTAAGCATGCAATGAAACGAAGTGTTAAATGGTATTGTCGATAAGAATGAGGATACTTTCCCCATTTTTGAAACATTTGCCAATCGGGGTTTTGGTTTTTTTTTCCAACACCATTTAACATTGTCTTGTATGTAGGAAAACTTGCTTCGTTTCTATATACAAATGAAAAATTAAAAAAAACTAAAATTAAATAAATGAATAGGGATGATCATGGGATTTTGTAAGGGTTAAAGGTTATTTGTTTTTTTGTGTGTAAAGGTTAAAGGAGAGAGCGAGACAGATGGGATGTTTGTGATTTTTTTGAGGAGTTTCGTTATTTTGAAATCTTGTTCTGTTTGCTTGTAACAATTGCAGTTTAAAGTCATAAGGAGGCTGCATATAGTACATATAATGATTATATGAAAGAAGTTTTGATTTGTTTAAGACCTTTGTTGTTAACGAGTAATATACACAAGGTTATGAAAGTTAGTTTTGTTTTTTTAGTATTGAAAGTCCTTTTTGGGGTGGGTGATTTCTTTGATTGTAAACGTAATTGTTTTAAGATTTGCTGCGCACATTTAAGTATTTATTTATACAGAGATCAACATAATGAGAGCGAATATATCATACCATTTAGAACAGAAGAAAAAGAAAAACGAAAAGAAGCTGAATTCTTTTTGTATCTACAATTTAATTTTATCTTTTCAAACATAAGCCACAAAAATTTAAAAGAAAATTAAAAAAAAAATCAAAAAATCAAAAAAATTACTTAAAAGCCTTTAAGTAGACAAAAGCCATATTCATGTATTACTATTTTTTTTTTATTTTTATAAATATTTTATAATAATTTTTATAGGTATGTATTATGTTTTTTTTTTTTCTTTTGTCTTCTTTGTATTATTTTGTGGCTTGTTTTTGTTCTGTTGAAAGTTTTGTGCAAATTATACTTTCATGTGTAAACATAACGTGTGGAAATGCTATTTTTTTTTGCTATTTTTAGTGTTGCTGTATTTTTTGTGTGTGCAAAGTGCTTTTTTTACCTTTAAGTAAGGGGGTAGTAATTTGTATGCATATATGTTGAGCTGTTTTTTTAATTCAATTTTATTTTTTTCTCTAATTTTATACAAAAAATGTTTTTTTATTTTTATATGCCTTTAGCATATTTGTTTTCATATTTACATAGTAATATTGAAGAAAATATTTATAAATTTGTATCTTTTTTATTGAAAAAAAAACAATAATTTTTTCAGACAAATTTATTTTCTTAAAAAAAAAAATCTTTTTAATTTCTTTTAAGACAAAAAAAAGTTTTCTTTAAAAAAATATTTTTTTTAAGAATTTTTTTTATTTTTTTTTTAAGAATTTTAATTAATTTAAAAAAAAAATTAAGTAAGTAAATTTTTTTTCTCTTAATAAAAATTTAAAAAAAATATTTTTTCTTTAAGAAAACTTTTTTGGCTGAAAAGAAATTAATAAGAAATTTTTTAAGAATAAAAAAAAAGAATTCTTTTCAAACAAAAATATTTTCTTAAAAAAAATTCTTATTAATTTCTTTTCAGACAAAAAAGTTTTCTTTAAGAAAATATATTTTTTTTAAATATTTTTTCTGTTAATAAAACTTTTTTTCTTTAAGAAAATATATTTTTTTTTAAATTTTTATTAACAGAAAAAATATTTTAAAAAAATATATTTTCATAAAGAAAACTTTTTTGTCTGAAAAGAAATTCATAAGAAATTTTTTTTAAGAAAATATTTTTGTCTGAAAAGAATTCTTTGTTTTTATTCCTAAAAAATTTTTTCTTCAAAAATTCTTAAAAAAATCTTTTCAAAAATTCTTAAAAACAAGAATTTTCAAAAATTCTTAAAGTTTTTTTGTTTTTAAATTTCTTAAAATTTTTTTTGTTTTAAAAATTTAAAAAAAAAAAAAAATTTTGTCTGAAAAAAAATATAAAGTCCCTTAGAATTCCTTCTGCTTTTACGGCGAAAAAAACATTAAAAGGGTAATAACATTTAGAACACACATGTTTATATAAAGACATCAGAGCGGCAAATCACTTTCTATCGAAATATTTTTTTTTTTATAAAATTTTTAAACAACTGTAGCCCGCCCTTATAATGCCAGTATACCAAAAAGCTTAATTAGGCGGATCAAAGTGAAAAAAAGTTCCAATTAAACCTCATCATTAATATTAACTTCCTAAATTTGATGCTGCCCGCTTGTTATGTTCTATCTCCTAATCATATTTGCTTAATACAAGAACGCACACAGAATTGCGTTAAAAACCTTTAGTCAGGACTACAACCTAGCTTCTCACACCACCAGAGTTATGTGTTTTAATTATACACAAGCGTAGCTAGAGACCTATAGTTTAAGACTTAATAACTCATATAAAGAGATCAGTCAGTTTGACATGCCATCTTGTCAAAAATTTTCATTTAGTATGACCATCTAAACGGCTTTTTAAAACACTCAATTCTAATTATAATGCTTAGCTTACGATCCTAAATCTCCAAATAGCTGTTGAAAAATGAAATTTTACTTTATTAAAGTGAAACATAGATTGTCAACTTAGAATGTCAAACTGTGTTGACATTCCTAATCAATAAAGTTTTAACAACTAAACATGCATCATTTAAAAAGACTCATTGGTTATTACAACCCTTTAGTCAGGTTTACCACCTAGCTTCTTACACCCGCTTATGTTGTGTGGTTAAAGTTTGTACATGAGTGCCAGGGAATCTACAGTTTAAACTCGCCTCCGAATGGCAGATTATTTTTTGAAAAGTTTTTGCCAGAAATCTAATGAGAGAAAATCGCAAAAAGAATATTTTATTTTTCACATGTATTTCGTTTTGATGCATCACGGGAAAACCCGGGTTTTACGTCTAATAAACCACCGAACTACCTACTAGACTACGGTGACATCAGAGGAGACTAGGGGAGATATTATAGGGATACCACCATATAAAGATTAAGTATAGCATAGTCGAAATACTGACGAATCTCTTTATGGGCAATGACGATAATAATAATGTATTGAGCCTACAGGCTGCATTAATGCATTCACTCTCAGTATATTCAACTTACGAATGTGATGATTCGTCTGCTATACAACACACACTATGTACACGCATTGAGTCCCACTCAGAGAGAAACTTATTCACCTCAATGTTGAATTCCTGTTAAATATGAATGCTCTCAGAACTCTCCACTATACAGGGTAGCAATAGAATCAAACAGTGAATCAATCATGCATTCAGTTAAAAAACTTCGTGTATTCTTTTATCATTTCCTTTATCTTTCGCTTTGTCTACTTAAGACGAATGGTTTCCTGCGTTCGTATGTTTATTATGGAAAACACGAACCATATTGAGTGTGTTTTCGTATGAAATCATTCTTCTTACAGAAACAAACCTTAACACATACAAACAACACAACGTGAATGATTAAATGTGTTGAATGCCTATTCATTCAGTGTTGTTATGATTTTGTATCATAAGCAATACCTCAGTGGAAGATCATATTCAGCTTTTTATACACATAGGACACGAATATCAACATTGTTCGTTAAAAAGAGCGTAAATACGCATTCAGTTGCTTGTCAGCTTTTAGGGAAGCAGGTCCTTGTCGCTTCTTTTTGAAATTTTTTTTTGTGTATTACAATTATACACCCGAAGAAAAATTACAGTAGGATCCATTATTTTCTAATGAGATTCACTAATAACAATGAGAAATGATTTCCATTTTTGGAAGAATATTTGTTAAGTTAAATACTCTGTTTTTAGGGATTTGGCGCTGTAGATTTTCCATTTTCCACTATATAAACTTATTATTATTTTAGGCTTGAAATTATTACTAATAATTTTCCTCTGGGTTATACACATGACTCTCACAAATACACACACATTTTTATCATGTACTCTTTGTGCCGACATCTGGTTTTAAATGAAGCATCAGTTAGTTAAAGTCCATCAGGCAGGAAATGTCATACCTTGTGGACTGTATAGCCATGGTATCAAGGAATCAAAAGCAGTTTTTGTTACGGTCGGGTGTAGCCTTAGAGATCGGGGATTTAGTCAACGAAGCTTTCTCTTTTTTTATATGAGCAAAGAAAGTACATGTTCTTTTTGTGCCGACGCCTGCTTATGATGATCCCGTTGCTCTCATTGTGAGTGAATAGAGAGAAAAATGAATGCATGGAGTAGTATTTACCATTTTTTTAACACGTTGACTGGCAACTACGAGATAATTTCCCTTCTAGAGTGCCAAATTACGAGTTATCTTGTACTCACTAATGGAAAATAAATGAAATTGTGTTAAAGAGATGAACACTTTTTGAAGGATATAAAGAAGGATTAATTAAATCGCAACAGTGATTCATTTCATAGCTTAATCCAGCATTTTGCAGAATTTATTGACATTCAGGCAGGTCTCTAGTTTCGTTAAAAAAAGGAGAGTAAATTTCGTTAAAATTCCAAACTAAAAATTTCTATCAAAATTAAAAAAAAAACTACAAACAAAATAATCTTAAAATATGTATGAACTCTGAAGTAAAGTTTCAATCCTAAATACTTATACGATAAATATAAAAAAATTAAAAAAAAAAAAGTATTAAAAAACTGTTACTTAAACAAAAATTATAGAAACAATTGACAATAAACCCCTGATGTCTTTGTGGGTAATTTATCTGCCAACAATTCGAAAAATTTGAAAATTTCATGAATAAAATTTTATTTGCTCTTAAAAGAAATATTAAAATTGTGATTAATCTCCAAAGTAGAAGAAAATTTTAAAGAAAATGAAGCAGAAAAATATTGAAATTTAAAGAAGAAAAAACAAAAACTTCCTCCTACCATGGACTTTTAAACGTTTTGTACGATTAAACGAACCGGCTTTATTATCAGCCTTACATACATATTGTCCCGCATGTTCGGATGTTACATTATTAATCAATAAGAGACTCGTGTGGGAACCTATTGAGGCTACTGTGGTAAAGGGTAATTCGTTTATAACATCCTTATCATTGAGTAACCATTCCATATGCACAGGCATATCACCTTTCGTTACAATGCATGTTAATTGTACGTAATCACCAACATTACTCATATCAGAGGATACACTCAGATTTGCCAAGTAAGGAGGTTCTTTATATGGAAAGCGAAAAGAAGAAAAAGTACGTGTTAAATATAATTAACAGATAAGTTTTGGTTGAGCTTAAGTTTCGAACATGTATCGGATTTTCTTAAGCTGCATATGACTAAGATAACTGAGAGTACCAAGTCATTATGAATCATTTTACATTAGAACTCAGCTGGGCTTATTTGAAATGAAATATTTAAATGGCTACATCAGTAATCCATAATAATATGTTCAGACATGCACTTTTATTGCATAAATTGCAAAAAACACTATTATTGAGCTCAATATTTCATATAAAATTTCAATTAATTATTGCGCAATAAATATGGAAATTGTTGTAATATTGAGTAAAACTTAAAATACAGCCACTTTCATAAATACGTTCAGTGAGCATATTATAATTTTCCGAACACTTTCAATTGATATTTGACAACTCAAAGATCAACAACTATAAACAAAAAACAAAAAAATAAATAAATTAATGTTGTCGAAACAACCATGTGTCTGAACACTTAAAATATTGTGCACAAATAAACGAATATTGACTGAATAAAAGTGCCTGTCTGAACATAATATTAGTCATTAACGAGTCACTACTACTTATTTCCATACTTAATTGGTCATTACATCCATTTAGTTAGGATTACAGCCTAGTTTTCTACACCACTTATGTTGTGTGTGTTAATTTAATACATGACTCCGAACAACAGATTTTTTTGAAAATTTTTCATGGCAATTTTAATTTAGTCTCTGAATTTTTGCTAAAAATCAAATGAGAGAAAGTCGCTGAAAGAAATTTGTGAGTTATCCCACGATTTTTCGTGTTATAAGCTGGCAACACACTGGCAGTCAGGATTACAACCTATCTTCTCACACCACCCCTGTTGTGTGCGTTAATTTTTTCCATGAGTGGTGCAACCTACAGTTTTATGACGATGCCAAACGACAGATTTTTGAATAACTTTTAGTGGCAATTTTATTTTGTTCCTAGAACTTTTGCTGAGAGGCAGTAGCCGAGGAAATATTCTTTTTATATGTCGTTCGTTTTATTGGAGATGTCTGACATCGAACTTGAACTGTGGCCTCAAGCCTAGTAAGCTAATACACTACTTACTACAGTCTACGGTGCTTTCAAAGACAGATTTTTAAGAAACTTTTCATTGCTATTTTTGCCCGAAGACTGCTAAGAGAAAGTTGCTGAAAAAAATATGTGGATTATACCAGGGTTTTTTGCTACTACAAATCTACCTCTTTTCTCCAATAAAATTGACTAGCTAGGGGCATACGATGCCAAATAATCCCGTCTTTTTTTTTTGATAGAAATGAGCAAAGGACTATCTCTGGGTTACTTTCTATGCGACTATATTCAGTCAATGTTTTGATGTCCACAAACTAGCAGCCAAATATCCAAGCCATCATTACACTCTTCAGTCAGGATTACGGCCTAGCTTATGTTGTGTGTGTTAATTTCATACATGAGACTGAATGCTAAGAGATTCTGGTGAGAACGTTTGAAAACTTTTGATTTTATTTTAGATTTTTTACTAAATTTTTACACTGAAATTCGCAGCACAATGCTTTTGCACTTCGTAGCAATCAAACGGTTAAAGTCGCCTATGAACAACAGATTCTTCTGAGAAACTTTTCAAAGCAATTTTATTTCCTTTCAAAGGTTTTGTTAGATGGGTGCTGGAAGGAAATCGACGAAAATATTATATTGGAGGCGTCTGATCTGTAGTTTGAACCTTGGCCTCACGTGTAATAAGTCACGTGACTACGGCGACTCTAAGCCACCAATGTTTACGTTAAAATGGTAGTTGCCTGAAAGCACAGCTTACTTGATTTCTAGAAGAGTCTGCTCTAATACCGAATTATAATTATTTCACTGCATGGTTTAATGAAGGTTGAGATTTTATTGAAATCATCTTTAGCTAGGCTCGTTCTGTAAAAAAAATCTGGTTATCCCCCAAAAAAAATGTGTGCTTGCTATGAATTTTCCATAAAAAATCCTTTTCTAGTGAAAAACTTTTCAGAATTAAACTTGGGAATAACTTTAATTTATTGTATTCAACCATACAACGAAAAAAATTTTTTATTCCCTTCTCCTCCTAAATCTTCTTTATCAAGTTTGTTTCCTAAGTCTTTTGTTTTATATACAAAATCTTTACTCATATCTTTAAACAGTTGATCAAGTTTGTGTCCTAAGTCTTTTGTTTTCTATACAAAATCTTGAGTCTTATAGTTAACAGTTGATCAAGTTTGTTTCTTAAGTCTTTTGTTTTCTATACAAAATCTTGACTCATAGCTAAAATAGTTGATCAAGTTTGTTTCCTAAGTCTTTTGTTTTCTATAGAAAACCTTGATTCATAGCTAAAATAGTTGATCAAGTTTGTTTCCTAAGTCTTTTGTTTTCTATACAAAATCTTGACTCTTATAGCTAAAACAGTTGATCAAGTTTGTTTCCTAAGTCTTTTGTTTTCTATACAAAATCTTGACTCTTATAGCTAAAACAGTTGATCAAGTTTGTTTCCTAAGTCTTTTGTTTTCTATACAAAATCTTGACTCTTATAGCTAAAACAGTTGATCAAGTTTGTTTCCTAAGTCTTTTGTTTTCTATACAAAATCTTGAGTCTTGTAGCTAAAACAGTTGATCAAGTTTGTTTCCTAAGTCTTTTGTTTTCTATACAAAATCTTGAGTCTTGTAGCTAAAATAGTTGATCAAGTTTGTTTCCTAAGTCTTTTGTTTTCTATACAAAATCTTGAGTCTTATAGTTAACAGTTGATCAAGTTTGTTACCTAAGTCTTTAGTTTTCTATACAAAATCTTGAGTCTTGTAGCTAAAACAGTTGATCGGGTTTGTTTCCTAAGTCTTTCATTTTCTATACAAAATCTGGACTCGTAGCTTTAAAGAGTTGATCAAGTTTGTTTCCTAAGTCTTTTGTTTTCTATGCAAACTTCACTTTTCTAGAGGAGGACATGTTTAAGGATGTAAAAAAAGTAACAAAAAAATATGGTAGGAAAATAACAACAAAAACAAAAAAATTTAATTGCAATTATTCCAATTATTACCCTTCACTTTCAAAATGGACCATTTCCTAGCCTCACCAGCCTTATTGCTGGCCACACAAGTATAATTACCCGAATCTCCTATATTTGTTTGACGCAACGACAATATCAATGTATATTCATCGATTTTATGATAAATGGAACGTAATAAAGGTTGGCCATCTTTAAGCCAATAGATATCGATGGGTAGATCACCCGATGTAATCATACACATAACACGTACTGCTTGACCGCCATTAACACCATTCGGATTGAAT
This sequence comes from Sarcophaga peregrina, assembly GCA_014635995.1. Lineage (NCBI taxonomy): Eukaryota > Metazoa > Arthropoda > Insecta > Diptera > Sarcophagidae > Sarcophaga > Sarcophaga peregrina. The sequence continues at coordinate 88,694,533 of CM025793.1, forward strand.
TGAAATTGCTCAATTAGGGGCAATTCTATACAACAACAATGACAACAACAACAGCTAAGTAAAGTTTAATAATACTTAATAACACTAAAAGACTTAGAAGTTAATAACATTAATACGGTGTATATGGTGAGGTGAAAGTGATATTAAGTTATTGTGGCATACAATTAGGCATTTTCACAAAAATGCTTTTTTTTAACAGAGATTTTCTATCTCTGTTTTCCTTAAAAACCTTTTGATATGAAGAAATTTTACACTGATTTTGAAATGATTTTTGGAACTTATGTCTCCCATTCCTTGAAAAAAAGCCATTTTTTTACACATTAGTTAAGCCAACACCCCTGTAAGTATGCTTTAGTTTCATTTTGTTTGAATTATTTCATTAGTAAGAGTAAAACTAAGCCGCTACCAATCTATAAATAAATTAAAGTTAAACAGTGCCTTAAATTTATGCACAACAACAACAACAACAATAAATAAAAAAAAATAAAAAATGGACCACAAACCCCTTATGGTTAGATTAGTGGATACTTCCGTATAGCCCGCATGATTAGCACCAATACATGAATATTTGCCCACATGTTCTGCTGTAACACTTTCAATATTTAATGAACTGCTACGTTTGCTTTGCATTAGGATGGTAACCCCAGCAATATTATGAATCGATTCATCATTAAAATACCAGGTTATATTATAGGGAGCATCACCATGTAGGACAGCACAATTCAATTGAAAATAATCACCCAAAAATAATGGATTATCCAGGCTAGAGGGTAAAGGTGTTAGCTTGGGTGGGACTTTATTAAATGCCACAAAAAAAAAAAACAAAAAATTAAAAACAAAATCAACAAAAAATTAAATGAAATAATAATAACAACAACAAAAAACTATACTTTAAAGAAATATTTAAGTTTGTAAATTCAATTCACCATTAACCACTAAACTGGCCGTATAATTTGTTACACCCGCAGCATTTTTCCCATAACAAGTATAATTGCCCGCATGTTGTCCCTGCACGATTCTATGGTCAACACTGAACTCCGTGAACCCATTTTCGATATTTGTATGCCCATTTGTAATGCTTGGGTTTCATTTAGTTTTTGTTGATTGAAATGCCAATAGACTAGTAATGGATGATCCCCATGTATTATAGAACACTGCAGGGTAAAGTAATCGCCCGGATAGAAGGCATCTGCTCCACTGTTGAACGGAGCAATTTTGGGCAAAACTTTTTTTGTTTTTTTTTTAAGGAAAAGAAGAGAGAAATAAATTTTGAAAAAAAAATTTAATTTAACCCTTTAACGAACACTGACGTATATAGACGTCATAACAAGGATTTCTGGGGGGACATGACGAGTATACACGTCATAAATTGTATCTGGCCAAATAACGGAGACGCTGCAAGTGGCCCACGGGAAGACCTCCTAAAATTGAGGTGTCCGTCAAAGGCTTAAAGAGGCGTTCAGCGTTTTATTAGATTGCCACAGTTTTTAAATTTGGTGTTTTTTTTTGTGGAAATGGCAACTCTGGAATTTGTTAGATGTCAGATATGAAGGGAAGAAAAGCACGTTGTAGTTGTGAAAATGTGTAACAAAAATTTGGAAAGTTATGTGGAGTTACGCCCTCATACTTCGAGGAATATGCAGATGAGAAAATGTGCCTAATAAGTCAACAAAAAAGATTGCAAACGGAATCGCTTTTGGACTGTAGGACTTCTGTGGATCAACACACCGTCCAGTTCCCTTGAAACCATTGCTGTTTTAAACAAAAACATCGATTTGTTAGCATTCTCAACAACTTGAGATTTCACGGAGCACTATGCAGTGAATTTTAAGATAATTTTCATGACAACAAAATTCAGTTCACTTAGCAACTTAAACCAACAGACAATGGAAACCTCCAACCAGTCGTTTAAAGAGTAATACAGCAGAGTAAAGTTAATAAAATCTTCTCCAATGAGATGTATTTTGGTTTACTTTTAGAAATTCATAAGATAAGATTATTTATTCAATTCAGAAATATTAAATGTACAGTATTCCCTCGATTTATGTTGTTTCAATTAACATCGTCAAAAATTTTGATCCCTTCAACATCGATTTAAGTCTTCATTCGATTTACGTCGCCTGTTTACGGAACATTTTACGATGTTAATTGAGGGATTACTGTAATTGGAAAATATTCCTTAATTAAATTTTATTGCATATTTTAAGGAACTAAACAAGAGGAATTTTTTTATTTCTGCTTTGATAATTATTTACCTTTTAAAATTTTTAATTTTTTAAAACACATCAGTTTTAAACTTTTTTCATTAAGCAATTTTTTGCCTACTTTTAGGAAAATGAAAAATTATTTTATGTTGCCTATCCTCAAGGGTTTCAAGCCTTTATTGCAATTAATTTTATATTAAGAATTTTATTTCTCCTAAAGGTTTATTTATGCATTTTGTGGAAACTTAACATGCATTTGCTCTGACTGTATCTCATTTAAAATTCTTTAATATTTTTTTTATTTTTTCTTTATATTTATGTTTGCATACTTTTAGGTAACAAAACTTAAAATTAAATTTGACTTCTTGTGCTAATCATGCAACATTTTTTAAGTGATTTTAAAAAGAAAAAAACTTTCTTTGATAACAATAACATGCACTCTCTTCTATAAAGCCATACACAAACTCTACTTAATTATCTACTAATTAATGGCATAACAAAATTAACCCCTTAAAGAGGCAGCAGCAACAACAGATTAAGTCCAGTATGTAAAAAAGGGTATTACAGAGAAAAGGAAAGAAATTTTTTTAAATTGTTTTTAGTAAAAAATAGTTTAAAGAGAAACTTCTAGAAAGAGTTATGCTAGCTTGTTTAGTAAATGTTAATCGAAGTCTAACCATAGACATTTAACTCGGCGGTAAAGGTCTGTAGACCGGCAGGATTACGTGCCAGGCAAGTATAATTGCCAGCATGATGATCATCTACTGAATCGATGGTTAAAACGCTTGTACGCTTATTAACCATCATTGTGGTTACACCCGAAATATTTTCATCCTCAGCAATTTCATTATTCAGTAACCAGGTTATATTCAATGGCAAATCACCAAATGAAACGGAACAGTAAAGGGTTAAATATTGCCCCGATTGGGCGGGGCCCTCTTCAAAGGTAAAGGGTCTAATGCGTGGTAAAACTAATAGACAAAAAAAAAAAAGCAAAAAAGGGGAGATTACATAAAAAAAAAACTTAAAAAATATAAAAAAAATTAATTTTTTGTTTCTAGATTTTGATTTAAAAAGTCTTATAAGAATACCTATCACCCGTAATTGTGTGGTAAAACTGGCCTTGCCAGCCTTATTTGTACCCTGGCATGTATAATTGCCAGCATTTTTGGCATTCACGGATTCTATGGTTAAAACACTACTACGTCTACCCAATTTCGATATTAAAATCTCCTCATTGTCTTCATTTACCAAAGGCTGATTATTAAAGGTCCATAGAATATTTAAAGGTAAATCACCCTCGGTTATGGTACACTGATAGGTAATGTATTGGCCTAAATGTACAGCCTCAGCATTACCCGTGGAAAATGGTGAAATTTTAGGAGGGACTTGAAATAATTTAAAAAAAAAACAAAATGGAAATTTTAAACAAAATAATCTTAAAGAAAAGAAAATCTATTAAGAAAAATGAATTAATTTTTTATTAACCATTAACAATTAATTCAGGCTGTATAGTCCGTAGTTTGGGCCATATTCTTGGCTATGCAAGTATAATTGCCAGCATTATGGCCATTTACCGTATCAATGGTTAGGACACTGACTTTTTTGCCTATTTTCGATGTCGTGGCACCCAAATAATTATTCAAAGCATAACCATTAAACAACCAAGTTATGTCCACTGGTAAATCACCTTTCGAAATGGTACATTGTACCGTTACCGAATCACCAAAATTCGCCGGCTCATCACCAAAGTCAAAGGGAGTTATTTTTGGGGGAACTTTGTTTAAACATTTCGAAAAAGGAGGAAGGAAATAAAGAAAAAATATTCGAATGTTTTTAATTTAAAAAAAAAATAAAATTTTTAAACAATTTTTATTAAAAAAAAAACAAAATATCGCCACCATTAACATGTAATTCAGCGGTATGATTAGCTTTCCCGGCTCTATTCACCGCCAGGCATGTATATTCGCCTACATGACCGGCATGTACAGCATCGATCGGTTAAAACACTGGCCCGTTTGCCACTCTTCAATATGGTTATGCCCGTGCCAAATGGTTGCATTGTAACATTATTATGCAGCCAGGTTATATTGACGGGCATATCACCCGATGTTATCAAACAGTTAACCGATACAGAATCCTCAAAATTTGTAGGCTCATCACCAAAATCAAAGGGCACAACTTTAGGGGGAACTAAACAAAATTGTTAAGCAATATCAAGTTTTACAAGGAATTCAAAATAATAGAAATAATTAAAATGAAAAAATTATTTGTAGTTTTTTGCAGGAGGCACCATTAACATGTAATTCCGCTGAATGATTAGCTTGTCCGGCTCTATTTCTGGCAACGCATGTATATACACCCACATGGCCCGCATGTACAGCATCTATGGTTAAAACACTAACACGTTTGCCATTCTTTAAAATGGTTACTCCAGACCCAAATGACTGCATCGTTTGATTTTTATGCAGCCAACTAATATCCACTGGCATATCACCCGTTGAAATTAAACAATTCACCGATACCGAATCCTCAAAATTTGTAGGCTCATCACCAAAGTCAAAGGGCACAATTTTCGGTGGGACTAAGGCAAATGGAAAATAATTGTAGACCCTTATATATAAGTTTTTCCAATATTTTCATTAATTTTCCTAAAAATTGTTCTTTCAAAACGTAGATTTTCTTTCAAACTTAGGTTATGTTATCAATAATATAGCAAATATATATTTTTATTCTTTAGCCAAGATTACAACCTAGTTTCTTAGATTCTTTATTATATTCAAAAATCATATGTTTTTATAAATTTCATATTTTTAAGCATATCTTTAAGGATATTTAGCATACTTTTAAGCTGTTAATAATTTATGCAAATAAAAAATACAAGAAAGCATAACCAATAAATATAATTTTAATAATAAAACGAATTATAATTTAAGAATTTTTAATTGATTCTAGAAATGTCTATACGTTTCCAAAAATTTGACTAAAAAAAAACTCAAAAATGAAGCATACTTAAAGGATTTAAAACCCACTCCTACCAAGCAATCAAACTCCTTTGTGTAATGTCTCTTCTGAACTACTTACTAGTAGTCTTCTATTGCCAAAAAAAAAATAGGAGAAGTAGTTCGAGAAGATCCTTCAGGATTACAACCCAGCTTCTCACACCACTTTTGTTGTATGTGTTTATTTTTATACATAAGTGGCGGGGGACCTATAGTTTAAAGTTGACTCCAGGCAGATTTTTGAGAAACTTTTCATGGCAATTTCTTAGTTTACTCTCAGAATTTTTGCCAGATGGCTGCTGAGAGTAGGTTAGGTTAGGTTCTTTTTCTTGTTTCTCAAAAATCTGTCGTTCAGAGTCGACGGGGGTCTCGCCACTTCTGTATAAAATTAACACACACACAACATAAGTGGTGTGAGAAACTGCGGGCTTCTTGGGGACGATTGCTGTAGACTGTCTAATGGTGAAGGTATAGCACTGGCCATTGTATAGTCACCAGCAGCAACTCGTTTCCTTTCCGTTCGCATCTTCCCTCTTTCCACCTTTCCTAAACCTGCACAATGCACTGCATGAGTAGGAGTCATCCCCTGAGTGCAGGTTTAATAAAAAAAAAAAGTTTAGAGGACATGTACCTGTCAAACAAGTGAAGTACAGTACCCGGAAGTCAAATTGACCCATTGTACAAGGTCCTAAAGGAGGGAAAGAGGGGAAAAGATGAAAGGAGGATATATAGCAGAAAGTGGGGAGTGATAAGCAAAGGTTTCACACAGACCAGACACAACAAAAAGGGTGGGAGAGCTCAATTACACTGATGAAGTCCTAGCGCCTCTCAACCAGCATAAGCCACTAATGAATCTGTGGAGAGCCTTGATGTCGGCTCTCGACACTGAATTCATGCTCTCAAAGAAGGCTCTGCAAGGGTCCTCAATCTCAATCTACCAAGGGCTGGGCAGTTACAAAGGATATGTTCGATGGTCTCCAACTCCTCCTCATCGCAACACCCCCTGCAATAGTCCGGCTGGTATCTTGTCCAGATCCTCGTCGGCGACCCAATCTCCTAGTTCCCCGTGATAAAACCGACAAACAACCTTAAGCTGACCTTATTCAAGCTTAGCAGCCAATCTGTTCTCCTACTATCCACAGGAGGCCATAGACGACACCTAGAGACAAAACAACCCGATCCGTTCCCCCAGTGTGACTGAGAGTAAGTCGCTGAAGAAATATTTTTTTAAATTTCGTTTTGCTTGGAGTCGTCTGACTTGGAAACTTTTTACTGTCTCTCTCTTCTTCAAGGTATAATTGACTGACACACTATTTTAGTTTCAATTAATAAGTTTTCCAACTCATAGGGATGATTAGCTTACTTATTGCAAGTTCTAGAGTAATAGGGTTGCCATTTCAAATATTTTAGTATACATAGGGTTATAGTGAGAAACTTCTCTCTATTTAATGTTCGTTGTAGTTGGTTTTCTTCTCAGATATGAACTAGAAACATATTTTATCGCATTTTTATCCTTTGGAAACGGCTAACTCCTAGAAATATTGACTCATTAAGTAAATAAATTCTTTGTTTATTTATGTTGAACCATTTGCATGCAAAGTCTTTCAACAGGGTCTTTCGTTATTTGATAGGGATAACGGCCATCTTGTTGAAGCTACATCTGTCAAATATGTTGTCATTTATTCAATTTGGTTTGCCAAATTACCTTGGAAAGCTCACAGACAGACAGTTGTTGATGACAGAACTTTAGAGCAGTTGGCAATTGATCCGAGTTTTCATTGAAAAATCAACTTTACCCTTGAGATCGACTCATTTATGGAAGAATGGGTATTTGAACAAACAAAATTGTCGGATTTTGAACGACGCCCTCTCACATGAGATCCTAAAGCGTCCAATGTATCCCCAAAAAGTCTCTGCCTGGTGGGGATTTTGGCTTGGGTGCATTATGAGGGGCTATCACATTCAACGGCGATCACTGTTGATCAATAATTACCAACTGAATTGAATGATCTCGTCACCAACGACATGTGGTTTCAATAGAATGACGCTATGGCCGCATAACTCATATAGTGCCCGATTGACTTCAGGGCATAGTCATCGCACGTGAGAGTAACATAAACTAGCCTCTGAATTCATAGGATTTGAACTCGTTAGACTTTTTCTTGTGAGCTTTTTTGCAGGAGCATGCAGAAGAGCTACATCGGTCCAATTCAGATTGATTTATGCGCTGATTTTCGTGCAACAAATTGGTTAAAAGGTCCTTTAAATTAAAAAAAATTTCGTTTGTATCTGACTCACTTTTCAGATTTTTATTTAAAGATAGGAAGCCCTCCTCATAAATAACGAGTCTTTGAATGCAATAATCAAGCTTTACAGGGTATAATACAACATTTGTTAACGTTTTTTACTGCTACTGGCTGGCAACTTTTGATTTTGTTCTCTTTAATTTCAGTCTGGTAACTTCTAGAATGTTTCTGTTGACTTGTTATTGTTATGTTCTCTTATCCAACTTTCGTGAACTTTTATTGTATTTTGATCTCTAAAATTTATTCTTTCAAATAAAAAAAATTTTTAAATCCTTCAAGCATGCTTCAGTTTGCAAATGTTAAAACAAAAAAAGGCATATTTTCGATAACATGCATGCGAATACATAATTTATTTGAATTCATTTGATGGGGAATATTTTCAAAGGGAATGTTTGGATTTTCAAACAAAAACAAAAAAATTTCTAAAAAAAACAGAAATAAATTAACGAAAAGCATCTTTTGAATAAATTTAAATACGTATTTAACTACCATTCACTATTAATTGTGCTGTGTAGGCTGACGAAGCCCATAAATTACGAGCTTTACAAGTATAATTGCCCGCATGACGGGCATTTACTGCATCAATCATTAAAACACTTAAACGTTTGCCCATTTTATTGATTGTAATGGCGGCATAAGAATTAATTGGACTATCATTAAATAACCATTCAATATCTAATGGTAAATCACCCGAAGAAACTAAACAATTAATCGATACCGAATCCTCAAAATTAGCTGGCTCAGCGCCAAAATCAAAATGGGCTATTTTGGGAGCAACTAAAAAATATGGAAATTTGCAATAAAAAAAATAAAAATAAATAAATTTTTAATATTATTTTATTTAATTAACCATTAACTATTAAGGCAGCTGTATAATTAACAGCGGCAGCATGATTTTTTGCCTTGCAAGTATAATTGCCCGCATGGCGGGCATGTACATTGTCTATGGTTAGAATGCTGGTACGCTTGCCACCTTTAACTACGGTTATGCCGGAATATGAACTTATGCCATAATCATTAAATAGCCATTCAATATCTATGGGCTGATCACCCGATGATATTAAGCAAGTTATCGAAACAGAATCCTCAACATTGGCGGGCTCTTCACCAAAATCAAAAGGCACTATTTTGGGAGGTACTGGTTTAAATAAAAAAGTTTATGAAATCAAATTAAATTTTATAAAATGAAAGAAGAAATTTTTTATAGAAAATAAATAAATGCGATTTATCGCTACCATTAACCACCAATTCAGCTGTATAGTTAACAGCAGCAGCATGATTTTTTGCCTTGCAGGTATAGTTGCCAGCATGATGGGCCTTGACACTGTCTATGGTTAAAATGCTGGTACGTTTGCCACCTTTTATAACATTTATGCCCGAATACGAACTAATGACATAATCATTAAACAACCATTCAATATCAATAGGTTGATCACCCAATGAGATAATGCAAGTTATCGAAACTGTCTCCTCAAAATTGGAGGGTTCATCACCAAAATCAAAGGGTGTAATTTTGGGTGGGACTTTTAAAGGAATATAAATATAAAACAAAGGAAAAAAATATTAAAATTTATTATCTATTTACTTAACAATACCATTAACAATCAATTCAGCTGTATAATTAACCGCAGCCGCATGATTCTTTGCCTTACATGTATAGTTACCAGCATGATGGGCTTTAACATTGTCTATGTTCAATAGGCTAGTACGTTTGCCACCCTTCATAACGGTAATACCCGAATAGGAACTAATGCCATAATCATTAAACAACCATTCAATATCAATAGGCTGATCGCCTAATGATATAATGCAAGTTATCGAAACAGTTTCCTCAAAATTGGCTGGCTCATTGCCAAAATCAAAGGGAGTGATTTTAGGTGGAACTAAAAATTTAAATTAATTTTTATAAACAATATAAAATGGCATAAAAAGAAATAAATTTATTCACAAAAAATGAAATACAAGTCACCATTAACAATCAATTCCGCTGTATAGTTGACAGCAGCAGCATGATTTTTTGCCTTACATGTATACAGACCTGCATGGCGGCCTTGTACACTATCTATGGTCAACATGCTGCTGCGTTTACCACCCTTAACCGTTGTTATGCCCGAATACGAACTAATGCCATAATCATTAAACAACCATTCAATATCAATAGGCTGATCGCCTGATGATATAATGCAACTTATCGATACGGTTTCCTCAAAATTGGCTGGGTCCTCGCCAAAATCAAAAGGTGTTATTTTGGGTGGTACTTAAAATAAATTCAAATCAAAAAAACTTAAATTTCTTTTTCATTTTTAAATAAAAAAAAAACAATAAGAAAACTTATGATTTAAACTTTCAATACCATTTACAATTAATTCGGCTGTAAAATTAACAGCCGAAGCATAATTTTTCGCTTTACAAGTATAAAGGCCAGCATGATAGGCCTTAACATTATCAATGGTCAACATGCTAGTACGTTTGCCACCTTTTACTACAGTTATACCCGAGTACGAGCTAATGCCATAATCATTAAATAACCATTCAATGTCAATGGGTAAATCACCAGAAGAAATTAGGCAAGTTATCGATACCGAATCCTCTACATTGGCTGGTTCTTCGCCAAAATCGAAGGGTATTATTTTAGGAGGAACTTAAAAATTAAAAAAACAATTAAATTTAAAATCTATTCATTGTATAAAATATAAATTTAAATTAAAAAAATATTAATTTCTTAAGCACCATTAACAATCAATGCTGCTGTATATTGTTCAAATCCAGCGCGATTTTTTGCCTTGCATGTATAATTGCCCGCATGGCCGGCATGCACTGAATCGATATTTAATAAGCTGGTACGTTTGCCGCCTCTCATAACCGTTATGCCATTAAATATATTGACGGGTTCATTATTAAATAACCACTCAATATCGATGGGTAAATCACCGGAGGAAATTAAACAGTTGACCGATACAGAATCTTCAAAATTCGAAGGGGTATCACCAAAATCAAAGGCAACTATTTTAGGGGGAGCTATACAATATTTTTATGCAAAATAGATAAAAAAATTCAATTTATTTTTAAATCAATTGAAACAAAAAAGTCTTTAAATAAAGCCTGAAAAATAATTTTGCAACTAAAAAATGATGGAAAGCAGCTCCAAATTGGCCTTCGCAGTTTCATACACAAAAAATTTCGTTCAAGTTTTCCGTCAAACAAATTCAGCAAGAGCTTCCTTTGCAACTTATAAAGAAATTAAGCTAGTGAATGTTTAAAATTTTTACCTGTCCAGGAAACCCTATGTGTCAAGCGGAATTAGAAGGGAATTGTTCACTCGTTCAAGCTTCTACAACCTTCGCCAAGCGTTTGATTCTAATTTCCACTGTCAAACTTTAATGAAATGAATGTATACCTACATACATTCATAATTCCCTAATGCAACCCTTTAGCTAGGATTACGGCCTAGCTTTTCACACCACCTATCTTATGTGTGTTAATTTAATACTTGATTGTCGGAAGACCTATAGTTCAAAGGCGACTCCAAGCGATAAATTTTTTTGAGAAATTTTTTCATGACAATTTTATTTACATACCAATAGCACATACACAACCCTTTAGTCAGGATTACAACCTAGCTTCTCACACCACTCATGTTGTGTATGTTAATTATACCTATGAATGGCAGGAGATTTACAGTTTAAAATCGACTCTGAAAGATAGATTTTTGAAAAACTTTTCATGGCAAATAGATTTTATTTCCTGACTTCTTGCCAAAACACTGCGGAGAGGATGTCGCCGAAGAAATTATTTTTCAACATTTACGTTTTGTTGAAGATAACTAAGCTGGGACTTGAACCACAACCTAGACTATGCTAGACTATGACGGCTTTTATGGGTAATGGATAAGGAAGCAAATTTGTATGTTTCCGTACTATAAAGGCAATGCAGTTTTTATTGAAAAAAAACTCTTAAGATTTCTAAAAAATATTTTAAAATTTTAAAAATTTAATTTTTTTTATTAAAAATTTTTTTTTATTTCTTTTCAGGTGAGTTTTTAAACTTTCTTTTCAAATAAGGGGTGAGTTCAATATTTTATTTAGAAAATTATATTCAAAGAGAATGTATTTTTAAGGCCTAGAGTTTTAAAAATTTCTTTATTTTCCCAGAGAAATATTTTTCAAAAAAAATTTAGATTTTCTATTGCTTTTCTGTTGTATTTTAAATACGTTTGAAGAAGAAAGTTGGACTAGGTATGGTATATCTAACAAGGAAAGCCAAGCGTAGACGCTATATACACCCCTAGAAGACGCTATCTACTCCCCTAGAAGACGCTATTTACTCCCCTAAAAGACGCTTTCTAATCCCCTAGAAGACGCTATGTACATATATTTGCAGTAAAAGATGTTGCCATATATTTGTTTAAAATTATTTCTTAGGGCTGATGAGTAGGAAAATCATATTTTAATCCGATTTTCTACATAATTATTCTTCATTTAAACTACTTGGGGGACTTAAGACTGCTATTCTGTAAGCTCCAATAATAAAATGTTCAATCCCCTAGCTAGCTGAATATATTTTGAAGTATTTCAGCAAATGTTTCCAGCGGAGAAGTCATTTTTATGAATCCAAGAACTAACATCTGTATTCAGCTAATATTTGATCGCTTTTAGTACGTTTTCTGCAAGGATTTATAGTCAGTTCAAAACAAATAAAATTCTCACCGTACAAAAATCTTTTAAAACTCTGCTGAATTGCTTAAAAACATATTCAGCAAGCAACTTTCTAACATAAAGTAAATTTGTGTAGTAAATTTCAATTCAAACTTGAATTGTTCATGTTCAGCTAATAATTTTGAAGAGTTTTTCAAAAGATTGCCAATTACAGTAAAAAGATTTATTTTAAACTCTGCTGAATAGCTTAAAAATATATTCAGCAAAGTCCGTTTTAGTATTAAATCAAGCTGTGTAATAAATTTAATTAAAATTAGAGTCAATTATTCGTATTCAGCTAATAATTTTTGAGTTTTTTAAAAGATTGACAAATCACAGCAATAAAAATTTGTTTAAAACTCTGCTGAATAACTTAAAAAGGTATCAAATGAAACTGTAATAAATTTGATTAAAGTTAGTGTCATTTATATCCAGCTAATATTGATGAAAATAGCTTAAAAACATATTCAGCAAAGTTCGTTTTAGCATCAAATCAAACTGGGTAATAAATTTACTTAATTTTAGTAGTCAATTATTCGTATTCAGCTAATAAATTTAGAGTTTTTTAAAAGATTGACAAATCACAGTGAAAAAAATGTATTTAAAACTCTGCTGAATAGCTTATAAAGGTATGCAGCACACAACTTTTTACTTCAAATCAATCAGTGTAATAAATTAAACCAAATTTAGCTTCAATTATTCATATTCAGCTAATAATTTTAAGCAGTTTTTCAAATGATTAAAAATCATAGTGAAAAAATGTATTTGAAACCCTGCTGAATAGCTTAAAAAGATATTCAGCAAACAACTTTTTAGCATCAAAACAAACTGTGTAATGAATTTAATAAATTTTAAATTCAAGTGTTCATATTCAGCTAATAATTTTAAAGAACTTTTTGAAATATTAACGTTGGTTATGGGTAAGGGTTTAAATTAAATTAAAAAAAGAAATTAATTTTACTAAAACAAAACTACAATAAAATACTACTACAAATGATATGATGTTTGCTTTAAATATCACTACCGTTCACAATTAATTCAGCTGTATATTCAGCAGCATCAGCATCATTACGAGCCTTGCAAGTATAATTGCCAGCATGGCCGCCATGTACTGAATCTATGGTTAAAATACTGGCCTTTTTGCCACCCTTCACTATTGAAATACCCGTAGTATAAGCGTTCACGGGCTGGCCATTAAACAGCCAATAAATATCCATGGGCAGATCACCCAAATAAATTAAACAATTCACCGAAACCGACTCTTCAAAATTTACAGCATGATCACCAAAATCAAATGGGGCTATCTTAGGGGGAACTGTGGAAAATAATTAGGGGGGTTTTTTGTATGGAAATTAAAAACGAAAATTAATTTAAAAATTTAACAAAAAATAAATAATTTTTATAAATACGGAATACCATTAACAATTAACTCAGCGGTATGATTAACCGAGGTGGCCTTATTGGCGGCCACACATGTATAGTTGCCAGCATGATGGGCTCTCACTATATCGATGGAAAGTGCGGAAATCTTTTTACCCAATTTTACCATGGACACATCATAGACATCATCCGATATCTGGCGACCATTGAATAGCCAAGCGAATGTTACCGGAAAATCACCGGATGTCACCAAACATTGAACACTTGCCGATTCACCAAAATTGGCTGGTTCATCGCCGAAATCGAAATGGGCTATTTTAGGGGGCACTAAATAGGTTTTTGGTTTCATAGGACATAAGGTCAAAAGGTTAACAACCAAAAAACGAAAGAAATAAAGAAAGAAAAACACAAAAATCAGTATTAAAAACACACACACAAACACACACCATTAACTTTCAATTCAGCCGTGTAGTTAACACGACCGGCTTTATTTTCCGCAACACAAGAATAATTGCCAGCATGTTTTGCAGCCACCGATTCTATGGTCAACTCCAAAATACGTTTACCACGTTTGGTAGTATAAATCTCTAAATAATCCTCAAATGGTTGATCGTTTAACATCCAAGTTATATTTACCGGCATATCGCCACCACTTATAATGCACTGTACATTTATAAATTCACCATAACTCATGGGCTCATCACCAAACGTGAATTGATTCATTTTTGGTGGTACTATACACATACAAATATTGAAATTTTGAAATTAAAAAAATAAAAATCTTGCTGAATTACAATTAATGTTAATTCAGCTACGAATTTTTATATTTTGTTTCAGTTTTAGATCCGTTTTAATGCTTAACAGAATGAAAATCTTGCTGAATTACATTTAAAGTGAATTCAGCTAAGATTTTTTTATATTTTCTTTCAGCTTTAGACTCTTTTTAATGTTTAACAGAATGAAAATCTTGCTGAATTACAATTAAAGTGAATTCAGCTAAGATTTTTTATATTTTGTTCCAGTTTTTGATTCGTTTTAATGCGTAACAGAATGAAAATCTTGCTGAATTATAATTAAAGTGAATTCAGCTACGAATTTTTATATTTTGTTTCAGTTTTAGACTCTTTTGTAAATTTAACAGAATGAAAATCCTGCTGAATTACAATTAAAGTAAATTCAGCTAAGATTTTTTATATTTTTATTCAGTTTTAAATTCGTTTTAATATTTAAAAGAATAAAAATCTTGCTGAATTACAATTAATGTGACTTCAGCTTATATTTTTATTCAGTTTTAAATTCATTTTTACGATTCAAAAGAATAAAAATCTTGCTGAATTACAATTAAAGTGAATTCAGCTAAATTTTTTAAATTTTTATTTAGTTTTAAAGATTAAAAAGAATAAAAATCTTGCCGAATTACAATTAAAGTGCATTCAGCACAGGTTTTTTATATATTTGTTCAATTTTAAATTCTGTTTAATGTTTAACAGAATTACAATTAAAGTGAATTCAGCTAAGATGTTTTATATTTTTATTCAGCTTTAGTTACATTTCAATGATTTAAAAAGAAAAAATCCTGCTGAATTACAATTGAAGTGAATTCAACTAAGATTTTTTATACCTTTAATCAGTTTTAAATTCGTTTTAATGTTTAAAGGAATGAAAATCTTGCTGAATTACAATTAAAGTGAATTAATCAGTTTTAATGTTTAAAGGGATAAAAATCTTGCTGAATTACATTTAAATTGAATTCAGCAAAGATGTTATATAATATTGGAATCACACTGTTATTTATGGTTTTTTTTGAAAATTTAAGTCTACTTTTAGGATGAACAATATAACCCACATGCACACGCAGTCCTCAATGATCAAGTATAAGGTTTTATTTTTCCTGTATGCCCTAAAGTATGCATGAAAAATTGTTGACTAACAAATATTAGGGGCAACTGGGTGACACAGGGATCAATAATAAATAAAATAAATAAAAGCTTAGCTGAATATGAGCTTAAGCAATTCAGCAAAGCCTTTTATACTAAAAAATATAATTTTCAAGATATTCAAATACCTTTTCTTTGAGCAACAGTTTAATTTTAGGAATTTTGGGTTGTAAAAAGGAGGGCACTTAAAAAGAAAAAACATTACAAACAGAAAGAAAATAAAAAATTAAATTTCTTTTCATATTATTTGCTTTTCACACAAACCATTAACTTTCAATTCCGCTGTGTAATTAACACTGCCCGCTCTATTTTCTGCTATGCAAGAGTAGTTACCAGCATGTTTGGCGGCCACTGATTCGATAGTCAATTCGTTAATACGTTTACCACGTTTGGTGGTATAGATTTCCAAATAATCATCGAATGGTTTACCATTCAATATCCAACTAATATTAACGGGCAAATCGCCGCCCGATATAATACACTGGACATTAATAAATTCGCCATAACTCATGGGCTCATCGTTGCCAAATGAAAAATAATTGATTTTGGGAGGCACTATTTTCAAAACAAAAACAATTCAATTTTAAATTAGTATCTCCTTTCTTTTAAGAGAACGTTATATTCAGCAAACAATTTCGAAAAATATTTTTAATTCAGCAACTTAGGATATCTTACTTATACAACTTATACAACTATTCAAAAAAAATATTTAATTCATATTTTATATTAAAAAATGTAATAAAATATGAAACAATTTAGCTGAATAGCTTTAAAACATAATTTTTGCCTTGCATATATTTATAATCTTAAATTTTGTTGTATTCAGCTGATACTTTTCTTAGCTGAATTCTTTAAAACATTTGAAATTTGATTGTCAAAGCTATTTAAAGCCATTTCAGCTTAAGAAACCTAAGCTATTAACAAGTTTTATTGTATTCAGCAAACTTAGTTTGTAAGATTTTCTAGATAAATTATGATTATCATGGGTTTTGTTGCATTTATAGTCTTAATAAGCCTTAAATAACTCACTAGATTGTTTTACATTTAATAAATCCTTTAAATTTTAATATTTTATTGAATTCAGCAAACAGTTTATACACAACTTCTTAGCTGAATATAATAAAAAATAAATAAATTAAACTCAATAGTGGTTCCTAGTAATTTTAAGCATCTTTTAATGCTATTCAGCTTTTGTTGAAGTTGAATTAAGCTTTTAAACCAAATTTAAATTCAGAATTCAGCAAACTGTTTTTGCTTAAAATATCACATATGCATACGCAACTATTACCCCAGCACTATATTAGGCAAGCACAGGTCTTTTCCGTTATAATTTTCTTATTCAGCAACATATTCAGCAACAAAGTTTAAAGGACATTGGAAAGGATTTGTTAAAAAAAAGAAATTTTAAACGAAATTGAAAAAACAACCCATAACCTAAAAAAATTTTTTAATTACATTACAACTAACCATTTACCACCAATTCAGCTGAATGTTCCGTTCGACCAGCTGCATTGGTAGCAATGCACGTATAAATGCCAGCATGTTTAGCCTCAATGGCATCGATCATTAAATTGTGAATACGTTTGCCGCGTTTTTCCGTTAAAATTTCCAAATCTGGCATTAAAGGATGTCTGTTCAAGGTCCAGATAACGGAAACTGGTAAATCACCACCCGATATGGTACAATGCACCGATACCGGCTCACCAAAATTCAATGGTTCATCGCCAAACGAAAAGGGAGTAATTTTAGGAGGAACTTTTTTACAAGAGGCATTGAATTGGGAAACAGGGAATAAAGAAATGAAAAAAAAAAAAAAATAAAGAAATTAAAATATAAGCAAACAAACACACAAACCATTAACAATTAAACGAGCATAATGCTCGGTAAGACCAGCCTTATTTTGAGCACGACATGAATAATTGCCCGCATGATGGGCTGCCACGGATTCTATAGTTAAAACGTTAACACGTTTGCCAATGCGTGCCAGTGATATGTCGTGAAAACTATCAATGGCTTTGCCATTCAACAGCCAGGTTACGTTGATAGGCAAATCACCACCCAAGATGGTGCATTGCACTGAAGCGGGCTCGCCATAATTTAAGGGTTCCTCGCCGAAATCAAAAGGTGCTATTTTTGGAGCAACTTTTTGTTAAATAAAGAAAAAAAATATTTTTAGTTTTGAAAATGAAATTCAGCTAAAAATTTTCAATGGAGCATCTATTCAGCAAAACTGTTTTTGATAAAAATCGAAGAAGTTTGAAGTTTCAATATAAATTACTCTTAGTTTTAGCTATTCAGCAATTAATTTTGAATGGAAATGGTATTCAGCAACAAATTTTATTCCATTTTTCTAATGTACAACATCAATTGGTTACCACAGTATGAAAGAAACATTTGCAGAATATGATCTTAATCAATTCAGCTGCATATCAATATTTAAAACTATATTCAGCAAATTTTTTTAACATAAAATTATCGTTTATTATTAATTTGACAATTAAAACGGCAATATGTTACCACAACAAGAAGAAAACATTTGCTGAATATGAATTTTATTAATTCAGCTGCATATCAGTATTTAAAACTATATTCAGCAAATATTGTTTAACATAAAATTGTCGATTACTATTAATTTCACAATAAAAACGGCAATATGTTACCACAGCAAAAAGAAAACATTTGCTGAATATGAATTTTATAAATTCAGCTGCATATCAGTATTTAAAACTATATCCAGCAAAAATGTTTAACATAAAATTATCGTTTATTATTAATTTGTTACCACAACAACAAGTGAACATTTGCTGAATATGATTTTAATCAATTAAGCTGCATAACAGTATTTGAAACCATTTTCAGCAAAAAAATGTTAACATAAAGTTATCGTTTATTATTAATTTGCCAATCAAAATGGCAATATGTTAGCACAACAAGAAGAAAACATTTGCTGAATATGATTTGAATTAATTCAGCTGCGTATCAATATTTAAAACCATATTCAGCAAAAAAATTTTAACATAAAGTGTCAAATATTATTAATTTGACAATTAAAACTGCAATATGTTATCACAACAAGAAGAAAATATTTGCTGAATATGATTGTAATCAATTCAGCTGCATATCAATATTTAAAACTATATTCAGCAAACATTTTTTAACATTTAAATGATCGCTTATTATTAATTTGACAATTAAAATGGCAATATGTCACCACAACAAAAAGAAAACATTTGCTGAATATAATTTTAACTACTATTCAGCTAAGAATTTACCAATGAAACTTTATTTCCTCTCATTGTGCCAATTATTTACCCAATTTACGAACCATTTTGTTTTCTTTGACAACATTTTTTTAATTGTAAGGATGTGATTAAGAGGAGGGTTTAAATAATACAAAAACAACAATAAAAATAATAAAAAATATCAAAGCAAATAAGTTTTAAACTTCAGCACACCGTTTACTACTAAAGCTGCTGTATATGCCGCCTTGCCGGCTTCATTTTTCGCTACGCAGCTATAATTTCCCGCATGATTAGCCGTAACACTTTCAATACCTAGCGCATAGGTGTGGCGAGTAAATTTCGATGTGGTTATCTCTAAATGAGCGGGTATATGATAATCATTGAACAGCCATTCAACTTTATAGGCCAATCACCGCCTGATATGGTACATTGCAACGAAGCCGGTTCGCCAAAATTCAAAGGTTCTTCACCAAACTGAAAAGGTGTTATGCGTGGCGGTACTAAACATTCCCCAGCGAACAAAAAAACGATGAAACATAAACAGAAAGCGTAGTTGGTGTTAATATGTTAGTAGCATATGGATTAAAATACGATTATTTTGTTAAATTGTGTTAAATGACACCTTGAAACCTTTAAAACACTTAGGGTTAATGGAACACACACTCGGTATTAGTAATAATTCTCATTTAGTTCACTCATATATATTTACAATTTTTATTATATACCATTCACTGTAAGATTTGTACTATAAGACATATAGCCAGCTTCATTACTGGCCGTACAAGTATAGGTTCCAGTGTGGTCTGGTGTAGCGTTTGGTATCGATAATATACTCGATTTGCTGCTTATACGATTGGTGCGCATAATCGGTTGATGTAAGCCAAAGAGCAAATCATCCGTATTACGTTCGAAGCTCCAGTGAATTTTAATGGGACGATCACCTTTCTGAATTTGACAAAATAAATCCACAGAATCGCCGGTGTTAATGATGTCATCATAAGAAAATGGTATTATTTGTGGCAAAACTAAAGGTTTTATAAACAAAATTCTTCATTTATGCAGCTGTACTCAAGTTAATAAGCTTTATTAAAGCTTTATTCACATTTTCTTTAATTCAGCGAATCTCAATACTTAATAAATTTATATTTCATAGAGTTATTATTTAGTATAGACCCCTAGCTATTCATAAAAGGAACATTTCTTTTTATTCAACTACATTTTCAGTAATTCAGCAAACCTCAAACTCTATATATATATTTTATATTTCATACAGTATTTAAGCAATTTACGCTTTTATTGATTCATAAAAAGTAACAATTTTTTATATTCAGCTAACTTTTAAGCAATTCAGCAAACCTCAAAGTACAGTTGTATTTGTGTTTTTGTTTTGGATTAAAACATATGGAATACAATTTTTGCTATTCAGCAACGTTTTTTGTGTTCAGCAAACCTCAAACTTTATTTGTGTAATGTAAGCTCTTTTGGTTTTATAAAAATTAAATATTTTTTATATTCAGCTAACTTTTAAGCAATTCATCAAACCTAAAAATGTAAATAAATGTTTCTCAGTGCTTTTATATTGAATAAATAAATTAAATGCATACTATTTTTGCTATTCAGCTACTGGTTTTTGTATTCAGCAAACCTTAATTTTGGGATATTTTTCTTTCAAAGTGTTTTTAAGCAGGATAAATCAAAATAAGAACGTAAAGAAAGAAAATTAAGTAAAGAAAACTGTACAAATAATTATAATTTAATCACCATTAACAAACAATTCAGCGGAATATGAGCTTTGGCCCGCTTTATTATGGGCCATGCATGTGTAATTGCCTATATTGACAGCCTTTACCGTTTCTATGGTCAATAAACTAATGCGTTCACCGATTTTATTTGTTGAAACACCCAAATGGGAAAACAAGGGTAAATTATTATGCAGCCAACGGATTTGTAAAGGTAAATCACCTTTGGCTACATGGCACGTCAATTGTACGCTGTCGCCTTCATTTGCTTCATTGTCAAAGCCAAAGGGATGTATGGAGGGTAAAACTTAAGATTTGGAAATAAAAACAGAAAAAAAATGAGAAGAATACTTAGATTTAAAAAGAAATTTTAAAGAGCTTTCAATCGTTTATAACCATTAACTTTAAGCTCGGCTTCATAAAGACTTTCGCCGGCTTTATTTTTGGCTCTGCATGCATACAGGCCACGATGTTCAGCTGTTATATAGTCGATATTCAAAGTACTGGATTTTGATGACATCCGTCCAATTATGATTTCATTATCGCCACTCTTTAACGTTTCATTGTTTAAAGACCATTCAATAATTATGGGCAAATCGCCTTTCGATACCGAACATTGTATACCCACTGAATCACCCGAATTGGAAGCCTCATCACCAAAGGAAAATGGTTTTATTTGAGGTGGCACTAAAAGATTTAAATTTTTGTATAAATTAAGCAGAATTGAGAATGTTTACATTCTTTTAGGTGACCATATTTATATTCAGCTAAGCAAAGTTATATTCAGCAACATTTTTATGATTATTTTACACTTCAGTGAGGATGTTTCTTTACTGAAACATTTATTTTATGTTTATAAAATCCTATTCAGCTAACGAAGTCATTATTCAGCTACCTTTTTAATAGAAATTAAAACAATATTCAAATTATATTTAAAAAATCCTTAAATCCGTGTTAAATTATTCACTTTCCTTATACGTAATTTAGACAATTTGCTTTAAATCTGCTTAATAAGTTACTTAGTAACTTATTTTGTCATCATTAAATGAAATTCAGCAAGAAAAATTCCTATTCAGCTACAAAAAATATCATTCAGCTGAGCATTTATAATTTCTACACGTTTTTCTAAACAAAAATGATTAGTTTACCTATAAAACTTATAATTCAGCAGAATTACAATTTATTAAAGACAGTATATTTATATTTAGCAAATTTTAAGGTAATTCAGCTGTACAATATTAAATTCAGCAAAACGTATTCCAGAAAATAAACAAGTTTTAGCTGATTTAACCAGGAATTCTTGAATTCTTTTATAGTCAGAAAGTAATTCAGCATAGTTTTGATGTATTTTCATCATTTCGCATAAGAATTCATTAAAATATTTAAACTTCTATCAAATTATATTAAAGATTTGCAATTCAGCAAGTCCAAAATCATTGTAATTGTTTCAAATTTATTTTGAAAACCTTAAGGGATTGTTTACGCAATAAACAATTCTTATTCAGCTGCGAGTTTTATTAGTTCTCAATTAAAAAAACGAACCTATTCAGCCTATTACATAGTATTGAGTTAATAAAATATTTTTTTTGTTTGTTTGACCTTAAATTTGAAATTCAAGAAATTTAATTCAGCAAAAAAATTAAAACAAAAATCACATAAAATGTGTTTGAAATGTTATAAATTATCTTCATTTAGCCTCTATGAACCTATTCAGCTCTATTTTTTATTATTCAGCTGAAAAAAACATATGAAAACCGTTATTCAGAAAATAATTAACTAAATTCAGCAACATTTTTTCATTATTCAGCAGAATAACTATACGAAATTTGTCAGTAAGCAACTAATTAAACAAATTCAGCTACATTTTCTTCGATTATTCAGCAGATAATGCTAAATAATTTCAATTCAGCAAATAAATTAAACAAAACAAAACTCGTGTAAAACATATGTCAGGAGTTATAAATTGCATGTATTCAGCTACAAATTCTTTGTATTCAGCTAAAAATAAGTGTTAGTACAAGGAAGGGTTGGATTTGAAAATTATAAAGAAAAGAAACTAAAAATTAATTTTTCTACAAAGCGGCATATGAAAACTCCATCAAGCCCCACTACTGTACCATTAACAATTAATTCAGCCATTTGTTCTGCTGTGCCAGCTGCATTTGTTGCGATACATTTAAATACGCCACGATGTTGCCCGTTAATCGCATCAATACTTAGGGAACTTAATTTCGGAGACATTTTTATAATACGAATGCCAGAATGTTCATTCGTTATGGGCTGGCCATTTAAAGTCCAATGCAATTGTAATGGTAAATCACCCTTAAAAACCATACACTGTACAGCAGTGCTATCGCCATAATTGGAGGGCTCATCACCAAAGACAAATGGCATAACTTGGGGTGGAACTATCGAATGTCAAAAAAAAAAAAACAAAATTCTTAAGTTTTTAACAAATTCAGCTTAGCTGAATACGTGATTATTTAATTCAGCTAAGCTGAATTCATTGCAAATATAAAAAAAAAACCTTAAAACCGTATACGAGTGAAAGGAATTGTAATTTAGAAATCGCTGAACATAAAACAGCTCAACTTACTTTATGGCACACACTTTAAAACCCATTTTTAGCACACTGGCTATGTAATCAACAAATACGTTAAACGTGCGCAAGAAAACGTTTAGAAAAAAAGCGAAAACATTTAAAGAAAGCGTGTAAAAAATTCAAATTATCCAATTAAACAAACCATTCACTTGTAATTCAGCTGTGTACTCGCTGGTGCCAGCCATATTCGATACTATGCACTTATAGGTGCCACGATGCAGGGCCGACAAGGACTCAATGTTCAAAGAACTCGTGCGTTTGTTTAAACGCATGATGCTAAAATCATTTTCGCCGTTTACAATAGGAGCTGAATTCAAAGACCAACGGATTTCCAAAGGCAAATCACCTTTGGGCACCACACAATTGGCACTGGCGATTTCGCCTACATCGGCGGCATCCTCGCCAAAGCTAAAAGGCAATACTTGGGGTGGAACTTTATGAAGATGAGAACAAAAGAAAAATTGAAAATAAATTAAAAAAAAAACAAATATTAACAAATAAATTAAAAGATTATAAATGATTTGAATGGTTAATACAACCCCAACCAACCATTAACCTCCAATTCAGCTGCATATTCAGCAATGCCCGCCTTATTGGAGGCAATACATTTGTATAGGCCTCTATGGTGGGCCTCCAATGAGTCTATATTTAGATTACTAGTACGAGCATTCATGCGTGACAATGTAAAACCATGTTCTCCTGTTATAATGGGAGCTGAATTCAAAGTCCAACGTATTTCCAAAGGCAAATCACCCTTGGTTACCATACACAAGGCGCCAGCCATTTCACCAAAATTAGCAGGCTCATCACCCATATTAAAGGCCTGTATTTGTGGTGGTACTTGGTAGAGATAAAAAAGCAATTCAAATAAAAAAAGATTTTCATTTTACATTAAAAAAAAACAGCTCAACATAGCTCAATATGGCTCAACATGGCTCAACATATACTCTGTGTATTATAATTCAGCACTTTTCAAGTGTATTCAGCAAAGTATCGGTAAATGTGCACAGAAATCATAAAATGTTTATAAAATATGGTACATAAGCAAATATTATTCAATGCTGGTAAACTAAAACCAACCATTAACTTGTAATTCCGCAGTATATTCACTGGATCCAGCTTGATTCGTGGCAATGCATTTATAAATGCCACGATGTAAGGCTTGCAAAGAATCAATATTTAAAGAACTTGTTCTTTTGTTTAAGCGTAAAATACTGAAACCATTTTCATGATTAACAATGGGGGCTGAATTCAAAGACCAGCGTATTTCCAAAGGTAAATCACCTTTAGGCACCACACACGTGGCACTGGCAATTTCACCCACATCAGCAGCATCCTCACCAAAATAGAAAGGCAATACTAAAGGAGGTACTAAAGGATTCAAGAGAAAACAAAATAATAAAGAAAAAAAAAAATCAAACAACAACTATAAAGATAAAGAATAACCATTAACTTCCAATTCAGCTGTGTATTCAGCTATGCCCGCCTTATTGGAGGCAATACATTTGTAATAGGCCTCGATGATGGGCCTCTAAAGAGTCAATATTTAAAGAACTAGTACGAGCATTCATGCGTGACAATGTAAAACCATGTTCCCCGGTTATAACAGGTGCTGAATTCAATGTCCAACGTATTTCCAAAGGTAAATCACCCTTTAAAATCATACAAAATGCACCAGCCATTTCCCCTGTATTGGCTGGGTCATCACCAAACGTAAATGCCTGTATTTGTGGTGGTACTAGGTAATGAAGAGGAGGTGTTAAAGATTTAAAATTATGATACAATGAAATTAAAATTCAAATATTACAAAACTAAATATAATTTTATATCATATTTTATTAACCATTAACTTCCAATACGGTTACATATTCAGCATAGCCCGCTGAATTATTGGCAATGCATTTATAAGTGCCCCGATGAAATGCTTCCAATGCTTCAATATTTAAGGAACTGGTTCGTTTGTTCATTTTAAAAATATTAAAACCGTTTTCCCCATTCACGATTAATGCTGAATTTAAAGTCCAATAGATATCCATCGGTAAATCACCTTTTGGCACCACGCAAACAACACTGGACACTTCACCGCGATTTAAAGGCTCTTCACCAAAACCAAAGGGACTTATTTGTGGTGGTACTAATTCAGATAGTCATATATGAACAATAAACATTAAAATTTGCATTATTCAGCTACTAGAAATGCTATTCAGCTACTAAAAATACTATTCAGCTGCTAAAATGATATTCAGCTGCTAAAAATGCTATTCAGCTGCCTTAAAATGCTATTCAGCTACTAAAAATACTATTCAGCTAAGTACTTAGTTTGAAAAAGCAAAAATAATTTTGAGATGCGAATTGAATTTAAAAAAATGTTTTCATTATGATTTTTGAAGCTTTAAAAACTTATTTGTGTTGCTACTAATTCACATAGTCATACACGAACAATAAACATTAAAATTTATTTTATTCAGCTACTAAAAATGCTATTCAGCTAAATGAATTAGTCTTATATTTGAAATTAATTTAAAAAAATTGTGTTATTTAGGAATTTTGAAGTTTTAGAAAACTTGAAACCGAGTCAGTTGAAAAACTTTTTGCCATAATAAAGGAAATATTTGTCTGAACTCGATAATATCATATTCAGCTAATGAAACATTAATTCAGCTAAAGCCTTGTAACCATTCTTTTTTACAAAATCGAGATCTGAATAAAGAAAATAATCAAGGCATTCGAAAACTAGCTTATACACTTTGATTTTCATACGAAAAACCAAAATTCAGCTGCAAAAACTTATTAAAACACAATTCAGCAGCTATATTTCTATTCAGCGAGAGAAAGCTCATCTTATTTTAATATTTCAGCCTGACTAGCTTCTTTTTGCACACAAAACTGATAATTCATCAAAACAAAAAACCGTAAAAAAGGTGTTGTAAAAGGAAAGCCTAAACTGTTCCGAGGAGTTCAGTGCTGCAAACACAATTCAGCAGGACATACTAATATTCAGCTAGGGAAAAAACACTTTATATTAAGATTTTGGTCTAGGCAGCTTTGTTTTTGTACACGAAAATGTTAATTCAGCGAAATAAAAACCTTGAAAAAACTGTTTTAAAACGAAGTTGCTTCCAAAAATTTTACAAAACTTTAAATTTCCAAACAACAAATGTTCCAAACATAATTCAGCAATGTAAATTTATATTCAGCTGAAGTAATAACACTTAATATTAATAAAATTAACCTTCAAATTTGTGTTTCCATTGCAAAGTTTTTAATTCAGCTAAAGAAACGTCTCAAAATGTTTGGTTAGGTTAGGAAAGATAAATTACAAATAAAATTAAAAAAAGTCAATAAGAACTTAAAAGCTTTAAAACACAAAAAGAAAGCGTCAAAATAGATATCAACCATTAACTTCCAGCGCGGTTACATGCTCAGCATAGCCTGCTGAATTATTGGCTATGCACTTATAAGTGCCACGATGATAGGCTTCCAAAGAATCAATATTCAACGAACTGGTCCGTTTGTTCATTTTAAATAAATTGAAACCATTTTCAGCCATTCACAATTAAAGCCGAATTCAAGGTCCAATAGATATCCAAAGGTAAATCACCTTTGGGTACAATGCAGGTAACACTGGTGACCTCACCGCGATTTAAAGCCTCCTCGCCAAAGTCGAAAGGACTAATTTGGGGTGGCACTAAGAGTCATAATATTAAAGAGTTTATCATTGAAATTTTAAATAAAATGTAGATTTTAAAGAATATTTTAGGCACACAAATCTAATTCAGCTAAAGAATTTCAATTCAGCAACAAATTTTAGCAATTCAGCTAAAGATTGTATGATAAAAGTTCAAAAGATAAATACTAAATGCATTTAAAAATATTTTTAGTAAAAATTCAACCAAAAGAAATCTAATTCAGCTAAAGAAATATGCAAAGACAACCATAAGCTTTCAATTCAGCAGGAGTTTTTAGCAATTCAGCTAAAGATTTTTGGCTATAAGTTTAGAAGATAAATTTTAAATAAATTTTTAAGCACATTTTTGCATAGATTCAGCTAAAAGAAATCTTATTCAGCTAAGGAAATAATCAAGAACAATCTATTTTCCATCCAATTTCGCTTATGACTTCTAGTAATTTAGCAAAGTATTCTTTATGTCCGCAGAAATCTAATTCAGCTAAAGAAATATGCAAAGAGAATCGATTTTTTTAATACTATAGACATACGATTTTAATTCAGCAACGGTTTTTTAGCAATTCAGCTAAAGATTTTATGATTTTTTTATGATTTTTGTACAGATTCAGCTGCAAGAAATCTTATTCAGCTAAAGAATTAACCAATAACAAACTATTTTCCATTCAATTTCGCTTGTGACTTCTAGTAATTCAGCACAGTATTCTTTATGTGCACAGAAATATAATTCAGTTAAAGAAATATGCAAGGAAAACGTATTTTTTAAATAGCAAACACATAGGATTTCAAAGCAAACACAAAGAATTTCAATTCAGCAAAGGTTTGTAGCAATTCAGCTAAAGATTTTATGATATAAGTTTAAAATTTAAATTTTATATAAATTTTAAGCACATTTTTGTATAGATTCAGCTGAAAGAAATCCAATTCAGCTAAGGAAATGATACTAATTCAGCCAAGTATTGCTCCAATGAAATTGAATATTTATTTCAGGTATTTTTAAAGGGTGTTTAGGAAAGGGAATTTCAAACAAAATCATAATAAAAGAAATTATTAAAAAAGGAGTAGAATTTTATAAAAAAAATAAGAAAATATGCCACACCATTGACTTCCAATACAGCAACATGCTCCGCATAGCCTGCTGAATTATTGGCTATGCATTTATATGTGCCACGATGATAGGCTTCCAAAGAATCAATATTCAATGAACTGGTCCGTTTGTTCATTTTAAATAAATTGAAACCATTTTCACCATTTACAATTAAAGCCGAATTCAAGGTCCAATAGATATCCAAAGGCAAATCACCTTTACTTACTATACAGGGAACGCTAGTAACATCACCGCGATTTAAGGCCTCCTCACCAAAGTCAAAAGGGGTTATTTGAGGTGGAACTAGTTTGGATTTTAAAAATATTTTTATTTATTTTTATTATATCCTAATATTAAGCTAATTCAGCTAATAAAAATGTTATTCAGCAAGCCCAAAATATATTATACTCCTTGAAAAAATCTATTAGGGAGAGGATAGGAAAAAAAATTAACAAAAATTACAACTAAAAATTAATAATTTTAATAAAAAAGTGCTAAGAAATATTCCATAATTAACCATTAACTTCCAGTACGGCAGTATGTTCAGCATAGCCTGCTGAATTATTGGCTATGCATTTATAAGTGCCACGATGATAGGCCTCCAATGAATCAATGTTCAACGAACTGGTGCGTTTGTTCATTTTAAAAATATTAAAACCATGTTCACCATTCACTATAAAGGCTGAATTGAGACTCCAATAGATATCCAAAGGTAAATCACCTTTTGGCACCATACACGTAACACTAGCAATTTCACCACGATTCAAAGCCTCTTCACCAAAATCAAAGGGGCTAATTAAAGGCGGCACTAAAGCGGTATATTAAAATGAATATGATGAACTCAAATTGAGAAATAATTCAGCAAATAAAAAAAATAAATTTTAATTATTTGAACTTTGTGCAGCCCTTGCGCTGAGCAACTTTTCCCTATTTGGTTTGAAGGAACTTGGTCAGTACAGAGGTTGCTTTAACCTGTGGCATCACAACGCACCGAAATGCATGCTCAAGTGAGTTTTTGTTATAAAGCTACCACACTAACCTAGGTTAGGTTAGGTTAGGTTAGGTTAGAGGACGTGTACTTGTCAATTCTGACAAGTACAGTACTCGGTGGTCGAATTGACCCATTGTACTACGTACTAGCTTCTCACACCTAACCTAACCTAATTATTTAAACTAATTCAGCTGCAGATAAGGTCGATGTGAGTAAAAATTGTTTTTATTTGCATTAAGTTAGCTGCAGGTCAGTTTACTTATCTTTATTATTAAATTAAAATATACTTTTTACGTTACTAGCCTAAAGCTATTACAATTCAGCTAATTCAGCTGCAATTCAGCAACAGTTTTTTTTTATTTAAAACAAAATATTGAACACCATTAGAGACGAGATCTACACTATAAAGTTGTACACCAGTATGATTACTATTCACCACAGATTTTTTAGTAAAAATTTTTTTTATTTAAAATTTTTAAATTTAATTCAGCAATTAATCACACATTAAAAATTTATAAGCAAAAATCACCCATTTTTATGTTATAATAGCGTTAAGAGAAGAAAGATTAAAGTTAGTAAATTGTTTTATTGGCTTAGTTTTTAGCATGAAAATCAGTTTTAACAACTACGAGTAAACACAGCTCACCATTAACTTGCAATTCAGCTGCATATTCAGCTAAACCAGCTAAATTCATTGCAATACAACGATAAATACCACGATGTTTAGCCTCTAAGGCATCAACATTTAAATAACTTGTACGTGTATTCAGTTTCATAACGGTAAAACCTATTTTTTCCCGTTACTACTGGTTCTGAATTTAAGGTCCAATGCATATCTAACGGTAAATCACCCTTAAGCACTACACACGTTATACTTAAAACATCACCCATATTATAGACTTCATTGCCAATATTAAATGGTAACACTTGTGGCTGGAACTATAGTAAGGGGTTGGGTGTTAAATTTATAAAAAAAAAAAAAAAATAAAATCATAAATACTAATTAAATAAGAAATTATTATTAATTAATTAATTAATAATTTAAATATAATTTGTAATCATTTAACGAACGAACTTGTCTAACCATTAACATGTAATTCAGCCGCATAAGTTGCAGAGCCCGCCTTATTATTGGCAATGCATTGATAAACACCACGATGTTTGCCCTCTAAGGCATTAATATTTAAAGAACTTGTTCGGGGATTTGTTCTTATCAAAGCAAAACCCTCGTTGCCATTAGTAATTGGATGAGAATTTAAGGTCCAATAGATATCGACGGGTAAATCGCCCTTACCCACCATACACTGACTACCAAACCAATCGCCCACATTCATGGGTTCATCACCGAAATTAAATGGCATTATTTGGGGTGGTACTAAATGGTGAATATTAAATGGAAATGAAATAAATTCAGCTATAATTCAGCTAATTCAGCAAAAGAAAACAGAAACAATTATTGAATATTCTAAATTTAAGGTCCGAAATTCCAAAACTTTTTTTAAAAATTTTAATTTAAATTTTAAATTTTAATTTTTGTTAAAAAATTTTTTTTTTATTTCTTTTCAGGTGAGTTCTTAAACTTTCTTTTTTAATAAGGGGTGAGTCCAATATTTTTGCAATTTTATTTAAAAAATTATATTCAAGAAGATCGTGTTATAAGGCCTAGAGATTTAAAAATTTCTTAACGTTCCCAAGAATATTTTTTATAAATATTTAAATTTTCTATTGCCCTGCTATTGCCATTTAAATGCATTTGAAGAAAGCTGGACTAGGCGTGATTTATCTCACCAAGGATAGCCAAGAGTTAGGTTAGGTTAGGTTGGTGTGGTAGCTTTATACCAAAAGCTCACTTGAGCACGCATAGTGGCCCGTTGTGGCGCCACAGGTGAACGCAGTCTCAGTACTGACGAAGTTCCTTCTAGCCAATGAGGGAGAAGTTGGTCAGCGCATGGGCACGACTACCCCATGCTGGAAAACCAGCCAGAAAGTTTGATAAACGAGGCTATGTCCTTGACATCAATGGACGGTAGCTCCATCAAGCTGACAAGGGTTGGAGAGCCAAATAACCTATATTTGCATCTCTCAAGAGATGGGCATTGATATAGAAAGTAGATGACTTCCTCAGCGTGTCTGCATACACGGCAGAAATCGTTAAATAGGAGCCGCATTCTTTCCGCGTGTCTGCCCATAACACAGTGACCTGTAAGCATGGCCACTGTGATCGCGATGATGTTACGACCAAGTCCAAGTAACTGGTTGGTGCGCCTTCTATCCATTGAGAGCCAACTGAGCCTAGCGGTGGAGCAGGTCTCCTCATTGTTCCCGAGAGAATTTCCACGCAATGGCCAGTTTGAACGAGGTAAGTGGCATTCCCAAGTTGATTGAAGAGGATTCCGGAAAAAGTGCGCTAGCTCTGGCTAGCTCGTTTGCTCTACAGTTTCCCGGAATGTCGCAGTAGACGGGGACCCAGACAAATGTGACGATGAATCGTCCAGAAAGAAAGTAAAGGCAGCGGCGGCATTCCCTGACGATCCTAGAATTATCCGCAACGTTCGACAGAGATATTATCGCAGTCTGGCTATCAGAAAAGATTGAGATGCGGGTGAAAGGAACTCCGTGTGCAAGAATCCACTGTGCGGATCGGTAGATGGGCATTTCCTGGAATACGCTGCAATAGTCCGGCAGGCGGAGTGAAATGTTCAAGTATAATCTCTCAGAGTATACTCCGCTGCCCACTCCGCAATTGAATTTGGAGCTGTCGGTGTATACATCCAGGAGTTCCGGGGGGACGGGGGTCCAATCACTCCTGCTCGGGATCAGAAAGTTGAAACCCCTGTCAAAACAGTATTCCACAGGGAGATAATCGATATCCGGTGGGGCCACCGGGCCAATCTCCAAAATAAAGGAGTGACCAGAGGGGACAACACGCCAACGAGACAGGGCATTAAGTCTCTTCGCAGTGAACTTAGCCACCTGCTTAGCGAGGAGCTCAGTAGGAAGCCAGTTAAGCATAGCGAACAGGGCTTTTGTGGAGGTGCGGGACCTTCTGACTCCGTCCAGGAGTCTAACATTGTTCCGTTTGTCCAGAACATTCCACCAGAAGGTAATACCGTATAGGAGTTTGGGTTCGGTGACTGTAGAGTAGATCCAGCACATGACCCTTGGCCCGAGAAAAAAATTTTAAAACTTAAAATCGTGTTTCTATTTTAAGATATTACGTACAACGTAGCTCTCACAGCACCCATGTCGAATGTGTTAACTTTATAAAGCCGACTCCGAACGTCAGATTTTTGATAAACTTTTCATGTCAATACCCTTAGAGTTTTTGCCGGAAATCTGTTGAGAGGTAAACGACAAAAAAATTTTTAAGCACTACTCGTTACATTATTCTAGAGCCACTATTCTGTGGCCCATTTTAGACTTTTTTTTAAAAGTTTTTATGGTAGAATAGCCGAAGGAAAAGAGGCAGTTAAGTGAAAAAAAAAGAAGAATGACAAATTTTGTAAACCTTTTTAAGTGAAATTGCCAGGCTGTCGTAGTGGTCTAGTAGGTAGTGTGCTGGCTTATTAGACGTAAAGCCAGGCCAGACATCAAAATAAAAAATGTCTGGCAAAAACTCTGAGAGTAAATAAAATTGCCATGAACAGTTTCTCAAAAAAAATTTGCCGTTCGGAGTCGACTTTAAACTGTAGGTCCCGCCATTATGTATAAAATTAACACATAAGTAGTGTGAGAAATTGCGGGCTTCTTGGAGACGATTGCTGTAGACTGTCTAATGGCGAAGGTATATCACTGGCCATTTTATAGTCACCTAGCAGCAACTCATTTCCTTACCGTTCGCATCTTCCCTCTTTCCGCCTTTACAATGCACTTTATGAGTAGGGGCCATCCCCTGAGTGCTGGTTTCATAAAAAACAAAAAAAAAAAATTCAGCAGCTGATTATTGTTTATAATTAGAAGGTTTTTAATTCAAGCAAAATTATAAATCCAAATTAAACTACTTATGCTAAATGAAATCTGTCTAGATGAATAAAATTCAGCAATTATTTTACTGAGAATTTTTTTAAAATCCTGACGACTTATAAAGAAAAGTTTCCGGTCGTATATGCATATGTATACCCATGTGTCACAGTATTTCTAATTAATTTACCACATACCCTTTAAAAAATATTATAAAATGCACCCACCTAATCTAGCAAAGAAATTCCACATTAGTTAGTCTTATTAATCTAGGGATAGAAGTTTAGTTGAGTTAGGCCAGTTAGTTTTCAAATCATTTCCCATAGCCACTTGTATTGTTAGTTACACCCACCATTCACTTGTAATTCCGCTGCATATTCCGTTAACCCTGCTAAATTTACGGCAATACAACGATACACGCCACGATGTTTCGACTCTAAAGAGTCGACACTTAAATAACTGGTACGACGATTCATTTGTACAATCGTAAATCCATCAATGCCTGATATTATGGGCACTGAATTTAAAGTCCAATGTATAGTTAAAGGCAGATCACCTTTAAGGACAACACAATTAACACTTAAAACATCGCCCATATTGTAAATTTGATCTTCACCGAAATTAAATGGTAAAACTTGGGGAGATACTAAACTTGGAAATTGGAAAACAAAAAAAAACAGAAATTTTAAAACAAACAAAAAAACAACAACAAACAACGAAAGAAGAAAAATTCGTAGATTAAAAATTATACGAGGCCTTCTATTCTAACCATTAACATGTAATTCCGCTGAATAGCTAGTGAAACCAGCTTTATTATTCGCTATACACTGATATACGCCACGATGTTTGCCTTCTAAGGCGTTTATATTTAAAGAACTTGTACGTGGATTCATGCGCATTAGGGTAACACCGTCTTCGCCATTAACAATCGGTTGTGCATTTAAGGTCCAATAAATATTTAACGGTAAATCACCTTTACTAACCATACACTGAGCGCCAAACATATCGCCCATATTCATGGGTTCATCACCAAAAAAGAACTGGCATTATCTGTGGTGGCACTTTAAAAACGAATGCAAAACAAAAATTATGTTCCAGGAGTCAAGCAGGGTCAAGGATAAAATCATTATTTATAACAACAACAACAAAAACAAATAAAATAAATTAATATCATAATCTATACAACAACACAATACCATTAACTTTTAATTCCGACATATCATAGGCCATTCCAGCCTTATTCTCTGCAATACACTTAAATAAGCCCCTATGGTATTCGGCTACACTGGCTATATTTAAGACACTCGATTTGGGTGTCAATTTTAAAATCGTAATGCCTTCTTCGTTATTAATTAAGGGGCGTGAATTTAAGGTCCATTTAATATTAATCGGTGTATCGCCTTTCTGTATCATACACTGAACACCAGCACTTTCACCCGTATTCACTGGGTCTTCACCAAAACTAAATGGTACTATTTGCGGTGGTACTGTACACGTTTGGTAGATAGTAAATTGGAATTGTACAGTGAAGATTAAAACAAAAAGATTCAATAATAAATTAATAATGAAGTAAAAAAAATTTTGGGACAGTTTGTCCCAAATTTCCAAATGCATTTCGCGGCAAGGAATTTTAGTAATCGTTGGAGGCAAACAACCTTAAAGAAATTTTTTTTTACATTTCAAGTCGGGCGTCAGTAAAAACGTACCTCTGTTTTTCGGACACATTAACCTCAGTCACACACTCTATGTCCGAATACTATAAACTCAGCGCCTTACAAAAAAATTGATGGGCTAATCAGGGTCTTAGGTTAGGTTAGCTTTGGTCGAAGTGGTAGCTTTGATTGCCAACGTACGTAGCGGTCCGTTGTGACGCCTTTGGCAAGCGCAGTCCCTGTACTGACCGAATTCTTCCTCCAAACTAGCGAAAAACTCGTTCAACGCAATATTTGGATCCAAAAGCTCGTATACACGCGGCTGCTGTAATTCCACTAAACTAGCCAAGAAGGCTTTCAGAGCAAGATTTGTACCCAAAGACTCTTGTACACACAGCTGCTGTAATACCCCTAAAACAAGTCGTTCAGCCAAAGGCTCTTGTATACGCGGCTGCTGTAATTCCATCAAACTACCGAAAAAGCCATTCAGCGCAAGATTTACCCGCAAAGGATCTTGTACACGCGGCTGCTGTAATTCCATCAAACTAGCCAGTAAGGCGTTCAGAGCAAGGTTTGCACCAAAGGCTCTTGTACACGCGAATGCGGCACTGTTCTTCTAGTTTCACGAAGCACTCTGTAGTAAAATTAAAAGGAGCCCTCATAAGTACAAAATTCCACTGATTCAGGAACTCAAACCAGTCCACTGACGAATGCGGGCAATTCGTTTAACATCCAATGAAAGAAAGTGAAGAGAATTCCAATTTTAATGATACGTATTGCTATCTGAGTGTGTTAATGAACCCCTAAATTTGTGAAATTTAGGGCTCGGAAAATCCTCACACATTCCATGAAAAGATTTGCTGAGGATTTTAGACAGTCGATGAGATTAAGTCGTACTTCTTCAAGCTGAGTTTGAAATTGCCGTGACAACAAACGGCATTCGTTACAGAAACATGATAATGGAGTGCCTGTGATCACAGTTCAATGACTTCGATCTGAGCGACTTCAGTCTTCAGCAAGACAACTCCATTCTCGGCATTTCAACTACTGAGCTTGTGATAAGAGCCTTTCAGGAGTTGTGGCTCTGGGAAGAAGAAAGAGACTATCTTTCACCTCGTGTGGCAGCGCCCTACTTTTGCCATGAAGAAAGGGGAGGTTTTTGATCTCTCATTTTCTGGCATCGTTTTGATCGAGTTCCCTAATATAAAGATAGCAAGAATATAGGAAATGGCTGGTCTACATACATACACATACATAATTGGTCATTACAACCCTTTAGTTAGGATTTCAACCTAGCTTCCCATACCACTTATATTGTAGGTGTTAATTTTATACATGAGTCGTGGGACCTACAGTTTTAAATCGAACGACAGATTTTTAAGAAACTTTTCAGGGCTATTTTATTTACTCTCAGAAATCTGCTGAGTTGATAGGTTAGATTAGGTTAGAGGACGTGTACCTGTCAACTGTGACAAGTACAGTGCCCGAAGGTCGAATTGACTTATTATACAACGTCCTAACTTTTCACACCACTCGTGATGTGTGCGTTAATTTTATACATGACTGGCACACATGACTGACAGTTTAAAGTCGACTCCGAACGACAGATTTTTGAGAAGCTTTTCATGGTAATTTTCATTTATTCTCAGAGTTTTTGCCAGAAATCTGCTGAGAAGATGTCGTCGAAGAAATATTTTATCACATTTTGTTTAGTTGGAAATGCCTAACCTGGGGTTGGAACCGAGGCCTCACGTCTAAGAAGACAACACACTACCTGCTAGACCACGGCGACTTCTGATCTCTAACATTTATTTTATACTCGGGATAGTTTTCTCTAGGAAAAGAATTAATTAAATCCCGGATAGAATTAATTTTGGTATCACATTGGGCCTAAATGCTGGCCTAAGTGAGATTTCTTACTTCGAAGTGGTCCGCCGCCTAACCTAACCTAAGACTGCTACATCGCCCGTGCAACAATCGATTTATTGCACAACAAAATTCTCTAGAGAATTGTTGACCCCGTGTAGAATTAATTGTGGTATCACAGTGGGCATAAATGCTGGCCTAAGTGAAACTTCTTTCTTCAAGGGGGACCGCCACCTAACCTAGTCTAAGACTGCTACATCGCTCGTTCAACAATCGATTTATTGCACGACAAAATTCTCTAGGGAATGGTTGAACCCCGGTTAGAATTATTTGTGGTATCACAGTGGGCCTAAATGTTGGCCTAAGTGAGATTTCTTTCTTCCAGGGGGACCGCCACCTAACCTAGTCTAAGATTGAGACACCGCTTGTGCAACAATTGATTTATTGTCTGACAAAATTCTCTAGGTAATGGTTGAGCCCCGTGTAGAATTAATTGTGGTATCACAGTGGGCCTAGGGGGACCGTCGCCTAACCTAATCTAAGACTGCCACATCGCTCGTGCAACAATCGATTTA
Source organism: Sarcophaga peregrina (assembly GCA_014635995.1). Classification (NCBI taxonomy): domain Eukaryota; kingdom Metazoa; phylum Arthropoda; class Insecta; order Diptera; family Sarcophagidae; genus Sarcophaga; species Sarcophaga peregrina. The sequence goes on from CM025793.1 coordinate 88,731,455, forward strand.
TTTTAAGGAATTGTGATGTCAAATGGCCATCAACTTCAAGCGTTTTTTTATTTGGGCTTGGCGAATACACCAAAAAAAATTCAGTTAGTGATCGGTGAGATACAGCCAGATCTTGGGGAGAAAAAGGCATTGAAAATTTCATTCAAAGATTAAAGCCCTGTAATCAGAGTTGGGGCGCGCAGATATTTTGTGTCATACTTAAACGGAACATGTCTCAAAAGTCTCTCAAATTCTCAAAATCTGTACTCGTGCAGAGAGAACCTTTAAAAAGGGGGTTTTCATTTTTAACAAAATTTCAAAAATTCTTTCAAATCTTTTCATTCATCGTGGATGTTTTTGGGGATTTCAAAATGGAAACAAAAAGAAAATCAAAAATCAACAACATTTTAAAAATATTTCCGGTAAATCTGAAAAAAAAACAAACCCTTAACGGCCAATATGGACCATTGAGTTCTAGCACCAGCACTGTTCGTGGCAACACAAGTATAATTGCCCGAGTGACGGGCACGTACCGATTCAATGCTTAACACACTAATACGTTGGCTAGTGCGTGTAACAATAACGCCATCATTGGTAAAGACACGACCACCATTACGAGTCCAATAGATATCCATGGGTAAGTCACCCTTATTAACGGTACAATAGGCCGAAACCATATCCAATTCATTAATACTTTCCTCGCCAAAGTTAAAGGGTAAGATTTGGGGTAAAACTTGAAGAAAAAACAAATCAATTGATTGGTTGTAAGGGGCGGAAGGGGGTTTAAAAATTAAAACATCAAAATTAAAAAAAAAAGTTCAATTTAAAAAGAATTCTATTTAAGGTTAGAAAAAACCATTAGCGAACCATTAACCCTAAGCATTGCAGATGATATGGTAACACCGCCACTATTAGTGGCAACACAAGTGTAATTTCCAGCATGACGAGCACGTACCGATTCAATGCTTAATACACTTAAACGCTGGTTATTGCGCATAACAACCAGGCCATCATTGGTATAAATGCGGCCACCATTGCGCATCCAATAGATATCCAAGGGCAAGTCACCCTTATTAACCGTACACGAAGTGGAAACCATTTCCAATTCATTAACACTCTCCTCACCAAAATCAAAGGCCACTATTTGGGGTAAAACTAAAAAAAACGCAAGGATTTCTTAGAAAACTTAAAACAATTTTAAGAAAAAAAAACAAAACAAAAAATTATTTTTGAGATTGAATGAATAAAATCTTAACCATTGACTCTTAGTATGGCCCAATGTTTGGTAACACCAGCATTATTGGTGGCCACACAGGTATAATTGCCAGCATGGCGGGCTCGTACCGATTCTATGCTTAAAACACTCATGCGCTGACTAGTTTTGGTTACAACAATGCCATCATTGGTATAAACCCGGCCGCCATTTTTCAACCAGCCCACATCAATAGGCAGATCACCCTTATTAACCGTACACGAAGCCGATACCATATCCATTTCATTAATACTCTCCTCACCAAAATCGAAAGGCACAATTTGGGGCAAAACTTTTTTTTTATATAAAACGGGGGAAAAACGGGGAAAAATTATTATCACCACTACGAATTATTACAACAACAAAATAAAATAATAAAAAGAACAAGAACAAGAACAATAAATTCATTCTGATCACCATTAACTCTCAACTCGGCTGTATGATAGGCCACCCCGGCACCATTACGTGCCACACATGTATAGTTGGCCCGATGACGTGCATGTACCGATTCTATGCTTAACATACTAATGCGTTGTGTGGTTTTCGTTATTAGAATGCCATCGTTAGTCATTAGACGACCAGCACCTAAGGTCGGATCGGGTGCTGTTGTCCAATGCAAATCCAAAGGTGTATCGCCCTTATTAACCGTACACGTTGCCGAAACCATATCATTCATGTTAATAATATCGGAACCAAAATCAAATGGTACTATTTGTGGTGGTACTAATTAGAATATAATAAAGGGTTCTATATCAATAGAATTTTTTTTTAATTAAAATTTTGTGACAAATACCAGGAGTATATCGCGAATTCAAATTATGAACGCAAACTTTTGGGACACGAGATTTGACTCACAATACTTGAATATTGAAGTAACAAATATTTAAAACGTGGTTTTAGGACAATAAAATTGGCTCAAAAATACAGTAAGACCCCGCTTAACGTTGTTTCAATATTACGTGGTAGTATTGGGATTCCCCTAAATCGCGCATTGTATTGATACTTCTTATTCTGTCCCGAATAAAGATTCCAACTGTATTTTATATGTACGTGTTAAATTGCCTCGTTTAACGCTGTTTCGTTAAGCGGGGTCTTACTGTATATGTTATCTCTTTTATTTTTAAATAAAATTAGGTTAGCTAAGTTTAGCGAAGAGTTTGCTGTTCACTCGGTGGCCCATATGACATCTTATGTTACCCAGTGTAATGTAAGACTTCTTTTCATGATCAGTTAATGTGAATGCAGCAAAGTACTGTGGCATGAGATGGCTTATTTTGACCAAAACAAGACGGTCCCCGATGTCATTCACCACGCAATACGATGAATTGATTGAAAATCATATCCGATAAGCAATTAATCTCACATTTATGAAGCTATCTTGCGTAGTTGCGAAGATCATGTAATTTACCCAACCGTACTAGAATATTTTCAATGTGGACACGTCAAATTTATGCGTGTATAGGGACAAGGTGGAAACAGTTCACCCAAGACTGGGAGATAATATTGCAGCTACTATTGAAGATAGAGACTGAAGCAATGCAAATAAATTATAAGAAGATAAGGCAGATGCTTTGTAGCAACCCATTTTCCTTCAAAAGGCAGACAGTCGTCTACTATAATCATCCTTATCTCAGTCGATTGAAGAGAGTTTGAAAATCCACGATTTTGGTGGCTATTAATTTGCAAATACGGGGAACCCTTGTCCGAGTTTTATGGATGATATGATCAAGGAGTATGGCACGAAGCTTTCTTATAAACTCCTTGATGAGTGTTGTCTCATCAGATTGAAGGAGTCTCAATCACTGTGTCAACGCAGTGAGCGGATAATATAGCGCCTTGAAAGCACAGATTGAACCTTGATTAACACTGAGTCTTTAATCACTGTGTCAACGAAGTAAGCGGATAATGTAGGATTTTATAGGGATAGTTAGTTCCCCTTAAAAGCACTGATTGAACATTGATTAACACTCAGTCTTCAGGAAGGCCTTTGTAGGGATCTAATATTACGGGACTCGTATGTACTGCATAAAAAGATTGATGAGCTGCCAATAAAAGATAGGGCGATATATGTAGATCTGGTCGCTTTCTTTTCACATGGTTTGTGAAAATATGGTCTAGTCTTGAAACTCTTGAAAACTGAAAAAAAACCGTATAATCCTACACCGTGCATTTTTAGCCATGGCCCTAGAATAGGTTAGTCTGGTAGCTTTTTTACTAAAAGCTCACCTTAGCACGCATAGGGGCCCATTGTAACGCCATAGGTGAAAGCAGTCTCTGTACTGGCCAAGTTCCTCCGAATCAAGGAGGGAGAACTTGATCCAAGTAAGGGCTGCACATTCAAAGCACGACTATCCCACGCTGGAAAACCAGCCTGAAAGCTTGATAAATGAAGCAATATCCTTGACATCAATGGAGGATAGCTCCGTCAAGCTGACAAGGGTCGGAGAGCTGACATATCATAGGCCATTCCAGCCTTATTTTCGGCAATGCACTTAAATAGACCCCTGTGGTATTCGGAGAGCCAAATAACCTATATATGCACCAGAGATCAGCAACGAGTATTCAAAACGATGAGTAGATTCGAATCACACTTGGAATTGCTGATACATATCGTACTCATACTACTCATACTCCAAGTTGGAAGTACTCGTCGTATTCATACTTCACAATAAGCATAATGTTATTGGCTTCGACTCGTCTCTACTTAAAATTTATACGAAGCACAAAATAAGTATGATTCGCATACGAGCACTGCAATACTCACAAGAAGATTGTATATGTACGCTTTGCTTGCTGTCTTTGTCCTTGCTTTCTTCCTTGTTTGCACATGCAACAACAACTAAGACTGTAAATTTTGATGAATGATTGGAATCAATCGAGTCATTTGTAAGTATTATAAGTATTTTTCTAAATTTATGAATCAGACTGAGTGCATGAGTACTATTATACTCACAAGAAGATTGTGTGTATGCTTTGCTTGTTGTCTTTGTCTTTCCTTTCTTCTTTATTTGTATATGCAACAACAACTAAGGCTGTAAATTTTGATGAATGATTCGAATCACTTATAAGTATTTTTCTAAATTTATGAATCAGAATGAGTATGAATCAAACATATTTAGAATGTTATGAGTTTGATGTCAACGTTGTACTCATACTCATTGCTACTTATACTTATAAATCAATGTTGTAGCGAGTACGAATGAATCAGAGTAGTTGAATTTCAATTCTGTTAATTCACTCATACTCAAAATTGCATGAGAGCTTATGAGTAGCGGAAAAACGATTCATTGCTGATATCTGATCAGCACCCACGGCAAAAGTCTTTAAATGGGAACCCCATTCTTTCTGCGTGTCTACCTATAACACAGTGACCAATAAGCATGACCAATGCGGTCGAGGTGATGTTACGAAGAAGTCTAAGTTACTCGTTGGTACGCCTTCTATCCATTAAGGGTAATCTTAGTCCTGGTATTTAAAATGTCACAAAAGTTTTAAAATATTTTTCAGTAAAAAATTTTTTTTTAAATAAAATTAATTGTGTTCACATATTTTTATAAAAAATTACGAACAATTTAAGAAAAACTAAATTTTTTTCAGTGTACAAAATAGAAAAACGCAAAGTAACCAACGACCAGCTGTAGAGTACAAAATTCGAAAAGAAAAAAAGAAATCCAACGTTGTTTATGAATACGATTTTCCCTCGTAGAACGTGTAACACAAATAAGGCAAGAAAGAGAGAGAGAGAGAGAGGAGTCCAAGGCTTAAAAAGGAGATTAAAATTGCGGACGGACCTTATGCCAACTGTTGTTTTATATTAAAAGGAGCTCCTCTCTCTCTTCCATTTTTTCTTTTTTCCTGATACAAAAACAATTTTTTTGTTGACCAACATTTGTCGGATAAGCAATGTTGATCGTTAAAAAGAACTTTTAAGACTTACCCATGACTTGAACTTCCAAAGAGCCGCGTGCCGAATAGCCTTCAGCATTTTTAGCAACACAAGTGTAGGTAGCCTGATCCGAAGTACGTTCAACATTTTCGATGATCAAAGTGCCATTGGGGAAGACTTTCTGTTTGCGATTGATGGGTAAAGCACGATTATCTGTAAATCAATTTGAACATTAAAGATTATTTTGGTATTCGAATCTCTCTAGTAGAGTACTTACCTCTTTCCCATACAATGGAATCGATAGGGTAGCCAGCAACGGGGCAGGTAACAATTAAAGTTTCACCAGCAACAATTGCTTTCTTTTCCATTTGCCGAATGTAGGGCAGACCGTAGACATTTAATTTGGCAGAGTGTTCAGCTACACCGACCTTACTCTTGGCAATACACTTATAAAGGCCACCATCATTGGCATGAACCGAAGTAATATTCAAATATGAGACGACATCTCCATTAACAGTTACATATTGGCCGACTTGATAACGATCGTTATTGGCAATCTTTTTGCCATCCAATTCCCAGGAAATTTCAGGTGTTGGATTACCGCCCGCCACACACTTTAGGAAAACACTTGGTCCTGGTTCCATGGTCTCTTCTTGGAAGGCCTGACGTATAACTGGAGGATCGAAACGTCCGCCCAATTTCAATTCAGCACTAGCTTCAGCCGATTCCTGATCATTCCGTACAAAACACTGATACATGCCTTTGTCTTCTTTCTTAACCGATTCAATGCGTAAAACGGGATCACTATGGCCAATAGCTTTGCCATCCTTTAACCAGCTAATCGTCTTAATAGGATTACCGCTGTACTGGCAAGTGAAAACAGCTGGGCGGCCAAAGTCTACTGTCTGGGTGGGTGGATCGATTTTAGCCGATAAGGGAGCCGTAACGGTTAAGACAGTCTCTACAGATTCACCGCCCACCGAATTGTTAACCACACACAAATATTTGCCCGAATCATCAACGACTGCATCCTTAATGATCAAAGTACCCGATACCTGTTTGACGCGTTCATTCAAAACCACTGCCTGTTTGCGTGTAGTGCCTTCAATGAATTTATACCATCTGGAAAATTACAAAAACAAACAAACAAAGGAAAACTATAAATTAAAAGAAAGTTTTTCTAAAGTCTTGTCAAGAAAAAAAAAACAAAAGAAAAACTGAAAATGATTTTGAATGCCAAAAAAATGAAATGCTGGCTGTTGCTACTGCTGCTGCGCGTTATTTTTGATTAAGTTTTGACGTTTAAAGCACATTAAAATGTCAACAATGAGAGTGATTTTGTAGGAGAAGTGGTGACAACAACAAAATTAAGCCAATAAAACTACTTGTGATCTAAGAAAAAAGTTAGCTTTTCATAACACCAAGCAGCTTCTAAGTCTACTTACCTTTGTAATGCCCTGGTTTTGATGCTACTTACCTTAGAGGCTGCGTATACTTTTCTTCTTAATTTTGTTTTTAAGGTTAGTCTAAAGAGAGCATTTCATTTTTAAAACTTTTTCAAATCATTTTTAGTCCTTCTTTCCTTTTTTTTTAATCCTACTAAGGCAACCTAACAAAAAGAAACAACCTAGCACTGTTTGGAAAAGGGCAACGAAATGATAAAAAACCTAACAGATCTAACCTTTAATTACCCTAGATATTCATAAGATTTGTAGCCTCAAAATTTGTATAAAAATTTTAAGGTTTGTAACTTTGCTAAGTCCACAAAAAAATTAGTTCCATTGTTTGACTAATTTTACAATATTTTCCAATATCGTTACGATATTTAAACTACTAACAACTACAAAATTTTAGTTTGATTGATTTAGAACCTAACTAATGATATTTGATATCACGGTTACAAACCACACAAATTATAAATTAAGTTCTGAACCCAATAGTTATCCGATTTTAATGATTTGTCCTAAATATGGACCGCTGGAAAATTTTGAGCTAATTATAATAGTAAAATATCCTTATGCTATTTATGTTCTAAAGGTTTTTGTTGTAAAGATGATGTCGTAGGAGGACTATACGATATAGGTTCTGTTTTAACACCTCGGTAGACCTAAATTTCATAAAAAAAAGTCAGAGATTTTAAACTAAAACCACTTAACTGGACTTTGTACCTATTTGATTATATCGAAATACAGTAGTTTTCTGATTTAATGAACATTCGCTTTAGAAAACAACACATTTAACTAACACCTAAATTGTCGATAATTTGCACTTTTTAAACTAAAACCACTTAACTGAACTTTGAACCAATTTGATTATATCGAAATACAGTAGTTTTTCGATTTAACGAACATTCGCTTTAGAGAACATTCGCTTCAGAGAACATCGCATTTAACGAACACCTAAATTATCGATAACTTGCACTTTTTAAACTAAAACCACTTAACTGAACTTTGAACAAATTTTATTATATCGAAATACAGTAGTTTTCCGATTTAATGAACATTCGCTTCAGAGAACATCGTATTTAACGAACACCTAAATTGTCGATAACTTGCACTTTTTGTCGATAACTTCCACTTTTTGTTGTATAACTTGCAGTTTTTGTCGATAGCTTGCACTTTTTGTCGAAGGCTTCCTTTTTTGTTTTGAAACAATTTTTTTTTTTGCCATTTTGCATTATTTTGGTCAATGGCAAGCCAGTATTTTTGATCGATAACGGATTTTTTTGGTCAATAACTTATCGAATCTTGCTCTATTTATATAGAGTTTTTTTCTCGAAACTAATCTCAAACTATTCATGCCCAAGTGTATAGAATCGTTAACGAGTCTCTCCCTTTCTTTCCTTTTCTTTTCCCTTTCATTTCAATTTAGAATAGACAACCCGAATTTCTCCGAACAGTTTTAGTGAAATCAATGTTTCGAAAATTTTTGATTACGCCAGGATCTACGTGCAGATTGGATAGTAGAAATAGTGGGTTTAAACACACTTGCTCAAAACAAGATCCAAAAGAACCAAATAAATAAATTTTATTGTGATGGGATCACCAAAACACTCGCTTGGAACCTGTGGTACATTAATTCAGACCAGAAGGCAATACCTGGGTGCAAATCAGGGCAAACACCGAGAGCAACCTTCTGAAATTTGTCAGGGCAATAGCCTTGAAGGAGGCTTTGTACGTATACCCTATATAAATCATGAGCAATAATATAGATCGTTAGATACGAGTGCTATATAGCACATCTACGCCATGAAAATAATAAAAGTAGTAAGGTTGCCCCAAAGGCTAATCAGCCTTTCGATAACCCACTGAAAGCCAGGTCTCTTAAGATCAGCGTATTAACTTTTCCGTAAATTCGATTCTTATGTATGCCTGCGAATCGTAAACTTAGATGTTATCTGCCAGTGCAAGATGGTTAACTTAATGATGTTGCATACACGAGGTCATTAGTTCGACCAGGTCCACTTTCAATAACAACATCATCTCTCACGAATCCCAAGATCTGTACGATCTCTTGCGAAAAATTAATACTCCTGTACACCTGTGAATCGTGAAAAGCGATGTTATCTTCCAATGGCCTTAAAGTCGACTATGTGTCACTGTCAATAGCAACACCAAGCCTCGTGAATACTTAGGAACATTTTGTCGAATTGCAGAAGCGCATGAACTGGTTATTGGACGATTTTAATGGAATAAGTGAACGAGAATAGCTCCTAATAGAGTTTGTTGTGGTTAAGGCTCTTCGCTATCGAACTGAAGAATCGTTAAAGTTCTAAACTGAAACTTTAAGGTTGTTCATAACGCTTAAAAAAGGTAAAAGTGTTTAAAACCTCTTGATTTGTTTTAAAATATCCTAATTGTGTCAAATACTCTCCAAAATAGTTCTGAACTGAGTTGATTTTAAAATTCTCAATAGAAACACCGATTAATTGAACCCATGTCTCTCAAAATAAAATGTCGAATAAAACTTTTTCAAAGCAAATCACCTATAAACTGGCACCGGATAAGCTTGTCCAGGACAATGGCCTACATATGTACCACCTTGGGCTATCTCAGTCAATTCTATACTTTTAAAAGCAACTTTCGGTTTAACATGACCCAATGGTTCTGTAAAAAATCGGAATAAATCTTAGAACTTGAAATACAAAAGAAGGGTTTAAAAAAAAAATCCATTAAAAACTGCCTGATTTGTATAGAATTACCTAAAAACTGGCATTGGATAGGCTTGAGCTTGACATAATATGGCAAAACTATCACCGGAATTCATAGTGTGCTCTTGCAAACGATCACCAGAAACACGTGGGCCAACACTAGCAATAGGTTCTAAAAATTTTAAAAGTGGGAAGATTGGGATTTACATAAAAATGAAAGAAAAATATTGAAAACTGCCTTCGTTATACGGATTACGGATATAAAATACCTAAAAATTGGTGTGGGATAAGATTGTCCCATGCAAAGCATAGCTAAACTTTCTTGAGCTTTTTTGGTAACCTCTTGCAAGCGACCACCCGATATTTTGGGAGCAACACTGCCCAAGGGTTCTAGTTTATGAAGAATAATAAAAAAAATTAAATTTTAATTTTAATTTGAAAATAAACTGCCCGAGTTATATAGGATAAAGCCTTTTGTATAAAAACTAACCTTATTATAGGCACTGGAAATGCTTGAGCTTGACATAGTAGAGCAAAATTTTGTCCAATTTCTTTGACAAAAGTGAAACTTTTCGATTCGCCAGAAAATGTAGGAGCTTTCGCACCAACAGGTTCTAGAAAATTGAAAAAGTATTACAAAAAGCTTTAAAATAATACAAAAAAAAAAGGAGATCTTTTCATATAGTTTTTATAACAGCTAACAATGAATCACGCAGTTTCGATCATTAAAATCTGAGAAAGATTTTAAAAAAGTCTTTTTTTATATTATAAATGTCCAGTATGAACTTTCAATTTTATCAAAGCTTTTTTTCACCAGAAACCTTCAATTAAAACCTTATAAAACGATATTGGAATTCGATCAACAACAGGTTCTGCAAAAGGTTCAGAGTATTAAATAGATTACAACAGATCACTATGCTTACTCAAGTGTGCTTTGGTATTCAAAGGTACCACTTCAGCCTAAGCTAACCTAACATAACCTTATTACAAACGTAATAGGCAAATAAGTTCAATAGTCTGTAGAATAGCTAACCTCTTCCTCCTACCGATGGTCTCAGTAAAGAGCAAAAAGTTATTACGAAAATTTGACCAAAAATCCTTAAACTGCTGCAAAGTTTGAGGAATTTTTAGTCAAGAAAGAGCACTTTGAAAAAACTGAATCTGTTATGAACACTAAGTGCCTGAGGCTGCCGATCGTGCTTTTTAATTGATTCCTGCTGTAAACAATCCTATCGCCAAGAACCCGAACACAGCAATACAGCATCGTTCGTAACAACTACAAGTTTTAGGAGGCACTACCACTGCATGCATTTAGCCTACTCAGAAGCCCTAACGACCAAGAAAAGCGCTAGTAATTCTCAAACCGAAACCCTACATAATTAATCGTTACAGCTATTCTGTCAAGATTACGACCTAGCTTCTCATACCACTTATTGTCTGGGTGTTAATTTTAGTGGTGAAACCTAAAGTTTTTTAAAGTCGTCTCTGGCAGATTTTTGACAAAAAAATTTCAAGGCAATGTTGTTTACTCCCTCCCAGAGTTTTTCCCAGAAATCTAATGAGGGCCAGGTCACCAAAGCAATAATTTTTCAATATTTCGTTTAGTTGGAGATGTCTGACCTGGGTTTTGAAACGAGTCCTCACGTCTAATAACCCAACTATATGGCGACTAATATCTTCAGCGGGATGCGTACAAAATTGTACATACACAGAAGCCCAGACGACCACAAAAAGCGTAAATGAATAACAATTTTTTGACCAAAGGTCATCTTCTCCGATAATGGGCGTTACTTAATACCCTTAATTGATTGAACTTAGTTGTCAGAAAGAATCTCGCAATCCGTGAGAAACCTATGCGCCCACAGCGAATAACTGTCTGCTTCAGATTTAGCAAGTGCCGAGCATTTGGGCTCTATTTCCTTTAAGACATTCCTCAATATGAAGTCGCCGTGGTCTAGTGGGTAGTGTGTTGGCTTATTAGACAAAAGGCCCGGGTTCGAATCTCAGGTCAGACATCAAAACAAAAAATATTTCTTCGGCGACTTCTTCTCAGCAGATTTCTGGCAAAGACTCTGACAGTAAAAATTGCTATGAAAAGCTTCTCAAAAATCGGTCCTTCGGAGTCGACTTTAAACTGTAGGTCCCGCCACTCATGTCTAAAATTATCGCACACAACATAAGTGGTGTGAGGAGCTATGTCGTAATCCTGACTGAAGGGTTGTAATGGCCAATTATGTATGTATGCATTCCTCAATATAACAATTCTTCCGTTATAACGTATTATAGAACCCAAAGAGCTATGCTTGCCGGAGCTGCACTAATTCAACCTAACCTAATCTTTTTAAATATAAGTGATAGGGTAAAAATGAGTGATAGTGGATGGTATTCCCTACAGGAATATGAAAACGCTGTTCTTATGGCCTCAACTGGATGGCACGGTTCTGAAAGACATATGGTGTCAGCAAGATGAAAGTTTTAAACCACGCTTAATCGAAACATGTTTTCCTTGTAACCCAATAGAAAAACTTGTAACTATTTTGAAAAATTCATGTCTGTATTTAAAAATAGAAAAAAACCGTCCTTATTGGCTGGCACATCCTTTAACACGCTTTATATCGAGAATAAAAAATTTAGGTACTTCGCTTAACATTAAAATTATAAAGAAAACAATGCTGTAAACAAACCTGTTTACAAATTATCGTACTGCTTAATATAACAGCAAACACCAGCGTAAAAAAATTTTAAACAAATATACAAAAATATAACAACAAACACTACAAGAATAAATGTAAACAAAAAACACAAAAAGCCATAATGAAACAACGATAAGGCGAAGTCACAAATTATCGTCTTCAAGAACATTAATCAGACTGTTTACTCTGCCACATAAAAGGCTAGCCAAAGCCGGTGAGTTAGTTAGTGAAGCTCAGTCAGTCTTGTGTAAAGACGCAGTGAATTTGAAGAAAGTAATCATTGTTTGAAGATCTCCGTTACAAAGATTTGTCGAATAATTATCTAGTAATTATTATTGTTTATGCAAAGGGTATAAACAGAGGAATAACAAACAAAGCAATTGTTGTTGTTTACATAAAGTTGTGAACAGTGTTAAACTAAATACAGATCACAGCGAAAAAGGCTGTCATGAAAGCTTTCTTTTTTAAGTATTTTTACCGTATAATAGGCACTGGATATGCTTGAGCCTGACACAACAAGGCAAAACTTTGACCATAATAACGTATAATAGTGGAACTGGCTACATCACTTGAAAATGAAGGAGCTTTTGCACCTATGGGTTCTAGAAAGTAAATAGAAAAATTCGCTTGATAATGCAAAATTTAAGAAAAATTTTAATTCCAATAAAAAAAGAAAGAATAGAACCAATTGGTAGTGTAGCATTATTTACCTAAACACAGGTACTGGATATGCCTGAGCTTGACACAGTAGAACCATATCGTTACCCTGCTCTTCCCAAAATGTACTGCTTTTTAAAGCAGATGGAAAATTTGGTGCCTTAGCTCCCAGGGGCTCTAAAATCAATATAAAAAAACATTTTTTTTTAAATTTTTTAAGGCTAAATGCATAAATTTTTGAAAACTGCCCGAGTTTTGAATAAAAAAAAAAATTTCTTTACCTAAATATAGGCACTGGATAGGCTTGAGCTTGACATAGTAATACTAAGTCTTTACCCTGTCTTTCATAAAATAAACTACTCTTGGAAGAAGAGGGGAAAGCGGGTGCTTTTGAGCCTAAAGGTTCTGTAAAATACAATTCATTTTAAATTTAACAATTGAAGTTAAAAAAGAAGAAAATTTTTATTAAAAACTGCCTTGTTTTTTGCTTAATTACCTATAAACCGGCACCGGATAGGCCTGAGCTGGACACAATAAAACCATATCTTCTCCTTGATTTTGCCAAAATATGCTGCCCTTTGAATTTGTTGCAAAGGCTGGAGCTTTGGCACCCAATGGTTCTTATTGTGTTAAAAAACAAAAATTATATTCAAGAAGTTATTAAGCATGAGATTTAAATTTAAAATTGATAAAATACTGCCTTAAAGTTAGGCTAGGGCAGCTTTCATTAAAGCTTTCTAAGTGGTGCATTTTGTACTTAAAATTTGAATGAGATTTCACTACACTTCTCAACACTTTCCAGCAGATTTTCTTTTCACTTTTAAGCTTTCATTAATTCAAAGTCCTCGATAACATAATTGGCCATTACAATCCTTCGGTTTAGAATTACGACCTAGCTTCTTACACCACTCATGTTGTGTGCGTTAATTTTATACGTGAGGTATGGGACCTACAGTTTGACGTCGACTACGAACGACAGATTTTTGAGGCACTCTTTTTCATGGCAGGTTTATTTTACTCTTAGAATTTTTACCAGAAATCTGCTGAGAGAAAATCACCGAAGAAATATTTTTATTCACATTTCGTTTTGATGCCTGAGCTGAGATACATACAAACCCGGGCTTTCCCCGTCTAATAAGCCAACACACTACCTACTAGACTACGGCGAATTCAGTCAAACTGAAAAAGCTTTTAAAATTTGAAAACATTTTTTCAAAGTTCAATATGAAAAAGCTTTGCATCCTCAATTTATAACGTGGGCCATCTATCGGTTTAAATTTCAACCATCCAATTATTTCGAATCTGGCAATACTTATGTCACTCTATTCTGTCACAAAATTCTCTTCAGAACGTAATGAATCGATGTTTCCAAAACAAAGTCAATTGGTCGGTAATTCCACGAAATTTGCCAAGAAAGCCCAACAGTATGGCGACTACTATCTTCACCCGAATGTTGTTGTACAAAATTTGGTCACAGAGAACGACCAACAGTGCCCGATATAGGCAAGTTTATTGCCAAAGTTCGTGAAACTGGTTTTATCACTGACGTGACATGACGTGAGCATGCTCGTACAGTTACTATACCCAAAGTGCGTACAGTGCGTATACACAAAGCTGTGGTTGAGAGTGTACGCGATAATTCATCATCATCAAGAACTGAACATCGCCAGTTTTTTTTTTTTATAAAAATAGCACTCAGGGGATGACCCCTACTCATGCAGTGCATTGTGCAGGTTTTTTAGGAAAGGTGGAAAGATAGAGGGAAGATACGAGCGGTAAGGAAACGAGTTGGTGACTATAAAATGGCCAGTGCTATATCTTCACCATTAGACAGTCTACAGCAATCGTCCCCAAGACGCCCGCAGTTTCTCACACCACTTATGTTGTGTGTGTTAATTTTATGCAGAAGTGGCGGGACCTACAGTTTAAAGTCGACTCCGAACGACAATTTTGGTCGAATTTTGCTAAAAGATCTCGGTATGATGCCTTACGGAGTTCAACTGGTTCAAGAGTTGAAGCCACATAACCATCCGTTTCGTTTTCGCTTTCCCTTGGCCCAACGGTCATTTTCTCCTTGGAAGACCTTCTTCTTTAAGAGACCTTCTCTCTTTGTTTCTTATCTTAATTTACCTAAAAAAAGGCACTGGAAAGGCCTGGGCCTGACATAATAAAACAACTTCAGCCAAGCTTTTTCCCAATAGGCTGCTTATCTTGGAAACGGTATTAAAGGTGGGAGCTTTTGCACCAACAGGTTCTAAAATGTTAACAAAAAAATATTATGAAAGCAAGAGAATCAAAATTAAGGGTAATATAGGGTCATTAAGCCTGCCTGAATGTTAGAAAACGAACTTTACCTTATTATAGGCACCGGAAATGCTTGAGCTTGACATAGTAAAGCAAAACTTTGATCAATGGCACGTGTATAAGAGAAAACATTCGAATCGGTGTTAAAGCTAGGAGCCTTGGCACCAACGGGCTCTATGGTGGATAAATTTAGATGAAATTTTAATAAGAAACCTTAAAAAAAATTTTTAAATTTTATGAAAACTGCCCTCTTAAAAACTTTACCTTATTATAGGCACTGGAAACGCTTGAGCCTGACACAGTAAGGCAAAGCTTGAGTTAATGTTACGCACAAACATGCTTACTTTAGAATCACTGGAAAATGTAGGAGCTTTAGCACCCACAGGCTCTAAAAGGATTTGAAACAAAACAAAATTCTTATTAAAGTTTCTTAAACGAATTAATGAAAAAAAAACTTTTATTTAGAACCAGTTGCTAAGCTATTTCAAACCAAAACTTCTTATCTTTGATATAAAAATTAATTACTTTGAAGAGTTCTTTATTAATTACATAAAAAGTTAGGTTAGGTTATCCACTACTACATATATAAAAGGCAAGAAAAAACAGGCAAGGGAGTCAGTAAAAATTCAGTCACTCTTGTGTGAAGACAAGTTTCGTGTGAAGAGAATAATCGTGGTTTGAAGATCTTCGTTATAAAGATCTGTCAAACAATTGTTAGTGTTTATGCAGAAAAGTGTAAAGAAGAATAGCAAACAAAGCAAATTGTTGTTGTCTACATCAAGTTGTGAATAGTGGCACACAGAATTGTGTAAACAATAAAGAATTTTAATAAAACTGAACATAAATTTATTTCTGTTTGACATCAAGGAGCTCATATTTCAAACAGTTTTTAAAAGGTAAAAACGTAACAGAATATAAACGTATCCCTTACGTCACTTTGAGTCCAAAACGCAAACACACTGCCTTATTCATGTCAGATATTACGAAATCAATTATCGGAAAAGCGATATAGAGTGGTACAAAGTGTATATCAATACAGAGCACGAAAAACTATATCTAGAGGGCGTTACAGAAACATCTGGACAGCAGTAGCCCACTTTAGATTAAGACTCCAACCAAAACGAAATCAGAATGAACCCATTAACCAAGCAAAACTAGTTGCAATTCACAAATTTCACTGGAACAAGGTCAAGCAATCTGTTCAGAGAATATCTATCAAGAGTATACCTTCTGATCACAGACATCGACGGACGATGGTAGATCCACAACTATTATCATCATAGGGTGATTAATTTACCAACTTATTGTAAAGTTTTAGGATGCCCCGATGGTCTACTTCGTAGGCAATTGCCGAGGAAGTGGGTAGGATTCCCACCAGAGACCCTCAGTGTTACCAACACAAAACACTGCATAAGTAGGAGTCATCCCCTGAGAAATGGGCTCTCTAACCTATCTAATCTATCAGGGCGAGGAAGGTATACCAATCAATTGATGTATGTTTGTTAGCAGTTTGAGGCCTTCCTTCTTTCCAGAACATCAGCAATGATATTCCACTTATTGCCCAAGCGACTAGTCAACCAATTAAAAAAATAAATTGGTTTTGGACTTTCCCTATTACCATTGGGATTACAACCATATAACTAGGTTACAGAATACAGTAATGGCTCAGAACCTAGCTTACCATTAGTAAATTTCCTACCAACTTTGAACCTTTTGAGCCTACGAAAACCTAAAACCACTTGCTCTCATTTAGAATGTTAACATTTTAACCTCTCGTCACAGCATTAAAAAGTTATCGATGCTTTCACAACCGCTTGGAATCGAGAATCATTGTATTACAACCCTTCAGTTAGGATTACGGCCTAGCTTCTCACACCATTTATGGTAAGTGTGTTCAGTGGCGGGGTAATTGAATTTATTTACAGAGTTTTTCATACAAATCTGCTCAGAGGAAGTCGCCTAGGGAATATTTTTTCTTATTTCGTTTTGATGGAGATGCCTGACCTGGGGTTTTTAACTGTGGTTTCATGTCTACCAAGGCCACACTACGTACTTAACTATGGCGAATTGAATTCCATGCCGCTTTTCCAATTTGAAAATGTATTCTTGAAGGGGCGCATATATGCCCTCTATCGATTCCTACTCAAATATTTCGAATCCCTTCCGTGCTAGGGATGTCTAACCTGAGATTTCAACCGTGGCTTGATGTCTTATAAGCCACCACTCTACGGCAATTTTAATTTCTTCATTCAATCCGCAATTCAAAGAATTCTTATGTTGTTTACCTAAAAAACGGTACCGGATAATCTGGGGCCTCACAGGTCAAGGCTATAGTTTCATTACTTTGCACAAAAGCAGTAAATCTGGAAGCAATGCTTGGAGAATCTGGTACTTTAAAGCCCAAAGCCGCTTTTCTAATTTGAAAACGTATTCTTGGGGGCACATATATACCCTCTATCGACTCCTACTCAGATATCTCCAATCTTTTCTGTAGTGGGAATGTCTGACCTGAGATTTCAACCGTGGCTTCATGTCTTATAAGCCAACATCCTACGGCAATTTCAATTTCTTCATTCAAATCACAATTCAAAGAATTCTTACGTTGTTTACCTAAAAAATGGAACCGGATAACCTTGGGCCTCACAGGTCAAGACTATAGTTTCATTACTTTTCACAAAAGCAGTAAATCTGGAAGCAATGCTTGGAAATGCTGGTGCTTTAAAGCCTAAAGGTTCTGAAAGTTTAAAAATGAGGAAAACATTTATGAACTGTAAAGGAAGGATGTGCAACTAATTGCCTGAATTCTAGGATTAACCCCACGAATTAAACGCTACGATATCTAAATCACATGAATGTAATGTAATGAATGAGAATATATTTGAAATTACCGAAAATAAGGCACTGGATATGCCTGGGCTTCACAAGTTAAGGCTACAGTAGCATGACTTGCCACATACAAAGTAAAAGTAGAAGCTACACTAGGGAATGAGGGCCCCTTTGAGCCGAGTGGTTCTAAAAGAAAGTTAAGGAATTACAAACGGATCAAAGTAAATGCCTTAAATGTTGGTTATTAAACGTTAATTACCTAAAAAATGGCACTGGATAGGCTTGAGCTTGACAGGTTAAAGCCAAAGTTGTATTGATGGCGGTGTCATATGAAAAAGTTTTAACCCCGGGCGGAAAGTTAGGTTTCTTGTAACCCATGGGCTCTAGAATTTTAAGTTTTTTTTTTAATTTGAATTTATAGTTTCGAATGAAGACCTGAATGTTTAAAAATAGTTTTTTTTTACCTAAAATATGGCACTGGATATGCTTGAGCTTGACAGGTGAGAGCTAATGTTGTATTAATGGCAGCATGATGGGCAAAAGTTTGTACTTCGCCGGGAAAGGCTGGCTTTTTAGAACCCATAGGCTCTAAGGTTAATGAAAATAAATGAAAATATTTCGTAATAAAAATAAATTTTGAATCAAACGATAATTTAATCTAAAAAACGGCCTTAAATGTTATGATATTTACCTTATAATAGGCACTGGATAGGCCTGAGCTTGACATAATAAAGCAAAACTAGCATCATGAGGTTTCTTAACCTCAATCAATGAATACTCCAAAGAAAAGGTGGGTGCTTTAGCACCAATCGGTTCTAAAAATTTCAAATTTATCCAAGTTTTAAAACAAAATAAAATTATTTCAAATGAAAACTGCCTAAAGTTGGTCTAAAATTAAATTTACCATCACTACGAATTTTAGAAAATAAAATAAAAATTTATTTGAATGTACTTCTTAGTGCAAATTTAATAATTTTCTGATTTTGGGTCCGTACACAATTGTGATTCACCAAATCGGTTGCCCCGATGGCCTAAATGGTAGTCTGCTAAACTTCAAGTACCAACGCCGGAGGTTTGATGCGGTATTGTTTGTCTAACATTGCATGTTATTTTTCACAATAGAAAAAAGGAAGTGAGAATTATTACTAAAAACAAAGCAATTTTGCAAACTGGCAAACTGGTCGTTAAAAAAAATTATAGCACTCTACCTCCATCTTTCCTTTCTGCTATAAGCTATTGTTACAAAAATAAAATTGGCGTTTTCCTTTTACATCGTTTAACATTGAAATTATAAATAAAATCTACAAAAAGAATGAACTTGTTTACATGAGAAACAAGTAAACAAAATTGCAACAACAAACACTGCAAGAATCAATGTAAACAAAAATACACAAACAACAACAATGAAACAAAAATGTTTACATTTATAGAGATCTCAAGCGTACATTCGCATTCAAAAACATTCACTAGACTTTTTACGTTGGCATTAATAAGGCAAGACAAGGCAGGCAATGGAGTCAGTAAAAATTCAGTCAGTCTTGTGCGAAGACACGCGGTGTTTGAAGAGAATAATCGTGGTTTGAAGATATCCGTTATAAAGATCTATCAAACAATGGTTACTGTTTACACAAAATGGTGTAAACGAACAAAGCAATTGTTTTTGTTTACATCAAGTTGTGAACAGTGGCACATAGAATTGTGCGAACAATAAAGAATTTAATTAAAACTAAACACAAATTTATTTTTATTTTATTTGCAATCTCCGAACATAATGTATTGCATGAATAGGGGTTATCCCATGAGTGTTGGTTTAAAAAAATTGTTCTGAACTCTCGCGAAAATGTTTGGGATTAAAATTTAACTTAATCAAGCTTAAGCAGGCGCTTAAAACTTAAATGTAGACGGACATATATCAGAGATCAGCAACAAGTATTCAAAACGGTGAGTAGATTCGAGTCATACTTATAATTTCAGATACTTATACGCATTCATACTTATTTTGATATCGTACTCATACTACTCATACTCAAAGTTGGAAGTACTCATACTTAACAATACGCGTAATGTTATTGACTTCGACTCGTCTCTACTTAACATTTACACAAAGCACAAAATAAGTATGATTCGCATACGAGCACTGAAATACTCACAAAAAAATAGTGTGTTTGCTTTACCTGTTGTCTTTGTCTTTCCTTTCTTCTTTGTTTGTATATGCAACAACAACTAAGGCTGTAAATTTTGATGAATGATTCAAGCCACTCGAATCCCTTATAAGTATTATAAAAATTTTCCTAAATTCATGAATCAGAATGACTAGACATATTTCGAATGTTGTGAGTTTGATGTCAACATTGTACTCATACTCATTGCAACCTAGACTTATAAATCAATGTTATAGTGAGTACGAATGAATTAGAGTAGTTGAATTTCAATTCTGTTGATTCACTCATACTCAAAATTACATGAGTACTTCTGAGTAGCGTAAACACGATTCATTGTTGATCTCTGGCATGTATTCTGCTCAAACCTAATTTTAAAAATTTTTCTTTATAATTCTGGTGTCCTAAATTGGAATCAACCAGAAGTTCATATTGGCCAAAAGTATTCTTATCCAGATATGGAAGCCCATGTAGTCCCCTAGCCCAGTTTCTTTTGAATGGATTTATACTGTAAAACATATCGTGATTGCCAAGCGGCAGACAAGTCCAACGAAACGAAACTTGAAAAAATATTTCTTCGGCGACTTCCTCTCACGATCTTTCGATAGGATTTTCACTTTTAAAGCTAGACTAGACAACATGTCGTAGTCGTGGTAGTCTAATACGTAGTGAGTAGACGTGAGCTTACGGTTCAAACTCAAGGGCAGACAAATCCAAAGATATGTGTACGGTGACTTCCTCTTAAAAGATTCCTGAGAAAAGCTCTAAGCGTTTTTTCTAAAAAAAATATTCAAGAAGTGTTAATAAGGAGATACAAAGGCTGGCCATGAAATTTTTTTCTTCTTCTTTTTTTTAATTTTAACATCACCCCCTTAATATACAAAGCACATGCATAGCAAATAAATAAAGAAAGCATAACCTTAAATTAAACTGTTTGATTTAAAGGTCAATGTTAATAACGCCTAAGGTCACGAACCTCAATATCAAGGACATTTAATGCTGATTAAAAAAAAAACTCCACAAGAAAGACAAAAACAAAAGCAACAAGTTAAACCATATGAAAAAATAACAACAATCCACCATACACCACACCCCCTACCATAATAATTTACAATTCACCACAGTTGATTAATAACATCGTATAAGACTACGAAACATTTGGAAAAAAAAATATTCAGGTCAGCCTTCTTCTATAAACATGACCTAAAAACGTGCTTAAAAAGAAATGTTTTCATTCGTTTTTTTTTCCACCATGCCGCCATTCACTCATTCATTCGTTCATTCATAATATAAAAACCCGTTTTTGCTCTCTCAGTATAGTTAGAGAAGAGAGAACATTTTTTTTTATTTTCCTACGCAGTTTGTTTTGTTCGCTCTATTCTAAACAATAATACTTATACTCTACATAGAGAAGTATGCATGAAAAGCAGGCAAAATAACAACAAGTGTTGGGTTATTATTTATTTTAAGGGGCAATTGTTTTGGGAAATTTTCTCTCTTTGAGGCATGCGCTTTAAAAACAAAAAGAAAGAGATAGCTAGCAAATTGAAAGCAGCTGTTATTAATAGAACCGCTATTTTTGTTGTTGTTTCTTTTTATCTCCTTTAGCTGATTATTTCTGCTAGTTTTGTTTACTTCATAAATTGGCACAACAAAAACAATACCGGGGTTTTGGTGGTTAGAGTTGTTGATGGTGGTTTTACTTTGTATATGCATGTGTTTATGTATGTATGTATGTACATATGAGTTCGCTCACTCACTCGCTTCGCTTCTGTTCTTGGTTTTTGCTTTGTTTATTTCTGTATTTCTTGTTTATTTAAAATACAATAACAATGTTTGTATAAGTGAAAGCATTATTGTTGTTGCTGCTACTGTTTGTAATTTTGCCGGTCGCCACCACAAGATGGAGTAAACTGTCATAAAACGTGATTTTTCAATGAATTCTGTGTTTATTTATTATTTTTGTTGTTGTTGTTGTCGTCGTGTTCTTTATTTGCTTTTTTGTGTGTGCGTTTGTGTGTGTATTCGTATATTTTATTTACTGTGTGTACTACACATTTAATTGACTCGGTGTGTTGATAGAGAGCTCTGGTGACAAGGGAAATGTATGCTGTATTGCACAGACTGCGTTTATTTTTGTTTTTGTTTTTTCTTGTATTTTCAATTTGATTTTCATATGTTTTGTTGTGTTGCTTTGTTTGTTTTTGTTGGTATTATTGGATTGTAGTAGAGTTTGCGTAGGAAATAAAAAATACGAATTGATTGAATTGAAGAATGAATGAACGAATCGATTGGTATGAAAATATCTACAACGTGTATTGGGCGTAGGAAAATTAAAAAAAAAAAAATTTTGTTTTTGTTGTTGTTTTTTTCCTCTCAATTAATGACTTATTGACCATAAAAACTAGTGAAAATTCAAAAGACAGGTGATACTGACAGGGAGGGTATTCACTGTTTATCATTGGGTGTGTTACATAATAATAGTCATTGCAATCGATAACATGCATACATATGTATGTATATGCATTCGATTACTACCACTTATGTTGTGTGCATTTATTTTATACAATAGTAGCGTCGACTCCGATCAACAGATTTTTTTTTTGAGAAATTTTTTCATGGCAATTTTTATTTACTCTAAGAGTTTTTGCCAGAAATCTACTCAGCATTACAATCGATTACTCGATTAAAAGGCAATTTTTTTTTCTTTGGAACAAAGAATATAAAAGTTACTACGAATAATAATTTAAAAAGTAATTGGCACACCACCAAATGGTTTTCATTGGGTTTTGGGTGTTACTCTTTGTATAGCGAGTGGGCCATCTATTGGTTTAAATTTAAACCATCAGTTATTTCGAATCTGGCAATACTTATGTCATTCTATTTTATCACAAAATGCAAAATGCAGCGTAATACTATGTTCAGATATGCACTTTCATTGAGTCAATATTCAGTTAATTGTGTACAATATTTTAAGTGTTCGGGCATAATAATATACGCAATTCAATTTACTTAATATTCATTTGACAGCTGGTAAACAACAATATTGTTTTTATTTTGATCGTTATTTTGATTGTTTTTATTTTGTTGGCTAGTTTATTAGTGTTTGTTTGTCGTTTTTGACATTTGAGTTGTCAAATATCAACAGAAAATGTTCTGTGAATTGTAATATACTCACTAAACACACTTATTGCAGTGCTACACTTTAAGTTTTACTCAATATTATAACAATTTGCGTATTTATTGCGTAATAATTAATTTAAAGTTTATATGAAATATTGAGCTCAATAATGGTGTTGATTGCGATTTACGCAATAAAGGTACATATGTATCTGAACACCGTATAAATGAATAGATTTACACTTAAGTAACATTGGAATTTATTAGGTCAACGAGAAACTGCACTGTGATCTCAATTTTGTAAAAAAAGTCATTTTTCGCATGAGACTCTTTTCCATATTGGGTGACTAGTGACTGTTTGGGGGGGGTCTTATGAAGCGGAGACCATCATTGACCCATATTTCTTTGAAAATGAGGATGGCCCATCCATTACGATCAATGGAGACACCTATCGCACCATGATAACCGATTTTTTTGTACCCGCACATCAGGGTTTTCGATGTGAATGATGTATGGTGGTGCAACTAGGCTCTCATATCATGCCACAATCGATTTATTGCGGCAAACATTTGGTGGTTTTTTAATTAGGCGAAATGGTGTTGTGAATTAGCCGCCATGAAGCTGCGATTTGATACCGTTGGATTATTTTCTGTCTGGAGCGCCATGAAAGAAAAGTGTTATGCCGACAAACCAGAGACAATTGAACACTTGAAGGCTAACATTCGTAATGCCATTGCCTAGATATGATTTCATACACTCGATCTCTACTTTTTTACTTGTTTTGTTTCTCCTTCAGCCGTTTCAACTATTTAATTTTGTTTTGAAACACCTTTCCTGTCTGCTTAACTACTTTTCCCAAGAGAACAACGAGTATACTCGTCATAAGTGTTAAATAATGATTAAAGTTCCCTAAAATAGGGTACTCCATAGTCGTTGAATATCGCTTATGCTTAAAACTATATAGGTGGGAGGGAACAGCTTTTGATTTCTCAATTCATGTCTAACAATTCAACGATAACAAGAGAACGTCTAAAGACAAGTTACAAAATCGTTGCCATTCATTGCAAGTGAGTGTAATAAACTACCTAAACACTGGCACTGGATATGCCTGAGCTGGACACAGTATGGCAAAACTAACATTCGATTTGCGTTCAATACCCGACTATTTAACATCACCAGACAATGTGGGAGCTTTAGCGCTAACGGGTTCTTAAAAAAAAGGGAAATTAAAAACAATTTTTTTTTTTTGTAAATTCAAAAATTTCAAATTTGAAAGAAAAATAAAAAGTAAGAAAAACAACCTGAATGCTGGCACTGGATAGGCTTGAGCTGGACAAAATAAAGCCAAATCATAAGATTGCTGGCGTTCAATCCAAGAGCGTTTAATATCGTGCGACAGTAAAGTGGGTGCTTTACCGCCCACAGGTTCTAAATTTAAAAAAAAAATTTTAATTTTTAATTTTGTTTCAGAAAAAAAGGTTGAAAACTGCTTGAAATTTCCTCTCTTTGGATTAATTTTTTTGTTGGTGGGAGGAAATCTTACCTAAAGATGGGCGCCGGATAACCTTGAGCTGGACATAATAATGAAATATCTTTATGCTGTTTAAGTTCTAAGGGTTTTTGTTGTAAAGATGGTGTCTTGGGCGGACTACTCGATATGGGTTCTGGAATTTAAGCAAATTTTTCAAGAATATTTTTAAAGAATAAATGGTAGGCCTGCCTGAATGTCTTTAGAAAAGAGAATTTTTCAGAAATTTTAAACCAAAACCAGTTAGCAGAGCTGTACACTAATTTGATTATCCAAAAATACAGTAGATATCCGATTTAACGAACATTCGATTCACTGAATATCGTATTTAACGAACGCCTACAGAATACGGATACGCATTGGGTCAAGTATTCCAAAACAGGTTTCTTTACGATCGGGCGTTATAGATCATAGATATAACGACGAAGCTTTCTTTTCAGATTAGAAAACCAAAAATCTTCTATATAAATCGAGCAAAATTTGGTAAAAAAAAATGGCCCTAGTAGGGGAAATGAACCTAGCAGGCTAGCCATAGTCTCAAAGATTTCAAACCCAGGTTTTCTTACGGTCCGAGCTAATTGTTTCTCTATTTCTCCCTCGATATCTTGTTTTTTTTTTGTCGATGAATGAATTGCAGTTTTCAGCGATAACTTGCATTTTTTTGCCAATGATGTGCATTTTTTTATGCAATGTATCATATTTTTTATTAGATGACTTGCATTTTTTCATTCTCCGACTAGTATTTTAAGTCAATGACTTCTTTGGTCGATGACTTGCATTTTTAGTATCAATGAATTGCATTTTTTGGTAGATGACTTGCATTTTTTGTATCAATGAATTGCATTTTTTGGTTGATGATTTGCATTTTTTTATTCAATGCATCGCATTTTTTATTAAATGACTTGAATTTTTTCATTATATGACTTGTATTTTCTAGTCAATGACTTCTTTGGTCGATGACTTGCATTTTTTGTATGAATGAATTGCATTTTTTGGTGGATGAATTGCAATCTTTGGTCAATGACTTCATTTTTTTGGTCGATGACTTGCATTTTTTGTCAATGATTTGTATGACTTGTATTTTTTGTTCAATGACTTCTTTGGTCGATGACTTGCATTTTTTGTATCAATGAATTGCATTTTTTGGCCAATGACTTACTTTTTTTGTCGATGGCTTGAATTTTTTCCATCGATGACTTGCTTTTCTGGCTAATGACTTGCAAAAAAAAAAATTGCTAGTTATCGAACTATAAAATTGCATTTTATAGTTTATCGAACTATAAAATTGCATTTTATAGTCGATGGTTTGCACTTTTTTGACCGATTACTTGCATTTTTTAGTCGATAACTAGCATTCTTTGCCGATAAATTGTATTTTATAGTCGATGACTTGCACTTCGATTACTTGGCCGATTACTTGTATTTTTTAGTTGATGCCTTTTAATTTTTTGGTCGATGATAAAGGTATTAGCTGCAGAGTCTATATTAGCTTCATCACCGAAAGTTCTTAGTAATGCCCGAACGCAAAAAACTGTTTTGGAAACCTTGATATCAGGGCTATTCAGCTTACTAGGTCTTTGACTACACAATTTCAATTTTTTTGATCAGATATTTACCGATTTATATAGAGAATTTTTTGCTAATCCAGTTCGAAAACTGTTTGTGAATCCTTGGGTTAACCAGTTAGCAAAGCTTCAAACCAGTATTCCAGTATTTACATTTTTATTCGAAATACCCATAAGGTTCAAACAAATTTTCTTTAGGATATGATGATAATTTTATTAATCTTTACCTAAAAATTGGTGCCGGATAACCTTGAGCTGGACACAGTAAAGAAATATCCGAATTTTGTTTCAATTCAAATGGTTTACTCATTATGGAGGGTATGCGGGGTGCAGTACTGGAAACAGGTTCTGAATAGAAAATGGTTTAATAGGTAATTTAATAGACAAAGGTACAGAAAGAAACTGCCTGAATGTTTTTCAAAAATTAGTTAAAAATAAATTACCCGGAAAATATTCTATGGACGCCTTTCACTATCAAAACAAAAGTACACTCATAAAGAAAAAAAAGAATTTTTTAGAATTGAAATTAGAAGCACTAGACCTATTATAGAAAGTTTGGCAACTTCTAGAACTCGCTGTTTCTTTTGTTTCTAGAATAAACAACATAACAGAATACAAACCTTCAGTCAGGATTACGACTTCATTTCTTTCATAACTTATGTTGTGTGTGTTAATTTTATGCATGAGTGGCAGGGGACCTACAGTTCATTGCCAGAACTCCTTGCTTTAACGTCAGCAGTGATATTTTGAAATCCCTCTTTTCCCTCTTAATCAACCTTGAACAGCTAGCTACCATATTCAGTCAAAGCAAAAAGTCTACATATTCTGTTGTATCCGTGGGAAAAAGTCTACATTCAACGGTGTTTGTGTACACAGGTGTATGTAGACTTTTTTCTTGTACTGTATACTTTTTTTAATATTTTTTTTTTTTTTATAAAAAATTAACAACAATTTCTACCTAAAATTTGGCGCTGGATACCCTTGGGCTGGACACAATATAGCTGAACTGTCGTGTAAATTCACAACATTTGGTTTATAGGTCAAGGCGTTAATTTTCGGTGGGCTACTAGAAATCGGTTCTAGAATATAGAAAATATTATCACATACACTTATTGTAGAAACTTGGAAATTAAGGAACAATTCATGGAAATACTTTTTGAAAACTGCCTGAAATATTACAACAAGAAAAAAAAAGCGGAAAAGCTTACCGAAAATTTGGTGCCGGATAACCCTGGGCAGGGCATAGTATGGATACACTAGAGTTCTGTTTAATACTCAAAGGTCTAGCGCTAACGGGTGGCACTTTGGGTGCCGTGCTGGAAACGGGCTCTAAAAGAATTTTATGAAAATATTTTCAAATTTCTTTTCTAACTTTAAATGAATTTTTATGAAACTGCCTGAATGTTATGAGAATAATTAATCGGGGATCTTGACAGATCTTCGGATCTATAATTATGAACCGAATTTTTATTAAATTACGGTTAAAAAATATATTTTTTTTATTTTGTTTAAAATTCTTTACCTAAATATTGGCACGGGATAGCCTTGAGCTGGACAGAGTAATGCAAATGTAGAGTTGGAGGCATAAGATTTCATATCAAATTTGGCTGAGGAAATAACTTTAGGAACTGTACTGCTAATGGGCTCTGAAATTAACAGTAAAATTTTGATTACAACTAACCGTACTTAAGCCATATTTTTATAGAAAACTGCCGGAATGTTTTGATACGTTTTTAGAAACTGGACTCGACTCGACTTTAAAACGTATTTCAACATACATAATATACACAGGCCTACAAAAGTATACATACGATTAACAAATTTCATAAATTTTTTGAATCAATACAAAAGATCGGCTTAAAATCGAGGAAAGACAATTATAAAGATTTTCAACGAAAATGGATTGTACCGTATGTATACTTTTGTGACTAAGTGTAGATACATAATTGATCATTACAGCCCTTTAGTCAGGACTACGATCTAACTTGTCACACCGATTACTTTGTATGTTGTTATTTTATACATAACTGGCGGGGGACCTACAGTTTAAAAATGACTCCGAAGTTTTCGAGAGTTTTTGATAGAAATCTACTGAGAGGCTGTTGCTTCCAGTAACCTCCAGGTTAGAGATGTCTGACCTGGAGTTTGAATCAAGGACTTGCGTCTAATAAGCCAACACTCTACCCACTAGACTACTTCGTCTAAGTTAACAACACAATATTTTTGTAAAATTTTTTTGAAAGTCGTGTCTAATAAGGGGGCTTTATTTTATTTTACATATAGTAGACAGCGCCATCTATGCTATTTTGTAGATACATATTGTTGTAATCCTTCAATACGAGAATTAAATCCCTGGCCGTTTAAACCCCATTATGCCAAATGACTTCTGGGTCCATGCTTCAGAATCGTTAAGTGTTGAATATTTGAATCTGAATTTCCATTCAAAATATCATTGACTTCTTGACCTGCCCTCGTATACACATATATAATTGGCCATTACAACCCTTCAGTCTGGATTACGACCTAGCTTGTCACACCACTTATGTTGTGTGCGTTAATTTTATACATGATTGGCGGGACATACAGTTTTTAAAGTCGACTCCGAACGACAGATTTTTGAGAAGCTTTTCATGTCAATTTTTACTCTCAGAGTCTTTGCCAGAAATCTGCTGAGAGGAAGTCGCCGAAGAAATATTTTTTCGTTTTGATGTCTGACCTGGGATTCGAACCCGGGCCTTTTGTCTAATAAGCCAACACACTTTAATTCTTGTCAACACCGTTACTGAAATGCATAGTACCTACTATGAGCTATCCAGAGAAGATTCCGAGCCGATATTTAACTCGTGTGTATAGGATTCACCTTCGAAGAAAAGGTTTTTTGTTAGAGTGGAAGCAGGCTATTAATCGGTATAAACAGATATAGAAACTCATATTCATGTTCTAGGAATTAGTTATTGTGCCTTTCTGGAATGTTTAAATACTAGCTAGTCCGTCTTGCCTTAGGGTAATCTAAGGCAATGGCCTCGGGATATTTATATAAGAAACTAGGAGGTAGGAGCTACATAAAGTAGTCAAAATTTGCAACCAATAAGTTAAAGACTTAAATAAATTCTACGCTCATATTAAACCTCACGGGTTACGGATCATCTCGGACTATTGTCCATAGTCAGTGGATCGTAAATACGTTATGTCTGTGAATGCGTTTAATGATACAGGATACTGTATAAAATGGAGGTTTACCCATCGGCTAGGCGTGCCCTCGCATAATCAAGCGACTGTATTAAGGTGTCTCTGGCCAACGTACGATTGAGGTCATAATTTTCTACTGGCAACTCTAAGGAAACCGCCTGACATTAGGTTAAAAACCATTGCCCCGTATTTAAGGGACTCTAGGGGCCTTCCTCTTTGGCTAGTAGGTGAAAAGATAGTGATACCAATAAACTAGTCAGGGGCTTTAGATGAAAGACTAAATATGTCGAATAATTATATTGATCGGATCTTATAGGACTCAAGGGGACTATATCGTTAAGCGTAGCTGCCAATTTGACCTAACCTAACTTTCTTGGAGATTCATTTTCATTTCTTTCAGGAACTCAAATATGATGTCTCACGAGTACTGATTGGTAGCACGGTAGACATGGATTAGAAACGTAAAGCTTCCTAAGAAAATTGGAATAAATTTACGCGGTCAAAGGTACCCGTCTAACACAATATAATTCGTAGCTACTGGAGCTGAATTACACTAAAATGTATAGAGGCCTACATGTACTTTTACTTCCAATACAATTTTCTAAATTTTGTAATTACCGAAAATGTGGAACCGGATAGCCTTAGGCGGGACACATTATAGCTACCGTACCATTAATCGACGTAAAATCTATGCCAGTTTTTTGTATCAAAGCTACACGTGGTGCAGCACCGCTGATGAGTTCTACGAAAAATTCAAAAAATTTCTTTAAATTCACCACAAATTAAGGGAAATAAAGAAACTGCCTGAATTGGATGAGTACAATTAGAATTACCGAAAATTTGGCACCGGATAACCTTGGGCTGGACACATGATGGCCACCGATTTTTTAATGTCTATAAATTCTAAACCCGTTCTTTGCATAGACGGTATGCGTGGAGCAGCACCACTAATAGGTTCTACGGAAAAGTAAAAAAAAAAAGAATTACTTTTTTCAAGAACCTTAGTTCAATACCTAATCTAAGGCTTAAATTAATTGATAACTACTCGTACAACTGCCTAAATGATTTGGTTAGGTTTACCTAAAAAATGGCACTGGATATGCTTGAGCTGGACATAGTAATGTAACGCTATTGTTAAAGTGGACATCAATGTTACGCGTCTTATCGCCCGATGTTAGGCGTGGACTAACAGAGCCCACAGGTTCTGAAAATTTTAATTTTTATTACAAATTGTATGTGAATAAAACGAAAATATTTTAGAAACTGCCTGAATGTGTTCATTTTCTTTTAGAATTTTCCAGGGAATTCTATAAAAATCTTACCTAAATATAGGCACCGGATAGGACTGGGCCGGGCATAATAAAGTTGTAGCATGATTTTGTTTCGAACGTACCATTGTTAGCTCATCTTGGGCATTTATTTTAGGGCCAACACTAGCCAAAGGTTCTAGAAAGAATTTTTTTTTAATTTATCCTAGGCTTAGAGATAATATTGTGGGCCTGAATGTTGGCGGGATTTATTGGTTAAGGCAAAAAGATTTCCATAAAGTTTAACTAAATTCAAGATCTTTAAACGTAAAAATAACAAAAATCCTTTAAAAAATATCTCTCAGGACTTTAAGAATGTATTTATATATTTTAAGTGGGCGTGGCACTCTTATCTTGATGAATAATTGCCTTGAAATTTATTCACCTTCTCGGGAAAACGTTAACGTTGTAAAGCACTAAATTTTTTTTGCAAATTTTCCTCACTCAAAAGAAACAATAAAGAGGGCGTGGCATCACTTATGTACTATGGCTCCTGAAATGAGCAAAGCTTCACAATAAAATTCTAGCATTCGTTCATACGTACGTAATTGGCCATTACAACCCTTCAGTCAGGATTACGACCTAGCTTCTCACAGCACTTATGTTGTGTGCGTTAATTTTATACATGAGTGGCGGGACCTACAGTTTAAAGTCGTTCATGTTTGATTCAATTTGTTTGATTGTAGCTCCCTTGAGCTTAACTTGATTTCCGATTCACTTTGTCTTATCCAAGCCCACGTTTTCCGTGATGAATTCCTAACTTTCTAGGCCTTCAAATGCTCTTTTAAGAGTATAGCCAATCCAGCAACATTTAAGATTCGAAATTCATATTTGTGTGGTCTAGGTAACGGTTTGTCCAAAATATTCATCGGCGATGAGTGTTCATGAAGACCTAGATTGCATCATGTGAGGGCGTGACCTAATGATCAATTACAACCTTTCAGTGGGGATGCGATCTGGCTGCTTACAACACTTATGATGTGTGAGTTAATTTTATATTTGAGTGGCGGGACCTGCAGTTTAAAGTCGACTCTCAACGACACGCTTTTGAGAAGCTTTTCATGGCAATTTTATTTAGATAGGTTAAAAGAGTGAAGTCCAACCGTTAGGCTTGTTGTGAGCTTACCATTAAGCAAACCACTTCATTTTATTTACTCTCAAAGCTTTTACCAGAAATCTATTCAAAGGAAGTCCCCGAAGATATAGTTTGCTACCCTATTACGTTTTATTGTAGATGTCTGACCTGGGGCCTCAAGTTCTAATAAGCCAACACACTACCTACTAGACTACGGCGATTTTCCACGATCAATAAATTCTACATATTTTCCCTTTTTTTAGAATTTTTAAGCACCCTGCTAACGTACGAAAAAATGTGTGGCCAACGGGATTATCAGGAGCGTGGTGAGCCTAGTTCTAGGCTAAGAGAAATTAAATCCTAAATCACTTTGGTATACGCAAAGCGTAAAAAATCATTAAAGTGGGCGTGGCATTTGTATCAAAATCGAGTTTTTTCCATAAAAGTTTCTTTTTTTTTGTTAATTTACCTAAAAACCGGTACTGGATAGGATTGCCCCGGACAGAATAGTGTTATGCTAGTGCCTAAGCGATTTTCTGCATTTTTTAAACGATTTTCAACTGAAATTTTTGGTGCCACACTGCCCAAATGGTTCTTAAACAAGAATTTTCAAAGATTACGTTTATAATTTAAATGTAAAATCATATGAAAACTGCCTGTAGTAGGGTTCATCATAATTATTACCTGTAGCTTGGCATTGGATACGCTTGGGCAGGGCAAAACATAGTAAAGGTGGCATTCTCTTTAGCGCCAGCATCTCTTAAACGTTCGCCTACACTAATCTTAGGGGCCACATGACCCACAGGTTCTAGGAATAAATTTTAAAAACTGAAGTTTTATAATCAAGAAACCAGTAAAAATTTGGAACTGCCTGAATATGGTCCTAAATTAAAACCTATTTATTGGATTTGCTATGTACTTCTAAGAAATATTCTCTTCAAATTTAATTTTCAATAAAAAAAATTAAACGAAAATTCATAACTTTTACCTAAAAATTGGCACCGGGTACGATTGAGCGGGACAGAAAATACTAACGGTACCATTTATAACAGTTTCGGCATCATTACGTCGATTTGATAAATTTATTTTGGGTCCAACACTGCCCATGGGTTCTAAAAAGAACAAACTTTTTATAAAAAAAATATAAAATTTGACAGAGAAGAAAATATTCGAACTAATAAAACCTAACCTGAATGTTGGCGGGATAACTTCCTATGAATTAAATTTGGAGCCTAGAGTCCTTTTTATAAGGGGCTTTACTGTATAAGTATTGATAAGAAAACAGAATAAATTATAACAACATAACTCTAGACTACAAAGGCTAAGAGAAAAAAAAACTGTTACAATAACAAATCAACAGTACAATTCTAGAAATTGACAAACTGAAAATAAAGCGTTGCCAGACTGTTGTAGCTATCAATTTGCAATTTATTGTATTACGATTTTAGCCCGGTTATTCGCCTTAGGTGGCGATCATTCATTTATAATAAAAAAGTTGCGAAAGAAATTACAATTGTAAACAAAGGAACTGGTATCCCGGCCAAGGATCTAACTGAGCTTCAATGGGCAGAGACATTTCAAACAAAAGTATTGAATTGCATAATTGAAGGCCCAGCAATTTTGGTCTCATGTTTATTTGTCATGGCTCTTCGAAAAAATAAAAGGCGAAACAGGGCGTCCCTCAAATTAAAAAAAAAACTTCAAACTACTGCTGCAATTTAAAGATCAAGTCGTATAAATTTTGAACCGTCCTTGCAGTACTAATTGATTGCCACTTTACAAACCCAGTATAAATGTAAATTTCATGGGGATATATGCATATTGGTACAATGGGGCAATTTCGACCTCCGGGTACTGTGCTTGTCTTGACCGACAGGTGCACGTCCTCTAACCTATGCATATTTACTAACAGTAAAGCGGCCATAAGGTTAGGTTCACACTTTCTGAGGGCTATCTGATAGTTGGTTCTGATCCCCCAATCTGACACCTCCAAGGCCTCATCAATGGATCGGCCAGAGGTGAAAAGCATTGTTGTTGGGAAAATGGATCGATCTGTTATATTTCTAGGTGTCTAGGGCCTGCTATAGACCATGTAAGACTATGTTGGCTGCTGGTCTTGGATAAGGCCTGCTTAAGGTTAGTTATTGGGTTTATTAGGGTACACTACGTGTTAAGGCCCCTGACAAGGATCCGGAACAAGTCTCAGCCGGATTATTGCAGGATGTGTTGTGATGAGCAGGAGTTGAAGACTATCAAACACCTCCTCTGTAACTTTCCAGCCCTAAGTAGGTTGAAGTTGAAGACCCTTGTTAGGGGCTTCTTTGAGGGTTTGAATTCTGTGACGAGAGCCGACATAAAGGCTCTCCATAGACTCATTATTAGTTTGAGATGGTTGAGAAGTGCTAGGCTTTGTGTGTTTTGTTAGTCTGTGTAATAACTCTGCATCCTTATTCTCCTTTTCCTACTTCCTCTCCTTTTACACTCATAATGGGGGAGTATCCTCTCTCCTTGAGGACGCTGTACAATGATTCAACTGGAGCACCGGGTACTGTTTTGTTAGCCTGTGTAATAACTCTGTTTTCTTATTCTCCCTTTCCTACTTCCTCTCCTTTTGCCCTATTTCCCCTATTGTACTCTCACCTTAAGGACGCTGTACAATGAGTCAACTGGACCTCCGGGTACTGTACTTGTCTCAATTGGCAAGTACACGTTCTCTGACCTAAACCTAAAGCGGCCACGAGATTGTGTATGGAGAAGATAAGGAGAATGGTTACCCTTATAATAAGGGTTTCCGGATGCTGATACATTAAAAGCAGAGAAGAACATAAAAGAGGCCTTAGAAGGACTTCTACGGAGGCTGAAATGAAGAGATAGGAGAGGATAACATAGAGTAGCTTGGTAATTTGACATAAGAGACTTTTGGCTAACCAGAACTTATTGTGCAGAAAGTCTCTAGCCAGAGGTGGTTTG
Organism: Sarcophaga peregrina; assembly: GCA_014635995.1. Taxonomy (NCBI): domain Eukaryota; kingdom Metazoa; phylum Arthropoda; class Insecta; order Diptera; family Sarcophagidae; genus Sarcophaga; species Sarcophaga peregrina. Next base: position 88,766,115 of record CM025793.1, read on the forward strand.
TATAGAATTCACAATTCGAAGAAACCTTCAGGATAGCCGAACAATAAATTCCAGTTCTACGTAAGCACTGCGAATGTGGCATATCTCACGGTGTCTAAAACATAGTGGAATACAATGCATTTACCAACGTCCCCCCCCCACATACTATGATGCGTCAACGTGTCATGCCACGTACAACATCATCACATGTGGGTGATACATGCCCGCCATGTATCACGTTACCAACATGTGAGTGATGCAATCGTGCGCCGTGTTCACGCATCACATCACCATTTGTGGGTGGGATAGCCAAACAACGATGATGGGTTTTACGTGGGCACCTATCCGCTAATCCCACGGTGTTCTTCACACAGGATGTAATACAATGCGTCTACCAACGCCCCCAAATGAAATAGACTGTTACACCTGAGTACCAATTCTAAGCCATGTATTTGAACATGACTTCCCCCTTGGTTAGGAGCGGAGCCTATCTAAAACTCCTTCCCATCTTTGGGTCACGGCACCCGGTTGAAAAATCCAACCCCACACCGAGCTCATTAACTAGACTCATCCCGTGATTTGGGTCCAAACCACAGCTACCGCGATGCTCCCAAAAGGGGCCACACCAACAGCCAGGCTGGAACCGAGCTTCCAGGGGCTCCTAGTTCCCATGGTACCAGAATTAAGTCTCCAGTTGAACTCCAAACAGTTCGGGACCCATAGCCGTGGCCCATAGCCGAACAGTCAGAAGTTTTAATTGTTTGACCGTATAGGTAACGGAACGTAACGTAAACAAAATTCGTTGAGGGAACTGCCAATTTAACCTAGCCTGGTATTTAGTTTTAAAAAAGACCCGCTAGCATGCCATAATTTTGGGCTAAGTATAGTATCAATATATGAAAAATAATTCATTCCCCGAAGCCTACCTAAATACCGGCACTGGATACGATTGTGCCGGACAAAATATGCTTAGCGATGTATTTACACTGGCCTCAGCATCTTTACGTCTCTCGCCAACACTAATTTTAGGTCGAACACTAGCTACAGGCTCTATGAAAAGAGAAGCAAAAGAGAAACAGGGAAATAAAAATACAAACACAAGATAACTGTAAAGTTATAGTAGTTTTAGCAGCATTTTTATTGAAAACATTATCATTTGATGCCTTTTGATGTTGCTTGTGTTATTAGGGTACTTAACGCTGTTCTTTGTTGTAAGAACAATAGTCGGAAATACAATAAATAAAGAAACAACACAATAAAAGAAGAGAATACGCTTAGAAAAGGATTATAATGAGTAAATGGTTGGTTATTCCCCCCAAAAGGCATAACAAAATATTAATTGGTATTTAGGAGGATAAAAGCAAAGGGGAAAAAAAAACAATACTTAGAAATAAAAAGTTTAGTTGCCACAAATAAAAGTTTAGTTTCATAGGCATGAAGTCATTTATGGGAATAATTGGCTTATAGGCCAAGTAAATAGTAAGAGAAATTGTTAAAATATGTTTTATAAAGAGTTTAATTGCCAAAGCTAACTTTTCCGCCCATTTAGTTGATGTAACTAAAAATTTTAGTTATCACAACTAAACTTTTGAAGTTATTTATGTTAACAAAAATACATATTTTTTTAGGCATACGAACATATTTTTGAAATGAAAATCGAAATTTTTGAAATTCATAAAATTTTGATTGTCCCAACTAAACTTTTTTATACGCCAACTACGATTTCATGAAAACGCAAAATTGACGTAAGGAAAAAACAAGTAGCCTAGTACAGGACTTCTTTATTTAATGGATATTTAAAGAAATAATTTTTTAGGCATACGAACAGCTTTTTGAAATGAAAATCGAAATTTTTGTAATTCATAAAGTTTAGTTGTCGCAACCAAATTTTTTTATACGGCAATCATGATTTCATGAAAATGCAAAATTGACTAAAGGAAAAAACAAGTAGCCTAGTAACGGACTTCTTTATTTAATGGATATTTGAAGAATTAATTTCAAAAGGCATAGAACATATTTTTGAAATGAAAATAGAAATTTTTGCAATTCATAAAATTTTGGTTGTCACAACTAAACTTTTTTATACGGCAACCATGATTTCATGAAAACTCAAAATTGACTCAATGAAAAAACAAGTAATCTAGTAAGGGAGTTCTTTATTTAATGGATATTTAAAGAATTAATTTTTTAGGCATACGAACATATTTTTGAAATGAAAATAGAAATTTTTGCAATTCATAAAATTTTGGTTGTCCCAACTAAACTTTTTTATGCGGCAACTACGATTTCATGAAAATGCAAAATTGACTCAAGTCTATAAGTAACCTACTAAGGTTGAATGGATTTTAGTTGTAGCAACAAAACACTCCAATATTTAAACAATTATTAATTAACAGAGTTTAGTTGCCGCAACTAAAGTCTTAAATTGACAAACAAAATAATTTCTCTCAAAAATATTATCTCCAGATCTTACTAAAAGCATTTTCATTAGAAAAAAGTTTAGTTGCTAGAACTAAAAAGTTTAGTTGCCGCAATTAAACTTTTAAAATAATTTTTGGGATAACTAAAAAAAATTTTCTCTCTGAAAATATTATCTCCAGAACTTACTACCAACCTTTTCATTCGAAAAAAATTTAGTTGCCACAACTAAAAATTTTTAGTTGTCGCAATTAAAATTTTAAAATAATTTTTTATTTAAATATTTATCCAAAAAAATCTTTTGCAGTTGTTCTAAAGGCCAGAAATATATTTCAAATGAAAGAGAACAGCGGGTCTTAATTAAGTCCGATATATTTCCGACAACTAAAACCTTTTACAATATTAAACACACCTGTAAACTGGCACTGGAAATGATTGTGCTGGACAAAATAGCGCCACTGTAGCATTAATTTTTACGGCTGATTTTTGTAACTGTTCTAAAAGACTAACCTTGGGTCCAATACTGCCAAGTGGTTCTACAAAGAGGTGGAAATTCAAGTTTTAAACAGTAAGGTTAGAGAAATTAGGAAATTAAGCTGAATGTTGGGTAAATGGCTTCACATTTTAAAAAATTGTTCCGCGGAAGATTGTTTAGAGGTCTGGAAAAACACTTTAGTTGTCGGAAAATGGTCTTGGGCTAGAAATACGATTTGAATGAGTTTAAGAATCTTTTTAATTTTATTTACTCTCAGAGCTTTTACCAGAATTCTTCTGGTACCAAGTCGCCAAAGAACCTGCTCGATATGTTAACAAGTTTAAGCATCGTTACATAGGCCGATCTAGGTTCCTAGACACAAGATCTGCAAGTGTAGTGGAATATAGGAATATTCAACCGACTGAAAGAACAATTTCGCCCCTAAGCAATTCCAAACCAAAGCGGAAGTCGCCGTAGTTTAGAAAGTAATGTAATCCTTTCATAGAATACGACCCATAAATTAATACGTAGGGCTTTTAGGAAAGATATAAATTCAAGCAACAAATAATTCTTTTTATTAGGCTAAAATGAATTTTAAATTTAAAGAGACCTTTAAACCGTTTAGTGTTTTTAATGTTTATTTCCTGTTTTACCTGTAAAATGGTACCGGATATGCCTGGGCTGGACAAAGAAGTGTAATATCTTGACCTTTATATACCACATCGGAGCTTAAACTATCCTTTTTATTAACACGTGGTCCTACACTACCCACAGGCTCTAAAAGAGAAATGAAATTAAATAGTTGAGGTACTGGGTTTTTTTTTTGCTAGTGAAAACTGAATGTCGGCATAGAGTAATTCGAAAACTTTTGAAACAGATCAGAACTAAAGACCAAAACCTAGCTTTTAAAATATCTTTCTTTGATACCAAAACTCGGGGGATAACCGCTATTCATGATGCGCATTTTGTTGGAATGCAGGAAAGATAGTTTATAGGAGAAAGGGAAGAGGGGATAGTATGCGACAATTTCTTTTTAGTTATCAGTCATTTTTTTCGAGAATTGTTCTTTGGGGGATGACCCCTATTCATGTAGTACATTGCATTGGAAAACAAGAAAGATAGTTTGTAGGAGAAAGGAAAGAGAGAATAGCGCGCGAGAATTTTTTTTAATTATCAGCCACTTTTTTTCGAGAATTGCTCTTCAGGGGATGACCCATATTCATAGAGCGCGTTACGTTGCAATACAGGAAAGATAGTTTATAGGAGAAAAGGAAGAGGGGATAGTGTGCGACAATTTTTCAATTCCATGAAATTAATTCAATTCCACTGTTTCCATCTGGAACTGTAAACTTAAATCAGAGAGTTTAGCTGTATTACCTGTAAAATGGCACTGGATAAGCTTGGGCCGGGCAAAGAACTGTAAAATCTTTGCCTTGATAGATAGTATCAGAGTTCAAGTTGTCATTTTTATTAACACGTGGTCCTACACTGCCCATTGGCTCTAAAATAATAAAATAGTGGGATGAAATCCATTAGACTATAGGCAAAAAGTTTGGTTATATTGAACTGAATGTTGGGTTAGATTGAACCAAAGAAAAATTAAGTTTGACTAAGGTTTTAGAAAAGTTTTGTTCACTAAAAATCTAATAAATGTTGCCGACTCCATTCTGGGTAACTGGTTTTCTGTAGAGTTCTAAACCTTAGCCCTATTTAACCATACCTCAGAGCAACGATGCGAGTAAGGCTTACGAGGCTTCAGAAATGAATTCTGGAGACAAAACTTCCCTAAAATACAACTTCTAGACTGCACCTACCATACGCTTATAATTACAAGTGTACTTGCAGTAAAATTTACCTAAACACTGGCACTGGATAGGCTTGTGCCGGGCACAAAACAGCTATACTCTTGCCTTCAGCTATGGTATCAAAATCAAAACTATCTTTTTTATTTACTCGTGGACCCACACTGCCCAAAGGTTCTGCAAATCAGAAAGCAGAAAATTAAAAACTGCCCAGAAAGAAATATTGATTAAAGAAAACTGCCTGCTATGATTTATGGACTTGTGTTAATTTACCTATAATTTGGCACTGGAAAAGCTTGAGCTGGACATTGTATGGCAATGACGCCATTTTGTTTCACTTTATCATGATTAAATTCATCTTTGCGATTAACACGAGGTACTACACTACCAATGGGTTCTAAAAAACATTATGAATGTAATTAAAATCACTTTTGAAATGAAGCGTAAAAACTGCCTAATAGTTGGGAAGGGGGGTCAAAGGTCAATATTTTTTTTTTATCACATTACCTATAAACCGGCACTGGATATGATTGTGCTGGACATAGTAATGCTAATGAATGTTCTGATTTGGCTAAAAATATGCCCACTTTATCTTTAATTTCTACTTTAGGACCTACGGAGGCCACAGGTTCTGAAAAAAATTAAGAGAACAACAAAAAATTAATAGAAACTAACATAAAAAAACTGCCCAAATGTTAGAGAAATTTTCAATCCAAATTACCTAAAAACCGGCATTGGATATCCTTGAGCTGGACAAACTAGACTTAAAGCTGTGCCCATTTGATTAGTTGACATTTTAAGTTTATCGTTTAGGTCCACTTTAGGAGCAACTGAACCCAAAGGTTCTAAAATTAAAAAAAAGAAATAAAATGTTGCAATATGGAAGTACCAGAAAAGAACAAAAAACTGCCTGAATTAAGGGCAAGTGCACATTGAAATTTTAAAATGGGCATCTTCTAGATTTATAGTGATACAAAGCGAAAGGAAACCAATACTTTCTAGTAAGCAAATGTCCTATAACTAATAGTGGACAATACATGAGTCCAGAAGGCAACAGTGCAATATGAGGGCAAACTTAGCATGGGATGTAAAGATTAAATAAGTTGAGTAGATGTAGTGCAGTTACCAGCTTTGGAGAGCGTCTGTTGTAAGGCAATCACAAAAGTATACTAAAAGCAAGTTTAAGAGAGAGAGAGTTTTAAGAATACAAGTAACTACGTCGTTAAACGCAAGCATGGACTGACGCAAGCCTTACGATAGACTGAAATACATTAGATCGTGTTTATTTGAACCAATTTTGCTATTCACTACACCCATCACACTACAGATGTTCATCAAATGGTGTTTTATCTAAGCAACAAAACATGGCAACTCTATTAATCTAGAATATGATCATTCACCTGTTTAATTGGGGTAAACATGTTTCACGAAACTGTAGATAGCAGAGACAGAGAGAGAGAGAGAGTTTTATGTCAACCAATATGTTCTTTAAGGGAACGAAATGGAAGAATAAAAGCTTGAGGTCTTGAGAATTTCTTATAAGGTTACCAAATATTGAAAATGACTATCGAATTGGTGGTGCGAGGATACCGCAAATAATCGAGGGACTATAGGTGGACTCAAGAATTCACGTGGAGTAAGATAAAATGATAATCAGCCTTCCCAGGCTGTTTATAGGAATGCTGAAGCCCTCTAATTAATAACATGAGTCCACTAGCAGAGAACAAAAAAAAAATGATTTGCCTGCCTATGTCGCTTAAGGGGAGTGGAACTAACGCTACAGTAGAACTATGCATGAGCATTCGTTATAATCTTAGTGGCAGTTTGTTTAACTGAAAGTTTAAAAAATATATTCGAATTTATTTACCTAAAAGCTGGCATTGGAAAACCTTGAGCTGGACATACTAAACTCAAGGCAGAAGCCAATCTATTAACAGAGATTTTCACTTTATCGGCTAAGTCAACTTTGGGTCCTACGGAGCCCAAAGGTTCTGTAATGAGAATCATTTATTTCGTATACGATTGACAAGAAAAACTTAAATTTAAAGAAAACTGCTTGATAATTACCTAAAAATAGGCTTAGGATAGGCCTGACCCGGACAGGTTATGCTTAAAGATGTTTTTGCTTTACGATTAACAAATTTCAATTTGTCGTCAACATCGATTTTAGGAGCCACAGAGCCTAAAGGTTCTTTAAAAGAAAACATAAGAAATGCGTAAAGGGCTTTAAAATAGTATACCACATACATATAACCCAGTGAGCATTTTTTTGTTAATAATTTGTAGAAGAAATTTAAAAAAAAAACATATTTTTACTTGAATTTCGTAATGATTTTTCAGGGGAAAGTTGTATATTTTCCAAATTTCATAAAAATGTTCGCTGGGTTATAGTTTAAATATTTACTTTATTGTACTTAAAGCAAATAATGAAAACTGCCTGTGCTAGAATAGTTACCATTTTACAGTTTTAGCTACAAATATTTTAATTTTCAGAAAAATGTTTGCTGGGTTATAGTCTGTAATTTAAGGCTTTTCGAATAATTGCAGTCCAATCTAATCGGAACCTGCCTTGTGTTGGAAAAGACACTATCTTACAGTTTTATCTACAAAAACAAAAATGTCTTGATTTTTATAAAAATGTTTGTTGGGTTATAGTCTGTAATTTAAGGCTTTTCGAATAATTGCAGTCCAATCTAATAACGAAGGCTGTCTGCGCTGAAATAGGCATTATTTTACAGTTTTATTTACAAAAAAAATGTTTACAAAAATGTTTGCTGGGTTATAGGATCTGAAATTTAAGGCCCATGAATATCTTTGATTGTAATACCAGGTATTTCTATTTAACAACAACAAATGTGTGTTATGTTTACCTATAAAATGGCATTGGATAAGACTGGGCAGGGCATAATAGATTCAAGTCATGATCCTTGGGTTTATTTAACCAATTGATGCGATCCTTTTCGTCTATTTTGGGAGCTACGCTACCCATGGGCTCTAAAATAATACACAAGATTTATAACTTATAACAGAACAGAGGGAAGAGGTGATATTTTAGAATAATAATAGAAAAAAACTGCTTGAGAATGTTGGTTCCCGGGTAATTTACCTATAAAATGGCATGGGATAGGATTGGGCCGGACATAATAAGCTCAAATCCTGGCCTTTGGCTTTATCCAACCATGTAATGCGATCTTTAACATCAACTTTCGGAGCCACACTGCCCATGGGTTCTAAAGCAAAAAAATTCCAAAAAATTTAAACTTGTAAACCCCACAAGGTTACAAAATCGAAAATAAAATTTTGAATAGCTGGACCTGAATGTTGGGTTCGAGTCCAATTTAAAATAAAATGAAGCAAAAAGAAGAAAATTACCTATAAAATGGCACAGGATAAGCTTGAACCGGACATTGTAAAGCTAAACTTTGCTGGATATAGGCTCGAGCATTACTGATTTCATCCTTAATATTAACCTTTGGCATCACAGAGCCCATGGGTTCTAAAGGATTGAAGATAATAAAAACATTCAAAAAAATTCTCAGAGAAGAAAAACAAAAACAAACTCAAGCCTGATGTTGGGTATAAGGGGTTTAAGAGGTCCTAAAACAAATTTACCTGAATATTGGTACCGGATATGATTGGGCCGGACATATAAGAGCCTTGTCATGATGTAAACGTACGCGCGCATAAGTAAATTCATCGCGGGTATCTACTTTTGGAGCAACACTGCCTAAGGGTTCTGGAAAATATTTGAAACGACAAAAAAGGGGACCATTCGTCAAACAAGTGCTTTAGGAAATAATATAAACTGCCTGAATGAGTTCTTCACCATACAAAGCACCCAAGTTCAATTCCTAATCAAAACCTTTAAATAAAAATTTAATTGCCATACTTTTGCCTTCATTATAGGATGATTAGAATCCCTCAATCAGAATTACAACCTAGCTTCTCACAACACTTATGTTGTGTGTGTTAATTTTATACATGCATGTCGGGGCCGAGGCCTACAGTTAAAGTCGATTCCGAACTACAGATTCTAGAGAAACATTTTCACGACAATTTTTACTTTACGCTCAGAGTTTTTGTCAGAAATCTTCTGAGAGGATAGGTTAGATTAGGTCGGAGTGGTAGCTCACATGAGCACGCATAGCGGCCCGTTGTAATACCACGGGTTAACGCAGTTCCTGTACTGACCGTGTTCCACCAAAATCAGGGAAAAGGAAGAAGTTGGTCAGCGCAAAGGCTACTCACTGAGAGGAAGTCGCCTAAAAAATATTTTTTCATATTTTGTATTGTTGAAAAAGTTTGATCTGGAATTCGACCCGTGACATCACATACAATAACCCGAAACAGTAGCTACTAGATTGCGGCAACTATATTCCTTACGGGATCAAATAAATGCTACTGAAAAAAGCCTAACCTGATCGCAAGACCCTCGAATATCTCTACGTTGCTTACCAATTTCTAAATACGATTCTGTGTCCCTTGAGACTGGGGTATATGCCCTACTTATGCAGATATCGGGATATTTTTCATAATTTGCCTGGTAACTGCCACAATTAAGATGGAATTTCAGTATTTTATGGACCGTAAAAAAAAAAACAAAGAGACCAACACAACTCACCTAACGATTGGCACTGGATATGCTTGACCTGGACATATCATGGCATACTCTTCACCCATTTTTACTTGCAAAGCCTGAAATTTATCATTAAAGCTGGTAATTTTTGGTGGTACAGAGGCCAGGGGCTCTAAATTAAGAAAAAAAAAAAAATAAAGTTCTCATGAACAAAAGTAAGAAAACCGAATGTTGGTTACAGGGTTTAAACCTAGCTTCAAGCTAATTGTAATTTTATTGCGCCTACCTAGTTTTAATAGAGAATATTTTGCAATTTAGTCGAATACCCACCTAACTATAGGCACTGGATATGCTTGACCTGGACATTTCATGGCATAATCATCACCCAATTTAACGAGCATAGATTGAAACTTATCATGAAAACTGGTAATCTTGGGAGGTACGGACCCGAGAGGTTCTAAAATTTTATTTTAAAAATAAAGTTTAGAACTCATATAGAAAATAAAAAGTGAAAACTGCTGCTGAACAAATGTTGGTTTAAGGTTTAGAAATTGAAGTTCACTAGGAGTGGATTTTTTGCCAATGGAATCGGATTTAAATGGGCCCTAAGACCACCTTAAGAGAGTATATTTTGTTGGTAAGAACGATAACTAACATAGGCTTTCTCATTCATAATCAAAGGGAATTATTTTTTGCTAATTGTAGAGCGAATTTCATGAGTTTAAGAACGGATTTTAAGTGGGCCCTAAGACCACCTTAAGAGAGTATATTTTGTTGGCAAGAACGACATCTAACATAGGGTTCCTCATTCTATTAAGTGAGTTCACCTAAGTCCTACACTCACCTAACTATAGGCACTGGATATGCTTGACCTGGACATTTCATGGCATAACTTTCATTACATTTAACTTGCAAAACTTGAAATTTATCATGTAGGCTGGTTATTTTGGGCGGTACCGAGCCCAAGGGTTCTAAATTTTGTATTAAAATAGAAAGAATTTAACAAAAGCATTCCAAAATATTTCCATAAAAAAAAATTATTGAAAACCACCTTGAATAGCTAGGTTGGGGGCACAAATTTTTAAATTGAAAATTTCAAATTACCTTACAATAGGCACTGGATACGCCTGACCGGGACATTGCATAGCAAATTTTGAACCCTGCATAACAATAGTGACTTGTAGCTTGTCATTTAAGTTAGCAATCTTAGGCGCCACAGAGCCCAAAGGTTCTAAACATGATTTTATAACAAATTTTTTTTTTGGAAGAAACAATATTGTTGGGATACATATGGGAACTGCCTGAATATGGGGTCCTACCTTACTATTGGTACCGGATAAGCTTGACCCGGACATTGCATGGCATATTGCATTTTCTCAGCCACCATAATTATTTGAGATTTATCATTAAGGTTAGGTATTTTAGGTGCTACCGAGCCCAATGGTTCTGTTAAAATGGAAAGTTAACATTAAAATTTTTGGGATCTTAAGTTCAATTCCTGTTTATATTTATTATTTACTAAATAGCCTGAATGTTTGGTATATTACCTTACAATGGGCACTGGATAAGCTTGACCGGGACATTGCATAGCATATTCGTGCTGTTGAGGAACCTGCATGGTAGCGTACTCTCTCAAGCAAATTCATTTTGGGTGGTACGCTACCCAAAGGTTCTATAAAAATTTAGAGTTCCAAAAAGTTAAGATTTTGTGACAAAATTTTAAATAAAATTATTGGAAAACAAAACCTGAATGCTGGCCCAGAGTGCAAACCTTTCAATTTGTATATGAAGCCTTACAAAACTAGCTTAAGATAGGCCTGTTAAACCTTAAATTTTGAGACAAGAAAATTTCTTATTGTTATTGAACGGCAAATTACCTATAAACAGGTATAGGATAGGCTTGACCTGGACATTTAAGACTTAAACTGTGGCCTAAAAGTACGCGTGCACTTTTTAATTCATCGTCCATGCTAACCTTGGGTGGTACACTGCCTATGGGTTCTAGCAATAGCAAAGGAAATATTTTTTTATTTGAAAAGACTTCAAAACCCGAATGTTGAGACAAGCTAATAAATTCTAATGACCTTAGCTAGGCCAAATTGAGTCTAGCCTTTAAAATCTTTATTAAATCTTACCTATAAATGGGTATTGGATATGCTTGACCTGGACATTTAAGCTTAAACTTTCATTTAAACGTACACGTGCATTTTTGAATTCATCGTCTATGCTAACCTTGGGCGGTACACTGCCTATGGGTTCTGGAACAACAACAAATTTAAATCACTTATAAGATTTAATAAAAATTCTCCTAAGGAAATTAGCCTGAATGTTGTTTTTGGGGATCTTATAAATAATATTTGAATTAGATTTACCTATAAATCGGTATTAGGATACGATTGAGCTGGACATTTAAGGCTTAAACTTTGTCCGAGATGGGCTCTTGCATTGGCTATTTCATCATCGATGCTTACTTTAGGTGGTACACTGCCAATAGGTTCTAAAATATGGTTTTCAAAAGGTGGTATTAATTATCAAAAATGCAACTCTGAAATTTAGTTTTATTATACAGAATTGCTTGCCTTAGGCAAGGATTTTTACACATTCAAATACAACCCTGATTTAAACAGTGCTACACACTTTTTAGCCATTCAACAGAGTTGAATCTAATATGCCAAAATACAACTCTATATAGTAAAGTACTTAAACCATTAAACAGTGTTGCATCTTGTTAAGTCTAAAACTGCCTTAATGTGGGATTTTTCAAGGGGGTAAAGCCGTCAGTTCAATTTAATTACCTAAAGGCTGGCATTGGATACGACTGGGCTGGGACATAGTAAAGCAAAATCTATACTCATGGGTATTTCACGATGTTTGCAACTTATCCTGGACATTGATTTTCGGTTTAACGCTACCCAAAGGCTCTAGGATATAAAATCGTTTACTAGAAATGTTAGCTTTTATAATGTATTCTTATATTTTAAGCCTTAAACTGCCTGAATATTGTATAAGAAACAAAAAAAAAATTTTACCTAAAAGCTGGCATTGGATATGATTGGGCCAAGCATAGTAAAGCATAATCTTCATGCAAGTTTACATCAATAAATTGATGTTTATCCTGGACATTAACCTTAGGGCGTACACTACCCAGTGGTTCTAAAAAAATTAAGGACGATAATTAGTTATCAAATAGGTTCCTTCAAAAGCCTAAATGTTGGGAGAAGGGATTATTTTCTAGTTTTTTTAAGATTTGATTTGAAAGAATCTAATCTGAAACCTTTTAAGTAAAGACACATTTAGCAAAGCCTTCCACCATTATATTATTTTTTTTTTATCTATTTTAAGATGTGACCATCAAATTAAATCTATATTGGAGGCCTATTTGTGAAACCCATAACAGAAACTAAATATTGTTTCTCGAACCTACTTTAAGTAGAAATTGTGCTAAAGGGGGGTTCAGATAATTAAAATGTAAGATAAGTTAAGTCAGAAAATTTTACTTTCCTAGGGAATTACGGAATATTCTCTAAATTTTTCGAAACTTTTAAATCCTTTTTGAATAAATATTTACCTAAAATATGGCGTAGGAAAGGCTTGAGCGGGACAAAGTAAACTCAAGCTATGATTCGATTTGCCTTTAATGTGTTTAAAATCTTCACCTGTAGAAATTTTTGGACTAACACTGCCCATGGGTTCTGGAAATGACATTTTAAAGGAAAAGTCATAATAAAATACAAACAAATTTTAAATTGAACGCAAGAAAACTGCCAAATTATCGGAGATAGGTCTGTAAAAACAGTTAGCAAAGACATTAACCCGACCTGAAAATATTTCAGAATATGGAAAAGCGCTTCTTTTAAAAGCATTATTTTCAGCTTTACTTTGTTGGAAGTCATTATTAGAAGCAAATTATTCTGTGAAATATTTTGGCGTTTAAAAATTATTCAGAATTTGAAACATTACCGCCATATTGTGAAAATGCGCAGAATGTGATAATACGTCTTAGGCTGGAGGAAAACATTTTAAAGCTTATAAAAACGATGATATTTCTAGAACGAATACAACACACATATTTCATGACACGGGAGAAACCGAGAGTGATTGGCCGGCAAGTTTAGAGGCCGGCTCCCCCCTTTCCTACATAGCCTCCTTTTCTCCTAACCTCTCTATTATCCTTCCCTATTTTACGACGTTGTACAATTGGTCAATTTCGACCTCCGGGTACTGTACTTGTCTTGATTGACAGGTGCACGTCCTCTAACCTAACCTAACCTAACCTTAGAGGCCGGGCTATTAACTTGCTCCTACAAATTTACGACTTCCGAAGAACTCTTTTAAAAGTGTAAATTATAATTCAGAAAAGGTCTTCCAAAGAAGAAGTTCTACGCAGTGTTAGGCTGTACCTATAAATATCAAAATTTAATTGACCACAACGGCCGATATTTGATTTAATAAAGCTCGTTTCAAATAGAAGAAAAAGGTGCTTCATAGTAGTTCAAATTTATAACCGAACTTTTTCGAACACTCAATATACGATCCCGGCAAATTCGAAAACAAACCGTGGACATGTCAGCGCAAAATCTGGGATCTTATATGTAATCTATCAATGCGATTACATATAAGATTACAGCCGACTAAAACCAGGACTGATTCGAATCTTGATCATTTTATAGCTCAACTGACAATAATGATCAGAAATTCATTTAAAAGTCTTCAGGAAGATAATTGCGGAACTAGTCGCAATCTGTTGTATACGTAATTGGGGAATTACAACTCTACAGTCCGGATTACAACCTTAATTGCTTTGTTTTATACCTGCAGTTATATAGTACTTCCTAGCCAAGGTTCAAATCCCTTTCTAAAATTTTTACGCTATTAAACTTACTTAGCCAAGGTTCAAACCTTTTCTAAACTTTTAAACTAAACGGAGTTATAATCTTACCTAAAATAAGGCGTTGGATATGCTTGAGCTGGACAAATTAAACTTAAACTTTGTGCTTCTTTAACTTTTGTGTGTTTAACATCTTCCCCAGTGGATACCTTAGGACTTACACTGCCCATAGGTTCTATAAAAAAAAAACAAAAATATTCCCAACAAAAATCATAATTCCCTATCAAAACTAGGTTCGAAACTTAGTTCAGTAACAACCTAAAATTTGAAAACTGCCTTCAAAATTAAAGAATACAAAATTTTACCTAAAAACTAACACCGGATATGCTTGAAATGGACACAATAGAGTTACGCTTTTATTTTGATAAACCTTAACCGTGCGGGAATCATCACCAGATGTTAAACGTGGGGCAATGCTAGCAATAGGTTCTAAGAGGAAACAAATTTTAATAAATTGAATAAAGCCTGTATAGTGTTGGGAGGGGGGGAGGGGCATATTACCTAAAATATGGCATTGGATATGCTTGAGCTGGACATAAAAGTGTAGCTGCTTGCTTAAGTATTACTTTGGGCGTTTTAATATTACATCGCCCTTTTTTCAATTTAAAGAAAACCGGTTTTCCTGAATGTTGTTGAACTTGAAAGAGTAGGGGGAATCGCATTTACCTAAAAAATGGCACTGGATAGGCTTGGGCTGGACAAAGCAATGTAGCCGATTTATTAAAATGTATTTTAACAATGCGTGATTCATCGCCAGTTGTTAGTTTTGGTGCTACACTAGCAACCGGTTCTATTACAAAAAAAAAAAAGAATAGATTTTCCATGAATAAAAATTTAGATAAACTAGCTAATGTTGGGATAGTTTCATAAGATAACTTGTTTTTTTTTAATAAATTTTTGTTTAATTTTTTACCTAAAAAATGGCACTGGATAGGCTTGAGCTGGACACAGTAAAGTTATGATTGAATTTGCCGATGCAATTAAAACTTTTATATCGTTGCCGGTTAAAAGACGAGGGCCCACACTGCCTACAGGCTCTAGAAATATAAATAAAAATAATTTTATTTGCGGTAAGGTAAGCATATTGTGTGGTTTGTTTTTATTAAAATTAAATTCCATGGTCGAGTTATGAATCAATGATTCATTTATAAAGACTTTAATACAATAAAAATACCTTCTCTTTTATGTACTCTTTTATCTACTATTATACGAGGGTTGTCAAAACTAATATCGCAATTATTATTACAATTACGAAAAGATTTAAAAAGAATTCTCCCATCCACTACATGTTACTTAGGGATCATGCATGCAAACATACATAATTGGCCATTACAACCCTTCAGTCTGGATTACAACCTAGCTTCTCACATCACTCATGTTGTGTGTGTTAATTTTACACTTGACTGGCGGAAGCTACAGTTTAAAGTTGATTCCGAACAACGGACTTTTGAGAAACTTTTTCATGGTATTCTATTAATTACTCTCCGAGTTTTTGCCAGAAATCTGCTGAGAGGAAGACGCCTAAAAAATATATCCGTTTTGATGCCTGACTTGGGATTTGAAATCGAGCCTTTCGTCTAATAAGCCAACACACTGCCTACTAAACTACGGCGATCATGAAAGTTCTTCATGCCATTCCACCCTTGCAGAGATACACTTAAAGATCGAATAATGGCAATAGCAATCGGGACCACTTTCTTTTGTTAGCATATTATTCTCACGGCCCTAGGTTTCCAAAAAATGATTGTCATCATTGGTATTGCATTCGAATAACTCCCTCTAGTTGCCTGCAGAAATTCTTAATCTTTATTAGTTAGGACCTAGGGCAAGATTGCAAATGTCGATCGCCACCCGTTATTTTAGGACTCACTGAGCCCAAGGGTTCTATAGAAATGAATGGAAAAAAATTTGAAAATATTTATAAAGAAAATTTTTCTCAATTTAAAGAAAACCGGTTTTCCTGAATGTTGTTTAACTTGAAAGAGCAGGGGGAATCGGATTTACCTAAAAAATGGCACTGGATAGGCTTGGGCTGGGCAAAGCAATGTCGCCGATTTATTCAAATGTATCTTAACAATGCGTGATTCATCGCCAGTTGTTAGTTTTGGTGCTACACTAGCAACCGGTTCTATTACAAAAAAAAAATAGATTTTCCATGAATAAAAATTTAAATAAACTAGCTAATGTTGGGATAGTTTCAGAAGATAACTTGTTTTTTTTTTTATAAATTTTTGTTTAATTTTTTACCTAAAAAATGGCACTGGATAGGCTTGAGCTGGACACAGTAATGTTATGATCGAATTTTCAGATGCAATTAAAACTTTTATATCGTTGCCGGTTAAAAGACGAGGGCCCACACTGCCCACAGGCTCTAGAAATATAAATAAAAATAATTTTATTTGCGGTAAGGTAAGCATATTGTGTGGTTTGTTTTTATTAAAATTAAATTCCATGGTCGAGTTATGAATCAATGATTCATTTATAAAGACTTTAATATAATAAAAATACCTCCTCTTTTATGTACTATTTTTTATAAATTTACTATCATGCGAGGGTTGTCAAATCTAATTCTGCCATCAACTATATGATACTTAGGGATCATGCATACATACATACATAATTGGTCATTACAACCCTGCAGTAAGGATTACAACCTAGTTTCTCATGCCACTTATGTATGTTGTGTATCAATTTTAAACATGACTTAGCTGGACCATAAATTTAACTTCAACCCTAACCTACAGATTTTTGAGAAACTATTCCATTGCATTCTTTTAATTACTCTCTGAGTTTTTGCCACAAATCTGCTAAGAGGAAGACGCCTAAGAATATTTTTTCATATTTTGTTTTGTTCGAGATGTACTAGCACTGGACTGCGCTGCCTTCGGATCTACATGCCTCCATCACATAATTGCTAATAGCTTAGGTAGTTGGCAGTATGTATACATTGCAGAAACTTCACCCTGGAAAATACGGAAGTCATTCACTAGCCTGAAGCTAATTTCTCCCGATCTTAGCTCTTTTTTTGGCCATTGAGTCAAATGTGTGATGTTAAATTCAAATGTAACTGGCAAAGACAAAAACCAACAAATTTTATCTGAGGTAAGGTTACAGTTACCAGAGCAATGTTAAGTGGTTAACGGAAAATACAAAAAATGGTCCATTAAATACCATGCCCCGCATTCCTGAGTGGAGCAACTTCTCTTAGACAAAAAAAAAAAATTGATTTGTTTTAACAACGTCTGGGGAGGATGATCAATATTATGGAATAATGGAACTAGCTGCAGGTATCCCACTATATATACAAATAGCAGCTTAAGGTGTCCCCAATAAAACCCGTGATAGGTTATGTTAGGTTCGAGGACGTGTACCTGTCAATCAAGACAAGTACAGTACCCGAAGATCGAATTGACCCATCGTATAACGTCCTAAGAGAGAGAAGGATAATAGAGGAGATAGGATGAAAGGAGGGAAAAACCTGTGTTATATCGCAAATAATTTCGGAACTTGAGAAATTGGGCTTGACAAATTTGCTCTATTAACTTTAGTCTTAGCTCTGTTAGTATTTTTGGTTTTTGTCTGTACTAATTAAAGAGATTACCAGTTTACGATTCTTGTTAATGGAATGATCGAAGTTGTACGAAGACCAACGGCTATGAATAAGGAGTTGATCAAAGTTTCTCATGCCACTTATATAAGTTGTGTGTTAATTTTGAACATGACTTAGCTGGACCATTAATTTAACGTCAATCCTAACCTACAGATTTTTGAGAAACTTTTCCATGGCATTCTTTTAATTACTCTCCGAGTTTTTGCCAAGAGGAAGGCGCCTAAGAAATACTTTTTAATTTTTGTTTTGTTCGAGAAGTCTGACTAGGGTCTTATGTCTAATACTAGCACTAGACTGCACAGGCTTCGAATTTACGTATCTCTATCACATAATTGCTAATAGCTTAGGCAGTTGGCAGTATGTATACATTGCAGAAACTTCAGCTTGGAAAACAAGGAAGTCATTCACTAGCCTGAAGCCAATTTCTCCCGATCTTAGCTCCTTTTTTGGCCATGAAGTCAAATGTGTGATGTTAAATTCAAATGTAACTAGCAAAGACAAAAACCAACAAATTTTATCTAAGGTAAGGTTACAGTTGGTTAAGTGGTTAACGGAAAATACAAAAATGGTCCATTAAATATTATGACTCACGCGTTCCTGAGTGCAGCAGCTTCTCTTAAACAAAAAAAAAATTGATTTGTTTTAACAACGTCTGGGGAGGATGTTCAATATTATGGAATAATGGAACTAGCTGCAGGTATCCTACTAGATATACAAATTGTAGCTTAAGGTGTCCCTATTAAAACCTGTGGTAGGTTATGTACTGTCAATCAAGACAAGTACAGTACCCGAAGATCGAATTGACCCATCGTATAACATCCTAAGAGAGAGAAGGATAATAGAGGAGATAGGATGAAAGGAGGGAAAAACCTGTGTTATATCGCAAATAATTTCGGAACTTGAGAAATTGGGCTTGACAAATTTGCTCTATTAACTTTAGTCTTAGCTCTGTTAGTATTTTTGGTTTTTGTCTGTACTAATTAAAGAGATTACCAGTTTACGATTCTTGTTAATGGAATGATCGAAGTTGTACGAAGACCAACGGCTATGAATAAGGAGTTGATCAAATTTTCTTAAGACTTTACTTAATATACAACGATTTACAGTCTTTTTAACAGATGTCCACCTAACTAATGCTAGACTAGCTAAGGTAGCACTAACCTATGAATTGCGAACATTGCTAATACGATCGGTATTCCTTTCTTCTGACTTCAAAGTGCCACAAATAAAGCAGAACGAAAATTGAAGTAAGCTGAATGGAATACAGAGACTACGCTTAGCCGATCAGAAAAATATTCATGGATGTGGCTTGAAAACCGAAGTCTCTAGGTATTAATATGCTGCACAGTGTCCATAGCGTTGAGGAGGTCATACAGCTCATTGTTAGAATGGATGCGGAAACCATCGCCAACTCGCACTGAATCGAAAATCTTACAGAATGGGTGCAGTATATTAACGTGCTGACCAAGTACAAAACCAGGAAGCAGACAGAAGTCAGTCAGCGCATGAGCTGCCCTAAGGAACTACGCATGTTAGTCAGGAGAATGGTTCACATTCTAACAGACATTTTGACGGGACACTGTGCTATTGGCAGTTAGGCCGACTAGGACGGTTTGCCCAACCAGGATTACTGCAAAATCTGCCAGAGTGGGGAAGAAACGGAATCGGTAGAACACCTTATATGTAACCGCCCTACAGTTCAAAACAGACGCCATCGGTTTTTGGGGTGATAGAACTTTTGAAGATATGGTGGTAATGGTGGCTAATGTGCCACTAACGAATTAAACGGTTTCATCTGAAGCTGGGCGTGGTTCAAACTCACCACTAACGAATCATGACTAGGGGGACCAATGGCGAATTTGCCTGTGTATGGCAAGCTACCCGATAACCCAACCTAACCTAGATAAAACTGCCTGATTGTTGCAAATTAAAAACCGGGATTTATGTTATCGTCATCGAATATCCTAGAAAGAATTTATTTTTAAAGAATTATTTTCAATGGGAAACCCACCTAAATAATGGAGCTGGATATGCCTGAGCAGGACATAATAGGGTTAAACTTTGGGTAGCGGCTGCTGTAAAACTACTGCTAGTCTGTTGGGAGGGAAATTTTGGTGATACTCTACCAACTGGTTCTAAAAAATTTTTTTAAATTTTATTTTTAATTTTTAATTCAATTAATTTTTTTAATTAATTTTAGAAAAAACAAAGAAACTTGTTCTGAAACTGAAATAATGCTGGAAGTTTGAGAAATTTTTGAATAATTTTAGAAATTTTAAATTACAAAACTTACCTTTTTAAACAAGGCTTAGGGTTTAGAATTTGAATTTTTATTACAAAAAAAAATTATTTCTTAAATTTTAACAAATTTTATTAACAAAAGCGCACCATTTACTCAAGCTCAAGTCAAGCATTCAATTTTTCAGGTAATTTTATTTTTTGTTTTGGATTTTTAATTTAATTTAAATAAATACATTCAAAAAACGATGTATATTAAACATTTTTATAATTTTAATAATTATTGTATTTAATTTTTTAAAAAAATTTTAAATTTAATTTAAGTGCGCACATTTTTAGGTTTTGTACCCTATCCCAACATTCAGGCAGTTTTCAATAAATAATAGAGGCTAAATTAGCAACAATTTTTTGATGAACGCGTAGAGTTAATTTTAATTAATTTTATTTTTTATTTAATTTTAATATTTTTTATTTAATTATTTTAATTATTAGATGTTTAGCGACAAAGAAAAAGTTTTTGCATTTGAAAAACTTTTTGATTGTTTTTTTAAATTTGTTTTATTAAAAAAAATAAAATTTATTTTTTGTTTTTATTTTTAATATTTTTTAATTAAAAAAAATATTTATCAAAATATTGTTGCTTTAATAATATTGCATATAACTTATAAACTAAAAAGAAAAGTGTTTAATATTTTATATATTTTCTTAAATTTTTTTTTTGATTTTTTTTAATTTTTTAAAATTTTTTTTAAAATTTTTTTTTTAAATTTTTTTTTTAATTTTTTTTTTTTTAATTTTATTTTTTTGAATTTATTTTTCATTTTTTTTTTTTATATATTTTTAAAAATCTTATGATTCTTTTTTAATGTATGATATATGAAGGCGATGAAATAATCCAAAAAATAAAGTTTATTTTTTAATTTTTAAACACTTTTCTTGATCAAGTGCTAAAAAAATATTTCAAAAGTTTTTTAATTAAGAATTTATTTTAATTAAAAATTTATTTTAAATTATTATGATAATAATCGTATTTAAATAATTTTGTTTTTATGCAATAAACTTTGTTTATTAAATTAATGAAAATTATAATTGAGGTTTTAATTCAATTAAAAATTAATTAAATTGATGTATAATTTTATTGATACACAGAAATTCAAAAAAGGCTTTGCTTTTGAAACAGCATTGTTCAGTACAAACTTCTATATTAAAAGATCTACCCTGAAAAGGAGAAAAACTGTGTAGCGACTTAGCATAGTTAGTAAGAGTACGCACCAGAGATCAGCAACAAGTATTCAAAACGATGAACAGATTCGAGTCAGACTTATAATTTCAGATACTTATATGCATTCATACTTATTTTAATATCATACTCACACTACTCATATTCAAAGTCCGATATACTCATCGTCGAGAAGAAGCTTTGACCTGAGATTCATGTTACTATAATAAACTAAAACTTGAAATATGTTTCACAGAAAGAATCTGTCCCATAATCGGTGAGCAATTTTTCGCCTCTCGCAATGCCATCTATCTGCTAATTGCTGCGAATTCTCACATGACCTGAGATATAATAGAAAGTAACTATATTTCCACCGCCTTTCTGATTCAGCTTCTGCAGACAGTTCCAATTTTCAAGGTAACCTCATAAGAGCTCAGTGCTCGAATGAAGGCCTGATTATCAGAGCATATTCCGACGGCCACTTCCTCCGAAAGTTTCATACAATTTTCAAGTTAATCTCAGAAGAACCGAGTGCTAATCGTACTCATACGCATGATGCTGTGATTCTTCGCGACTTAACATTTACACGAAGCACAAAATAAGTATGATTCGCATACGAACACTACAATACTCACAAGAAGTTTGTGAGTATGCTTTGCTTGTTGTCTTTGTGTTTTTCTTTCTTATTTTTTTGTAAATGCAACAACAACTAAGACTGATTCGAATCACTTATAAGTATTATAAGTACTTTTCTAAATATATGAATCTGAATGAGAAGGCATATGAATCAAACATATTTCGAATGTTAAGAGTTTGATGTCAACGTTGTCCTCATACTTAGCGCAACCTGTTCTTATAAATCAATGTTGCAGCGAGTACAAATGAATCAGAGTAGTTCAATTTCAATTCTGTTGATTCGCTCATACTCAAAATTGCATGAGAGCTTATGAGTAGCGGAAAAGCGATTCATTGCTGATCTCTGGTACGCACTGATTCCATAGTAGTCACACTAGAGAATCGTAGGCAACGCCATGAGTTCTCTAATAAGGAGCCAAATATGTAAGCAAAAGATCTGATTCGATGCTTATCAATTCCTGTACGCCTGTATGAGACGTATTATCAACAGATTATGGCTGTTATTTATAGAATTAACTTCCAATAGCCAATAGCGCACATACATAATTGATCATTGTACAATCCTTCAGTCATAACCACTTATGTTGTGTGTTAATTTTATCCGGAAGTTTATCCAGAAATTTTATCCAGAAACTGTAAGAGCCAGTTTAAAGTCGACTTCGAGTGGCGGATTTATGAGAAACTACTTCATGGTAATATTTTATTACACATACATACATAATTGGCCATTACAACACTTCAGGTCAGGATTACAACCTAGCTTCTCACACCACTTATGTTGTGTGCATTAATTTCAAACAGAAGTGACGGAACCTACAGTTTAAATTCGATTCTGAATGACAAATTTTTGAGAAACTTTTCATGGCAATTTTTTACTCTTAGAGTCTTTGCCAGAAATATACTGAGAGGAAAGTCGCCGAAGAAATATTTTTCGTTTTGCCAACACACTACCCACTAGACCACGGCGACTTACGACATAGTAATTATTTATTTACTCTCAGTTTTTGTTTTTTTTTTCGGAAATTTGTGAGAGGGGAAGTCGCCCAAGAAATATTTTCTTTATATTTCATTTTGTTAGAAATTAGTGACCTAGGCTTTGAACCTAATAAGCCAATACACAACATATTAGACTACATTGACTAGGAAAGCCAATTGCCTATTAAGCAATGCATTCCAAGGGAATACCACATGCTTTGTTGAACGCGAAAGGGCTTAAACGGATTGTTTATTTTGTCGTATAGCAAACACTGTGTCACAAAATTTGCCAGCTAAGACTTATTTGAATTCTTGTGTGTTTGTTTTGACGTAATGATAATTGTTTTTAATTAAATTGATGAATAGTTTAATTGATGTTACGAAATTTTATTAAAACATCGAGTTCATGTTCAAACTTTTGAAATATTTTATTCGCTTTATTATTTTAAATCTAAGTTTTTATTAAAAACAAACCATATTCGTATTTGCATTAAAAGAAATACTCAAACAAATATTTTTTTGTACAAATTAAATTTAAAGCACTTGGTGTACAAATTTGATATCAAAATTTCACGACCTGCCAATGATTTAGTATTCAAATCATCAAGAGTGAAGTTTGTTAGGTTTCGTACAAGCCAGTTAGTTAGTATTATTTTATATTCAAAATGTTGATAATTTTTTTGCACAAGCCAATTGCACAAGCAAGTTGCACAATCATACACTGAGCACCAAAAGTGAAAAACACCGCTGAAATAATTCTTTTTCGTAGAATAGCAAGAAAAGTAAAGCATAGCCGAATAAATTTCCAAAAATAAAAACGTTTATTTATTCCTTCTAAAATGTTAAAAAAAGTATATTTTTTATAATAGAAAATTTAAAATTATAGCGGGTGTTGACTTACTTATGGCGATTAGTGTATAATCAAACGTATTAAATTTTAACAAGTTCACTGCCGTGGCAATTTTCAGAAAACGGCAATTTGATTTTTTCACATTAGTAAGTACGAGATAACTCGTAGTTTGGCACCCTAGAAGGGAACGCAATCAACGAGTTATCTCGTAGTCGGCAGTCAACGTGTTGACAAGAAATTTTCTTCAATTAATTTTCAGCAAATACAATTCAAATTTATTTAATTGCACAACCTAGTTTAAGTGTAACAAATATGGTTTGTTTTCAATGACTTTGAAAGTAAAAAATATTCAATAATTTCACAAAATTTGTAAAAAATTTAAATAATTTTTAAAATATTTTTTAACATTTATTTTTTAATTTAATTTATTGAATATTTTTCCTTTCTTATTTATTTTTAATATTTAATTGAAAAAAATATAAAAAGGATAAATTCAACTTACCTGTAATAACTAAACGTCCTTTAGTAGCACTTAATCTAGTTTCACCGGTTAATCTATGTTTGGTGCGGCATTGATACGACTTGTAACCATCTTCAGGACCAACTTCACGAATATGTAATTCTCCAGAGGGTAATACCAAATATTTGCCATCTTTTTTTTATTTTTTTATTAAATAAAAAGAATTTTAGAAAGAGAAAATAATAATAAATTAGTAAATAATTAAGGAAATTTTTTTATAAAAAAATTAACAAAACAAACTACTTAAAGGCAATTAAAAAATATATTTTAAATATTTTTTAACTGCTTTTTTTTCTGTTTAACAAAAAACACCAATTATTTACATAGAATTGTTAAAAATTTTGATTAATATTTATTTTGCCTGTTAAAGATTTATTTATAATTTTTTATATTTAATTTATACAATTTTTAAATTAAATTTAAATTTTTTTTTTTATTTATTTATTTATTTTTTTTATATTTTATTAATTTTTTTTTTTATTTTTTATTTAATTTTTTTTTATATTTCTTTTATTATTATTAAATTTTTTTTATTTGAAATATTTTTTATTTAATTTTTTTATTTAATTTTTTGTTATTTTTTGTTAAATTTTTTTTATTTTTTATTTAATTTGCTTTTTTATTTTTATTAATTCTTTATTATATTTTTTTTTTTTATTTAATTTTTTTTTTATTTTTTTATTAAATTTTTTTTTTATTTTTTTTTATTTATATTTTTTTTATTTTTTATTTAATATTCTTTTTTATTTTTTTAGTTTTATTTATTTTTTTTTTTAATTTTTTATTGGATTTTTTTATTTATAAATTAATTTATTTGTTAAACAGTGTTTTTTGTTAAATGTTAGTAAATATTTATTTAAAAACATGCAAAATATTATTTACAAATATAAACAAAATTTACAATTTATAAATGAAAATCTACTAATAATTTAATTACATATTAAATTTTTAATTAGAAAATTATTCTTTTAATTGTTTAAAAATATTTAAGATTCATTATCCATAATTTAATTAATAATTTAATTATTGTCTAAATTTTAGTAGATTTATTTTTTCGTTCTATATAAATTTTTATTTTTTTTTTTTAATTTTTAGTGAAGCAAGCAATATAATTAAATAAAATAAAAATGCTTTAATATTTACAAATTATTTCTTAAAATATATCTCATAAAAATAAATTTTTTTTGTTTAAAAAAATACAACCCTGTTGCAAAGTTGTATATACAGCGTTGCATTTTTCAAAAACACAGAGTTGCATATGCAACGTAGTATAAAACACATTTTAGGTCTTTTTAACTGAATTTTACTTTTCAATGAGGATCAATAGAGTGTTAGTATCTGTAGTACGGATTGTGCTAAAGACGAACACGTCAGCTTTTATAGTTTAATGTCGTGGTGTAGAAATACAGAATATCCGTCCAGTTGCTCTGAGAAAGTGCATAATAACACTAATTGGTGTAAACCCGGACAATTCCCTTTCCAGCAGCAGTTACACATCCATATGTTTCATTTTCGGATGCGTTTCAAGTATATGTTCTAATAACTTATTCTCTAGAGAAAGATGGGACTCTGCCCACATGTGCCAGTACATTGCTCTTCTCATGAAAAGGCAGAGCTACTTAACCTCTCCCTTTCTGTTAACTTCAATATTAAGTTTGCTGCTACACAAAGATTTATCCGGAAACCAAGCAGCTTTGCTTAAGGGAATGTTTAATCCCCAAGTTGTATATTAAATTTTGTAAGGCTCCTTTGCAAGATTATCTACCTGCTTGTTATGAATTACCACTTGACCAGAGATCTTGCAGAAAGTAACCCTATTCGCCTACCTTCCTTTGACAGTTTCAGTTCGCAAGGTAATCCCATACGAACAGAGTGCTCGACTGCCGACCTACTTGTTCGATAATATTCGACATAGTCGATGTTTACTTCCTCCGACAGTTCCTTACAATTTTCAAGTTAATCTCATTAGAATTGAGTGATCGCCTGATGGCCTGACTACCAGATTATGTTATGATGTCCCGTCCTTTTTACTTGGTGCCCATGTTTAACCGAGCACATCTTTCAATGCCATAGTAAACTGCTTTGAAGATACCCAGGCATTTACATACATCTTGAAACCGGAATATTTCGCTTTGAGACGAATAACTCCCTGGAATAAAAGCCCAATAATAACGATGACTTAACACCTTAGAGCTTAATACTTAAAACCTGGTTTCGTAAGAATTTCACTTAAACTTGTTATTTTTTGAACAAAAAATTTGTATTAAATGATAATGCAGTGTAGTACGATTTAATTTTTTTTTTTTTTTTTTTTTTTTTTTATTCGAACGTCCCCGGCCACACACTACCCCACCCTCACCCGACCGCGGAGGGCTCGTCCCCATTACGCAGGGACACGTACACACCACAGTCCGGACTGTAGCGGGAAAAGGAAAAGCTATGGCTACTAGAACATAAAAACAGCTACAGAACTTAATCACAAGCTGAACTAGGTAACAAAAAAAAAACAGAACTATCTAAGACTAGAACAAAAATACGTTTTTATACGATAATTTATAAATTACTGCGAGAATACAAGATACGTTTTATGTTACAAACACTACAATTAAAATCTATAGAATTATAATGCGAATTAAAATCATTACATAATCTCCGGAAAGGAAAATTACATGCATAATTCGATCTATAAACATTTAAGGAAAGAGGACGATAGTGCCGTGTAAATCTTGCAGGAATGCTGAAATTCAGGTTGGAAAGCAAAAACTCAGAGTCGATATCACCTTTAACCAAATTAAAAATAAAACAAACACCTAAAACAGACCTTCTACATTCCAGAGTTGGAAGTTTTACCAAAGCTAATCTATCCTCATACGACGGAAGCCCATTGGTGTAATCCCATCCTAAGCCACGTAAACAGAATAATAAAAACTGTCTCTGCACAGACTCGATTGAATCACTATGACAACGATAGTATGGATTCCAAATAACAGACGCGTACTCCAAAATAGGCCTAACAAGTGAAATGTACAGTAGTTTTGTTATATAAGGATCAATGAATTCCCTAGCCCATCTTTTCACAAAACCAAGAACAGCTCGAGCCTTGCCAATCATCAAACTAATATGATCAATAAAAGACAATTTAATATCCAATAATACTCCTAAATCAAGATATGAAGGCACAGCTTCCAAAGGGCAAGAATTAATCATATAAGTGGACGAGATTACACCAAGGCGAGAGAAAACCATGCATTTACATTTTCTCAAATTAAGATCCATTAAATTTAGCCTGCACCAAGTAACAAACAAATCAATATTTCGCTGAAGAACAGCCTGGCCATGATCATCATCAAAAGTATAAAATAATTTAACGTCATCAGCATACATCAGAATATTACAATCAGAAAGAGCAGAAGGAAGATCATTCAGAAACAATAAAAACAGTAAAGGACCCAAATGGCTACCCTGCGGAACACCAGAAGTAACACATACAGTCTTAGACAATACATTCCTAAACAATACCCTCTGAGTCCTAAGGGAGAGGTAAGAGTCTAGCCAACGAAGAATAATATCAGGAATACCGATTAGTGAAAGTTTAAGAAGCAAAATACTATGATCAACCCTATCAAAAGCTTTACTGAAATCAGTATAAATTACATCAGTCCGAGCACCGACAAGAAAGCCCCTGAAAACATGTGTAGTAAATTCAAGAAGATTTGTGACAGTCGACCTGCCCTTCAAAAAACCATGCTGGAAAGGAGATATTAAAGATCTTGTATTAAAAAAGAGATAATCCGTCACTAGTTTCTCCATCAACTTGGGAATAGCACTTAGCTTGGCAATACCCCTGTAATTGGAAATATTAGATTTATTACCCGACTTGTGCAAAGGAATTATGAACGAACTCTTCCAAATAGATGGAAAATGACCAACCCTCAGAAGCCTATTGAATATAAAGGTCAAAGGACCACTCAAGACAACAGCACATTTTCTTAAAATACAGGCCGGGACCCCGTCAGGGCCCGGCAAGTATGTAAGTTTCAGTCCAGACAAAGCATCAAGAACAGACTCCTCATCAAATGAGTATATGTTAGGAATAGAGACACTTCCCACAGAATAAGGATACCCGCCACTCAGATCAGGGCCCGGGTCCAACTGCCTATAAGTAGACTGAAAGAAGTCAGCAAACATATTCGAAATATCAAGGTGACTGGAGGATGATAGATCCCCGTAAAACATCTCAGTAGGAAACAAAGATGATTTACGTTTTGCCCGAACGAAGTCGTAAAACGACTTAGGATCGTTAGCGAAATTCGACTTGACTCGAATCATATATTCCTCATAACAGTAATGATTCATTCTACGATAATCCGCACGCGCCCTAGAATAAAGAGCATAATCAATATCAGAACCTGATCTAACAAACTTTTTAAATAATTTCGATTTCCTATTCCTCAACCTTGACAGTCTAGCCGAATTCCATGGAGGACCAGAACGCTCCAAACGACTTTTTACCAATGGAACACACTTCCCAAAACATTTAAATAATACATCATAAAAGTCACCCAAGATCCTGTCAAGTGAAAGAGAGTCGTACGGTGGCGAGATAAGTACAGACGACCAATCAACAGAGGACAGAAGTGTATTCAAGCGACCAAAGTCCGTACGATGGAAATTAAAACGCTTCTCATTATCAAATGAGCGATCAATTACAGGAGGTGAACAAAGATCAACTTCAATAGAAAGTAACAACGTAGGATGATAACTATCCTCGGGAATAGATATAGGATCAATGCGAAATAAAGAAGAAATACTTGGATCCTCCAAAAACACAAGGTCCAAAATTCTCCCCATTGAATTAAATACACCATTAACTTGGAAAAGACCTAGATCACACATAGCGGACAGAATTTCATCATAGAATGGAACTGAAGAACATGGCACCAATGACCCAGACTCAGGTGAAAATTCCAAGATATATGAGGAAGATTAAAATCACCAAGAACTACAATACTCCCCTCTTGCCCCATTGAATCCATTACCTTAGAAATCAAATCAAAGTGAGCCCTATAAATATGAATGTCAGCACCAGGAGGAATATATGAACAAGTAATGTAAATAGACTTCCCATGATTATAGACCCTAACGCAAATAAACTCAATATCCTCCGAGGAACTAAAGTCAATTAATTCAGATGAGTATTTAGAACAAATTGAAATAAGAACACCACCACCATTTCTTAACTTCCTATCTCGTCTATAAATATTAAAATTACTAGACAAAATCTCAGAATCAGAAATATCACAATTCAGCCAAGTCTCAGTAAAAGCAATTACATCAAATTCAAAATCAAAACTACTATTATAAAGCGAAGAAAGTTTAGACCTAAGTCCACGAACATTTTGATAAGCAATTCCAAAATTAAAAGACAATTTAGAAGCTAGTTTTTTCGAGAAATACAGAATATCCGTCCAGTTGCTCTGAGAAAGTGCATAATAACACTAATTGGTGTAAACCCGGACAATTCCCTTTCCAGCAGCAGTTACACATCCATATGTTTCATTTTCGGATGCGTTTCAAGTATATGTTCTAATAACTTATTCTCTAGAGAAAGATGGGACTCTGCCCACATGTGCCAGTACATTGCTCTTCTCATGAAAAGGCAGAGCTACTTAACCTCTCCCTTTCTGTTAACTTCAATATTAAGTTTGCTGCTACACAAAGATTTATCCGGAAACCAAGCAGCTTTGCTTAAGGGAATGTTTAATCCCCAAGTTGTATATTAAATTTTGTAATACAACGTGCGTAAACGCTAGCGTAAGTCCTTCACAGGCGTTGTGCCACCTAATATAAATTATCACAGGGCAGTAAGTTTGTAATACGATGAGTATATTGATGAAATTGTGTTTCCTATTTTTTCAATAATGTTCGCAGTTAATTCGATCATCTTTGGGGGATCTGGATGACTTCTCCTTTTAATTCTTTTTGCTTTGCATGCTTAGTCAAAAGGACGGTAACTAATCTCAAGTTATTCTCGGATAATTCGAGGCATAACAATAATCTCTTTCCACTGCAAATTTCTAACAACATTTTAAATTGCCACAGAACTATTTGGTCTTATAAAACTTGCTTCATCTACCGCTTCACTGAGTATACGTGTCCAAACTTAACTTAATTGATCATTATAATCCTTCAGTCAGGATTACGACCTAGTTTTTCGCACTACTTACATTGTGTGCGTAAATTTTACCCATAAGTGGCGGTACCTAAAGTTTAAAGTTGACTCCAAAGGACAGATATTTTTGAAAAACTTTTCATGGAGTTTTTGCCAGAAATCTGCAGAGAGGAAGTCGCCGAAGAATAATTTTTCGATTTTGTTGGAGATGTCTGACATCAACACACTTTCTAATAGACTACATCAACTTCAAATCCCTGATTCTATTCCACAGAAGCTTATCTACCTGCTTGTTCCGAATTACCACATGAGCAAAGACCTTGCAGAACGTAACCCTATTCGTCTACCTTCCTTTGACAGTTTCAATTCTCAAGGTAATCCCATAAGAACAGAGTGCTCGACTGCCGATTTAACTGTCAGATAATTTTGCGATGTCCACTTCCTCCGACAGTTCCTTACAATTTTCAAGTTAATCTCATTAGAATTGAGTGGTCGACTGATGGCCTGACTACCAGATTATGTTATGATGTCCCGTCCTTTTTACTTGCTGTTCATGTTTAACCGAGCACATCTTTCATTGCAAAAGAAATCTGCTTTGAAGATACCCAGGCATTTGCATCTTGAAACCGAAATATTTCGCTTTGAGACGAACAACTCCCTGGAATAAAAGCCCAATAATAACGATGACTTAACACCTTAGAGCTTAATTACTTAAAACCGGGTTTCATAAGAATTTCACTTAAACTTTTTTATTTTTTGAACAAAAAATTTGTATTAAAATGATAATGCAGTGTAGTATGATTTAATTTTAACATCAAAATATGCGTTAAAATGATAATCCAGTGCATTTTCATTTACGTTTGTGTTATTGAGACTCTGAAACAGGGTTGTATTTTTAAGGTGTATTTATTATTAATGAATTATTTAATTGCAACGTTGTATGCTTCATAATATTAAAGCATTTTTATTATGATTGATTATTTTAATATGTACATATATTTACAATAATACAAACATACATATATACAAAGAATTATTACGATTTGAAATATTTTCTTTCTTTTTTTTCATTAATTTTTCATGATTTTCTAAGGTTTTTAATTATTTTTTTTTATGTAGAAAGCAAAAGTGGTCCATGTCCATATTTAAAAAATAGTGACAGCATCCTAACTGTGCAAAGATATATCGACGCGTCAATTCTATGATATTTTAAGTCGAAAAAGTAAGTTTTGAGTTATGAGCTCTCAAAGTTTTCAAGCGACATGAAACTATGTGTGTATTCTAAGTAGATTTTTCCCTATAACTTCGGAACAGATCGGCGCACCTTAACCAAATTTTGATAGAATTTAATTTAGAGAACGTAGAATTTAAAAATGCAAGAATATTAAAAATGTTTAAAAGTGTACTAAGAACGTTATAGAATGGAGGCGTCGATATGTATAAAAACATGCTTAGAAAAATTTTTACAAAATTTTGATACAATTTACAAGCACTTAGACCACTTTTGCTCTCACCTTTGCCACATTTATGTATTGAAAAAATATTTCAAATAATTTTTTTGTTTTTCTAAAGCAAAAATAAAATCTAAAAAACTACACTACAAACTACTTTAAAATGAAGGGGGATTTATAAGGGATAAGGGCAAGCCAGGAGTGGCTTTTGGAGATTTTGAGGATCACGGGATTTTTTTTTAAAGGAAAGGAGTATAAATAAATGAAAAAAAAAAAGAAAATATAAGAAATGAACTGAAGAAAATGTAAAATTTTAACCTAAAAAACCCTGGAAACAATTTTGCTCTTAAACATCATAACACAACCCCTAGGAAATGAACTTAAAAAAGCGGCGACCTGTTTATCGGGGGACTTTAAAAAAAAATTTATGTTTAATGGGATTAATGTTTAAGAAGGGGATAAAAAGGGGCCGTTTGTTTTATTTTTAAAAGCAAGAACACAGAAAAGTATACGAAATTTTTACCACTTTCCATATGTGCTGGGGAAGAAGAGGCGAAAATTTCTCTTTCCTCATCCTCTAGCCAGGAGGCAACCTGTATAAAATCAGCTACAAATGAGGGTATATGACACTTTAAAATGGCACTATTGCCACGTAAAACAGCCTCATCCATAACATTAACCGTATACGATTGGGGTACAACTGAAATTTTTTTA
Source organism: Sarcophaga peregrina (assembly GCA_014635995.1). Classification (NCBI taxonomy): domain Eukaryota; kingdom Metazoa; phylum Arthropoda; class Insecta; order Diptera; family Sarcophagidae; genus Sarcophaga; species Sarcophaga peregrina. Next base: position 88,798,638 of record CM025793.1, read on the forward strand.
GAGACAAGAAAAGAAAAAAACAATAAAAATAAGGATTTCTGGAAAAGTGAAAACGAAGAAAAAAAAACTGAAAAGGAAATAATTTTTTAAAAAGGAAAATCCCCCTTTTATTTTCAAAAACTACTTGAAAAAGCTTTTAAAAAAAATACGTTAAATACCAGTTTCATTTTTGGTATAAACACCGCCCTCGGTATCTAGCCAATCGATTATTTCTAAATGATCGGCCACAAATGAGGGAGTTTGACATTTAAATATGGCCGCATTGCCCTTAATAACGTATTCATCATATACTTGGGATTCAAAAAATTGCTTAACAACTGGAAAATAATTTAAAAAAAAATGAAATAGAAAAAAGAATTGAAATCAAAAAAGAAATTAAATTTTGAAAGACAAACACTTCAAAGCCCTTAAAAGAATATTTTCCAAGGAATAGGTACAGGATAATTTGGTAAAAAATTTAAACACAATATTTAACAATTCATAACATTGTTTACCCATCTCTTCATTGGCTTGAGAGCGAAAGATTTCTTTACCCTCCTCATCTAACCAGGATTCAATCATTATGAAATCGGCCACAAATGAGGGTACCAAACATTTCAAAGTGGCCGAATTGCCACGTAAAACAAACTCATCAATAACCCGGGTCTGATAGAATTGATGAACAACTGAAGTAAAAAGGAAAATAAAAAAACCGAAATAAAATGCAAGAAAACTGAATTAAAATGTAAGAAAAAAAATATTTTTAAAATTTTTTTTAAGGAGTGTCCAATAAAAAATAGTTGGGACTGGTTTTCTTCCAAAGGGAACACTATTGAGACTTCAAATGTAAAAATTTTAATTTGAAATTGTTTATAAAATGTAGAGCTTTTTTTAAGAAAAACTGTTTAAGTTTTAAAGTACCAAAAAAAGTACCAAAAAGGTACCAATTCTTATTACCATTCTGTTTTTAACATTTTGAAATATAACAGGTTTTTAAATTTCAAATTTAACCACAAAAAAAAATTTTAGAAACACAAAAATAAATTAAAAAAATACCAGAAAAGTACCAAAAAAAAATTATTATTTTAGGACCGTTAAAATTGGGTTCAGCTAAAGGTACCTTTGTCAACGTAGCACTTATCTTTGACGGCACCCCACAAATATTAGTCCAACGGTGTCAAATCCCAGCTCCTAGGTGGCCAAACGACATCAGCTCTGCGGCTGACAATACGATTTTCAAAAACAGGGTTCCTTTAGCTAAAGGGAACTGTAAAGTTAGCTTTAACTTATTTTTGTTATTACAACCTACAGATAAAATAAATTTAACTTTTTCAAAAAACATGGCAGTGCCGGAACAATGTCGATAACACCAAACGCAGTGGCAACGACGGCGGGGTTCGTTTTGTTTTTTCAATACGCTCATTTTGTTTATATTTGAAGTTGCCATATTGAAAATAATATATAATACGGCAACTTTAAACAATAACTTAACTTTAAAAGTTACCAGTAAGATAACCACCCTTCCTTTAGCTTAACGTTCACTTCTACCTATTGACCATTTATAATAATGAAAATTAATTTATCTGCCCGTTAAAATCCTCCCTTGAGTTAACGGCAAGTTGTAATGACAGCTCTTAGCTTTGTCTCCACTAATATGAGTACCCAATAAGATAGAAGTGATCGTTAAGCTAAAGGGAAGGCCACCCTACCTTGAACATTTAAAAGTAACTTTATGTTTGAACTCACCATATCATATAAAGGGTCCACCAAATAACATTTTTTTTTTTTGAAAATCCTTTAAAAAACAACTACTGAATATTTTCGGTACAATCCTTCCGGTTAATTATGGAAAATAATTTCATTCAAATGGTTGCCTTGGCTGGCTACGCAGTAGCCTACACGATCAGTTCAATTGTTAAGCGTATTATCGATAGTGTGCAGCTGTATTTCACCAAGAACTTCACAAATATTGTCCTTTAAAGCGTCAATTGTTTTGGCTTGTCGACGTAACACTTATCTTTGACGGCACTCCACAAATAATAGTCCAACGGTGTCAAATCCCAGCTCCGAGGTGGCCAAACGACATCAGCTCTGCGGCTAATAATGCGATCTTCAAAAACAGGGCGCCAAAAAACGAGTGTAGCTTCGGCTGTGTGACACGTAGCGCCGTCCTGTTAAAACCAAATGTTGAAGAGGAGGGTAATGGTCCTCCTCAATTTTTGTAAACAAAAATTCGTTCGACATGGTTCGATAACGATCGCCATTGACTGTAACGGCCACTCCTTGCTTATTTTCGAAGAAAAATGACCCAATTCTGCCTCTAGATCAAAATCCGCACCAAATAGTGACTCGCGTATGCGTGCGGGTTTTCTGTGCCACAAATGCGGCAATTTTGTTTATTTACATACCCGCCTAGATCAAAATGAGCTTCATTTGAAAAGATGATTTTTATGTTTGTGAAAATCGGCATCTTCTGTAAGTCGATAGCCAGCCCTCTTAGCGAAGCGAAAACACATTGGATGGTCAATTAGCTTAAACTTCTGAACCAAGTGGACTTTGTATGGCATCATACCAAGGTCTTTATGCATAATTCGTCTCAATGATGTCTCTGAAATGTTCAATTGTTGAAAACGACGGTGAATTGATGTTGATGGCGCTTCACGCATACTTTCTGCCACAGCAGCAATATTCTCGGGTGTACGCATTGTTTTTGGCTCTTCACGCTTTGGTTTATCGATGAGGATGCCAGTTTCTTTCACTTTTTTCACAAGACAACGAACATACGGAGCTGACGGTGCTTCTCTTCTACCAAAATTCGTACGCAATTATAGATGGCGGACCCATTAGAAAAGTACTTTTATTTCTAACATTTTTTTCTAATTTATTTCGTAAACAAATGGTACTTTTTCTAGTACTTTTTCTGGTACTTTTATAAACAATTTCAAATTTGTAATATTTTAAAACACATGCAAAAATTACTTTAAAAAACTCTAGAAATAGGACCACAATTCTAACCGATTTCTTCACTATTTGGATAATAATTTTGACCCTCTGAATCCATCCACAGGTCAACAAAAACAAAATCGGCCACATATGATGGAATTTCACATTTCATAACCACCGAATTGCCCCTAATAACATATTCATTATCGGCTTCCGATTCATAAGATTGGATGACAACTAAATTTGAAATTTGCAAAAAAACAAAAACGAAGAAAAAATATTCAAAAACCAAATTAAAAATTTTTCAAATATTTTCAAAGCAAAAACAGGGGAAAATATGTTCAAGGATTTAAGGGATTTTTTTTTCTAGACATAAGGCATTAAGAAGAAAAAAACGAATGCCTAAAGAAGAAAGGGGGTACCATAAGCTTGTGTAGAATTATTACGCCACAGTTCGACGCCCTCTTCATCGATCCAGGCTTCAATTTGTACAAAATCAGCCACAAAAGAGGGAATTTTACACTTTAAAACGGCCGCATTGCCCTTGATAACGTATTCATTCTCGGCCTCGGTTATATAGAATTGCGAAACAACTAAAATTTTTAAATAAACAATTTGAATTTTTTTTTTATAAAATAAAATTAAAATTAAGAAAATTTATTAAAAAAAAAAATTTTTTTAAATTAAAAGGATTTGCTTGAGTTTCAGGGATTTGTTTTGGTATGCAATTTAAGAAAAACTACAAATAATTTAAAAAAAAAAATTAAATTGTATTGCCAGCCAACCGTAGTTATCGGAAAATGTTAAAATTTTGCCCTCTTCATCGATCCAAGATTCAACACGTACAAAATCGGCTACAAACGAGGGTATGGAACATTTTAAAACGGCCGCATTGCCTTTTATAACGTATTCGGTCATTATCTCAGCTTCATAGAATTGATTAACCACTATTGGAACGAAATGGATAATGAAACACAAGTTAAAACAGTTGATAAATGAAAAAAAAATAAACGGAAAAAGAAAATCCAAAAAAGAAAAAGATTTTCGAATCGAAAAATTGCAAAACGAAGGTAACAAGAAATTCTGTGAATAGTTTTCTTGGTACTCTATGTATCATTACTTTTGGTAATGCAGTGTAATTTCCCCCTGCAAATACTACATATGCTACGCTTTCTAGTTTGCAATAAAAACAGTTTAAAACTTTGAAAAAAAATTTTAATTGCCGATCTTTAACGGCATTAAACTATACCGGACAGTGATAGGGTCTCCCTTGCTTCAAGGTTACTTTTGGTTGACGGTGTTTGTAAACTAATAGAGACAGCACGCAGACACGCAACTATCCTGATTTCAAGTGCACTTTCCTCCACTTAACCTAAGACCTTAATTGGCTTACCTCCGACCTTATATATATCGCGCAGCGGTGGGGCCTACTTTGCTTAATGGTATTCACTTTAGGTGGACGATGTTTGTAAACTAGTAGAGAGAGTACGCAGAGACTCAACTATCCTCATTTCAAGTCCACTCTCTTCCACCTAACCGAAGGTCTTAATTGGTTTACCTCCGACCTTATATATATCGGGCTGTGGTGGGACCTACCTTGCTTTAAGGTTGTGAACAAAGAGAGAGATCGGCCAGACCTGCAAATAACATGAATTGAAGTGTACTCTCTTCTCTTAAAAGACGGTTTTAATTGGGTTATCTCCGGCTTTCTATTGAAGCACGAAGTTTTGCTTATGGGAATACCAACCAATAGACCAACCGCTATACTGGGCTTGGCATTATCCAGTAAACTATATAAAAAACCCTTTAATTTTTCCCTTAGGAGCTTTAACTTTCTAAGTACAGATATGAATTACTGCTCTTACAATATGGACATGGCCAACAATGTTCCTAAGAACTATATGGACGGCGAATATGGATGGGGCATAAGATTTTTTAATAAGCTGCCTAACTTCTGTAGTATATTCCAGCCGCAGGCTATGGCCATAGTGTAAATTGCTACACAATGCTTGTTGGGTGATGGAATATTGCCAGAAAAACGCCATCTTTACTTGGACAATCAAACGCGTGGCGTGGCTGGAAATTCTTTAGAGAAATTTCGAACAATTCAGAGAAATAGTTACTCCTCGTATGGCCAGCGCATAAATAATTGATCATAACAACCCCATTAGTCAAGATTAGCACCTAGCTTCTCCCACCACTTATATTGCGTGTGTTAATTTTATCCATAAGTGACAGGAACTATAGTTTAAAGTCGATTCTGTACGACAAGGTTTTTAGACTCCTTTTCATGGCAATTTTATATACTCTTGAGAGTTTTTGTCAGAAAATCTACTGAGAGGAAGACGACACAGAGCAGAATATGTTGCGATGAGGAAAAGTTAGAGACTTTCAAACATCTCCTCTGCAACTGCCCAGCCCTTGTTGGTTGAGGTTGAGGATCCTTGGCAGGGCCTTCTTTGAGTGCTTGTGTTCTGTGTCGAGAGCCGAAATCAAGGCTCTCCACAGATTCATTCATTGGAGTGGTTGAGAGGTGCTAGGGCTTTATAAGTGTAGTCACGCTCTCATCCTCTTTTGTTTTGTGTTTGTTTCTTTCTGTGTAATTCCTCCGTTTTCCACTTTCCCTTCCTTTACCTACATTCCTATATCCTCTATTTCCTTCCTTGGACAATGTACAATGGGTCAATTTCGACCTCCGGGTACTGCACTTGTTTTAAACGACAAGTACACGTCCTCTAACCTAACCTAAGACGACACAGAAATATTATTTCATATTTCCCTTTGCTGGAAATGTTTGACCTGGGGTTTTAATGGCTGCTTAACGGTTTTGAATCTCACTACCTACTAGACTACGACGACTTCAATGAGATATTTCCAAAAAAAAAAGCTTCACGTCCTCTCTTCTGGTCCATAACTGTTGGGAATTATTTTAAGAAATATGGCCAAGGCTAGTAAAGGATCGCAAGTTCCGTTATGCATCATGATACATGTTATCTTCCGGTCGTAATATAGGGACACTAAACTTACTAGGCAATATAAGGATACGTGTAGTATTTACTAAACTCTTTAGGGCAAGATGGATGAATGTGTTAGTTCCTTGAAACGCATTGAGTCCATTGTCCTATAGAACGCCAATACCGTCAGCATTCGCTCGCGTGATTCCTGCAGAGTGATACGGCAGTGCTTATAAGCATTATGACTTCCGAACAATCTCATTAGAATTTCACTTTCCAAGAGAACGGATTCTTGAATAAAAAAAAACAATTTCTTTTGAATATTCAAGTTTTATGCAAAAAGGGGTAAATTTTTACCCTTTTTGACTTAACTTTTAAGAAAAACTAGAGAAGAAAATAATTTCATTTTTTAATTTTCTTAATAACACAACAAAAAATGTCAATGCGAGAATATATTCCTTTGAAATACTGAAATTTAAAGCAAAAAAGGGGTAAAAAGAGGTACTTATTTCTTATAAATAAAATAGTACTCATTTTCTAAGGCCTTTGAACAAATGTAAAAATGTTAAAAAAAAGTATTTAATTTATAAAATAAAAACCAATAAAAAGGGATTACTTTGCAAACGAGTCACCTAATTTAGGACAATTTAAATAAAACAATTTTTTAAGGTACCAAAACTTTAAATTAAGTACTAAATATGGTTTGAAATGGTTCCTCCCCTGGATAGATTCCAATAGAAGAATGGAACAATAAAATTCTTATTAAAATAAAGAAAATATATGAAATCAAAGCAAACAATTGTTTAAAAAAAATTTAAAGGGAAGTAAAAAGTACTTTTTTTGGTACTTAGGGTTAATTTAAAATTTTAAAAATATTAAAAAGAAATATTAAAAAAAGTAATAAAAATAAAATGATTTATTGCTTAAATTTTAAAGGATTTCTTTTATTTATAAATTTATTTACAGGGAAAAATTTCTCCCCCTTCATTTAAAGAACTACCACCACAGAAGAAAAAAAAAATTATGCCAAATAAAAGCAAAAGAAGAAAGTTAATGAACAAAATCCCACCATAATTATCAGAAGGTCTCAATTCATTGCCTTCCTCATCTATCCAAGATTCAACGCGTACAAAATCGGCAACAAACGAGGGTATGGAACATTTTAAAACGGCCGCATTACCCTTAATAACGTACTCCATTAAAATATCGGCACCATAATATTGATTAACAACTAAAAAAAAACACACACACACAGAGATAGAAAATAAAAAAGTACAGGGAGTTCAAGTACTAATTAATAGAAATATTAGGAATGGGAATGTAATGTCGAGGGACCAGGAGCCTATTTTTTTTATTAACAAATTTACATTAAAACGATTAAAAAACAAAATCTAACCAAATTCCTGTTTGGGTAAATATTCAGTACCATCACTGGCTAACCATGCCTCAACTTTAACAAAATCAGCCACAAACGATGGAATGGTACATTTTAAAACGGCCGTATTACCCTTAATAACATACTCAGAGACTACCTCGGCTTCATAATATTGATTAACCACTGCAACACGAACAAAAAACACATCAAAAGAGAAAAATTTTTAAAATTTAGGTTATGAAACACAAAAAACAATAACAAAAACAAAAAAAAGGAGAATGAGATAACGGGATATGTGAAGAGGGAAATTAAAAGGGATAAAATGGCTTAAAACAACAGAGTATTCGTTTTATTGTAACGCTCTCATTCCATATACCCATGCTTTTTTGCTCATCAATGGTGGCATACAATTCACCACTTTCATCTTGCCACGATATGACCTGCACGAAATCTGCCACAAACGAGGGTATGGAACATTTCAATACCGCTGCATTCCCTCTAATGACATACTCATTATTTACCTCCGACTCATAAAACTGTTGGACAACTGTAAACAAGAAACGTTAGAGAAACGTTAAAGGCGAGGCTAAAGGAAAACATACAAAAAAAAAAAAACAAAATTAGGCACAGGAAATTTGGGTCAATTAGTATTACCAGCATCGATTTAAATTTTCTCAAAGGATTACAACAACACCGCGGTGAAAGTGAAGTTGAAGTTGATTATCTCAATAACTCATACGGGTAAGTATACTTTTCATGTAACTTTATTGCAAATATTATATTAATAGGCCTTGGACCCTGTCCTCAAATAGGGCATGGTACTCCTAGACCTGGTGTATCCAATAATAAGCTCCTAAACAAGTGAGTTTTTTAATTGGGCACTGTTAAACTTCTAACAATGCCCTGTTAAAGTCAAGTTTTTCTCTCGACGTCTAAAGTGGCTCTGCTAAAAGTTTTGGTTTGCGTCTTGGATTTTTCAAATATAACTCGTTTTAAGTCGTTTTCGAAATATTTTTGTAAATTTTTTGAACATTTCCTTATACTATGTTCAGACATGCACTTTTATTAAATCAATATTCGGTTTATTGAGAACAATATTTTTAGCGTTCAGACAAAATAGCTTTTAATTTTATCGCGAAAATTAGTGCCAAAAATATTTTTTAGAAAAAATGGAAAACAATTTATCATAGGAGAAGGTATTGCTAATGATTAACCGAAACGCCGAGCAGTTGCGGCTAAAGGGGACTACTTGTGACTCCAATGTGGCATTTCTCCGAAGGATGAGAAATAAAAATTTCATAATATTGGATAGCTAGCAGAAAGGAAAGCTTTTGCTTCCATAAGTCGTTGTTTACATTTGAGTTGTCAAATATCAATAGGAAGTGTTCGGAAAAATGTAATATGCTCACTGAACGTACTTATGACAGTGTTGTATTTGAAGTTTTAATCAATATTATAACAATTTGTGAATTTATTGATCAATAATTAATTGAAATTTTATATGAAATATTGAGATCAATAATGCCGTTTATTGCGATTTTCTCAATATAAATGCATGTCCGAACATAGTATTACCATAGCTACTCTGTAACAATTCAAAACAAAGCTTTATAAGAACCGAAAACAAAAAAAAATCGTTTAATAATCTCCATTTCATAACCTCGAATTCATACGGCAAAGAACGCTTCATTTGACGCTAAAAATAATTTTACGTCTCTTTCCGCTAGCACTTTAATTCCTTAACCCCCGACTTTGTATATTTCAAGTCGTGGTGGGGCCTAACTTGTTTGACGGTGGACGATGTTTATAAACGAATTGAGAGTTTCTGCAGATACCCAACAATCCTGATTTCAAGTGCACTCACTTAACCGAAGGTCTTAATTGGGTACCTTCGACCTTATATATATCGGGCCGTGGTGGGGCCTGCCTTGCTTCACGGTTGTAAACTAATAGAGAGTTTGCCCAGACCTGAAATTATCCTGATTTCAAGTCCACTCTATTCCACTTTAACGAAGATCTTAACTGGCTTACTTCAGATCAACGAAGTTTTGCCAGCGGTGTTAAATTTAAATGCATTGACCTACTGACCCAACCTGGCCAATAGACCAACCGCAGTACTGGGAAACCATGGGCATTATCTAGTAAACCCAATGGGATAATAAACTTATGCTATTTAGTGCTTCTGTACGCTGGGCCGTAACCTTATCAATTGAAGACCCTAACTAAATTCTTCGAGAATAGTCAGACAGACTAGACATATTTGTCTAATGCTTAGGGTTTTGATGTACTAGATAAGTTCCCTTTATTCGGACTGACATTTTTCAAGGATAAATATTTCCTTCGTCTACAAAATCTCTGAGAGAAATTTAATTTACATATCTTCCAGACAAAGGCTATCTTGAAAGAGGGGCAATGCTTGTTGGGAGACGGGACATTCCCCTAAAATCTCTTAATTTACTTGGACAGCCAAGGCTGCTATAATGTGCCTAGCGAATGTAATTTCAACGCCCATCATAGTCCTGGAGTATCAAAAATTCTCAGAAAAGTTTCAGATCATTTAAAACGTAACTCTTATATGGGTTCCGGGACATAGCGATATTGTTGGGAAATTGCATTACTTATGAGCTGGCCCGCGGCCAATATGGAGCTCGTAAACTCCAAAATGATACAAGGTATAGGTCTTATGATTGCGTGATATTAACCACTCGTTTTACAAGCAGGCCTAATCTCGTTGAAAGCAAGGAGGTACGAGCAATATTGCTAGACTCTAATAGACACGTGTGTGTCCGACCTCAAATCGCACGATAACCATATTCACTGTCTGTTTGGTAAGCATGCCGAAAGACTTGGCATGCAGGTAAAAGGAAAAGCTGTGGTTCCGACGAGAAGAGAGGGACTGCCTTTCACCTCATTTGCCAGCGCCATGCTCTGATCATGAAAAATGAAGAGTTTTATCTCTCCCATTTTCTAAAATCCATGACCAAGTTCCCTAATATAAGGATTGCTGCATTAACAAGATTTATTTCGGTTTTGAATTGGTTTCCTCTAGAGAATGTTTGATCTTCGAATTGAGTATTGATTGTGATATCACAACGGGGCTAAATAATGGCCTAAGTTCCCACTCTTCCTTTAAAGGAACCTAACCTGACCTAATCTGAGTGCCATGAAAAAGTTTCTTAAATCTATCGTTCCATATCAAACTCTAACTGTAGGTTCCATTACTTCTAGATAAAATTAACACATGCAATAAGAGCATTGCGAAAAGCTGAACCATAACCCTGACTTTTATTGTGTATACTTTGAGCTCTCAAGGAAGATCGCCAAAACCATTTTGAATAGAAGAGAAAAGAAACATTTTGAGATACACTTTGGCACTGACTTCTTACAGATCTTCAATGATCGGGGATGTATAAAAGTGCATCATTTTGGAATCAATGAGCATAGCTCATCCGATAAGACTATCGCGGCATTAGAGCATTTTCCAGACGAAAGTCTGGGTCGCCGTGGTCTAGTAGGTAGTGTGCTGGCTTATTAGACGTAAAGCCAGGGTTCGAGTCCCAGCCCAGACATCAAAAATAAAAAAAAAAAATACAAAAAAAGTATTTTTTCGGCGATTTCTTCTCTTTCACTTCTTGTTTCTCAAAAATCTGTCGTTCGGAGTCGACTTTAAACTGTGGGTCCCGCCACTTCTGCATAAAATTAAGACACACAACATAAGTGGTGTGAGAAACTGCGGGCTTCTTGGGCAGGATTGCTGTAGACTGTATAATGGTGAAGGTAAAGCACTGGCCATTTTATAGTCACTTGCAGCAACTCATTTCCTTACCGTTCACATCTTCCCTCTCTCTTTCCACCTTTCCTAAAAATGCACTGCATGAGTAGGGGTCATCCCCTGATTGCTGGTTTTATGAAAAAAAAACAGCTAGCGATGGATGATTATTAGAAACGGAAATATTTTCGGTAGAATTTTCAGCATACTTTTAGATAACCAGGCGTCTATCATGGTACTAGGTTCTTACATAGTGTTCGCGGGAAATGGTTTTAGACTGCCGCAATTGTCTCAACGACATGGCTAAGTAGTACAATCTTCACATAATATACGTACTGGTATCAAGTTTAAAATCATTTTTTTTCTTGCTACATATTTTACTCACTGACTTCAAGGAGAGCCTTAGGAAGTTGACTTTTGGAGGTTCATAGTTTCAGGGAACGTAAATTTCCTTTCTTAAATAATTATTTATTTTATTTTTTAAGGTTAAAACAGTACTGCCATGGCTATGAATATTTATTTACAAATGTTTCTGCAAAAGTAGGAGTCATTTATTCAAAACCCTGCAAAGGTTTATTCTACCAGAGAGTTTTATAATAAATTATACTTTCCGAACCCTGGAAATTTTCTAGAATTTTATAAGTTTAGTTATTTCTAAACACTATTTAAATCATTTGCTGCATCTAAATGCTTACTTGCATTCACATTAACCTTCAAACTTGATTTTTTTTTCCGGAGGAAACCTGTCTCTGATGACTCGTGTGATCACAACATAATTTCCCTTATGCTTGTGCGAGAGTATAATTAAGCCTTAAGAAAATATTCTCACCTTTTCCCATTGGCGTCATCTTTCTGAATATGAATGGTTTGTTTATGATGGGAAATAAATGGAAAACAGTTGTACCCTGGCACTAAAAGAGGAAAAGTGGATAAATTCTGCCAGCAATATGAAATTACTCGTACTCTCGTATTACAATATTCTGTTTGGCGAACACGCAATGGAATTTATAAATAAATTTTGAAGGAAAAAAAACAGAAAAAAACTTTATAAAGATTTTATACTTGAGATTGTGAATTAAAAATGAAATTAAAATTCTTTATACTGCGGTTTATTAATTAATAGCGATTTGGCATTCAGGGTATGGGCATGACTATGAGTACGTAAAGATCACTGAACTTTCAAGAGTCAAAGTATTATTGTGGGGAAAAATTAATTGATTTGACTGTATTCACAAGAAAACTGCTTAAGGTCAAGAGCATTGCGATAAAATATTTAATTTTTTTTTATTTTTTTTTAAATATAATTAGACAAAATAAATTTATACACCAATTTCTGGCAGTGTATACTCATTACATTTAAAAAATCTGTACAGGGTTGTATTTTAAAGGACGCACAGGGTGTTTAAGAGAATATTTAAATAAATAGAACAAGACAAGATGTTAAAGAAAAATAAAAAAACAAAAACTTAATAAAAATAAAAATTAAATAGAAGGAATGTTGATGATTTTTAATAGGAATTAAATCCTCCTTCATTAAAACTACCACAATTTTTTTTTTTTTAAATTTAAATTTAATTTAAAAAAAGACAAAAAATTCAAAACACCAACCATATTCGGTACCGGGCATAAAATCTTCATTTTGATCTGTATGCCAGGAAACAACACTAACAAAATCAGCAACAAATGAGGGAATTTCACATTTTAAAACGGCCGCATTACCGCGTATAACATAAGCCTTATTCACATCGGTATCATAATATTGGGCCACCACTAATAAGGGGAATAAAAATTGTGCGTTTTTTAAAATTGAAAAACAAAAACCATTAATAAAAAATTTGTTAAAAGAAAACACTTCCCCCTATTTGAAGAAGAAACAAAAAAAAGTACTAAAAAATAATTAATAAAAAAAGTACCAAATGAAAAAACAAAACAGAGATGGACAACTAAATAGGGTAAGTTTTGTTTGCTTAAGTGTTGTTTGTGGAAAGTGTTAATTTAGTGTACAGTGTCGTGTTAAAATATTAAGTCCAGGGCTTTATAAACTTTATTTTAAATTCGGAGTCGTATTACAGAAAAGGAGACAAGTAATGTTAGTTACTACATTCAGGTTTTGTAACCTAAAAACCATTTTTTAGTACTTCCACATCTTTTTAATTAATTGCAAATTATGAGTCAACTTATGTATGAAGACAGGATGTTGCTGATGTCCATATAAAAAAGAGTTGCTAACACTGCTAATTTCACTGACAGTCGAAAAAAGGATGTCTTCAATGGTAAAACTCGTACTCTGATATGGTTCATTGACTTGCTAGATATACTATGGGCAAAATTTTTGAGAGCACTGTGAATCTATTCTTACCCTTTGAAAATCTCGTGAAAAAACTTCCAGGAGATAATTTTATGTCCCCTTCTGCTGCATCTACATTGAAGAGACTTAGCGGTTTAGATAAGTACATACATAATTGGCCATTACAACCCTTCAGTCAGGATTACGACCTAGCTTCTCACACCACTTATGTTGTCTGCGTTAATTTTATACATGAGTGGTGGGACCTACAGTTTTAAAGTCGACTCCGAACGACAGATTTTTGAGAAGCTTTTCATGGCAATTTTTACTCTCAGAGTCTTTGCCAGAAATCTGCTGAGAGGAAGTCGCCGGAGAAATATTTTTCGTTTTGATGTCTGACCTGGGATTCGAACCCGGGCCTTTTGTCTAATAAGCCAACACACTATCCACTAGACCACGGCGTCGCCTATGGTGGACTGAAATCAAATACTGATTCTGAAAGAATTTGGGACTACCGGGAGGAGTGATTCCATAATACAGCTACACTCTCAATTAGATTCAGGACATCCATTCCGGATAAATAGGTCGGGAAACGTAGTGCAGCACACCTCACGTAGGTTGGATTCCGTAAAAAGCTTCAAAACTGGCTCCAAATTGAAGAGCTGCGAGTGGTAGAATTTTTTTCGGAAGCGATTGGAAGGGCCCAGTTAATTTGATGGCCGAACCACTGATTATAACATGATGATTACATGATACAGCAACACTCTCAATTAGATTCAGGACAAACATTCCGGATAAATAGATCTGGAATCATTGTGCAGCACACTTCATGTGAGATGGATACTGTGACAATCTTCACCGGTGGCTATAAATTTAATGAAACTGTGATCGGTGGAATTCTTTCGGAAACGATTGGAATAGCCCAGTTTATATGGTGGCCGCCGAATCACTTTAGCGCCAGCATTGGCAATACAGACTAGGGCTAAAATTATTCGAAACCAAATATTTTCAAATATCCGAAGATATTAACTCACCTTCCGATAGCCAGACGGATGAGATATTCCAACGTGATGACTTTTAAGACAGTGCAGAACTTTCGCAGATTTTTTATTGGGATAGTGGCACGATATGTGTACAGATCTGCGAACTCATAATTGACAATGCAGTCATGCATTCCGTTACCATCAGTTGGACGGCTTTAGAGCAGAACGGGCTCTGGTGCAACAGAGGAAGCACGATAGGACTGCTTAATTTCCAAAAAAAAAAAACATGTTCGGAATGGTTGTAGAATTCATTGCGGTGCATTGCATTATGGGCACGCATAATACGAGGCGCATTGGTTTTAAATACTTCTGCTGAACGTATAGGGATGTGCAAATAGTTCTCCACCTATTTGGTGCGTTTCGCAGCCCTATATTGGACGAGAAAAAATCATATTGATGTCTAGTGGATCTGTAGCATCTTTGGCGCTGTGTACATTAAGAGCCTGATGTGCTTCATTAGAAACTCCGAGTGGTTCCACAACTAGGGAATAACAGAAATCTAAGGTATCACAATGTGTCCTATGAGGCCTATGTGTGTCCATTCAAACTTCTTTTGGTGGTTCAAACTGCCTTTAACTAACTATCTAACTAAACTCAGGTTTAAGGTAAAAACTAAAGAAAAACAGAAGAAACTCGTTTTATTAGAGTCCCAAACCCAAAGTGCCATAGAGTGGTCTGAAATTAAGGCAAAACTAAGGAATTCAAGAAATAAAAGAGGGGTTCAATATTTTACATCGAATTCTATAAGACAACGACAAGAGCAAATAAAATTACTGACACATACTCTGGGGATATTCAGGTAGGGAAAAGTCTGCTATGAGACGGCAAAATAAAATTTAAGGCGGTTCGGTGTAGACTTATAAAGCAAAGGTTCGCCGTGGTCTAGTGGGCAGTGTGTTGGCTTATTAAACGAAAGGCCCGGGTTCGAATCCCAGGTCAGACATCAAAACGAAAAATATTTCTTCGGCGACTTCCTCTCAGCAGATTTCTGACAAAGACTCTGAGAGTAAAAATTGCCATGAAAAGCTTCTCAAAAAATCTGTCGTTCGGAGTCGACTTTAAACTGTAGGTCCCGCCACTCATGTATAAAATTCACGTACACAACATAAGTGGTGTGAGAAGCTAGGACGTAGTACAATGGGTCAATTCGACCACCGAGTACTGTACTTGTCAGAATTGACAAGTACACGTCCTCTAACATAACCTAACCTAAGTAAAATTACTGACACATACTCCGGGGACATCCAGGTATTACGAAGTCTGCTATAAGACGGGAAAATAAAATTTGAGGCGCTTAGGTGCAAAGTTTCAGGCGATTGTTATGAACATCTGTGTGGCGACCGACAGATAATGAATGTCCTGAGACACTCAAACTTACAAATTCATTTGAGCCGCATGGGTAAGGAAGATGACAAGGAATGCCAGGCCAATGTATAGAGACTTTCGAAACGAAGTAACGGTTTCCACGGAAGCTTACGATCTCGAATATTTTACGGAAGATATTTTAGCACTTATTAGTGATCTACTAAGAATAAATTGGATAAAGATTTCTGTGAACACATTGTACATGATTGGTATCTATCAAATGTTGGGTAAAGCATGACCAAATCTTATTAGATAAAGGTATTCCACTTTAACATATCAATACTCAAAGGGGCGCCAAGTAAATACGAAGAATTTTAAGAAAAAAAATTTAAAAGTTTCGCGGAATATATTTTACCAATGGCTTTAAAACTTTATAATTCTAAACTTAACCAACAACATTAAATTTCATGAACAAAATAAAAACAATGCTGCTGTTTACCAGCTGTCAAATGAATATTGAGTAAGCTAAATTGCGTATGTAAATTACTGTATGCCTGAACACTTAAAATATTGTACTCAATAAACTGAATACTGACTCAATAAAAGTGTATATTTTAATACAATACTAGTACTAAGTAGATAGTAAGATAGTGTTACTATTGGTTTAATAGTGTTTGGCAAACTGTACGGATTACTTTCTTACAACACTCAGTTTTAGCGGTTGTTTACAACAGTTTGGAAAATTATTTCGTTAAATTGTTTAATAATTTTGTTTTATTGTTGTTAATATACAGTGGCCTTCAAACTGTTATTAAATTTGAAGTAATTTTGATAAATATTTGTGGTTTTTATTATGTAGATTATTACGGGTTTTTGTTGTTGTATTTTTTATTTACAGTTTTTTTTATTTTCTTTTTTAATACATTTTAATAATGCTATGCATATGGTTGTCAAACTGTGGTAGTGTTTTTGTTTGATTAACTGATTATAAATTTTTGTATATACAAATATTATATAAAATTTGATCAAACTGTTATCGTACAAATTGTTATCGAAACACTTGCATATATAAAGTGTTTATTTTTTACTTTTATTTTCAGCAGTAATTGTCAAACTGTAGTATTGGTTGCTTAATATGTTATATAAGTTATAGTGTTGTAAAGTGTTAACTATGTTTGTATAGTGTTGCAAAGTGTTAAAGGATTGTTTAGGGATTTTTTTCGTTTTTATATAATTTCTCTAGAATATTTCATTAAATAAGCATTTTATACGTTTAAAACAGTGCTGTTTGAGACAGTAGTAGTTTGAGTAGGTAGTAGTAGGTAGTATAGAATATACATCGAATACAAATACAAAAACACACCATATTCAGTGCCGGGGAAAAAGTTCTCTTCCTGATCTGTATGCCACGATATAACACTAACAAAATCGGCCACAAATGAGGGTATATCACATTTCAAAATGGCCGAATTGCCACGTATAACAAAAGCCTTGTGAATATCCTCTTCATAATGTTGCGAAACAACTGCAGTGAATGATTTGAAAATATAATTTGTTTTTAATTTCACAATAAAACAAAAAAAAAATTTAAAAGAAAATAATTTAAAAAAAAAAATGGTTAACCATGGGAACCCAAAAATAAAATTAGAAAAATTAGAAAAAAAATTAAAATTTAAAAAAAAAAAAATAAAGAAATAAAGTTTTTAAAGATGCAGATGAGCTCTAAGAGGATATGGTGAATATCGACCTATAAAGTGTTGCTTTGTAGGGTGTCACGTGCTTTTAGTAACCAAAAATATTAATCACTACACAAAAACAAAAAAAAAAAAAATGGAAAACCAAGACACAATTCCAAAGATTGTGTAACGCGCACCATATTCTGAGCCGGGATAGAAATTTTCTTCACTATCAGTATGCCAGGATACCACTTCAACAAAATCGGCCACAAACGATGGTATTAAACACTTGATAACCGCCGAATTACCACGTATAACATGTTCCTTATTAACATCAGCTTCATAGTATTGGGCCACCACTGGAAACACAGGTTTTCAAGGGACACAAAAATTTTAAGAAAAAATTAAGTTTTAAAATGCTTTTCATCGGAATGTTTTTGTTTTTTAAAGAAAACAAAGAAATCTATTAAAAATTTACCAAATATGTATGACAAGCCCTAGCTTGTATAGAAATAATTGCTTGGAACGAAATGGAATTGAAACATGAAATGTCCTGAGTTGCGTAAAAATAATAGCGTCAAACAAAATGGAATTGAAACATGAATAAGCTTAATTTATTTTCAATTTTTTCACATCAATCGCTTAATTGTACATGTTAAAATATGAAACAAACTGGCATTGAAATTTGCCTTCATCTTTATTTGAAATCGTGAATAATAAAATGGCAAACAAAATGGAAATTAAACACATTTGGCCCCCAATTTATTTTCAATACATACTTTCTTTTTTTTCATAATTTTTATTATTAAAATTGCAACTAAATTGAATTGAAACACGTTTTAGAAAATAACATACAACAAAATGGAATGAAACCTTTTTTTTTTTCACTCCAATATTCTGTAAGGCAGAATATTTTTGTAATTTCAATACAAAAAAAAACAAAATGTGAAACGAAATGAAAATGAAACATTTTGAATTTTATATTCTAGAAGAAGAAACAAAATGGAACTGAAACTTTTTAGTGAGTGAAGTAAAGTAGTTGCTCTAAATTTTTGCCGAATATATTCGACTGAATATACAGTATACCCGGATATACATTCACATTGGTCATTAGAACCCTTTAGTCAGGATTACAACCTAGTTCCTCACATTATTTATGTTGTAGGGGTTCGATTCCAAACGACAGATTTTTCAGAAACTTTTCATGACAATTTTTATCTTGGATTCAGAGTTTTTGTGAGAAATCTAATGAGAGGAAATCGTCGAAGAAATATTTTTTTATATTTCGTTTAGTTTGAGATGTCTTATCTAAGCTTTGAACCAAAGCATCACGTCTAATAAGCTAACACACTGCGCACTAGATCACGGTGACTTAAACCCGGATATAAACACTATCAAAAATGCTTGCAGAACAGTGCTTATGAGCGGGGAATGCTTATAATGACATCTTGCACCACAGAGGAAAGAGCCGAGTATCATTAAAGCTAATAGAATCCTTAACTTCGTATTGAATGGAATATCGGCTTTACAGATATAGTCAAGAGCCCTATTGTAGCATTAACTAGGCAGGAAACCAGGTCTCAAGCTTACCCGAGACCTGCAACATGTCAAATTAGTAGAATAAGAGCTTTTCTAATTATGAAAACCCAATATTGTAGTGGGTAGTGTGTTGGCTTATTAGACAAAAGGCCCGGGTTTGAATCCCAGGTCAGACATCAAAACGAAAAATATTTCTTCGGCGACTTCCTCTCAGCAGATTTCTGGCAAAAACTCTGTGAGTAAAAATTGCCATGAAAACCTTCTCAAAAATCTGTCGTTCGGAGTCGACTTTAAACTGTAGGTCCCGCCACTCATGTATAAATTTAACGCACACAATATAAGTGGTGTAAGAAAGCTAGGGCGTAATCCTAACTGAGGGGTTGTAATGACCAATTGTGTATATATGTAATATTGGTGGATTGCGAGAAGTCGCCGTGATCGAGTAGGTAGTGTGTGCGCTTATTAGACTTAAGGCCCGAGTTCAAATCACATCTCAGACATCAAAACGAAAATATGAAAATATTTCTTTGGCGACTTCCTCTCAGCAGATTTCTGGCAAAAACTCTGAAAGTAAATAAAATTGCCATGAAAACCTTTTCAAAAATCTGTTGGCCAGAGTCGACTTTAAAGTGTAGGTCCCTTGCCATTTATGTATAAAATTAACACACACAACATGAGTGGTGTGGGAAGCTAGGCCGTAATCCTAACTGAGGGGTTGTAATGACCAATTATGTATGTATTATAGTGGATTGTAGGTTTTCTATATGAAATGGAATATCTGAGATTGCGTTGCCTCTGTTGGTTATGTCTTCTGGATGGGACAAAGTGTAGCCTCTGCTCAAGGAGAATGTAACCATAAAGCACATTCTATAAAATTGGATTGGGTTGTCCATCTTTCTTTACTACTTTTTCCACTACATCTGCTGTATAGCGTCAATGGTAAATAAATATCGCACGAACGAGGGGTCTAGAGAACAAGATCAACTTTAAAATCAAAAAATTTTCACAAAGCGGGTGTTTATGAATGAATTTTATTAAGTGAAGCAGGGAAATCTTAAAAGCGGAATGCTTATAACGAAATAGTTTCAAGATTGCATAAGCTTCAGTACTACTACAAACATAAGTGGGCATTAGAACCCTTACGTCAGGATTACGGAATAGTTTCTCAGATCACTTATGTTGTGTGCATTAATTTTATACGTGAGTGGCGGGACTAACAGTTTAAAGTCAACTCCGGACAACAGATTTTTGAGAAGGTTTTCATGGCAGGTTTATTCACTCTCAGAGTTTTTGCCTGAAATCTGCTGAGAGGCCATTGCCGAAGAAATGTTTTTTTTCATAATTCCTTTTGATGCCTGACCTGGGATTCGACCCTGGGCTTTCCGTCTAATAAGCCAACACACTGCTTACTAGACTACGGTGAGAAATTATTATATCGGTGGATTACTATATCTGTTTTGAAGAGTAGAAGTAATATTAATTAGTCTTGCCATGAACCATTAAAACGAGATCCAGTTGATGTATCTTTTTAACCCGAATGTGTGGATATGAAGTAGAACTGTAGATTAGTTTCTCTTAATTAAGTAGATCTTCCCTATTTTCTTTTTTTACGATAATTTCTAACAAAAATTTGTTGAATGCTTTTAACTATTTCCGGCCTTTTTAGTTAAGACAAGCGTTAAATTGTTATATGAAACAGAGAGAGAGATAGATAGAGAGAGAGAAGCAAATCTAATTAAATGATTATAATAATAATTCATCTTTCCAACTGCTTCTTCTTGCTTTTTATTTTTGTCAATTCATTTTTTTAATATTTCTTGTGTCTCGTTCGTTTATCTATGGCAGCATGGCAGCATGGTAGCATGGTTTCCAACCCCCGCCAAGTATTTAATTTCTTAAAGTACTTCCAAGTTAAGTTGATAAGGTTGTATACCTTAAGAGTACAAGAGAACAAAAGGGAGAGAGGTAGGTATAGCAACACTGCCTATCTATTTAACAAGGTTAGATTATTGTTGAAAGTGACATGTCGTAAATGCTTTGCTTTGACGTAAATGTTAAGCATAAGACCAGAGCACTGGCAGAAGACGACGACTATCGTCATAATTATGTTGATGGTTATGATGGTGACGTGACATGGCACTATTAGCTTTTTTTGGAGATGATGTTGTTGTTGTTGTATGTATATATTATTAATGATAAAAATAATTTCAACATTTTATCAGGTTGGTTTTTTAGACCAAAGAACATAACTTATGTTGACGTCGTCTTTTTACATTTTTTTTTTGGCACAGAAGCAACATGTTTAGCCATTTCGTTTTCCTTTTCCATCTTTTTTTTTAATTTTATTTTGTCTAGGAATGCCATTTTTTTTAGTTTATTGTTGGAGTTGAAACCAAAGTTAATATTGTAATAAAAAAAAAAAAATTAAGCCTTGTTTTATAGCAAATAAATTTTTTAATATTTATTTACAGGGTTACACCTTAAATGAACTGTTGAAGTACGCTACATAAGGTGTGGTAAGGCTTTATTTCCACAAATATAACCTGGCAGATACCCAAAGTTTTCTTAAAATCATAAGCCTATCACCACAAGCTTCAAAAATTAGACTTACAATGAGAAGTAAAAAATTGATGCCGTGCAGAGGTCAGCAATGAGTATTCAAAACGATGAATATATTCGAATCATACTCATAATTTCTGATACTTATACGCATTCATACTTATTTTAATAAGATAATCATACTACTCACACTCAAAGTTGGAAGTACTTGTCGTATTCATACTTAACAATACGCATAATGTTATTGGCTTCGACTCGTCTCTACTTAACATTTACACGAAGCACAAAATAAGTATGATTCGCATACGAACACTGCAATACACACAGGAAGATTGTGTGTATGCTTTGCTTGTTGTCTTTGTCTTTCCTTTCTTCTTGTTTGTATATGCAACAACAATAAAGGTTGTAAATTTTAATGAATGATTCGAATCACTCAAATCACATTTATAAGTATTATAAGTATTTTTTTTAAATTATGAATCAGAATGAGTAGGCGTATGAATCAATTATATTTCGAATGTTGTCAGTTTAATGTCAACGTTGTACTCATACTCATTGCTACACTTATACTTATAAATTAATGTTGTAGCGAGTAGGAATAAATCAGAATAGTTGAATTTCAATTCTGTTGATTCATTCATACTCAAAATTGCATGAGTGATTAACAGTAGCGGAAAAACGATTCATTGCTGATCTCGGATGCCGTATTAGTCTAGTGAGTAATGTGTTAGACGACTATTAGCGTAAGGGTTGTGATTTCGATTCCCACCAGAGACTCTGGTTGGCTACACAACACCCGGCATATGATCTATGTTACTCAGATCGTAATAATTAAAATAATTATAGTTCTAATAAATAAACAAATGATTACAAAAAAATTTACAATGTAAACCGAGTAGACACGGCGTTCAAAAGTTCAGTTGACGTCCTCAAAACATGAAACAACATTTTCTATAAACTTGCTAAGTACGAATGCACGAATAAATGCTTCAATGCAGTCTTCCAATGCGTCATTTGAAACGGACTTGTCTGTATGAGACATGAGCTTTAAAATAGCCCCACAAAAAATAGTCTAAAGGCGTTAAATCGCACGATCTAGGCGGCCAATTGACCGGTCCCGAACGTGAAATAAAATGTTCATCGAACTCGCCTCTCAATAAGTCCATTGTTACGTGTGCTGTGTGGCATGTGGCACCGTCTTGTTGAAACCACTTGTCATGAAAGTCAAGCTCTTCCACTTTGAGCAAAAAAGTTGGATATCATCTCACGGTAGCGTTCACCATTCATACTTACGTTACAATTCGCAGTAAGAAGAATTACGATCCAATGATGCCACCAGCCCATAAAGCGCATCAAACTGTGACTTTTTCTTTATGCATTAGTAGCTTTTGCAATGATTCTGGCTGACCGTCACTGCAAAATCGACGATTCTGCTTATTTACGTATCCATTGAGGTAAAAATGAACTTCGTCCCTGAACTCAATTTTTCGAAAAAGAAGTGGATCTTTGGCCAACTTGCCAAGAGTTCATTTACCAAAAATTCTGCGGTGCGGTAGGTCGTTCGGCTTCACACCTAAATCCTTCCGCAAAATTTTCCACGTTATTGAGTAAGAGCGGCCCAATTGCTGTGAACGGCGACAAATCGATAACACTGCCCGATACAGCTGCGATAGTTTCTTCAGTTCGCACTCTACGTAAGCGTGTTGGTGGTTTAATGCCCAACAATGTAAGTTTGGTGCGAAATTTAGTCACACGAGCCCGAATAGCCGCTTCAGTGGCTCGATTAAACTGACCATAAAATGGAAGGGAAGAAGCGCTCAATGAACTTTTGATAATAAAATTCAATGATTTGCAAGCGTTGTTCGTTTGTAAGACGATTCATGGTTAAATTATAGACCAAACTGAAGATGTTTGACAGTGAAACATAGCACGAAACGTGCGTGAGGTGTTTGAACCAGTGTTGCCAAAAAGATAATAGGTAAAAACTCACCCTTTATACCAGTAGCATTTTCTAGTTTATTAGGTAAACTAGTAGATAGTATGTTTGGTTTTTAGACGAGAACAAATGGTTCAAACCCTAGCTCAAACCTAACGAAGAAAGCGAAATATGGAAACAAAAATCACTTTTTAGGCAACTTCCTCTCAGCAAGCTTCTGGAAAAACCAAGAAGTGCCATGAATTGTTCCCAGGGTAAAATTAATACACACAACATGGTTGGTGTAAGAAGCTAGGCTGTAGTCCCAAATAAAGGATTGTAATAATCAATTAAGTAAGGACGCATAGATACATATTTACATAATTGGCCATTACAACCCTTCAGTCAAGATTACGGCCTAGTTTCTCACACCACTTACGTCGTGTGTGTTCATTTTATACGTGAGTGGCGGGACCTACAGTTTAACGTCGACTTTGTACGACAGGTTTTTGAGAAACCTTTTCATGGTAGGTTTATTCACTCTCAGAGTTTTACCAGACATCCGCTGAGAGGCAGTCGCCTAAGAAATATATTTTTTTTTAAATTTTGCTTGATGGCCTGACCTGGGATACGAACCCAGGCTTTACTTTAAGAATTTTCTATTGATTTTAAATAAAAATCCTTCAAATTCAATTTGTATGATTTCTATGTAAAGTTCAATAAATTCGTCTATTACCTTGCCTCCACTGCCTGGTAAATATTCCTCAACACATCACTTTTATTTTTTTTTGTTTTCTTTTATTATAATTTTTATTGTAATTAATTTAAATTACACAAAAAGTTTTGTGCGTTTTTTCTCCTTTTTTTCGTTTGTCTTTTTTGCTTAACGCATTAATATTTTACTTCTGGCATGGCATTCTTCCGAAAAATGTTTGGTAATGAGGTGTGTTTAGAGGAGTTTATTCGTCTTGTTCTTGTTTAAATAGGTCTATTCCATTTTCTTCTTCTTCTTTT
Source organism: Sarcophaga peregrina (assembly GCA_014635995.1). NCBI lineage: Eukaryota > Metazoa > Arthropoda > Insecta > Diptera > Sarcophagidae > Sarcophaga > Sarcophaga peregrina. The sequence goes on from CM025793.1 coordinate 88,822,996, forward strand.
TTCTTTTTGCTAATTATACAATTTAATTAATTTTGAAAGGGGCTTTTATTTGTTTATCTGTACGTATAATAAACTAAGAGTTTTTAACATTAATAAGTTGAATTAATTCCGTATATGGATTATCATAGGCCCCCCCCCCCACTAAACGAACGAAATACGAAATACTCGTAGAATGATGACAAAACAAAAAAAAAATTTGTGAAAAATATTCCACATTAATTACATCACCTTAGTGTCTCTTAATGTTTTTTTTCTTTTTGTTTTTTTTTTATTCCCAGGGGAATTATAAGTCATAAGAGGTAATTTTAATTAAAAACAAGCTCAGACAACTCCGTGTAGCATTTAAAAGTCTAATGTCACCTTGCCCTTGATGTTAGTGTAAACAGAATGCAAAGCTGTTCAATAGACGTCAGGAAAGCAGATAATTTTCCTTAATTTTTTTCTGTACATAAATCACAGACTCTTCTCTCCATTGCAGCGTTATCAAAATCAAGTTATCAGCTGTAATATGTATTTCACCTGAAGCGCTATTTATTCACTAAAAAACTTGTAACTTACGAAAATGAATCCAAACCGACGAACTATCAGGGATAGTTCACGTTAGCAGCTAGTTCGCCGTTCATAAAAAAGTTCACTCGGTGGCTTATATGGTTCATTGTGTTACCCAAGGGGAGACAGGCCCCCTTATCATGACGAACTATCAGGGTTCGCTTAGATTAGTGGCTAGTTCACAGTTCACAAGAAAGTTCACTCGGAGGCCTATGTATATGACTATTTGTGTTGCCCATGGGAAGGCAGGCCACCTTGTCATGATGAACTATTAGGGTTAGCTTAGATTAGCGGCTAATTTGCCGTTCACCGGAAAGTTCACTCGGTGGCGCATATGGCTCTTTGTGTTACCCAAGGGAAGGCAGATCACCTTGTCATGACGAACGATCAGTGTTAGGTTAGGTCAGCGGCTAGTTTGCTGTTCACAGGCAAGTTCACTCAGTGCCCCATTGTGTTACCCAAGGGGAGGCAGGCCCCCTCGTCATGATATATTAGTGAGGGGTTCGAACCATTCCGAGTTGCGTTAAGAAACCGATCAGTTTCCATAGTGGCACGTTTGCCACCATATCCAGATCTTCAAACGATCAGTCACCCTAAAACCGAAGACGTCTGTTTTGATCTGTATGGCGGCTACATATAATATGTTCAACCGATTCCGGTTCCTCCACAACGAGGCAACCTTTGCAGTAATACTCGGTCAGTTTCTTTAGTGGCACGTTTGCCACTATTTCCAGATCTTCTAACGTTCTGTCATCCAAAAATCGAAGACTTCTGCTTTAATGTGTAGAGAGGCTACATATTAGGTGTTCTACCGATTCCGCTTCCTCCACAAAGTGGCAGACTCTGCAGTAATACTCGGTCAGTTTTCTTAGTGCAACGTCTGCCACCATTTCCAGATCTTCAAACGTTCTACTACCCAAAAAACCGAAGGCGTCCGTTTTGAAGGGCATCCTTCCTAGCAGTTTCTGCAATAATCCTGGTAGGGCAAAGTGAGCTTATCAGCGAAACTGCCAATAGCACAGTGTTCCATCAAAATGTCTGTTAGAACGTGAACCATTCTCCTGACGAACTTACGTAGTTACATAGGGCAACCATTGCGCTGACTAACTCCTTCCTCTTCCCTGATTTTGGTAGAACTCGGTCAGTACAGAGACTGCATTCACCTGTGGCGTCACAACGGGCCGTTATGCGTGCTCAAGTGAGCTTTTTGATGTCATAGTTAACACTCCAACCAATCCAATTAGTTCCCTTGTTTTCCTGCGGGACACAGCAATTTTGAAATTCTGCAACCAGATATGTTGGACGAACGATTAAAAACGAACTTTTCGAGCATTGCAAGCGTAACTGATCTGCCGTGCAAAGGAATTGTCACGTAAAGAAAATTGAAGAGAGCAAAGGCTTTACAGATGTAATGAGGTCTGTAAAGCCGAAAATATCGTTTCTTTCATAAAAACTGTAGGAAATAACCAAAATTGTTTTCATGCCACGGCGTTCCCTACAATTGGGTCGGATCTATCTTACTGCTCATTATGAACCAACTCTTACAACAATTAAAGGCCACCGTCTACTCACAATGCCTCAGACATTATGGTCGGGTAACAGAAAGTATATCGGACTAGGTAAACAACAAAATTTTTATCAGCAACCCATTCCTCACTGGTTACGTAAACAAACAGAATCGTAGCCTTTGTGGATCGGCGAAACTAGAAGTTGTTGTAGAAAAGCTATTGCTTATTATCATACGTTTAAGGCCTGCCTCTATACTGGGTCTTTCTCTCTCCTTAACGATAGGGTTCCATGGAGTTTCTCTTTGCAGGAAATGGATAAGAATAATAGCGTCCGACTAATGGATGCCTATTCAGCCGATTTTTATTATAAAAATTATAACCATGCAGATCTACAATGGTTCTCTCCGATTTCAACCTTTTTAAAAGAATTCTTATTTTTAGTGTTTCAATTCCATTATGTTTCAAATATTAAAAATTTGCTTTATTATATAAATAAATAATGATTTGTAAATATTTTAAATAGATTTTTCAAGTTTTAAGGTAATTATTATCATTGTATTTCAATTCCACATTGTTTCCGAAAAAATCTTATGACTTGTGGTGTGTTATTTTGTGAGTTTTCAAACACAATTTGAATTTTAAACGGAAATATATACTAGAAATGTTTCTTATATCCGCATAAGGATATTTTCTAAAATCGTTTCAATTCCATTTTGTTTCTTTGTTATAAATCACTCTAAATCGTTCATTAATTATTTTATTAAGAATTTTTAATTAAAATTTGACTTTTAATTTTGGTGTTTCAATTCCATTTTGTTTCTTTATTGTAATTTGTTCTAAATTTTAATCAGTTATTTATTTACATTTTAATTAAAATAAAAATTAATTATTTTATTTCATTTTCGAGTATATAAATAAGAATTTATAGCTAAAATGTTATTACAAATAATAGTGTTTCAATTCCATTTTGTTTGTTCAATTGTAATTCGTTTTAAAACGTTCATTAATTAATTGTCTTTATTATTGTCTTTATCTTTGTATATGCAACAACAACAAAGACTGTAAATTTTGATGAATGATTCAAGCCACTCCAATCACTTGTAAGTATTATAAGTATTTTTCTAAATTTATGAATCAGAATGAGTAGGGGTATGAATCAAACATATTTCGAATGTTGTGAGTTTGATTTCAACGTTGCACTCATCTCATTGTAACCTGTACTCATAAATCAATATTGTAGCGAGTCCGTATGAATCAGAGTAGTTGAATTTCGATACTGTTCAGTCACTCAAAATTGCATGAGTGATTATTAGTAGCGGCAATTTCTAGCTAAAATTTTACTACAAATTATAGTGTTTCAATTCCATTTTGTTTCTTTAATTGTAATTCGTTCTAAAACGTTTATTAATTGTTTTATTGTTTATTTATTAAGAATTTTTAACAAAAGTTTTAATACAAACTATAATGTTTCAATTCCATTTTGTTTCTTCAATTGTAATGCGTTCTAAAACGTTCATTAGTTTTTCTACACTGTTTAAATCAGAATTTTTAATTAAAATTTTACTTTAAATTAAGGTGTTTCAATTCCATTTTGTTTCTTCAATTGTAATTCGTTCTAAAACACGTTCATTAATTATTTTACACTATTTAAATAAGAATTTTTAACTAAAATTTCACTTTAAATTATGGTGTTTCAATACCATTTTGTTTCTATAACATAGTTTTTGTAATATTTTCGAAACAATAAAGCATTGTATTGTATAAAATAATTGTCTCATTATGTTAAACTTAATTGTTTGCTAAAGTTTAGCTCAGGATTATTTGTTACTGGCATCTAAACACAGTTCATAGATCACAAAAAGTCTTTGAAAAACTTTTGCACTGAATGAGAGTGAGTGGTTTACTTTTATGAATGGAAATGTAAAATTTCTTGAACGTCATTTTCTGGCTGTGATTTGCCTTCTTATTTAGTTTTTATTATACAACAATGCCAACAGCAAGTATAATTAACAATTTGCAATTGTTTTATGCTGCAACAATACAATCCCTTCTCGACCCACTCTACAGTTCATACCACTGATTCACTGCACTGTTGTAGTCTTCTTAAGGCAATGTTAGGAGCAACAGCAACAGCAGTGCAAGAAAATTTAATTAAAATCCCATTAAAAAAAAAAATAAAGACTCGCGCATAGTCGTTGATGTGGCGCCTTTACAAATTATTTGCCTGCCTTCTGCCTTTTTAAATGTTGTTGCCATACATATTTGGTAAAAAAAAAAAAACAACCCGGCCTAGTATAAGTGGAATGGTAAGGGGCTCTTCTTCTTCTTCTAAAGATTTTCCATAGAAAGTAAGTGTTTAAATGAAGGCAATCACAAGAAATTAAAACACGAAAAAAAAACACAAATTAAAGAAATTGCCCTTCTTTTTACTCTGATTGAATTTAAAAAAATCTGAACAGGCCGTTTAACGTTCAAAGTCATCATCATAGAGAAAGGATAAGCTGAGCGAATAGGAAAAAAAACCAACGTTGCAAGAGAGCATAAGACAAGCCAACGATGAATTTGAAAGCTGAAAAGTTGTTTTAAAACATATTGGCAGATAGGAAAAAATGAGAGAGAGTATGTAAGAGAAAAAAAATCACTACGTCTAACACTTTCTTACTGATCCTTCTGTGTTTCAACTGATCTACATGTTTACCCTTCTTATCTACCTCATTTCTATTCTGCGTTATACGGTGTTCAGATACATATGCACCTTTATTGCGTTATTCGCAATAAACAACATTATTGAGGTCAATATTTTATATAAAGTTTCAATTAATAATTGCACAAAAATTACGCAATTTGCTATAATATTGAGTAAAACTTAAAATGCAACACTATTATCAGTGTGTTTAGTGAGCATATTACAAAGAATCGAACAATTTCTGTTGATATTTGACAACTCAAATGTCAATAATGACAAACAAACACTAATAAATTAAAAACCGGCACTAATTTTCACGATCAAAGTAAAAGCAAAGTTGTCGTTTACCAACTGTCAAATGAATATTGAGTAAGCTGAATTGTGTATATTATTATGGCTGAACTCTTAAAATATTGTACTCAATTAACCGAATATTGACTCAATTAAAGTACACATCCAAGCACAGTGTTGTACTCTATATTTTTCACATTTGTTTCTCTTTTTGCCTACATTATCTATGCCGAGCCGAATGACTCAGCATTCTAAATAATGACTTCTGTAGGAAGTGGCTTGCTCTTGTCATGAGGAGACGAAGACGGCTTCTTACCTCGTAATAGCAAGATATATTTTCATTTCTGTATGGTTTTCTCTAAGGAATGGTTAACCCCCGTTTAGAATTGATTGTGTTTTAGCAATGGGCCTAAATTCTGGCCTCTGCCTTTGAGCGGGTCCGCCTAATCTAACCTAATACAACAATTATAGTTCGCAGTTTTTAAACGTATATATCTAGAAAACTATATCCTTTATTTTCATCTCAATTCTGATCTCTTAAAATACAGATTTTTATAGTAATCGGCGGTAAAATTTGCTCTACCTCAGTGAAGTACTTTTTTCAGATTTCAGCGAAAATCATTAATGCCTGTGAAGATAAATTCGAATTTAAAAATCAAAGACGCAAACGAACATTTTTAGCACAGAATAGTATAGAAGAGCATAGAATAGTATTGAATAGTATAGAATACTACAGAATAGTATATAATACTATTGAATACTATAGAATAGTATAGAATACTATAGAATAGCATAGAATAGTATAGAATACTATAGAATAGCATAAAATAGTATAGCATACTATAGAATAGCATAGAATAGTATAGAATACTATAGATTAGCCTAAAATAGTATAGAATACTATAGAATAGCATAGAATACTATAGAATAGCATAGAATACTATAGAATAGCATAGAATAGTATAGAATACTATAGAATAGCATAAAATAGTATAGAATAGTATAGAATAGCATAGAATAGTATAGAATACTATAGAACAGCATAAAATACTATGGAATAGTATAAAATACTATAGAATAGTATAGAATACTATAGAATAACATAGAATAGTATAGAATACTATAGATTAACCCAAAATAGTATAGAATACTATAGAATAGTATAGAATACTATAGAATAGTATAGCATACTATAGAATAGCATAGAATAGTATAGAATACTATAGATTAGCCTAAAATAGTATAGAATACTATAGAATAGCATAGAATACTATAGAATAGCATAGAATACTATAGAATAGCATAGAATACTATAGAATAGCATAAAATAGTATAGAATATTATAGAATGGCATAGAATAGTATATCATAGCATAGAATACTATGGAATAGTATAGAATACTGTAGAATAGTATACATAGAATACTATAGAATAGTATAGAATACTATAGAATAGTATAAAATACTATAGAATAGTATAGAATACTATAGAATAGCATAGAATACTATGGAATAGTATAGAATACTATAGAATAGCATAGAATAATTTGGAATAGTATAAAATACTATAGAATAGTATAGAATACTATAGAATAGCATAGAATACTATGGAATAGTATAGAATACTATAGAATAGCATAGAATACTATGGAATAGTATAAAATAATATAGAATAGTATAGAATACTATAGAATAGCATAGAATACTATGGAATAGTATAGAATACTATAGAATAGCATAGAATACTATGGAATAGTATAAAATACTATGGAATAGTATAGAATACTATTGAATAGTATAGAATATTATTGAATGCCACACAATCGATAATGTGCTTCAAAATTGGACCGATCGTGTAGGCTACTGCATGGCCAGCCGAGACAGCCATTTAAATGAAATTATTTTCCATTATTAACCCTTTGTTTAACTACTTTTTGCCACTGTCAAGCAGAAAACATACATAGTTCTGTTAACGACAAAATTTGTTCTGTTAATGCCTAAGGTGACTCTGCTGAGTTTACTGGTTTGCGTCTTGAATTTTTAAATTCAAATTTCTTTTTTTTTTTTATTTTAAATTTTTTTCATTACTTAATTCAGTTTCAAATTCCACTAAGATATAAGATTAAGATTAATTACTCCGTATTGTAGATCAGATTTGGACTTAATTTTGGTATTCTAAACTTTTCGTAGGCTTTCTTCATCTTCTGAAGGCATATTAACCTCATCATTGAACCACTATTTTTCTGATTTCAGCTTCAATCTTTTAATTTTTTTTGAATTATAAAATCAAAAACTGTTTTACTACCCTAATAACTTTCTATAATTGCTTCGAATTAATTTTTTCAATCACTTTTTTTAGACTTACTTGAGCTATTTTCAATGCAAAAAGACCTTCTGCTTTACTCTGACCTCTTACAAAGCTCTCGCTCTCTCTTTCTCTCTCATTTTTTCCCTCCATTAATATTATTGTATTGGTGATATATTGGCAACATTTGCAACTTACCGGCTCTGACATGGACATCACGGGATATAATTGAACCGAATTGATTGCGAGCTAAACAGGCATAGACTTGAGCATGAACTTCTTGACGGTAATCTTCGGCACGGAATGGTGGAAAGACAAGTTTGCCATCCGATGAGATCTGACGTAAGCCGGGAACATCACCAACCGCTGTGCCATCGCTACGAATCCAAATAATTTCAGGCATGGGATTACCGCTGGCTTTGCATTCAATTTCGGCGCCGGTTGAATTCGAAAAATCAATGCGATTGGTTGGTTCCTTAAGGAAGACAGGTCCTTTCTGATCGGCATCGGGGGGATTAGCAGCAAGGGCTAAAGGAGTTGCTAAAATGAAAGAAAATAAATGAAAAACGGAAATGAAATTAAATTAAATAAACAAAGAACTTTGAAAAAAAACTATTTTTTTATGGATGTACGTGTGCTTATGTTAAAGGGAATTTATTCACTCATTACCAGCATTGGCTGGCTTATGGGCTGGCTGTCGGTAAAGCGTAAGAGACAATAAATATTTATTGTTTATTTCGTTAATGCCCTGACAGTAAAAAAACAAAAAAAAAACAAAAACTTAGTCAAGCCAGGCCAGGCCATGCCAGGCCAGACCATGCCATCACACACACACAATCAAATGATTTGGACTGACGGATTTACATTTTGTTATTCAGCATAAGAACGCCTGCCATGGATCAGTGACTTTCAATGCATTTGTCATACATTTGTTCTGTCATACCATTTTACACATGCTTGTCAAAAAAAACAACAACAAAAAACTATTCCTCGTAATAAAAGAGACAAAGACAATACCACCAGCCTTAGCTTTTGTATTTATAAAATACAAACTCCCTGGTCTCCCCCTGTTCCCTCCCCTCTACAATTTACGTAGCCTGCTTAAGCTCCTGATTTTAATTTTTCATTCGTTCTTTCGTTTTTTTTTTTTTGTGCTTTTAATATACCCAGCCTTGGTGTAAAGTTATTGCTTTAAATGGAAAAGCGGGGGTGTTTAAGGAAAAGGGGGGAAAGAAAAGAGAAAAACGAACGAATGACGAAAAGGTGTCGATGACACTTGATAGTGTTTATATGCATCAACATCAAAACGAAATATAAAAAAAACGATGTCATGGTTGCAACTACAACCGGCAAAGGTTCTTTGCGTCCTTTGTTTGAGACAGAAAGCTTATGTTACAATGCTAGCTCACGTTACTATATTCCTCTTAGCAGTTTTTTTATTCTCCCTACTCAATATTCTGGTAAGATATTGACACATCCAGATTGACTGTCGGGGTTAGGTTAGATTAGGTTAGAGCATGTGTACTTGTTCAACTGTGACAAATACAGTATCCAGAGGTCGAATTGACCCATTGTACAACGTCCTAAGTATGAGGTAGTCGTGCTTTTTTTGTGCAGCCCTTATACTGACAAAGTTCTTCCTTTTCCCTGATTTGGTGGAACTTGTTTAGTACAGGGACTGCGTTCACCCGTGACACCACAACGGGCCGCCATGCGTGCTCAAGTGAGTTTTGTGATATCAGAGCTACCATTGCGACCTAGCCTAACCTAACAACGTCCTAGCTTCTCACACCACGCGTGTTGTGTGCTATAATTTTATACATAATTAGCGGGACCTACAGTTTAAAGTCGACTCCGAACGACACGATTTTTGAGAAGCTTTTCATGGCAATTTTTATTTACTCTCAGAGTTTTTGCCAGAAATCTGCAGAGAGGAAGTCGCCTAAGAAATATTTTCATATTCTCGTTTTGATGAGATTCGAATTTGGGACTTTCGTCTAATAAGCCAAGATACTACCTACTAGACCCTGACGACTTCTAGGTTGACTGTATGATTCTTTATAATTTTTAAGGCATCTGCCCTTAAATTTCGGAGTTTTTCCATTAAGATCCTTGAGGTTTATACCAATGGTTTCGAAATGGGCTGTAGTGTATAAAGCGTTTACAGTAAAATCTCCTTTAGGCCACGCTTACCGCTATACGCAAGCAGTCGAATAAATGTTACCGCAATACGGCTGACGCAACTCGATCATAAACTTTACTGTCGCCAGAATATAGGTGACGTGGCAGTCAGCCGAGGATTTTTTAGGGAAACTTCGGATTCTATTCAAAGGCTCCAAGGGACTATCGTCGGAAATTGCATCGCAATCTACGATATTTAACAGTGTGTACGCAAACCGATTTCCATAGTTAAACCAGGTTTTAGGAACAAACCCGCTCATGGTGGAGCTGTTGAATTCTAGGACTCCATGCAGCCAATACATACATACATACATATTTGGCCATTACAACCCTTCAGTCAGGATTACGACCTAGCTTCTCACACCACTTATGTTGTGTGCGTTAATTATATACATGAGTGGCAGGACCTACAGTTTAAAGTCAACTCCGAGCGACTGATTTTTGAGAAGCTTTTCATGGCAATTTTTACTCTCAGAGTCTTTGCCAGAAATCTGCTGAGAGGAAGTCGCCGAAGAAGAAATATTTTTCGTTTTGATGTCGGACCTGGGATTTGAACCCGGGCCTTTCGTCTAATAAGCCAACACACTACCCACTAGATCGCGGCGACTTCATGCAGCCAATACATCCAGAAAATGACCGAAGTAATGATGGAATTTTGAAGGTTGGTGGAACGAATGGGGAATTCGAAATAACGTGATAAAGCTCACCAACCCTCCGCGAAGTATTACCTTACTGTAGTTCCGCGGGAGGAGAGTGGTTGAAGAATGTGAGTTTAGTATGTAGGCACCAGCGATTGTGAATCCTGCATGCTTTTGTTGGCCCACCTCCGGCCCAAGACAAAAAAAAAACAGTTAAACTAGATATTATCCGCTCAATTTTCTTCGCAGCAGGGAAGATACGTGTAAAGTCGCTATAATCTAGTAGGTAGGGTGTTGGCTTATTAGAAGTCAGGCCACATTCTTTCCAGGTTCAACAACTCGATCAAAACGAAATCTGTAGCAAATATTTCTTTGGCGATTTCCTCTAAGCAGATTTCTAGCAAAAATTCTGATCGTAAATTAAAAAATTGCCATGAAAAGTTTCTCAAGAAATTTCGATCGTTCAGAGTTGTTTTTAAACTGTAGGACCCCTGTGAGTTAAATCGAATATTATCCACTAGTTATATAGACACGCTTAATCTCGTACGAGCAATATTGCATGACTCTGATAGGCACGTACGTATAAGAAGAGGTACGACTCAGTTCTGTCTTCAAATCGCAGGATAGCAATGATCTCTGGTCTTTTGGTAGGCATGCCGATTTCCGATTTTCTCAGTTAAATTAGGTATTATCCGGTTAATCTGCTTGTTAGCTGGAAGGTACATGTAATATTGCTAAACCCTGTTGGACTTATATAGGTAAGATGGGGACTGATCCGCTTCTAGCCTCAGATCGCATGGTTATACACTGCACAATTGCGACTCTCATGGGCATGCCGATAGATTTGGCATTCCGTCGATTGAAGTCCGCAAGAGCTGTAAGTCTCAGGAAGAGGAAGTGAGTTTCCCAACCTCCTATTTACAGACATCCTTAACTGAACTTTCTAAACGAAAGATTGCTGCAAGATTAATGCTGGACTCAAGTCGGTTTTGTTTAGGGAATGTGTGATCCCCGGGTAGGGGATATTAATTGGGGCAATTTAGTGCAAAAACGACCAATAATTGCACGAATAATTGCTCACTCATTAGATGGGTTATGTTCATTGTAAAATGCGCGCAATATTCTATGAATTTTGCAAACAGCAAATAAGCGATAAACGATTCATGATGACTTGTCAAAACTTGTTGAAAAGAAATGCACACAGTACAGTTTGACATTCACAGCTGTCAAAGCATAGTTATCGATAGCTCTCGCGAGCTAAAAAATATTCCCTGTGGCTCACAAACTGATTTGGATGTCGATAATTCACATTATTTTAGAGGTTATAGAATTTCGATTGGGATTCGGGAAAACATAGTACTTTTGTCGTTATAAGAAAGACATTTCGCACGCCCACAGTCTGTTTGGTTTCACTGCCATTTTATTAATTTTTTCTTAAAGTTTTCTTATGTCAAATGACGATTCAAATACGATGGTGATGGACTAAAGGGTGCCTTTAACATATTTTTTTATCTTTCCATCATATCTTGACATTTTTACACTATTTTTTTCTTCTTTTTCTATCCTTTTGAATGCATCATCGCATCGTTACCAACATTTCTTAACACTTCTCTGCAATACTTTACACTCCACCATCAAGGATACACACGTATGGGAAGCACGCATTCGCACATTTTTATACACAGACATTCACTCCCTCACTCACTCACTCTCACACTTCCTCACGTCGTTCTAAAGAAAGAAGTTTGGTGAATGATGTCACCTACAGGCATATGAAGTTCTGCTCCTAGACGACAATGATGCCGTTTTTCTTTTACATAAATTTTCTAGCGACCTCAGGGCAAATGGAAAAAAGGATTAAAAGAAAAAGCCAAGAAGAAGAATAAGAGTCACAATTTAAAGGATACAAAAAGAGAGGGCTGTTAAGGGAAGACAAGTGATAAGGGGGTGTGTTTTTGTAAAATAATTATGATTGAAGTCACGGAAGGGGTTAGAAAAGAAACTCTCTTAAGGCACGACTTGTAATAAAATAATGAAAAGAGAAGAATTTTTTTTCCTTCTTATCAGCTAGAAAAGGATAACAGGGAACGTTAAAGTTCTTTTAAGTTCTCGAATTTAATTTTTAAAGTGTGTGCAACATTCAGAGTTTTATTGGAATGACCGCCCAGTCCCAGTCACGATGAAGAGGTTTTTGTTTACCAATCTCTTCTTCAATTGAATAAAAGAGAGTGTAATCAGGTCCATCAGGAGAATCAGTGTTGATCCTACTTAGTTATCTAGCTCCCCTTTTTAACACCGCAGTTAAGTGTCACCCCACGTTCTGAATTCTGAAAACCTGGCCACCTCTCATCTCACCTGGCCACGACATCCCTTCAAAGTAGTCAGCGACCTTGTGCAACCCGTTCATCTATGGAAAAGCAATAAAAAGATAGCACAACAGGGTGTCGGATTCCCCCCGTAAAACTCACTTCTGTGAAAGTAGAAAAAAAAAGTCAAATGCCTTCAGAGGGCAACATATAAACACACTAGGGCTTATCATAAATCCAAAAATTGCTGCAATTCGGCGGCAGAATGTACTAATTCTGCGAAGTGCTTACGCATCCACAGGATCTCATGTTACGCCAGCGAAGCATAATCCAATATGGCAGAAGTAGCCAAGTTGTGTTCATACAACTACTATAACTACCCCAGTCAACAGGTATGACGCCGCCATTACCAGCAAAAATGATGCCAGTGTGAGCGTAATATCACTGTTGCCAAAAGGCCAGCAGAACCAAGCCCTGCAAATCTCAAATACACTCCGTACTCTTCAATAGAGGAGAAATATGTATGCTTCCGTATGATTTTCTTGGCAGTACATTGCCAAACCAAGAATAAGTTTAATAAGCTGCTCCACAATATGCACGATTATACATTTTAGACCATGTGGTTCAGATATATAACGATGCTCTGGAGAAATTGAGTGCGGTAATCAGCAAACATCGTCGTAGATGACATTTGAAGGATCAAATTGATGAACTCGTTTCATCGACTTGTGCAACCAATTGGCGAAACCAAAATCCAAACAAAGATGCCTAGAACAAAGTGATGCGATAGGGTGAAATCCTACAAACTAATTGGTTAAGCCAGCTAGTTAGGGCCTGAATTAACTGGAAAATAGCCGATGATGTCGTAGTGTTATTGAGAAAAACTTTTCGAAGACTTTAAAATCAGATCATTCATCCAATTAAACAGAACAGAACAGTATGTACATAATTGGCCAGTATAACCCTTCAGTCAGGATTACGACCTAGCTTCACACACCACTTATGTTGTTATACATGAGTGGCGGGACCAACAGTTTAAAGCCGGAACGACAGGTTTTTAAGAAGGTTTTCATGGCAATTTTATTTACTCTCAGAGTTTTTTCCAGAAATCTGCTGAAAGGAAGTCGCCCAAGAAATATTTTCATATTTTCGTTTTGATGTCTTAGCTGGAGTTTGAACTCGGTCCTTTAGTCTAATAAGCCTACACACTACCTACTAGACTGCGAGCAGAGCAAAGAAACAGAGCAAAGAAACGACTATGACGGAAGGTTGTATCTTGGCTTACTATACTATAGCCCGTGAGTTCAAACCCGACATCTCGAAAAAATAATTCTTTCAGCGGCCGGGAAATAATTGCTATGAAAATGTTTCTCAAAGTCGTCGTTGGATGTGGCAAATATTATAAGAAAATAAAAGTCCGCGATCTTATCTTTCATTTGCTATCAAACAGCAAGAAGACAAAGAGTGGGCGTGACAAATAATATACGAAAATAAAATTCCGAATTGTTAGCTTTCATTTGCTATCAAATGACAAGAAAGCAAAGAGTAGGCATACCAAGTATTATACGAAAATAAAAGTCCGCGTTATTAGCTTTCATTTGCTACTAAACAACAAGAAGACAAAGAGTGGGCGTGGCAAATAATATATGGAAATAAAAGTCCGAATTGTTAGCTTTCATTTGCTACCAAACAAGAAGCCGAAGACTGGACATGGCAAGTATTATACGAAAATAAAAGTGCGCGATTTTAGCTTTCATTTGCTACTAAACAACAAGAAGACAAAGAGTGGGCGTGGCAAATAATATATGGAAATAAAAGTCCGAATTGTTAGCTTTCATTTACTACCAAACAATAAGAAGAAGAGTTGGCGTGGCAAATAATTCACGAAAATAAAAGTCTGAATTGTTAGCTTTCTTTTGCTTTACATAGCTATGGGTTCCGCTATACATGGAATTAAAGTACATGGAATAGGTGATATAAGAAACCCGGCCGTAATTCAATTAAGTAAATCGGTAAGACAAACAATAAAGAAATATATAGGCGTCTGAAGGAAATTCGAATTTTATAACCCAGGACACAAACCAAAATTTTTAGCAGAGCTTTTGACAAAGAAATCTTTTAAAAGTTGTCCTTTATTTATACGATAAATCTTCGATAGCAATCTAACACTAGTCCAGATGCCCTAAACTCCGATAACAATGCAAAAAATCGGTCAAATGTAGCATTTTTTTGAAGTTGTCTTGGCGTCTATAAGATACTTCTTCTTTAAGTCGCCCTCTACGCATTAATCAAACACACATTTTAGGATCATTTTTATTTCCCTACCATCCCCACCTCCATTTAATTGCGGTTTTTATTACGTTTTGGTTGCCTTAATTTAATACTGAATTGGGAATACAATGCGATTCTCTTCTCCTCTATTTTTAAATTAAATGTTGTAGACGAAATTGTTGTTGTTGTTTTGTCTCTTTCTTCTCTTTTTTTATTTGTTTCAAAAGGAAACCAGATCAAATCAACAAAAAAACAAAAACAAATTCGTTGAATTGAAAGGAATAAAAAATTTTTTTGTGCTGCTGTTGCTGCTAAGGCCCTCATAAAAAAAAGCGAAAAATTTCGAAATAAAATTTATTTTGCAGCTGCTGTTCAACATCTGCTGCATGAAAAGCAGTTTTTAGTTCTTGTTTTTGTTTTTGTTTTTGAAATTTCGAAGATCATAAAATGCTGTACACGAAAAAAGGGGTGAAGCAGAAGGAAATTAAAAATTCATGTCTAATCTATCGCTGGAAGTGTACTTTTCAGATTGAAGAACGTTGTCCTCCCTGTTATAGGGTTAATACTGTAAATGATTTGCAACAATTTCGAAAAAATTTCAAAAATAATGAGAAATTTAAGGGGGCCATACCCATGGCAAATAGGATTTAAAATTCCTTAAAGTGAGGTAGATCATCTGGTATTGGTATCCTTCAGCTGAGTTTCTTTTTATAAAACCAACAGTCAGGGGATAGCCCCTAACTATGCAGAACATTGTATTGAAATCAGTAAAATAGTGTATGGGAAGGAAATTTCAGGGGGCCATACCCAAAGCAAATATTATTTTAAATTCCTTAAAGTTAGCTAGATCTTTTGGTATTTGTATGCTTCAGCTGAGTTTCTTTTTATAAGACCAACACTTAGGGGAAGGTCCCTACTTATGTAGAACATTGTATTAAAATTATGGAAAGGAAATTTAAGGGGGCCATATCCAAAAGAAATAGGATTTAAAATTTCTTGAACTTGGCTAGATCTCCTAGTATAGGGATCCTTCAGCTGAGTTTCTTTTTATAGGACCAACACTTAAGGGATGGCCCCTACTTATGCAGACTATTCTGTTGAAAACCATAAAATAGCTTATGGTAAGGAGGACAGAGGAAGTAATGTTTGTGGACAATAGATTTGAATTTTTTTAAATAAAAAATGCTAGGAAAGCCCTCTGCCTATCGGAAGTTCCACTTACGGATAGTCTAGCTAAGGAACGCATGTCTGTCTGTAATACAGTTTGCAATCCACTGGCTAACCGATTACAATCGGATATGTCCTACGAGAATGACAGGTAAAAATACACGATTTTCGGGAACAGGTTCCCTTAACTTGCTAGAGCAAAATCCGTGATTGCAACGATAGAGAGCATATTGCGACGATAATCCAATGAATCAATAGAATTAGATACCCTACCGTCATTAATGAACACAATTATCCTCTTCTGTGCGCGATTGAAATGGCTTAAAAAGAGAGATTGAGACACCGGCCCACACATGCCGGGTTTTTTTTTATTAAACCAGCACTCAGGGGATGACCCCTACTCATGCAGTGCATTGTGCAGGTTTAGGAAAGGTGGAACTGTAAAGAAACGAGTTGCTACTGGTGACTATAAAATGGCTAGTGCTATACCTTCACCATTAGACAGTCTACAGCAATCGTCCCCAAGAAACCCGCAGTTTCTCACACCACTTATGTTGTGTCTGTTAATTTTATACAGAAGTGGCGGGACCTACAGTTTAAAGTCGACTCCGGACGCATAATATAGTGTAGAGAGATGTAAATAATTAAGAAATCTAGACACTTGAAAGCTTCTTTCGACATTTGAAAAATGTGCTGGTTCCAGTGGACATTACACTGAGTTTTCATGCCCTGTACATCTTGAGCATTTGGCTCACTAATATTCAAGCACCTATTATGTGTGACACTTTGTTTCCTTTTACAAAAGCTTTGGTGAGGCTTATGAACTGATTAGGAATACATTCTCATTCCATAAAATGCCATTACATACATAACACAGTTGATCATTACAAGCCTTCAGTCAGGATTAAAACCTAGCTTCTTACACCACTTATGTTGAGTGCGTTAATTTTATGCATGAGTGGCGGGTCCTACATTTTAAAGTCGAATCCAAACGATAAATTTTTAGGAAGCTTTTCAGGAAATTTTATTTTCTCTCAAAGTCCTTGTCATACATTTTCTGAGAGCAAGTTGCCGAAGAAATATTTTCATATTTTCGTTTTGAGGTCTGATCTAGAGCTTGAACTCGAACCTTATGTTTAATAAGACTACGGGTTACATAACACACTTTATTTTCTTTCACAAAGCTTTACTGAGGTTTCTGAACTTTTCAGGAATACTTTCTTAATCCATAACGAACTTTGTGCAAAAGTGTTTCCAATGCTTATTCAAAATCTAGGGATTTTAAATATAGTGGGGATCACTCCCAAATTGTTTAAGTAGCTGCAATCGAAAACCTATTTTCTTCTCTTTTATCTCTATTTTAGAGATGTTTTTTTAAGTAAGGGTCACAATATGTTGCCCCTTGACCCTTTAACCACGAAACATTAAATTTTTTTTAAATATTTTTCTAACGAAAGTATTTATTCTTTGAAGTATCTGTTCATCCGAGATGGATGCAATGAATTGATCTTCATTTTTATAACTCAAATGGAAAAAATAAAACGAAAATTTTGAACAAAAAAATCTTTTAAATCTCTTGCAACAACAAAATCTTTATGGAGATTAAAATTATTTGCTCTCAGACTCTCATTCCTTGCCCTCCTTCCCTGTTTCTTCTTTTTGTGTATTTTTAAGAAGGCCCTTAAATGGTTTTCCAGTTTCTTGTGGCATAATTAAGTGGCAGGTGGATTTTTAAAAAGGTTTATTGTTGTTGTGGTTTACCTGTTAAATATCATTATGGATGGAACACAGGTAGACAACAGCGAGTCGTAAAACATAAATGCCTGTTTCTTTACAAAAAAAAATAAAACAAACAAAAAAGCTGAAATCAACGGGCATGTTATTGTAAAACATCTTAGGGAAAAAAAGAAAACAAAAACAAAATGATCTTTAAAGTGTTTTTTATTTTGTTTTTGCGCAGCCAGCTCAGCTTGGCCTGGTCAAAATCTAAACCTGATTAGTTTGTAGTACAATTTCCTTAAGAAAGCTAAAATCAAATGCTTAAAAATAGCATATCTGCTCTCTAAGATATGTGTGAAGGCAATTGCGAATTTCATAAGCAAAGACAAAAACCACAAATTTTAACAAAGCCAATATCAAAGTTAACAAAGCAATATGAAGTCAGTCCTACACTCAAACCTGCTTCAACTGAGCAGAAAATTCTTAACCACCCACTTAAAAATTATAGTCCATATGTTCCTGTGTGGAGCAGTATCACTAGTGCTCCTTAAATGGTTTTGGGAATTGAGAAACTTAGACAAAAAAAAATGTACCCTTTTTGAACAATGTCTAGGGAGAAAGATCGGAACTTACTTCTGGTATCCTATCATATACAAAATGTAGCCTAAGGGGTCCTTAATAAAACTCTATTAGTAGTTGATTTCAAATAGTTTTGCAACTTCAGAAATCGGGCTCGAAAAATTCCGTGCGTTAACAAGGTCTGCGGAGGCAATCTGTTCCTTGACGTAATTGTTAATCGGAAAAGAAATAGTTTTCAGTCATAATTATTTCAGACCAAGCCATACAAACAATATCAATACTTGGTCATTACATTACATTCAGTCAGGATTACAACCTAGCTTCTCACACCACTTATGTTGTGTATGCGTAAATTTTAAACAAGAATGACGAGACCTGCAGTTTAAAGGCGATGCTAAACGATATATTTTTGAGAAACTTTTCATGGCAATTGTATGTACTCTGACATTTTTTTGTGGGAAATCTGCTGAGAGGCAGTTGCCAATGAAATTTTTTTCCACAATTTCGTTTTGTGGGAGATGTCTGACCTGGGGTTTGAACCGTAGCCTTCCAGACTATGGCGACTTCCTATCTGATCTCCTTCCTGACACCTACATTCATACATAATTGGTCATTACAACCCTTTAGTCAGGATTACAACCTAGCTTCTCACACCACTTATGTTGTGTGCGTTAATTTTATACATAAGTGGTGGGACCTACAGTTTAAAGTCGACTCCGAACGACAGATTTTTGAGAAATTTTTCATGGCAATTTTATTTTGACACTCAGAGTTGTTGCCAGAAATCTGCTGAGAGACCATTGCCGAAGAAATATTTTTTCACAATTTCATTTTGATGTCTGACCTGGAGTTTAAACTCTACCCCTTACGCCTAATAAGCCTACATACCAGAGATCAGCAATAAGTATTCAAAATGATGAGTAGATTCGAGTCATACTTATAATTTCAGATACTTATAAGCATTCATACTTATTTTAATAAGATACTCATACTACTCATATTCAAAGTTTGAAATACTCATTGTACTCATACTTAACAATACGCATAATATTATTGACTTCGACTCGTCTCTACTTAGCATTTGCACGAAGCAGAAAATAAGTATGATTCGCGTATGAATACTGCAATACTCACAAGATTATTGTGTGTATGCTTTGCTTGTTGTCTTTGTCTTTCCTTTCTTCTTTGTTTGTATATGCAACAACAACAAAGGCTGTAACTCGAATCATTTATAAATATTTTTTAAATTAATGAATCAGAATGGGAAAAAGTATGAATCAAACACATTTCGAATGTTGTGAGTTTGATGTCAACGTTGTACTCATACTCATTGTAACCTATACTTATAAATCAATGATGTAGAGAGTACGAATGAATCAGAGTACTTGAATTTCAATTCTGTTGATACTCAAAATTGCATGTGTGCTTATGAATAGCGGAAAAACGAATCTGTGTTTCAAACCGAGGCCTTACGTCTAATATGCCAACAAACTACCTACTAGACTACGGCGATTACAAATGGATATAGCTTCGTTTATTATTTCAGGGTGATTTTCTAGAGTAGAGTGGTCATGTTTTTAATGAGCAGCTCTTGCGCTGACCAATTTATTTGCTAGTTTTATGGAATTCGGTCAATAAAGTGATTGCGCTTGTCTCTGGCGTAACAACGAGCCGCTATGCGTGCTCAAGTGAGATTCGGCAATCAAAGCTACCACTTCGATCTAACCTAAGCTAACCAAACCAAGTGTAGGCACACTAAGGTGCTGGGAAATATGATTGAACCCCCATGGTATGCTTGACATAACAAAATATAAGAAAAATTGTGTTTTTTTTTGTTTATTAGAGGATATATTAGAATATTCCGGATATTCATTTGAATGAATTTCCATGAAGTGTGACTACCACCCTATTGCAGAAATTTATATTAACTGCTATTAACCCTAAAAACGTATGTAACAATTAGTCAGTGTTGTATACAATTACACAAAACAACAAAAAATATTGCTGACATCATAAAGAATTTTGATTGGAATTGTTCACACTGTATGTACAGACATACCTACATACGCTTGACAACAAATATGACTGATGAACTACTGCATATATTGTAGTTTCATTAGTCCCCTTTTCATTTCTACAATATTTAAATGAAAATACAGAAATACAGTGGAACTTCTATAATTTGAACTGCTATTACTTGATTTTTCTATAAGTTGAAGCCCGGGAACCGTATCTTGGAGAGAAATTCTATTAGGTTTTGCTTCCTTAATTTGAAGTTTTTTTCTAGATAATGGTGATTCAATTTATAGAAGTTTCACTGTAAAATAATTTATTGTTGTTATGTACATATGTATGCTACAACAACAATAGTTATTATACAATATTATTATTAATATTAATATTAAAATACTTTGTCTTGTTTAACAATTTAAATTAAAAATAAAAAAAATTTTAAATAATATTGCCAGCCAACCAATTCAATCAAACAAACAGTCCGTCACAGTCCGTCATCATCATCACTATTGTGCGAGTACGTACGTACGTAAGACCAGTGCCTACCAACATTAAAGTAACTAAAGTGTGGTGTATTGGGTTTTTGTTTTTGTTGTAACATTGGTGAATTAATTATTAAATGAAAACCAACAACAACAACAACAATAATTGTACAACACAACTGTTTTTTTTTTTATTGTTTTTGGTGTATAAATTCATAATTTTTGTTTTGTTTTACAATTTTTTTTACAATTTTTCATACTCATTATGGTCATGTTCAGTTTTTGGTTTCGGAACGGAACGGAAACGTTCTAAATTCTTTTGTTATGCAACAATACGCACTACTAAGTGATTTATTAAATAAATAAAGTGATCAGGTTTGTTTTTGCTTTTTCCAAATATGGCAACAACTGTGTCAATGCAAGTGAGTGTAATTGGTCAGCAGCAGCACTGATCCAAGTGTTTTCAACATGCATACAAACTCTTTTTATTCCCTGATCTCCAAGACATCAAAGGTGTTGATTGGAAGTAGAAATCAATCAAGATCAATTGCTTCTGGCCAAAAGGCCAAAGAAAATCCCAATAAAAATAAAAATTAAATGATTCCTGCCAAATAAATTGCTTCTAAGCAGTGGCAAAGCAGTGTCTTTCAATTCGTAGATTGAAAGTCTAACATCCCCTAAACTTACCGAACTTACCGGTTATCGTAGTGGATTGGATCAAGGATCAAACCAAAGAGCCTCCTCTACAAGCAAAGAAATTAAAAACATTACTCCGTCAAGCTTTGTGCCAGACATTAGATGAGTTTGCACAATCTTTACGTATGAATGAAAGCGCTAAAGAGGGGCATTAGCCATTTCAATAAAAGGAAGTTAGGTGTCAGGAAGGGTAGACGTCGTAGTCAGTGTTGAATGAATCGTTTTTCCACTACTCATAAGCACTCATTCAATTTTGAGTATAAATGAATCAACAGCAATGAAATTCAACTACTCTGATTCATTCGTACTGGCTATAACATTGCTTTACAAGTATAGGTTGCAATGAGTATGAGTACAACGTTGACATCAAACTCATAACATTCGAAATGTGTTTGATTCATACGCCTACTCATTCTGATTCATAAATTTAGAAAAATACTTAAAAGTGATTCGAGTTACAGCCTTTGTTGTTGTTGCATATACAAACAAAGAGTAAAGGAAAGACAAAGACAACAAGCAAAGCATACACACAATCTTCTTGTGAGTATAGTAGTGTTCGTACGCGAATCATACTTATTTTGTGATTCGTGTAAGTGTTAAGTAGAGACAAGTCGCAGTCAATAACATTATGAGTATTGTTAAGTTTGAGTACGATGAGTAGTTCCAACTTTGAGTATGAGTAGTATGAGTAGGATATTAAAATAAGTATGAATGCGTATAACTATCAGAAATTATAAGTATAATTCGAATCTACTCATCGTTTTGAATACTCGTTACTGATCTCTGATTTGAATTTTATAAAAAAAATATATCCTCTGCAACTTCCGCTCAACAGGTGTCTGACAAAAACTCGGTAAGTAAATAAAATTGCCATGAAAAGTTTCTCAAAAATCTGTCGTTCGGCATCGACTTTAAACTGTAGGCCCCGGTCCCGGCACTCATATATAGAATTAACACAAACAACATGAGTAATGTTAGAAACTATTTGGCAGGCATTAAAGTCACCATAGTTCAGTAGATGGCATTTTGGTTTATTAGGAGAGAGCCCATTGTTCAACCTCAGACATCTCGTACGAAACCAAAAATATTTTTTCGGCACTTTTCTCTCAACAGTCTTCTGCAGACCGGAGAGTAAATAGAAAAGTTGTTCATGCATAAAATTAACACACACAATAGAAGTGGTGTGTGAAGTAAGGTTGTAATTCTGACTGACGCGTTGTGATGTCCAGTTATGTATCTATGCATGTAGACAGACCAAAGAGGATTGCTTTTTGGAGAGCGCTAGATGCCCATGTTTTATTGGTATTTTCTAGAGACTGACTTTCAAAGACAGAAGAGAATGTTCGGAGCATGATTTTTATCGTCCTGTGTTCGGTAAATCACTATTCATCGATAGATGCCTAAGCATCTACCAAATCATTCTAATTTTTCTTTTTCTCTTTTACAAGCTCCTCGATTATAACGCGCGAACCACTTCCTTGATTAATCTTAAGGATTTGGTCTCTTTAGGAAATTTGTAGGATTCCTTAGTTAAGTTGAAAAATATCACGGCAACTCCCACGAAAAAAAAAAATCTCTTATATCCCTATGCCTACATCGATAACATTTTTTTTCGATTACTTCCACATTTTTTTTTTTTTTGAACAAAAGCGTTCATTGTTTAAAGCATTTAAAAGCCATTAAGCTGATTTAAGCTTTTTCTATGTCACACTTGTCATTAATTATCTTGTTCAGTAGCGTAATTAACGCATTAAATATCCATCGAAGTGCATACAAATTATTATCGAATCGGAAACATTTCGTGGAATTAGGGCAAAGCAAAGCGAACATAAAAAATCATACAAGAAAACCCATTTAATTCCCATTTTGTAATGGTGATTAGTCATTATGTTTGGATAAAACAATACAAAATAAAAATAAATACGATGAGAGCATTTAATAATAAATTATTAAATAAATAAAGAATTCTCTATAAATATCGGGTCCGCCATTTCACGTTTTTCTTTTTCAACTAGTGTTTATTTCGTGAATGGCAACACTTAGCTCATGTCTAATTTGTCAGATAATTAGTTTTATCCTACCGCTAAACGAATATGGTTGTGTACGCTTGAACAAGGCTGAGAAATATTGCGACACTACTTTGAAAATCATGGTAATGCTGCAGAATGTGTGCGAAAATTGTGTAAGGATTTTGGAAGAAGAGCAGAAGCACCGTCCCAGGTCAGACATCAAAACGAAAAATATTTCTTCGGCGACTTCCTCTCAGTAGATTTCTGGCAGGGACTCTGAGAGTAAAAATTGCCATGAAAAGTTTCTCAAAAATCTGTCGTTCGGAGTCGACTTTAAGCTGTAGATCCCGCCACTCATGTATAAAATTAACACATATAATGTAAGTGGTAAGAGAAGCTAGGTAAATAATCCAGACTGAAGGGTTGCAGTGACCAATTACGTATGTATGTATGAAGAAGCACCTTCAGCTCCGTATGTGCGTTATTTTGTGAGAAAAGTGAAACAATCTGGCATCCTCATCGATAAACTAAAGCGTGAAAAGCCAAAAACATTGCGTACACCCGAGAATATTGCTTCTGTGGCAGAAAGTTTGCATGAAGCGCCATCAGCATCAATTCATCGCCGTTCTCAACGATTGAACATTTCGGTGACATCATTGAGACGAATTTTGCATAAAGACCTTGGTAGGACGCCATACAAAGTCCAATTGGTTCAGAAGTTGAAGCCAATTGACTATCCAATGCGTTTTCGCTTCTCTCGACTTACAGAGATGCCGTTTTTGCCAAAGAATAAAATCTCCTTTTCAGATGAAGCTCATTTTGATCTTAGCGGGTATGTAAACAAGCAAAATTGAAGCATTTGGGGCACAGAAAACCCCCACCCATACATTGAAAAGCCGACGCACCCCAAACGAGTCACTGTTTGGTGCGGATTTTGGTCTAGAGGCATAATTGGGCCATTTTTCTTCGAAAATAAGCAAGGAGTGGCCGTTACACTCAATGGCGATCGTTTATCGGGCCATGTTGAATGAATTTTTTGTTCACAAAAATTGCAGAGGAGGATATTGGCAATATTTGGTTTCAACAGGACGGCGCTACGTGCCACACAGCCGAAGCTCAACTCGATATTTTGCCCCCTGTTTTTGAAGATCGCATTATCAGCCGCAGAGTAGATGTCGTTTGGCCACCTTGGAGCTAAGATTTGACACCGTTGGAGTATTATTTGTGGGGTGCCGTCAAAGATAAGTGTTACGCCGGCAAGCCAGAGACAATTGACGCTTTAAAGGACAATATTCGTGATGTCATTAGTGAAATACAGCTGCACACAATCGATAATTTGTTTAAAAATTAAACCGATCGTGTAGGCAGCCATTTGAATGAAATTATTTTCCATTACTAACTAGAAGAATTGTACATTCAAATAAAAAGGTGACGTCAAAGATAAGTATTACGGCGACAAGCCAGAGACTATTGATGCTTTTTAAGGACAATATTCCTGAAGCCATTGGTGAAATACAGCTGCACACAATCGATAATGTGCTTAAAAATTGAACCGATCGTGCAGGCTACTGCATGGCCAGCCGAGGCAGCCATATTTGAATGAAATTATTTTCCATTATTAACCGGAAGTATTGTACTTTCAAATAAAAAAAGGAATTTTAGAAAATATTCAGAAGTTTTTTTTTAAGCATTTTCAAAAAAGAAAAAAGTTATTTGGCGGACCCTTTAGAATATAAAAACCACAACGGAATAGGAAGGAGAGTATAGAAAAGAAGCAAACAATAAACAGCCACTGTTTAATTGCAGCAAAAAAATTTTTTTTTTTTATTTATTTTCACATAAAAACTGATAAAAGCTCTCGCTCTACCATCGAGTGTCAACAATTCAATTTCAACATTATTAAATAAACAATTAAACAACAACAACAGCAATAACAACAATAAATAAACAAAATTTTTATATTTAATCAAGCCTAAATTCCACCCACATTACATTACATAGTTACACTTATGACAGCTGCTTAGAATAGAAAAACGAAAACAAACAAAAATCAGACCACAAAATGCCAAGCTTAACGCACGGGGCCTTCTCAATCATTTATGCTGCTTGTAAGTGACGTCGTCTAAATAAAGCGATCGAATTCAGTTCAAACCAAAGCAAAAAATTAAAAAAAAAATACCGAGACCAGATACGAAATGAAATGAACTGAAACGAAACGAATTGAATGGAATGGAATAGAATGTGATGATTATGATTGAATTCATGATTTCCACATGTTCAGTGGCTAAAAAGTAATTAAAAGTACTTTGAATAGAATTTCAATTTAAGTGGCCTTAAACGAGTTTGAATATTTCAAACGGTACATTTACGCATCATTAAATTTAGATCTACGTGGGATGTGTTCCCCATATAAAAGTCAAATTTGTGAACCTTACTCTAAATTAGAGTTCAATAACGAGTATTCAAAACAATGAATAGATTTGAATCATACTTATAATTTCATACGCATTCATACTTATTTAAATATCTTATTCAGACTACTCATATTCAAAGTTTGAAATACTCATCGTACTCATACTTAAAAATACGCATAATGTTACGGTACGTAATTTCAATACGATGTTGGCTACGAGCAACTGTTTAGGTCTTTATCAGAGATCAGCAACGAGTATTCAAAACGATAAATAGATTCGAGTCATACTTATAATTTCTGATACTTATACGCATTCATACTTATTTCAATATCATACTCATATTCAAAGTTGGAAGTACTTGTCGTATTCATATTTAACAATACGCATAATGTTACGGTACGTAATTTTAATAATTTGTTGGCTACGCGCAACTGTTTAGGTCTTTATCAGAGATCAGCAACGAGTATTCAAAACGATGAGTAGATTTGAGTCATACTGATAATTTTTGATACTTATACGCATTCATACTTATTTTAATAAGATACACACTCATATTACTCCTACTCAAAGTTGGAACTTCTCATCGTATTCATACTTAACTTATTCATACGAGCATTGCAATACTCACAAGAAAATTGTGTATATGCTTTGATTGTTGTCTTTGTCATTCCTTTCTTCTTTGTTCGCATATGCAACAACAACAAAGGCTGTAAATTTTGATGAATGATTCGAATCACTTATAAGTATTTTTCGAAATATATAAATCAGAACTAGTAGGCGTATGTATCAAACACATTTCGAATGTTGTGAGTTTGATGGCAACATTGTACTCATACTCATTGTAACCTGTACTTATAAATCAATGTTGTAGCGATTACGAATGAATCAGAATAGTTTAATTTCAATTCTGTTCATTTACTCATACTCCAAATTGCATTAGAGTAGCGGAACAGCGATTCATTGGTGATCTCTGCTTTAAAACAAATTGCCAATAGTTTTAATATATTTCACGAGATTTCCCAGAGAGCGCACTATATGGCTTGTTTTAGAAAGAATTCCAGATCATTACCACCAAACAGCTAATGAGGTTTCACAGTGAACTCCTTGGGCTATATGTATATCCATATTTTTGACATTTGGCCTCTGATCCTCTAGAGAAATTTCACAATGAAAAATAACAACTTTATCTCAACACTTTATCTTTAGACTTTCAAATTGGATCAGATCCTCGATATCTACTTTAAAGCCTCTCGACCTCATACATAAAAACGAGAAGTGCGTGTAAAGATAAATTCGAATTTACTAACAATATTTTTTTTCTGGCCGACGACTTGCAATTTTGTGGACGATGACTTACTTTTTCTGGCTAATGACTTGACTTTTTGTGGTTGATGACTTACATTTTTGGATGATAATTTGCACTTTTTGGTCATGACTTAATTCTTTTGAGCGATGACTTGTACTTTTTTGAGTGATGACTTCATTTTGGGTGATGCCTTGCATTTTTTACGGCGATAACTTGAATTTTTTGTGGCGTTGCTTTAATTTTTTTGAACGATGAATTGTATTATTTGTAAGATGACCTGCATTTTTTACGACGATAACTTGCATTTCTTGATCGATGACTTACATTTTCTTTTAATTTTTGTCAATGACGAAAATATTAGCTCCGTCGCCTATACCTCTGGTCTCAAATAAGGCGCAACCGTAACGATAACTGACATTTGAGTTGTCAAATATGAGCAGAAAGTGTTCGGTTAATTGTAATATGTTCGCTAAAAACACTTATGACAGTGTTGCATTTTAAGTAGCTGTCAATATTGCGTATCTATTGCGCAATTATTAATTGGAGATGAAATATTGAACTCAATAATGCCGTTTATTGCGATTTACACAATAAATGTGCATAGCTAAGCACCGTATTATCCCCTCACTGAAAGAGAGCTCTCTAACTGAGGACCCTGTAATTACTCTCTTCATGTTATATGAAGATCTACTTTTCAATAATGAAATTTGGCAACGTTGCAATTTTGTTGGTACCTAAAATTCTTTGTGATAATAAAAAAATATGTTTCATCCAACTTCCCTTAAATGAAGATCTATTTAAAGAGAGAATTTCATGTAAAATTTTAAATATTCTTGTCGAAACAAAAGTGAAATTCTAGTGAAATGTAATAAATTATGTACGATGTTGCAAACACACCAATAACAATCTGTACTTTGGATCAACGAAATAAAATACGATGAAGACACGAACACCAGCACGAAAAATTTACACGCGGACACATTAACAAACGTAATACATTTAAGAAGTAAAATTAAAAGAAATTACAAGAAAAAAAAATTTTTTTAAATTTATGCAAAACAACTCAACGCACTAGAATTAATGCCAAAGCACGTTCCCAATGAAAGAGACAGTCTGACGGGGACAGTACACTTACACATCCGAATATACAGATTCAGTGAGTGAGTGCTTCATTCTCATTGCACGCAGCAGATGTGCCTGTGCATTGATTGTTCTTGTCTAATAGATTGCGTTCTTTGTGAGGCTCTTGCCATTTTTTTTTTTTTTACTAGACGAGAGACGGCAAGAGAATGTTGTTGTTTTTTAAACACTTCGTTTGCCAGGCCTCTTCAGCTGTCACATGTCAAATTTGACTTTTCGTGTCTTGCTTTGTGTAGTAAAATTATTCGTCATTACGCGGTCAGGTAAGATTAACAAGTCGTTGCTGTCTACCGCATAGAGGAAGAAGACCTACTTGACCTTTCAGTCTAAATATTTACATTCTGACACTTAAAGGCAGAGAATAAATTTCGTAATCATTTGTTAGTCATATATCCTTGCCATCAAAGGATGATAAATCCTTTAAGAACTTCCCACACTTCATCTCAATTTAGTTGAAATCATGTGTGTGAAGAAAAATTCAAATTTAAAAAATCCAAGACGCAATCCATAAATTTTAGCAGCTCCACATTTGGCGTTAACAGTGCAAAATTTCCTCTTAGCAGAACAAAGAAGGAAGTCGTCGTGGTCTAATCGGTAGTGTGTTGGCTTTTTAGACAAAAGGCCCGGGTTCGAATCCCAGGTCAGACATCAAAACGAAAAAATATTTCTTCGGCGACTTCCTCTCAGCAGATTGCTGGCAAAGACTCTGAGAGTAAAAATGCCATGAAAAGCTTCTCAAAAATCTGTCGTTCGGAGTCGACTTTAAACTGTAGGTCCCGCCACTCATATATAAAATTAACGCGCAGAACATAAGTGATGTGAGAAGCTAGGTCGTAATCCAGACTGAAGGGCTGTAATGGCCAATTATGTATGATTTGCAAGGGTTGTTCATGGTTAAATTATAGACCAAACTGAAAATGTTTGACAGTGAAACAAAAAACGAAACGTGCGTGAGCTGTTTAAACCAGTGTTACCAAAAAAGTAATAGCTAAAAAATCACCCTTTAGTCCCACATAAACTGACTTTGAAAATATCAATTTATCTCTTGAAGATGAGTGGCCATATAAAAAATAGTAAACCATATAGACTACATGCAAATTGTAATCCAGTGTATCCTCTTTCCCGTAAGGGATAGCTGGAATAATTTTAAGTGTTCCGCCCTCCATCTCCAGAGCCATTATTAGGTTAGGTTAGAGGCCGTGTACTTGTCAATTCTGACAAGTACAGTACTCGGTGGTCGAATTGACCCATTGTACTACGTCGTAGCTTCTCACACCACTTATATTGTGTGCGTTAATTTTATACATGAGTGGCGGGACCTACAGTTTAAAGTCGACTCTGAACGGCACATTTTTTGAGAAGCATTCCATGGCAATTTTTTACTCTCAGAGTTTTTTTTGCCAGAAATCTGCTGAGAGGAATTCACCGAAAAATTATTTTCAAATTTTCGTTTTTATGTCTGACCTGGGATTCGAACTCGGATCTTTCGTCTAATAAGCCAACACACTACCTACTAGACCACGGCGACCTCAAGAGCCATTATTTTCATTTCTACACTTTTGTAATAAAATAATGAAAAACAGTGCGCTGTTAATAACAAAATTTTCACTGTTAGAGACAAAAAGTGGCGCTGCTAAAAATGTGGGTTTGCGTCTTTGGTTTTTAAATTCGAATTTATCTTCACATACATTTTGAAATGGAGATTTAGCAACCCTAATAATTACAAATTATTTGTTAATTTTCACAAGCTATTCGCAAAAACTAATTCGAATCTAGAATCTATTCTAGCACCACCCCAGATAAGTCAAATAAGTTTCATTAAGACAACAAATAACGCACGCAATTTGTAGAATATGTATCGTATGACCTTATCAAGACAAATTTTACTTAAAAATAAATTCTTATCTTTTACAGAAATATGTACATAAGTATGTATACAGTGCTCGCATTTATTTCAATTTAAATAAATTGAAAAATATCACAAAGAATTAGAAACAAACAATCATTTGAAGTAAAAAAAAAAAAATATGGCACGAATTGGACTAAATTCTGTTGCTGGTTGTTGTTATTTTACACCCAAATTATGTTCAATTATGAGAAGAATAATGGAGAAAGAAAAAATAAAAATAAAAATAAATACACAATATTGTTCTATGTTTAAGAGAATAACGGCTTAAAGCACATTTTTTTTGAAATCTACGAACATATATGACATTTAAAAGCCTAGGAAAATTACAACCAAAACCGACAATTGGTTGCCACAATTAATATCCAACCCGAGCATCAAACATTCGCTATTGAAAACCTCTCCGGCTTTTTTTTTATATAAAAACCAACACCCAGGGGATGGCCCCTACTTATGCAGTGCATTGTGCAGGTTTAGGAAAATAGGTTATAGGAAGGTAGAAAGAGGGAGTAGTGTTTGTGGACATTTGATTTAAACTTACCAATATCGTAATTGACAGGAAAAACCTTCGCAGGAAGATCATTCCACAAGCGAGCAGTGCGGGCTTGAAAATAAATCTTGCTTTGCCGTAATCTGTTCCGTTAAAGAGGACAGAAGAGATAAGAACCTCAATATCTTCAGGACAATCTCCTTCCCTTCAAACCGATATCTCCAGAATAATTCAATTCGAAGTTTACTAGTCATTGTAGTTTAGTTGATATGTACCAGTAGGTTTACAACCCTTCAGTTAGGATTACGACCTAGCCTTTCGCATTACTTATGCTGTCTGTGTTAATTGTGTACATGAGTAACAGGAGCTACAGTTTAAAGTCGATTCCGAACGACAGATTTGTTAAGAAAAATTTTCATAACAATTTTATTAATTCATAGGGCCATTATTACAACTTCCAGTTAAAATTGGGTTTAGTTAAAAGTACCTTTAGCTAAAGGAAACTGTAAAGTTACCTTATTTTCGTTATTACAACTCACAGTTAAAATAAAGTTAACTTTAACCAAAAATATGGCAGTACCGGAACAATGTCGATAACACTAATCAATTAAACAAGTTTTTTTCTAAACCCAGTGGCAACAGCGGGCTTCGTTTTTTGTTGTATATGCTCATTTTCTTTATATATGAAGTTGCCATATTGAAAATACTATATAATATGGCAAGCTCAAACATAAACTTAACTTTAAAAGCCACCGGTAATATATTGTCCACTGGTAATAATGAAAAATAATTTATCTGCCTGTTAACATACTCCCTTTAGTTAACGGCAAGTTATAATAATGGCCCTTAAAGTTTTTGCCAGAAATTTGTTGAAAGGAAGTCGCCGAAAAAATATTTTTTTTTTTTTTTGGAGCTGTCTGACCTGAGGTTAGAATTGTATCCACACGTCTAATAAGCTAACACACTAGACTATGGATCAATTAATCGTTCCTGATAGAAAATATACAGTAGCGAGCACAAAAAATGCAACACTGTGCCATATGATCTTTAATAAGATCTGTTTCAAAATAACGGTAACTAATTTATCTATTTTCTTTTGCTGTTAATTCTTTCAATTATAAGTTTTCAAAATAACCACAGTTTATTCCAAATTCTGCTTTAAAAAGTGATATATTTTTGAATTAGTGAAAAAAGTGCAAATTTTTAGCGAGCAAAAAAAATGCAACATAATAAAAAATAGTTAAAGTAAATTATTTATATAATTATAATTGAAAATTTCTTAAATAAGTTATACAACATGTGTTTTGTAATAGAAGCAGCTCTCAGCTGACAGCAAAACTGCAATCATTAAAGCCTTAGAAGAAGGAAAATCCATGCGTGAAGTTGGACACCTCTTTGGTGTAAATCAATCAACCGTATGTCGGATTAAATCTCGATTTTCCTTGAGAAATAATGTGGAAAGGAAACCAGGTAGTGGTAATCCACGAAAAACTACCTCTCGCCAAGACCGCCAGATGATTGCACTGGTTAAAAAAGATCCACGAAAGACCGCAATGGACGTCGCTAATTTCGCAAATGAGCAAATGGGAGTCTCTATAGGCGTTCACACTGTTCGCCGTAGGTTGAAAGAGGCTAATTTGCATGCGAGACGACCCGCAAAGAAACCTCTCATTAGTGCAATCAATAAAAAGAAGCGCCTGGAATTTGCAAAACGTTACAAGGATTGGTCAAATGAACAATGGGCTAAAGTCTTGTGGAGTGATGAAAGCAAATTTAATTTGTTTGGCTCCGATGGGATAAATTTTGTTCGAAGACCGCCTGGACAGAGATATTCTCCAAGATATCAACTTCCAACCGAAAAACATGGCGGTGGATCAATAATGGTGTGGCGTAAGGAACGAAAAAAATTATTGATTTTACGTCACGTATTTACAGGTGTGTTTTCCCGTGATGGGGTAGTTCCCTTAACTCAAATCGAAGGAAAAATGGACGCCAAGAAGTACTGTGAAATCCTTGGAGAACACATGCTTCCTCATCTGCGAGAAAAAATGCCTCCTGGTAGCATATTCCAACAGGATAACGATCCAAAGCACTCAAGTCGCTTAGCTCGAAACTTTTTAAGCGACAATGATGTCAATGTTTTGAATTGGCCATCACAGTCTCCCGATCTAAACCCCATAGAAAATCTATGGGAGCTATTAGATCGGAAAGTTAAGAGGAAACATCCGTCAAATAAGAGGCAATTAGAAGAAATTTTGAAAAGTGAATGGGAGAAAATATCCATTAACACATTAATAGCTTTAGTCGACTCTATGCCTTCTAGGTTGCAAGAAGTCATAAAAAATAAGGGCTACGCCACTAAATATTAATTTTAAGATGTTTTTTTATAAGAATTACTATTTAATTTAAATAAACACATTAAAATTTATGCTGTTGCATTTTTATTGCTCCCATGAAATTCGCACTCTTTTTAATAAATGACAAAATAATATATCATTAATTAAAAATATTTACATAATGTTATTGATAATAGGTATCTATAACTGTAGGGATTAATAACACAAAGAAATATTTTGAACTGGTCACCATTTTTTTAAAATTATCGCACTTAAAGATAATTTTACCCAACGTTGCATTTTTTGTGCTCGCTACTGTACATTCCCTTTCACAATTTCGAAAGATCTCCTTCTTCTAATCTGACCTAGTGCAGGTCTTAGGCAAGTCAACAACCTAATTCTCTGCCTAGTTATTAGTAGGATAGGTGCCATTATTATAACTTGCCGTTAACTAAAAGGAGAATGTTAACGGGGAGATAAATTGTTTTTCATTATTACTAGTACCCAATAAGATAGAAGTGAGCGTTAAGCTAAAGGTAACTTTTAAAGTTAAGTAATTACCGGTAACTTTTAAAGTTAAATTTATGTTTAAACTTGCCATATCATATAATATTTTCAATATGGCAACTTCATATTTAAACTAAATGATCATAAACGACAAAAAATGAAGCCCGCCGTTGCCATTGCGTTTAAAAAAAACTTGTTAAGTTGAGCAGTGTTATCGACATTGCTGCGGCACTGCCATATTTTTTACTATATTTTATCTGTAAGTTATAATAATGAAAATAATTTAAAGCTACCCTTAGCTAAAGGGAACTGTGAAGTTTAACTTTAACTTATTTTACCTTTAAAGGCATCTTTACATTTCGCTTGAGCTGAACCTAACTCTAATGGCAAGTTGTAGTAATGGCCCTAAAGCTCTTAACTGCTGCACAACCATTTCCTTTAGCAATTTCTTAGCAATAATCCCAAAGTGGCAAGGTGCTTAGCACAACACAATTTTATTTACCACACCGAGATGCATTGTATGATCAAGCCAGCATTCCATCGAATATGAAACCAATGCTGTCAATGTGACAAATAGAATTCTATTAGGTTTAGGAATTCGGTACAAAACTTCCCCGGTTGTAAGTACTATC
Organism: Sarcophaga peregrina; assembly: GCA_014635995.1. Classification (NCBI taxonomy): domain Eukaryota; kingdom Metazoa; phylum Arthropoda; class Insecta; order Diptera; family Sarcophagidae; genus Sarcophaga; species Sarcophaga peregrina. Next base: position 88,857,126 of record CM025793.1, read on the forward strand.
CTGCAAGCACTTTTTAAAGATCTTATATCCAGAGTCGCAGTAACTTATAAGACGTAAGGCCACAATTCAAACCTCAAGTCATATGTCTCCATCAAAACGAAATATGAAAAAATATTCCTTCGGCGACTTCCGCTCTCAACAGATTTCTGGCAAAAACTCTGAGAAAAAATAAAAATTGTCGTGAAGAAGTTTCTCAAAAATCTGTCGTTCGGATTTAAACTGTAGGTTTCCCGCTACTCTTAAATAAAATTACCACATACAACATAAGTGGTGCGAAAACTACGTCGTAATCCTGACTCGGGGGCTGCAATGATCAGTTATACGAAAAATGTTGTAATCGCTATGATAGTGGTACCTTAAGACCCTAACTTATTACCAGACGTCGGCACAAAGGGATCATGATAAAAATGTGTGTGGATTTGTGTGAGACATGCCCAAAAGCCCAAAAGAAAATTGTTAGTAATATTTTGAAGTGTAACCTAATAATATGTTTATGTATTGGAAAATGTACAGCGCGAAATCCCTAAAGATTGTGTATTTAACAAATATTCTTCTAAATATGGAGATCATTTCTCATTGTTATTAGTGAATCTCATTACTAGAAAATAGTGGATACTACTATAATTTTTCTTCGGGTGTATAATTGATATACAAAAACAATTTCAAAAAGAAGCGACAAGAACCTGTTTCATTGAAAGCTGGCAAGCAACTGAATGCATTTTTACGCTCTTTTTAACGAACATTATTGACCTTCGTGCCGTATATGTGTAAAAATCCGAAGATGATCTTCCCCTGAGGGACATCAACACATATAAGCTAATAAAAATTTTGGTTGTTAAGACTTTTTTTACTTCCACAAAAAAAAAATAATTTACGTCGTTATCATCATCTTGAGTAACAGAAATAAGAGACAAAGAGAGAGAGAGAGGTAGAGATGAGATGAATAAACCAATAAAGGCATTACGATACAAATGCGAATATTACGATAAAAACAAAAAGAAAATCAAATCAAATCGAATGAAATAAAATAGCAATGGAGTGACTAAAAGTGAGACTATTTTAGTTTTAATGACTTAGTATTGTTTTGCTTTACCGACAGAGCCACAATGTGACTGCCAGCAGTTTGTCATGTTCGAATGGCTTCAATGACTTCATATTATTGACTCGTCGCTTAAAACAGCAGCAGCAAATGCCATAAACCGGTCAATCATGTTTTCGTAGATATTTTTTGGTGAGCGTGTCTTTTTGTTTTCATTGTTTTAATGGCTTTTGAACGTAAAATCATTAAAATTCTTGTTTTTTTCTTTTTCTTTTTTTGTTTTTAATTGACTTCTTTAAAGAAAACGAAAACGAAACCGAAATTGAAATATTTTCAACAGATTTTAGATGCGAACAACAGCGGAAGTTATTGGCTTCCCTGTTTCCTAAAAGGTCCCCCTTAATTTCGATAATTTTTGTCTTTTTTTACGGTGAATACTTTCCGCTCTAATGCCTTATTAGAGCTCGAGGAGGAGGCAAGGCAGTCATAAAAATCGTGTGATAAACTCAGACTAACTGACAGAAAAAAGAAGAAGAAAAAAACAATAAAAACCTAAAAGGAAGGTGTTAAAAAGCCGTCCGTAAGTAAATAATTTTTATTTGTTTTCAATGTTCAATTCGTTTTTTGTTCTTTTTTTTTTGTCTCCATTTCACGTGAGTCTTTCAAACATCATCACTTGCATGAAAGGAAAATAAAATTCAAACACGCAAACAACACCGCCTCCCTCTAACTGCCCCTTCTCTAGTAGTTTAGAATCATAATTCTGTTCTCATAAGTCCGATTAAGTTATTGTTTGGCTCTCCTTCTATTTGTTTTCTGTTTGTAGTCGTTAAAACACTTTCAAATACTTGGAAAATTATTATTTTGTGGTTATTATTGTTGTTGTTGTCGTTATTTCTACTTAACTACTAATTGCTATTGACAATGGCTAGGGCTTTAGAAAATGTGTGTTCAATCTATTGGAAATGTTTTGGACATGGCTCAGTAATTAGTCACCTGCCTGTCATATGAAAAGTGTGGCAGGTAAGGAGGTGTGTTTCCAATGAGCTTTAATGAACTCTCTCGATATACATTTAATTAAAGGGGTTGTTTTTAAAGCATTAGAAAATTTTATTTAAACTAAGAGACCTTTAATGTTGTTTCAAGAACTAGCTCGGAAGAACATTGAATGTATTAATTAGGGCCTTGTTATGTTCATTACAGAACATTTACAGAAATTTAACACAACAATCAATTACGTACTTAAAAAACAATTCTTTAATCTTATTTATTTCGATTCGAAGGACCGACTACTATGTAATCTTATTATATTGATATGAAGGACCATTTTTTAATACAACAAATCAATAATTATGGCTTGGCAGCTGAGAATGTTAAACTGTGTTAACATGTTTGTATTCAATAAAATTTATCAAATCATCATGATTCGTTTAAAGCCAGAGAACAATAAATTGTAACAATGATCCGAAGGACCAATTTCTTAATACAACAAATCAATAACTATGGCTTGGCAGCTGAAAACTTCAAACTGCGTAGACGTTACTATTAAATAAAATTTAGCAAGACATCATGTCATCATAATTGTAGCAAAGATCCGAAGGACCAATTTTTTAATACAACAAATCAACTACTATGGCTTGGCTTCAAACTGTGTTGACGTTTCTATTAAATAAAATTTAGCAAGCTATCATAATTCGTTTAATGCCAGAGAACAAGGCTTGTAAATTATGACAATGATCCGAAGGACCATTTTTTAATACAACAAATCAATAACTATGGCTTGCAAAATAAAAACTTCAAACTGTGTTAAAATTACTATTCAATAAAATTTAGCAAGTTATCATGAATCGTTTAACGCCAGCGAATAAGGCTTGTAAATTGTGACAATGATGAATACAACAAATCAGTAATTATGGCTGCCAGCTGAGGATGTTAAATTGTGTTGACATTACTGCTCAGTAAAATTTAGCAAGTTATCATGATTCGTTTAATGCCAGAGAACTAGGCTTGTAAATTGTAACAATGATTCGAAGGACCATTTTTTAATACAACAAATCAATAACTATGGCTTGCAAACTGAAAACTTCAAACCGTGTTGACATTACTATTTAGCAATATTTACCAAGTCATTATGAATCGTTTAATACCAGAGAACAAGTATTGTAAACTTGTTACAATGTTTCGAAGGACCATTTTTCAATACAACAAATCAATAACTATGGTTTGGCAGCTGAAAACTTCAAACTGTGTTGACGTCACTATTAAATAAAATTTAGCAAGTTATAATGATTCATTTAATGCCAGAGAACAAGGCTTGTAAATTATAACAATGATTCGAATCACCATTGTTTTAGTACAACAATAACTATGGCTTGGCAACTAAAAACTTCAAACTGTATTAACGTTACTATTAAACAAAATTTAGAAAGTAATCATGATTCGTTTAATGCCAGAGAACAAGGCTTGTAACTTGTGACAATGATTTGAAGGACCAATTTTTTAATACAACAAATCAATAACTATGGTTTGCCAACTGAAAACTTCAAACCGGGTTGACATTACTATTCGGCAATATTTACCAAGTCATCATGATGCATTTAACGCCAGAGAACAAGGCTTGTAAATTTGTTGCAATGGTTCGAAGGATCATTTTTTAATACAACAAATCAATAATTATGGCTTGCCAACTGAAAACTTCAAATTGTGTTCACATTTCTGCTCAGTAAAATTTAACATGTTATTGTGATTTGTTTAACACCCGAGGACAAGGCTTGTAACTTGTGACAATGATTCGAAGGACCATTTTTTAATACAACAAATCAATAAGTATGGATTGACAGCTGAAGACTTCAAACTGTGTTGCCATTACTATTCAATAAAATTTAGCAAGTTATCATGAATCTTGTAAATTATGACCATGATTAGAAGGATAATTTTTTTTAGTACAGCAATAACTATGGCTTGATAACTTGCTAAATATTACTAAGCAAAAATGTCAATATAATTTAAGATCCTAAGTTTGCAAGCCATAATTATTAATTTGTTGTATTTAAAAATGGTCCTTCGGATCATTGTCATAATTTACAAGCCTTGTTCTTTGGCATTAAACGAATCATGGTGACCATCTGTTATAGTAAAACTATCACCGAAATACTGCCTAAAGTGTGAAAAAAAAGCTTTTCGAAAATTATCTCAAAAGAATCGACTGATGCAAACGGTCTAGGAGCGGTCAATTAAATAACTTTGCATTTCAATAATAATGGCTAGAGCTAAGCATTAAAACTGAAACAAAAGTTATATCGCCGACATGGCTTAAGGTGTGTGTTTTATTTAACTTGATTTTTGAAACCCTGACTACATTGCAAAAAACGTACATGAATTGTGGCAACATGGCATTTCTTGTGATACCTTACCTAACCTTAATTTTTTTTTTTATTACAAACTGATACTTTCCTTATCGATTTAATTTTAATAAATAAAATAAAATAAATAGAAAATAAAAAGAAAATCTCAACAATAAACAATAATAACCTTGCATAAACAAGGTTACAAAAAGAAATAAATAAAATAAAAATAAGTGCATCCATATTTTCTGTCAGTGTAGGGCGGACGAAAATGTTGGCTATGAATTGCAAGAGTAAAAAAGAGAAATAGAGGTAGGAGAGAAAGAGAAAGAGAGAGATGGTGGCAGGATATTTTATTTAAATTGTTTTTAATTATTATGGGGTAACACAAAACCTACAGAAAAAACAATTTGTTATAAGCACAACAACAACAACAATAAAAGAATACACAACAACAAACAATTATGGGCTCTCACTGAAAATACAAAGAATTTTCATTTACAACAACAACAATGGCAAGAGATTTTTCTCAGTACAAAAAAAAAACGGGGACTACCAAACAGACAGGGGAGGGGGGGAAAGAACAATACGATATTATGTTAGAAGATCTAAAAACATTATAAAACAGTTTTCCAAAATGTTTTTAGCAATTTTCGAAATGATGATGCGCCAAAAAGGGGGCGAAAAATACTTTTCGAATAACGTAGTGCATTTTATTACAGGCTAAAATAATACGGTACATAGCCCACGTTATTCTGTTAGTTGAGTAGATCCCAAAAACTCCGTTTTTTATATTTCTCGAACCCTCCAAACTTGTTTCATTTGACAAAAACAGTTTTTTCTGACTTAACGAACAAATTTCCGGATTCACGTATTTGAAAAACAACTCTTTAATCGTATTTATTTCGATTCGAAGGACCAACTACTATGTAATCTTATTGATTTTTATATGAAGGACCATTTTTTAATACAACAAATCAATAACTATGGCTTGGCAGCTGAAGACTTCAAACTGTGTTGACATTACTATTCGGCAATATTTAGCTAGTCATCATGATTCATTTAACGCCAAAGAATAAGACCTGTAAATTGTGATAATGATCCGAAGGACCAATTTTTTAGTACAACAAATCAAAAACTATGGCTCGACAGCTGAAAACTTCAAACTGTGTTGACGTTACTATTAAATAAAATTTAGCAATTATCATGATTCGTTTAATGCCAGAGAACAAGACTTGTAAATAATAACTATGATCCGAAGGACCATTTTTAAATACAACAAATCAATAATTATGGCTTGCAAGCTGAGGATGTTAAACTGTGTTGACATTTCTGCTTAGTAAAATTTAGCAAGTTAGATAGTTTTCAAATTCTCCAAAGGAAGGGGGAAATTATGTATGTGCCTAGAGAGTGCGATACCGTGAAATTATTTTCTCTAAAAACTTCTTATGGAATGAAGTCAAAATTGGTTGTAGCAATTACTCCGAAAGCGACTATCAAATACCCGCATGTGGTAACAGATAACGTATGGAATTTTAAGTTAAGGTAATCAATATTATGAATACGCCCAGTCTCGCCCAACAATTCCAAGGACATTACTCTGTCGAGTAATATATATATATATATATAATATATATAGATCTCATCAAATGATCTTTTAGTTCATAAAATTTTCAGAATTTTTGATGGATCTTGATTGGTTATCACAAAATATGTCAATTTCACGTTTGCACGACTTCCAGAAGTTGACTATTATTCGTGTTTTTTCCAAATATTATTATTTCCCTTTGGCCAAAACATTGTTTTCACTTATTGAAACTTGTTTCGATTTTTGCAAAATTCATTTTCTCAAATCTTACAAATATTCCAGCTATCCCACTACCACGGTCCAAAAGAGGACCCACTGGACTACCATTTACATATAGGCGTATAGGTCTACTATGTCTTGTATGTTCCAAAATGACCACTGATTTTGTAGAGAATTTTCAAGTAAAAAATTGACATATTTAAGAGCAAATTTTCTCAATATTCCTAATTATATTAAGAGGCCTTGTGGAAACTTCCTTTGAATATGGTATGGTAGCCATAGACCTAGTATTTGTCCTAAAATTACCTTCTCAATAAGTGGGCTAGTTCAGATGGATACTATTAAACAAGTAACAATGCTCTGTTAAGGGCAAACTTTTTGTTCTGCAAAGAGAAAATTTTGCTTTGTTAATGGCAAATGTGGCGCTGCTAAAAATTTTGAATTGGACCTTGGAATTCTTCAAATTCGAATTTATATTCACATAGATAAGATAATATAAAATTTACACCACAGTTTGCATAAGCTGACTTTGTTAGGCAGACTGAACGAAAGTAAATAAACAAGCTTATTAGACAACAACAAAATACACACATCGTACGGTACTTACTTAGAATTCTGTGGTTAATACAATGGGATTGTATTGTAGAAATGCGCGTTAAGTACAATGCAATGCAAATTGTAATTGGTTAGCTGAGAGCTACATACATAATTGGTCATTGCAACCTTTCAGTCAGGATAATGTTAATTTTATGCATAAGTACCCAGGACCTGCAGTTTAAAGGCGACTTAGAACGACAGATTTTTTAGAGAAACTTTTGGTAACAATTTCTTTTTACTCCAGAGCTTTTGTCAGAAATTCATACTTTGAATTGATGGAGATATCTGACCTGAGGTTTGAACCGTGTTCTCACATCTACAGCCTATAGCGATGCCTGCCTGTGAGTTACATACATAATTGATCATTATAACACTTCAGTCAGAGTTATGGACCTAGTTTCTCACGCCCCTTATGTTGTGTGTATGAGGTCGCCGTAGTCTAGTAGGTAGTGTGTTGGCTTATTAGACGAAAGACCCGAGTTCGAATCCCAGGTCAGACATCAAAACAAAAATTTGAAAATAATTTTTCGGTGATTTCTCTCAGCAGATTTCTGGGAAAAACTCTGAGAGTAAAAAAATTACCATGGAATGCTTCTCAAAAAATGTGTCGTTCGGAGTCGTCTTTAAACTGTAGGTCCCGCCACTCATGTATAAAATTAACGCACACAATATAAGTGGTGTGAGAAGCTAGGACGTAGTACAATGGGTCAATTCGACCACCGAGTTCTGTACTTGTTAGAATTGACAAGTACACGTCATCTAACTTAACCTAACCTATGTTGTGTGTGGTAATTTTGTGTGCGGGACACTACAGTTTAAAGTCGACTCCGAACGACAGATTTTTTTCAGAAACTTTTCATGGCAGGTTTATTTACTCTCAGGATTTTGCCAGAAATCTGCTGAGAGGAAAGCGCCGCAGAAATACTTTCTATATTTTGTTTTGATATCTGATCTGGGGCTCGAACCCTGGCTTTACGTCTAATAAGCCAACTCACTACCTACTAGACTACGGCGACGACTTCAGTTGAGAGTTGCTACCACTGAAAAAAAGTGTGTCAATTCATGTGATAGTTTAGCTTCTACATAAACCAAGTGGTGAGTGAATTCATCACACAGATAATGCCAAGGAGAATAAAAAAGTACTGAAAGTGTTTACGGTAATGCTAAATGGAAAACCATTTAAAATATTAAATTTTCCACCCCTGTTAGGCAACAAAAAAGAAAAAAAGAAAAAGAGTAAGAGAAAGAGGGTAAAAGGTAAAGTAATAAATAACAGGTCAGGGTGTTTATGTATATGTTTTTAGTTTAAAGGAAAAAAAAATCTTTAAAATAAAACATTAAGAGGGTTTCTCTAGTTTTGTTTTATTTTTCTTTTAACTATTTTCGCCCCCTTTTTTCTCTTTTTCTCTCCTCCCTCTCGCTTTGTTTCTGTTATTTTGCATCTTCAAAACAGATTTGTGAGATATTCTAAAAAAATACGTAAATAATCAACTGTGCGTGTATTTTCTCTAAACCACACCGTAATGTTAACTAACACAACTAAAAGCGAACATGGTAACCCTCCTCTTCCTTAAGCTAATAATGTTTACAATGTTGTCACATTTCCTAAAACGTTTCGTATTACAAATTTGATTTTGAAAAAAATGAAAAACAAAACGAAATAAATAAAAAAACGATAATAAAAATGAAAAATATTATTGTGATTAAGATTTCTTTGGTGATTATTAAACAATTTATGAGATTTAAATAAAACGACTACTAAATTAAGGTGGCTCCTCTTAATTATAAGATTTCCTATCGGAAAAAATATGGATGTTGAGTGTGACTCACCCACATGTGTGACACAAATAATGTTTTTAAAATATTTTTTTCTAGTTTCTGTTGTTGTTGTTGTTTTAGATGGAAATATATACAGTAAGACCCCGCTTAACACTGCCGCGCTTACCGCTGTTTCAGTATTACACGGTAGTATTAGGGATTCCCATAAATCGCGCATTGTATAGATACTTGTAGTGCACTATATAGCGACGGTGTATACTATATATCTGTTCAATGCTTTTTTGTTACCCTGTCCAGAATAAAGATTCCAACTGTATTTTCCATGGTTGCATTGTATTAACATATGTACCAAAGATAAGCAACGAGTATTCAAAACGATGAGTAGATTCAAATCATACTTCTGATACTTATACGCATTCATACTTATTTTAATATCATACTCTTACTACTCATACTCAAAAAGATGTTGGCTACGAGCAACTGTTTAGGTCTTTATCAGAGATCAGCAACGAATATTCAAAACGATGTGTAGATTCGAGTCAGACTTATAATTTCTGATACTTATACGCATTCATACTTATTTCAATATTCTAATCATATTCAAAGTTGGAAGTAATTGTCGTAATTATACTTAATGACACGCATAATGTTGTTGATTTCGACTCGTTTCAACTTAACATTTAGACGAAGCACAAAATAAGTATGATTCGCATACGAGCACTGCAATACTCACAAAAAGATTGTGTATACGCTTTGCTTGTTGTCTTGGTCTTTCCTTCTTCTTTGTTTGTATATGCCAACAACAAAGGCTCTAAATTTTGACTCGTCTCTACTTACGAATTACACTCGAATCAGTATAAGTATAAGTATTATTCTAATTACTGAGCAGACTGCTACTATACTCATAAGAAAGATTGTGTATATGCTTTGCTTGTTGTCTTTATCTTTCCTTCTCTTCTTTGATTTATATATGCAACAACAACAAAGGCTGTAAATTTTGATGAATGATTCGAATCATTCGATTTCATTTATAAGTATTATAAGTATTTTTCTAAATTTATGAATCTGGATAAGTAGGCGTATGAATCAAACATATTTCGAATGTTATGTAAGTTTGATGTCAACGTTGTACTCATACTCATTGCTACTTATACTTATAAATCAATGTTGTAGGCGAGTACGAATGAATCAGAGTAATTGAATTTCAATTCTGTTGATTCACTCATACTCAAAATTGCATGAGTGCTTGTAAGTAGCGGAAAAACGATTCATTGCTGATCTCTGATACGTACGTGTTAAACTGCCTCGTTTAAAGCTGTTTCGTTTAGCGCTGCAACTTATTGGAAAGTATCAACCGCGTTAAGCGGGGTCTTACTGTACACCCTTTTCTTTTCTTAATTTTTATTTTTCTTTAGAAAAATATTCTTTAATAAGGCATTCATTCATTCATTCTTTTGTTTTTAGGAAATAAATTTTAAATAAAAAAAATAAATAAATTCTGAAGGCATTGTAAGTCAACGCATTACAAAAACAAAAAAAACTTAAGAAACTTAACACAAGACCTTCAAGAATTTTATTTGAAAATCCATAACCAAAAATGTTGAAATTTTTTTTTTTTTTCTTCTCTTTTTTTTTAAATTC